>BSYR01000077.1:3505000-4705000 GCA_030270665.1 Hibiscus trionum
GAAATCAACTTCGATAAAAAAAAAGTCAACGATTAACAGCGGCAACGCTCAACGCAATGCGATGCGGCTAAGAGTGTAGTTCGTATCGTGGGTCTGGTCAAATCGGGTCACACACATCGAGGCAACGTGTGTTGCTCATGTTGCAGTGACCGATGGTCGGCCGGTGACAACTAGCTCCATGATGGCATTCTCGACAATGGATAGTCTTGTGGTGGTGCTAAAACACGACGAAAGGCGACATATCCTTGCGATTGAGTTTGTTCGTTTCTTCTTTCTTCTCAGCCCGATGAACGAAAACGACAAGAAAGACACTAAATAATTTGTCTCATCGTGCTAAAACCAATGATTATGACGATGTTGCACACCAACGACTTAACGACAACATAACAAGTATTTTTCCTTTTCTCTCTCTCTCAAATAAACTCTCTCTCTCTCTTCATTTACTTTCCTCTTTCTTTTTCTGACCAAACAAGCAAAATCCAATCCAACTTGTTGCCATTAAAACTAAAATGGGTAAATCATCAACATAGTCATTGCACCTTTGAAACTTTATAATTTAGATTCCAAGCTCTTATCCTTTTACAAAATAGTCACTAATTTCTTTAATTTGAGCTTTCAAACTTTAATTTCTTTAATTTTAATTTCCAACATTAAATATCCAAAACACATATCCAAGACACGAATTACCTACCCGAAAATTGGGTTGATACATTTACCCTTAAAATTTATACAATGATTTGTGCGTTTTTGTTCTGATTTTATTATATTCTTATTATAACCTAATTCGATTTATATTATGTATAACTTTATATTATTTTGGTATCATGACCTTATTCGATTCATATTATGTATAACTTATTATAATATTTTGATTTTAATTTAAATTTAAATATAATTAGTTGACAATCAAATTATTTTATTACATATTGGCATTGCTTGGTGAACAAAGTTTTTACTCAAAACTAGAGGATTGAACCATTTTTAGAGGATTGACTAGTTAAATCTGTTAACTTGATTGTTTAGTAAACAAAATTGTAATATCGAATTGAGGTGAATCTTCTAAATTTGAAAAAAAAATGGGTTAGAGATATGGATATAAAGAGTTGTAAAGACTCTTTTGTCTTTGACAATTATAATGAGGACTATTCAAATAACCTAAATTTGAATAATTAATAAAATTTAAAAAAATAATTTCATAAATATGAAATTAATAAATACAATTAAATTTAATAATTAATAAAAATATTTTAAAAATATAATTTCATAAATAAAAATTAATATATAAATGAATATATATATATTTAAATTTAATAGTTAATAAAATTATATTAAAAATCTAATTTCATAAATTAAAAATTAATGTATATATCCTTCAAATATGCTTATTAATGTTATATTAAAAATTTAATTATTTTTATAATCTAATATATATATATATATATATATATATATATTGATAAACAATAAACTATTCAAACAAGTATTATCTATAATCATGTTCTTATATGTCATTTTCCTTGTTCAAATAAGCAAACAAATGTCAACTGTCAATTAATTTTACCAAACTCTTTTATACAATCAGTTAATGCAGATAACTAATTAAATCAACTAGGCTAATATATAATATAGGGGTTCTATTATTGGCTTGGGCCTAGAAATGTAAGATCAGGTAACCCGTGACCTCTATTGATTGTTAAACATTTTATTTTTATATGTGAGCAATAAATCAGCTCGAATGAAGATTTCTGTTTGACATGTTCTTATTATCAATGTTTGATTACTATACCAATATATCACTTGCAAGTTAATCTTTTGTCCAAAGATGAAATATTAATGGAGTGTCTGGTATCTTGATATTAGGTTTACATTTATTCAAGTTTATTATTATTTTGGTTATCTTTTAATTTGATTGAAAGATAAATATTTTGAAACAAATAAATTCATATTTTGACTTTGAATGTCTAGTATTTTAATTGATTAATTGAAATATAATGTCACCAAAGTGGCCACTTTTGTGTAGATTAGTTTATTTAAACTATCAAGATGATTATGGGTTTTTGTAATTCATGCATTTATTAATTGGCCCAAAAGAATGTTAATATTTGGCAAAATTACAACGACAACTGTGGCGATAAATGTGCGACAATTATAAAGTATTTATGTGAGCAATACGTTAGTCCAAAGATTAATCTATTGTTTGACATAGTTTATTGTTAATATTTGATTGCTATAACAAGAGTACCACTTACAGTTAATATTATTGTCCAAAGACTTGATATTAATGTTGCGCTTGGTATCTTGAGGGAAACTAGTCATTATTTTAAATTTATTTGTTTACTTATGAAATTTTATATGAGCTTGTTTTTATTTTATTTACTTATTTTGTTCTATATTTAGGTAATTTATCTTTGTTTTCACAATATCTGTTAAATACATTCTACACTCATGTTTAGTGAAACTAATTTCAAGGAATAGAGATGACACTTACATATAGTATTTGGTTGTATGAACATAGACTTTGCACTAAGGGAAGAATAACTTGCACCTCTCACCGCGGTAAGCACCCATAAAAGAAATTTTGAGAGATGAGATTGTTCGAATCGAATGATTCTAATGATCATAAAGAACAACATTCTAGATGTCTTTAGGAGCACAAATTTAAAGAGATTACTCATACTAAGGGTTACCTTGACGAAATTAAGAAATGTTTTACCTAAATCATTAAGGTTAAAATGATATTACGTATGTCTTCTTTGATTTCTATGAAGTATAAGGGTCAAGAAAATGTGAGGGAGTACATTATGAAAATGTTTAATATTCCTTCAAAACTCAAGGAACATAAAATCATACTTTCTAACAATTGTTTGTTCTTATGATTTTGCCATCGCTTCCTATACAGTTTAACCAATTCAAGTTACAATTATCAAAGAGAGAAATAGACTCTAACCGAGCTCATTTCTCATTGTGTTCAAGAGGAAGAAAGGTTGAAGCATTATAAGTGAAAAAATACTCATTTCGTTAGTGCTCTTTTAGTTTGTGTCTCTAAGAACAAGGGCAACAAAAAATATTAGAATAAAGTTGCTAAAGGTCCTACTCAAAAAAAATAACAATAAGTTACAAGATGTTGATTTCTTTTGTAACAAGTTAGGACATATGTGGAGTAATTAAACTTTAAAAGTGAGTAACTACTTTGATTATTTTGAGTGGTCTATGGGCTGTAAGTTTTATGATCCCACAATTAGGAATTATTTAAGGAGATATTTTTTGGGTATTGAGTTTGGAAGGAGAAATAAGGTTAAATACATTGCTTTTGAGGAGGAATTGGATTATAATATAATTCCTATTATCATTTTGATGATGTTTAGGTTTTTGCACCTATCATTAATCAAGAAGTGAATCAAGTAACTCAGCAAAACAATGTTGAACAACTCTCATTCAAGATAAAGTAATTGTTTCAGAAGAACAAACTCAACAACCTTAAAAAAATAAGTGTCATTAAAGAGATCCACGAGATAAAGGAGAAATATTATTTTAGATTATTATATTGTATTTTCTCAAGAAAATAAGCATAACAATGGAATGATAAAAAAAATGACTCAATCATTTTTTATCATGCCATAAAAGTTCTAACTCTCAAAAGTGGATTGATTTCATATAAGAAGAGTATAATTTTATGCAAGAAAATAGAGTTTAAGAACTTGTCCCATTACCTTAAGGCGTATACCAATTGATTGTAAATGAATATTTAAAACCAATAGGGATGGAAATGGTAATGGGGATAAGTATAAAGCATGTCTTGTATATAAAGGATAAACTCTAAAAAAAGACATTTATTTTGTAGAAACTTTCTCTCAAGTTTCATTCAAAGACTCTTTCATGATAATCATGATGTTTGTTGCTTATTTTAATCTTGAGCTACATAAGATAGCTGTTAAGCTTGTGTTTTTCAATGGCGACATTGAAGAAAGTATTTATATGGTACAATCATAGAGTTGTGTCTTATGATACAATATCAATGATATGTAAATTAAAGAAATACATCAATAAGATTAAGCAGGACTCTCATTAATGAAATTATAAATTTCATATTGATTATTTCATTCAGTTTTGAGATAAATTTGGTTGACAACTGTATGTACTAAAAGTTCAGTGGGAGTAAACCAAATGATACTCATATTGCTAAATGTTAGGCTTGATAGGCTCGATTTCCTTCAACCGATTTAGGTAGCCAAGTGGTGGAGAAGTTAGATTTTTAGGTGGTTGAGGTGTGAAAGCTAAAAGATAAAAGACACGATAATTTAGAGTGGTTCGGCCTTCTAACAAGCACCTACATCCACTACCTTAGCTTCCCACTTAGGATTTCACAATCAATCTACTAATTGATTTGTCCCCTTTTCTAGGATGAAGAGGAAACCCTTACACACTCAAAGCTTTCTAGACCAAAGCTTGAGCAAACCCTCTTTACAAGAGAAAGAAAAATAAGTAAACCAAAATCCCTCTAATAGGTATTTGTTTGCACTCTTTAAGCTCTCACCCAAACCTAAACAATTGAGTAAGTTTGACAATTTTCGCTCACAAGTGTTGTATAAACAAGAAATAAACAATTAAGCACCTAAGACAATTTTCTCATCATAATGTTGTTGACAATTGAAGCATTAACCTTTATTTGATGCTTGGATGTCCCTTTTATACTCCCAATTGAGTTTGTAGTCGTTGATGACCGTTGGGATTGAATTGGAGCCGTTGGAGACTTTATTTCCCACCATAAATACAGTTCTGGTGATGTCTGTTTCGATACACGCATAGTTGTATCGAAACGCCCTTCTTCAGAACTAGTCGTTGGAGTTTGATGCAATATGCCGTATTGAAACATTGTGGGCTATATCGGAACGCTCGTATCGAAACGCCTAGTGTCGTATCGAAATAGCCTGCAATTCAAATAGTTGTTAGGAAATAGCCGTTAAGGGTTTTAGCCGTTGGGGTGTATGTCACGTATGCGTATCGAAACACCTAAGGGTGTTTTGAAACATCACCTATTTGTATCGAAACAGGTAAGCCCTATTTCGAAACGGGTTCTGGCAGTTCTAAAACGTATCGATACATATTATGACTGTATCGAAATGGGTACATTAAAAGCACTGGTTTGTCTACTTAAAAAACGTTTCAAACATTGCCAAATCCTTTTGAAAACACCTCAAACTTATTTTCAAGTTGTTTTGACTAAAAGCATGTTTTAAATTCTTTTCAATTTAGTCCAAAACATTTTTCAATTATTATATCAAAACAATTAGTTCTACAATCTCTCCCTTTTTGATATAATAAAACCAACTTGAAAAATTGTTTGGGATTCTCCCCCTTAGTATTTTAAAATTTTGTATAAGATATTTTAAAAATTGAATGAAAATTAAAGCTCCCTCATATTCTCTTGAAAAATCAAATTTTCAAACTATTTCTCCCCGGTTTTTGTTATATCAAAAAGAACTTAAAAGACATTAAGCTCAAAATAACTTAGAAGGTTAAAAAAATTGACACAATTAAAAAAATTTGTTTTAAAATTGACTCTCTCTTACTCGCATCAAATGTTCTTAGTCCAACAATATGATTAAACTAGTTGAATTAAAAGAAATAAAACTAAATTAAAAATAAATTCAACAAATTTATCACATTTGAATCTAAGGGAGGATGTGAAGTATTCCTTCATCAAGTTTTCTCTTTGTGTGCATCAAGCTCCCCCTCAAATTTGGACTTGTTGATTACTCTCCATCACACCTAACAAAAGACAATCAAGTAATTTTTGGTATCCAAATTTTTTTGGATCCATAGACGTTAGTGGCACAAAATTTAGTCTCCTTAGGAATCCATTTTACAATTTCATCATTTTTTATGTGAAGTGATTAGTTCTTTTGGAACTCAAACACTTCTAAAAACATTTTCCATTTTCAAATCTAGGGGCACTAGATTATCTAACATAAAAGTTTGATTTTCCAAAACTATTTTTCTTTTCAAGCTCTTTGGAAATCAAATCTTTTTCTGTCTTAAGATCATCCAAGGCATTTTGATGATCTTTTTCAATCTTTTGAAGCAAATTTTGTAAATCAAAAACTTTTTGCTCAAAATTTTTAATTTTGCCTCAAAATCCAAATTGGTTTTAGAAAGAATTTCATTTTCCTTTTTCAAATTTGAGATTAATTTCTTGTTTTTTTTTGGAAAATGATGTCTTGAATTCAAAAACCAATTCATCATAGGCATCTTGCAACTCATCAAAGGTATATGAATTTGAACAAGATGAGTTAGAAGTTACCTCCCACTCATTGAGGGCCATGAAGCATAGGTGGGCTACCTCATCATCGGTGTAATCTTCATCACTCCATGTCGCCACGTATGCTTTCTTTGAAGATGATCCCTTTTTGTTATACTTGTGGGAATCTTTCATCATCTTCTTCTTCTTCGATTCATGTTTGGATTTAGCCATCTCACTCTTCAAATATCGGGCAAACTTTTCGAAGAGAGGTCATCTCTTCTTCTTCACTTTTCTCCTCACTTGATTTAACATGTTTGCACTTGGAAGACTTGAGAGCAACGACATTAACGTTGATGCCAAGCTCCATGATTTTTTTTCTCTCCCATCTTCTTTATCTCTTCCTTCTTCTTCTCCACATCTTTTTCTTTCTTCATTATTTCATGAGTGAGAAGAGACCACATGAGTTCATCTAGCTTCAAGATCTTGAGATTTTTGGCTTCGATGATGGCGGTCTTCTTTGAGTCCCATGACTCGGGAAGAGAATAGAGAAGCTTTCAGACAAGCTTGTCTTCCAAAATGATTTCTACATAGCCTTTGGGTCCATTTGTGATGGTGGAGAATCTATCGAACATATTTGTGATGTCTTCATCCGGTTCCATCTTGAAATTCTCATACTCGTGGTTGAGAAGGCCGATCTTGGTCTCCTTTACTTCGTTTGTTCCCTCGTATGTGACTTCAAGCTTGTCCCATACTTTATTGGCATCTTTGCAAGAGGACATCTTCTCATAGATGTTGGGGTCAAATGCACAAAATAGGGTGTGCAAGGCCTTGCAATTAAGCTACATTTTCTTGCGATCATTTGCACTCCATTCCGCCTTTACTCTTTGTGGTACATAAAGACCCTTTTCAAAAATATCGCAAAGCTTGTAGTCTTTGGATTTGATGAAGAACTTCATTCTAATCTTCCAATTAGCGTAGTTAGTCCCGTCAAAGAATGGTGGCTTGTCGATGGATTGCATCATTTGACCGGTTAAATGAATTGTTGTATCGAGCTTCCCGAATCGCCTCAATAGGATGTTAATCCCCTTCGATTAAGCCTCGTTCTGATACCAATTGTTAAGCTTGATGGGCTCGATTTTTTTCAACCGATTTAGGTAGCCAAGTGGTGGAGAAGTTGGATATTTAGGTGATTGAGGTGTGGAAGCTAAAAGATAAAAGACACGATAATTTATAGTGGTTCGGCCTTCTAACAGGCACCTACATTCACTACCTTAGCTTCCCACTTAGGATTTTACAATCAATCCACTAATTGATTCGTCCCTTTTTCTAGGATGAGGAGGAAACCCTTACACACTCAAAGCTTTCTAGCCTAAAGCTCGAGCAAACCCTCTTTACAAGAGAAAGAAAAATAAGCAAACCAAAATCCCTCTAATAGGTATTTGTTTGCACTCTTTAAGCTCTCATCCAAACCTAAACACTTGAGCAAGTTTGACAATTTTGGCTCACAAGTGTTGTCTATACACGAAATAAACAATTAAGCACCTAAGACAATTTTCTCATCATAATGTTGTTGACAATTGAACATTAACCTTTCCTTGATGCTTGGAGGTCCCTTTTATACTCCCAATTGAGTTTGTAGCCGTTGAGGGCCATTGGGATTGAATTAGAGTCGTTGGAGACTTTATTTCCCACCATAAATATAGTTCTGGTGATATTTGTTTCAATACACGCGTAACTGTATCGAAACGCTCTTCTTCAGAACTAGCCATTGGAGTCTGATGCAATATGCTGTATCGAAAACACTGTAAGCCGTATCGGAACGCCCGTATCGAAATGCCTAATGTCGTATCGAAACAGCCTGCAATTCAAATAGCCGTTAGGAAATAGTCGTTGGGGGTTTTAGCCATTGGGGTGTCTGCCACGTAGGCGCATCGAAGCACACTTAGGTGTTTCGAAACATCACGTATCTGTATCGAAACAGGTAAACCCTATTTCGAAACGGGTTCTGGCAGCTTCAAAACGTATCGATGCAGATTATGTCTGTATCGAAACGGGTACATTAAAAGCACTGGTTTGTCTACTTAAAAAACGTTTCAAACATTGCCAAATCCTTTTGAAAACACCTCAAACTTATTTTCAAGTTGTTTTGACTAAAAGCATGTTTTAATTTTTTTCAATTTAGTCCAAAACATTTTTCAATTATTATATCAAAACAATTAGTTCTACTCTAAAGAAGACAAATATTGTCTTACTCAATGCCCTAAAAGTAACCTTGAAATTTAGGAAATACAAATGATTCCATATGCATATGCTATTAAGAATCTAATTTATGTTTAAGTATGTATGCGTTTGGATATTGCGTACATTGTTGCAATGTTAGACAAATATTTAAGAAAATCTAGTATGGACTATTGGATAGCAGTCAATATGGTTATAAGATATCTTTAGAGAATAAAAATTACATGCTCGCATATCGGAGTTCTAGTAAGTTAGAGATCATCAGCTTTACAGAGTTCGATTCTAATAGAATATTGATGCAAAAGAATTTTATCACATGAGCTGCTATTTATAGATTGAATAGAAAGACCACTTTAGTTATTTTTGTGACAATAAATATGCATTCATTAATTCTATAAATAATAGGAACACTTTAAATTTGAAGCACATAAATATTAAGTTCCTAGTTGTTAAAAAAATTCAGAGTGGTTGTGTGTCTATAGAATATGTTGGTACAAACTCCATAATTGCGCGCATGTTAAGAAATTGTCACTCTAGGTCTTTCATGAGCACACTACTCATGTGGGTGTAATGTTATTTAAGGATATTCAGTTTTAGTGGGAGTTTGTAATTTTGAAGAATGCTCATTCGTTTTAGACACAATTTTGGTTACTTCAGTTTAAGATTATTTTCTGTAGAAATAAAGTTCTTTTGGTTTATGCACACTCTGAATTCAGTAAAGTTTGATCTCACTAAGGTTTCGGAGGACCAGTTGGAAATAGACATGTACGGTTCACATTTCATGTGCTTTTCCATGCTACACATCCATGATTGATCCATTTCATTTGACTATATTTGTATATGTGACCATTGATGGGTCTAGTCATGATTGACATGGCAAAGACTGCTTTGATCCTATATGGATATAGTTGATGGACGAGATTGTTATAGAATACCTATTATATAATAGCAATTTTTGAGCTCATAAGGTAGTACATTTATCAGGAAACATATGTTGCCCAAGTAGGAGATTGTTGGATTAAAATTAGCAATTGTGGGCACATATGTAAAATGTATAATGCTACTAACACAAAATTAAGTGACCACCATTTGTTAATTAAATGGTGGAGATTCATAACCACCTTCTTACTTTGAATCTTAACAATTTGATTAACGAATTTTCTATCCTTCCACATTTCCGTCCTCATACCATGCAAAGCATTTGTCTTTACATCACAGGAAATAGAACAAGCCACGAAAGTGATGACGGGTCTTCATAGCAGCATGTTGCCTTCATCAGACCGGGGCGGCATGCACATAGAGTATGTTGGATTAAAATCAACAATTGTTGGCACATATGTAAAATGTATGATGCTATTATAAAGTATAACACAAAATTAAGTGACCAATTATGTTAGGCGTGTTATAGGTATTAAAGTGTCATGGAAATAAAAGTGTAGATACCATAAGATGTATTGATAATTCAATGAGGGGCAAAATTATAAATGTTTAATAGTTGATTTAATAATCAGGTTAACTTGTATTACTCTTGTCCCCATCAGAGAGTTTTTACGGAAAGGGCTAACCTATCTTCTTGGAAGATCACAACCACGTTTTAGGCGATCTTCATCTAAGGATTCAAAGTACGCTTCCGCATCTAGTATTTTATTCTTAATGATTTAGCATGATAGATCATGAGTATTAGATTTTATATTAATTATAATTTGGTTCTAACAGAGTATACATAACTGCCTTTACTAATTTTAAATATGATTATCTGGTGGGCTCATTTGATTATCCCAAATGACGCATCTTATTGGATTTGCATATATGCAAGGTCTGAAATGAGGAGGAGATTATAGATCCTAAAAGTGTTAACTGAAATGAAAAAGGATAAGATGTATTTTGCTTGGATGTGATAAATAAAATATATGTTAAAATATTATTAAGTTAGTAGGTTAGCATAGTGAGTAGGCGCTACGCCTACTGACCATTAATCTTGGGTTTGATTCTTAGTATTTTTCAAGTTCAAAATTTTATTTTTTTTTCTTTTGATTTTGAACCAATAAATATAAAAAAAATTAAAGATTGTTGATGCCACGTCATCAAAAAATGACCATTAATCGATTGACGGTTTCCATCTAACGAAGGTGAAAATTGTATAAAAGTAAAACGTTAGATGATTGTTTGCAAAAAAAAAAAAAAATAGGTGCTAAAGTGACCAAAAGGTCAAACGTTGGGTTATTTTTAGGCAAAATGACAAAAGATGCCCCCAATATTTGCATGTTTTGTCATTTGGCCCCCTATTCTTTTTTGGTCCAAATATGCCCCCAATGTTTACTTGTTTTTGTCATTTGCCCCCCCCCCCTATTCTTTCTTTTGGTCCAAATATGCCCTCCAATGTTTCATTCATAGTCCAAATATGACCATGTTGGATGTAAACTATCAATCAACTGATGGTCAACGACTTATAAAAAATTTTGACGTGACATCAACAGATCTTAATACGTGGTAAGTCCAGTCAGCATAAGTTGTTGAACGTCAGTTGACTAATAGTTTCCATCTAACGGGGGCATATTTGGACCAAATTGAAACGTTGGGGGCATATTTGAACCAAAAGAAAGAATAGGGGGTCAAATGACAAAACAAACAAACGTTGGGGCATATTTGGACCAAAAAAGAATAGAGAGCCAAATGACAAAACATGCAAACGTTGGGGACATCTTTTGTCATTTTGCCTTATTTTTACTTTATGTTAATCAACTAATATAATTTTATTATCAACTATCAATTAATATATTTCTGCTATCAGCTAATATATTTCCGTTATCAGCTTGTCGCTAGTTGTCAAACAACACTATTAATAAAATTAGCGTTCAAAATTTTATTCTTAAATTCCCGAGGCAAGGGATATAGTAGAAGGTAAGAGATTACCTAGTTGATTGAACTTTCTATGCTGCAGATTAAAATATTACGCAATTGATTGACCTTTATATGTTGGAAATCAAAGATAACGCAATTGATTGACCTTTTTATGTCGAAAACAAAGATAACACAATTGATTGACTTTTTATGTTGAAAATTAAAACTTCGACCATTTGCTTGTATTTTGGAGCCGTTTGAATAAATGTTCCTTCTAAAAAGAAAGAAAGAAAAATATTTAATGTTTTTTAATTTATATAAAATTCGTTTACATAATGCAATAATTTTTAGGTTTTACACATTTTTTTGGATCATTAGTTAGATGGGTAAAATGAATGACTGAGATTAACAGTAAATATGTGAAGATTATAACTTGGAGAAAAAGTAAAGAGTTAATCTCAGCCATCCATTTCACTCATCCAACGATCTAAAAAACGTGTAAAACTTATAATTTTATATTGTGTGTAAGTGAATCCTAACCGAATATAACTATATATATAATAGAAGAGGTCAAGAGTCTTTAAAGCTTAGGAATCCTAATAAACAGGGATCATTGAGGATATTTTCTAAGAAATTCTTAACGAAGGGGCTTCTTCGTAATAGTATTATTGTGGATCTGCACAGTAAGATATCTTTCTCGAGTTACAAGTCAGGCGGTTAAACCTCAAAATTTTATTTATTTATTTTTAAGAAATTAATTCATTTGAAAAATGATGTTCGGTGTTGAAACTCAATTTTATTTAAAAATTTATTTAAAATTTTCAAATTTGTTGGATGGCCATTTTTTTTTTGACAATGACAACTGAATTTTATTAATAACCATAAAAAATATTTCAAATACAAAGCATCCAAAATGGAGAATAATGAGATCTAGTACACCAAAATCTCAAACAACCCAAAGATGCAAAGAAAATAAATATTTTCATAGATATTAGCATACCGACAAAATCCAGAAGTCTTCCTGAATCTCTTTGTCTCTATCCAAACGAGACGCTTTACGATGTGAAAAAGGAGTGGTGAGCGAGTCAAACTATCAGGCAGATTGCCATTTTAAAATTTTTAACTTATAAATGATCAAATATAGATAATCTAAGTCATTTTTAAATATTTATTAAGAGTATAGCCACGGTCGGCCCTTACAAGTTCCTGCACAGTCCTGTCTGGTAATGTAAAAAAAAGTGGATTTAATTTTTTTGAGTAAAAAAAAGTGGATTTAATTTTTTGAGTAAAAAAAAAGTGGATTTAAAAGTATAGGGAATGGGGTTATTTTATTTTAAATATATCAAATAAAAAAATAAGATCATATAATTGGTCTAATTGTCAAGAATATTCATTTACTTTCCACCTTATGTGATTCTAATCTTGATATTTATATTAGAAAGATGTATAGGTAGGGGTGACAATCGGGTAGGGAATAACTAAAAATCGTAGGTGTCCGAACTAACGGGTTGGAGAATAATTGAAATCTCCACTCACAGGGACGAGGAGATTTTATCCTCGAAGCTCAAATAGGGACGGGACGAGAATTGCTATATCCGCATAGGAATCCTCAAACTGTACTGTATATTCACGGTGATCACAAAAATGTCCGCAGAAATACTCAAAATTTTACATTTTTTAAATATATACTTACCTCCCGTAATTTTGAATATTTTTTAATATATTAAGATTTAGATATTTTTAAGTGTAATGAATATATAACTTGTAAATTAAAATTGATCATATACTTTAACTAATAAAGTAGTAAGTTTTGTTTTTTTTTATTTAGAGAGATTTCCCAAAACCCATAAACATCTGTGCGGGAGGGTATGAGGACAAAATAAATTTCTAAGCATTTAATGACAATTCTCCAAAATCGTTCATGAAAATGTTGAGACGGTCGGACAGAGTAGGGAATACAAAACCATTCTAGTCTCGTCTTGTTGCCACCCTATGTATAGGAAACAAATAAACACATTTATCTTTGGCATAATGCCAAAATATGTCCTTAACGTTTGATTGAATAATCATTTTATCCCTTATTTTTCTTAAGCAATTTAGCCCTCAAAGTTTCATTTTGAGTTAAAATAGCCTATCCGTGAATAAAAACGGTTAGTCAACTGACGATAAACAACTTAAAATGACTTGACATAATGACACGTTAGAAGAAAAAATATTTTTGATTTTATACAATTTTTTAAATTATTTTTTGACCGATGTGTCATTTTGTAAAGTCAGCATATTTGTCTATATGACATCTTTATCGTGTAGGTTAGCCACGTCATTTCATGCTATTTACCGTTGGTTGACTGACAGTTTTCATCCGCAGAGAGATCATTTTAACCCAAAATAAAACGTTAAGGCTACATTGCTTCAAAAAAAGAATATGGGACACAATGATAATTCAGTCAAACGTTAGGGGTATTTTTTGGCATTATGACTTTATCTTTCAAGTGAAAAGAACATATATATGGTTATAAATAAGTGTATTATTCCATACACAAATGCTTGTAGTGCCTTAATTTTAGGGTTTAGGGGTTTTTTAGGGTCTAGTGTTTAGGGATTTAAGTAGTGGCGGATCTAAAAATTCAAGAATGAGAGTCTAAAATATTTTTTTCTCAAATGAGTATGCAAAAATGATTTTTTTCCTTTACAAACTAAACAAAATTATTTTTTTTAAAAAATAACACTAAATTAAACTTATTTTAAAATTTTTTTAAAAATGGGGATGTGATGCACCCCACCGGGAATGGCATGGGCGAAGCCACATGGGGAGTTGGCAGGGGCCAGCCCCCGTAGTCCACTCTTTTTAATTTGGCGCGTGTAGAATTTTAAATTATAATTTTTGACTTGTTTTAATATTATAGAGTGGACGTTGTCTTAGTGGTAAAGTGTGTACAGAAAATTAAGTTTGTTTTACTTGAAGTTAGTGAATCGAATCCTATTGAGGGCGATTTTTTAGTCTTTTATTCTTTTTAGGCTTAGGTGTAAGAAGCCTTTGAACTTTTGAAAAAAAATCAATTAAGCCCTTAAACTTTCTTTTGCACCCAATTAAGCTCTTGAACCGATAAATTGAATTAATTAAGTCATTTGACCAATTTTGACCATTAATTCTTGAGATTTTTTTCTTTAGATATTATTGGCACATGATATACTACAGTTATATCATGTTGCATTTATAGATTTCTTCTAAAATATATATTCTTTATATTTTATACGTTTTTTAGAATTTTTAGAACTTTAAACAATTTTTTAAATAAAATATTTTTTTGAAACGCAAGTTCAAGGGCTTTTTATACCCTTAAGCTTTTTTTCTGCCCCTTAATTTTTAATTCCTGGCTTCGCCCCTGAAGGCTAGGTGCATCTGCCACTGGATTTAAGTGTACGGGTTTTGAATTTAGGGATGTGGTTAGAATTTAGAGTTTATGGGTTAAATTTTAGGGTTTGTAGGATAAACATAATTCCCAAATACTACCCTAAACTCTAAATTATAACCATAAATACTAAATTCTAAATCCATACCCTTGAACTTCTAAAACTTAAATCCTAAATCCTAAATCAAATCTTTAAATCCTAAAACTAAGCGGTCTGTTTGGTTTCCTATCGTAAATGCATGGGATATTTTCCCTATGAATAATCCTTTAGTTGTTTCTTCTCCAATAATTTCCCCTTCCTTTTGTTGACGGTAATATGGGGTTGTCAAATTGTATAAACAATCCAGTACAAGCAGGGATGGACGCGAGAGTGATAGGGACAGTCGCTCCCTCTTAAAAATTTTAAATTTCTATACGATTTAAAAAATTTTAAAATTTTTCTATATATATTTTTTGAAATTTATTTTCGTCCCCTTAAATTTTATAAATTCATCCTTTTTAGAATTTTATAAGTTCGCCCCTAACGTAAAGTCGTACGTCCGTCCCTGAGTACGAGTGCAACTGGAGAGCGTTTAAAGAGTAAAAGCAGATAGCCTCAAGGCTCAATAGTCAATACCATAGAATTCAAAATTCAAAGCCAAACCCTAAATTCTATGGGGACGAACCTACCCTTTAACTCGTCCACATTCAAACAAAATTTGGAACCATGTGAGCCTCTCAATTGCGGGGAACCCCAAAGTCTTTATCTCTAGTGTGAAACGTTTGACGGCAGAAAATCTAGTTAAAGCAGAGGCCATGCTTTCACCATTGACTTTTCCTTCTATTTTAGATGCTGCTTTCGTAAATATCTCTACACTTTAAGTTGAAACTTTAAAAGGCAGTATTTTTTATTGCCTCATCCGATCGTAGATTAATTATAAAGATATTAGGGTAAACTATCTGTTTGACCATCAATCTATTGGAAAAGTTTTAAAATGACTATCATAGAAAAAAACGCGTCATTTGACTACCCAAACTATTAAAATGAGATTAATTTGGCCACCTGCCGTTAAGAGGCTAACATAAAGTGACGTGACAGTTAAAAAATTAAAGGTCTGATTAGAGGAGAAAAACAAAGTTAAGCACAAATGCCATCAAGGGGAATCGAACCCGGGTGGTGTAGGTGCAAAAACAGTGGCTAAGCCACTGCACCAAGCACAATTTTGTGCTTCAAAACACCAAATTCAATATATATCTTTTTCCCTGAGTTCTGGGTTCTCATTGTCTTCATCTTCATCATCTATAAAATGCTCTGCAACCTGCAGAATTGAATTGCAAGAGCTGAGCCATTTCATCTATTATATATGTTCTATGTTGGGTATATAAGTAGAATATATGTATCAAAAGTAACACTCGGGTTAAAGAATAATATCTAATTACCATAATTTACCTTGATGTAAGCATTTAATTATGTGTGTCTTTTTAACCAGAAACTGAATGTTCAGATTCATACCCCAGTTATCAAACCAATTGCTTTGAGTTGCAAGAGCTGTATGTTGTCCACCAAAAAGGTGGTAAAGCTTGTTTTTAGCAGTTGTAGAACACAACTATCAGATAACTTCTCAATCAACATCAAGTCTTTTAGTAAACCAAGAATAGTGCAGAGCTTCTGTAGTATAGCATTCACAGCACCAGAGACCCTATCAAGGAAGAAGTTAAACAGTAAGACACCTAACTTCAGTTATGCCCAATTATTTTCTATTATATTAATGTTAAGGAACAACATATGAATAAGCACACTTGTTCGAAGCTGACTTCTTTGCTTTGGCACTCTTGGTACTGCGTCTTTTCTTGCTCGTAGGACCTAGTTCAGCATCAGGCTCTTCATCATCATCATCTAGAAAAAAAGTGAAATTAAGCAGTTCAGTACTAGAAAATTAACTTGATACATATGCTACCATTTGACTGAAAGAGAAACCTAAAGCATAGATTAGACAAAAATACAGTTAAATTCAATAAAATGAAGACATCATGAACTTTTGACATGCTATCACATTTACTGATGCAAATGACAACAATTTGTTTATTGGCAAGAAGCGTCATAAAAAACGATCCTGCACTTTTTGCATAAATAAGATGGCTAACCTTCAACTGCTCCATTTTCACATAGTTTATGCAAGGCACGATATGATGGATCATAAGCTGACATAACATCTGTTATCTGGTGCCTAGAGAACTCAAGAATCCTCTCAATAATCTGTTGAGAACATAGAGAATAGAGATATACATAACCCATGTTACAATGGCAGAAACGGACAAGCGACATAAAAACTGACGATTCCCCTGGATGATGAAGATGAAGATGAAGACAATGAGAACCCAGAATCCAGGGAAAAAGATATATATTGAATTTGGTGTTTTAAAGTACAAAATTGTGCTTGGTGCAGTGGCTTAGCCACTGCTTTTGCACCTACACCACCCAGGTTTGATTCCCCTGGATGGCATTTGTGCTTAACTTTGTTTTTCTCCTCTAATTAGGTGGTGACACGTGTCACCACCTGATTGGAGGAGGAAAATAATTTATTAATCAAATATAAATAATTAAATTCCTCTAATAAGGTGTTGACACGTGTCACCACCTAATTAATTTATTTTATTAGATTAAAATTAAGACTAAATTGAAAGAATGTGTAAATAGGAAGGACGAAATATGTAATTATACCTTTAATTTTTTAACTGCCACGTCACCTTCCGTTAGCCTCTTAACGACAGGTGGCCAAATTGATCCCATTTTAATAATTTGGGTAGTCAAATGACGCGTTTTTTTCTATGGTGGTCATTTTAAAACTTTCCCAATAGATTAGTGATCAAACAAATAGTTTACTCAAGATATTATCATCTTTTAAACGCTCACGTTTGGTTGAATGGAAGCTGTCGGTTTTTCTTTACGCAGTTTTTTTTCCCAACTGCAGTTGTTTATTTCTTTATTCTACATTTTATATTCCTATTTATATGGGAAAAAAAGAGAGAAAAGAAATGGTTTGGAAAACCCCCGAGAAAATGGCAAGGGAGTAAAAAGAAGGGTAATTTTGGGTTCATTGAACCTGGTCGATATTTGGGATCTTCCCTTGTGATCTTGAGATATAAAAAAATAAAAAGAAAAGGCAGAGGAACATGAGAACCATCGAGTGTGGGATGCGAAAAGGTGAGCTTTTGAACTGATTTTAAACTATACTTTTTGCATGAAAAAAGAAATTCCCATCCCTTCTTGTTACCATTCGTTTCCCCTTTTATCCATTTTTTTTAAATTTCGGACAACTTCTATTTGAAGTAAGGTGGGGTCTTCCACTATCAATGGTTTCAGTATGAAGTTTATGAAACAAGGTGAGACAAACTTGGTTAACTTACCCTTTATTCCCCTCTAACTTTACATCCTCGTTCAATATATTATATATGAATTATCTATTTTTTTAGATGAAAACCGTCTACCTCCAAACTATACCTCTTTTGGTGTATCCACTTTAAAAAGTAAATTTAAAGTTTAAGGTTTAAAGTTAGAGGTTGTGATTAGGGTCTAAAAAATTAAGAGTATGGTGTATTTTTTTAGAGTTTAACGTTTAAGACGTTGAAATTAGAGTTAAGATTTAAAATTTAATTTTTAAATGTTTTTTTAATGTGAGACATAGAAGAAACATGGTTAATGATAGAGGATTTTTGTTCTCTTTTGTATGCAAAATGTTGCTGCATGAACATCAAACTTGATTTCAATCTTTTAATGGCTTTACCATACTTTTTACGGTGACCCATTTTTTTAGAAAAAAAAATGAAATGAAATTAGTCCATTAATTTGAGCAGTAATTGGGACAGTAAATTAAACCCAAGTTATTGTGAATGTGATATAATTGCATGAAATTGCTGAGAGACTTCTGCTTTTTTTTTTTTTTGGTTTCCAAGTATGCACTACACGTCAAAGAGATTGCAATTATTCTCCTTGGGGTGGTCCTCCATGAGGGCTTTTCCTCAAAATGGGACCCTTAAAAATACATCAAACAAGAATAAAACTTAAAATTTCTATTTCGTAATAGCTGCCTGCTTGTGACTGACTGCTTAGTTAGAAGAAAATATACATAAGAAGGCACATAGAAAGAGGTTGCTAAAGTTTCTGGTTTGTACTTACAAACTGCATATTTTACTCTAAGCGCCACAATTATACAAGACTTTGCTTAAATCAATGACCAGTTCTTGTATAATCTTTATTTTTATTTTGGTACCACTTGAATCCAGATTTTGGAAAATGATGTGAATATTTAATTACTATTCTAGTGATATTATCTTAGTGAATTCTATTCAAATTAAACTAGGAGGCACTTTCAAAGGTCATTCTTTTACTTTTATACTTTTTTTTACACTAGATTCGTGCGTTATTGATGCTTAATTCTCTCTTTTAGCATGCAAAGTTTGACTCGAAATCCTTTCAACGCTTATACAAGCAAAGATGTTCACAAAGATTTCCCAAGTTTAACAAGATTTTTGCAGTCTCTAAACCTCTCCTCTTCGCCACCTCCATTCACTTTCTTGGTTAGTTTAAGCGTGTTCATCGCATTCGAATGCCGCGACTTATATTCAATATCCATCGATGGCTTTCAGATTACTTTTAAGAACTATAAGCCTCATGTCATGTTCTGTTCTTTAATATCAATGATCTGTTAGTCTTTTTTCAGAGTAAAATTTACAAGGGAATAAAAAACTACACAAGTACATTTGAATGTGGTGTTTTTCATGGTTTGCATGGAATCATGGTTCTGCTGTTAATTCCCAGCAAAATTCAGCAGTGCCTTATTTTTTATAAGGCTTGGTTTTGCTATTGTACAGATAAGTGACATGGATTCGAAGTCTTGTTCAAATGATATGGAGGGTGAAGCCAGAGAGATGGACACTAGAAGCCTGTCGGCCTCAGGCCGAGGCTCACAGTATCTTCACAAGGTGGGAACTCCACCTAAGCAAAACCTCTTGAGGGAATTCACTGCCAGGGTGAAAGAAACATTCTTTGCTGATGATCCTCTGCGTCCCTTCAAGGATCAACCGAGGTCTCGAAAGCTCGTCCTCGGTATCCAGGCCATCTTCCCGATTTTCGAATGGGGAAGGAGTTACAACTGGAAAAAATTTAGAGGTGATCTCATTGCTGGACTCACTATTGCCAGTCTCTGCATTCCTCAGGTAGATTTTTCTATACTCCTACAACATACATGGACTGTTAATTGTTAAGGAACCTCTGATAATTTTCATATGTATTTACTTGGAAAACAGGACATTGGTTATGCAAAGCTAGCAAACTTGGATCCACAGTATGGACTTTGTAAGTTTCCATGTTCTATAACCACCTTCCATTATTAAAGTAGTTTTTTTTTGGTGAATTTTTCTTAAGGTTTTCATTATTGTTATCGTCATTTTAACCATTGCAGACTCCAGCTTTGTTCCACCATTGATATATGCCTTCATGGGAAGTTCAAGAGATATTGCGATTGGACCAGTCGCTGTGGTATCTCTTTTACTGGGGTCGATGCTTTCAAATGAGATTGACCCTAAGAACAAAGCCGAGTATCGGCGGCTAGCATTTACAGCTACGTTTTTTGCAGGGATCACTCAAGCAACACTTGGTTTTCTCAGGTAATTCTATATCTCACCCTCTGACAATAACTAGCAGAATGTTATTTGCTACTATCATTCACTAACCTATCTTTTGAACACAAATAATTAGGTTGGGCTTCTTGATCGACTTTCTTTCGCATGCTGCCATCATCGGTTTTATGGCGGGAGCTGCTATTACAATCGCCCTCCAACAGCTTAAAGGTCTTCTTGGTATACAAAACTTTACAAAGAAAACAGATATTATTTCTGTAATGCACTCTGTATGGGGAAATGTCCATCACGGAGTAAGCAGCCCTCCGATCTTCCCAAGTTACAATCTGAACACTATTTCCCGGTTACGAAGTCTATAAAACACTACTTTTGCAGTGGAACTGGCAGACTATACTTATTGGAGTTAGCTTTTTATCCTTCCTCCTTGTTGCCAAGTACATCGTAAGAGCCTCTAAGATCTAGATACAAACATTATAGGAGGCTTACGAGCATTTCCTAAGTTTTACATGCTTTGAAATATAGGGAAAAAAGAACAAGAAGTTCTTCTGGGTGCCTGCAATAGCTCCTTTGATATCTGTTATTCTCTCCACCTTTTTCGTTTATATAACACATGCAGAAAAGAAAGGGGTCCAGATTGTAAGCATCTTTAACCTATGAAAATCTCTTAGTACAATAGTTGCAATCTTTTAGTATGAATGCTTTCTCATATATGCAGGTGAAAAACATTGAGAAAGGAATCAATCCCTCATCGGTAAATCAAATTTATTTCAGTGGTGAATATCTTCTTAAAGGTTTGAAGATTGGTATTGTGGCTGGTATGATAGCATTGACGGTAAGCCATTTGTTTCCTATACATCTTCCCCAAACAAGGATATTTCAATTAATTGCATCTAAAAAGACGTTTCGTATGATGTTTCCTTCTTTGTTGGGTCGATTTAACAGGAAGCTGCTGCCATTGGAAGAACTTTTGCTTCGATGAAAGACTATCAGCTAGATGGAAACAAAGAAATGGTGGCACTAGGAGCAATGAATGTCGTTGGTTCAATGACTTCCTGCTATGTAGCCACTGGTAAGAACTAAGAAGGGGGAACATGTTTATTTATTTGTCAATATGAATACGATATATCGAAAATATAGACATCCACACACAATTTTTCATAATTTTATTATGTACTATGTAGTACTGATGTTATTCCTTCATCATTTGCAGGTTCATTTTCACGATCAGCAGTAAATTTCATGGCTGGCTGCGAAACTGCTGTCTCTAATGTCATTATGTCATGTGTTGTATTTCTAACTTTAGAATTCATAACACCACTTTTCAAATACACCCCAAATGCTATTCTTGCTGCCATCATTATATCTGCCGTGGCTGGACTTATCGATATTCCGGCAGCAATTTTAGTATGGAAGATTGACAAATTCGATTTTGTTGCATGCTTGGGAGCCTTTCTTGGAGTAGTATTTTCATCGGTTGAGACAGGCCTCCTAATTGCAGTAAGCACCAAGATCACAACTATCTACATTTTCCACTATACTCTATTTATGTTGGATTAAAATCTGTTTGCCACCAAAACTCCATGGCAGGTCTCTATATCATTTGCTAAAATCCTTTTACAAGTTACTAGACCTCGAACGGCTATTCTAGGGAAGGTCCCTAGGACTAATGTGTACCGGAACATCTTACAATATCCAGAAGCAGTTAAAGTTCCAGGGATTCTGATTGTGAGAGTTGATTCTGCTATTTACTTTTCCAACTCTAACTATGTCAAAGAGAGGTATAGTACACGGCTATCCTTTCTGTCACATACAGATTTCATATAAAGGATTGCAAGGTCTGGGTTCGGTCTTTTAGAATTTGACTGAATCAGCTAGGCAACCATTAGATTTATAGATGATCAGAGTCTTAACATGGTTGTAGGATATTGAGATGGTTGATGGATGAAGAAGAGCGGGTAAAAGCTGCATGTCAGCCCGAAATCCGATTTTTGATAGTCGAGATGTCACGTAAGAATTCTCCAAGTGGTGGTTTTAAGTATGTTCTTGTTTGCAGTTTAAGGCTCTAAGCTCAGATTTCTTAATGCCCTGCTGTATGTGTATGTGTATGTGTATGATATGCAGCCGTAACTGACATTGATACCAGTGGCATCCATGCCTTGGAGGAATTGCATAGGACTCTTGGGAAAAAAAATATTGAGGTAATTAATTAAAATGATTATATGCTGCAACAACAGTATATCTTGTATAAAAACAACAAAATGTAAGAGCTTTTACAAGTTTACCTGATATTTCCTGCATTGTTGCATAGCTTATACTTGCAAATCCCGGACCAGTGGTGATGGACAAGCTTGAGGCGTCGAAATTTGCGAATTTAATCGGCGAGGACAAGATCTTCTTGACGGTTGCCGATGCTGTGTCATTGTGTTGTCCAAAACAGGCTGAACAAGTATGAACAATATGTATTTTCAGTGTGGGATAAGAGGGAGGGGATCTGTGAAGAAGGTAGTAATGAAAGGGTGAATTATAAAAGTGTTTTGAGTGGGAATGGCTGAGATCATATTCCAAAACGACAAGACTAAAAGTGTGCAATGTGGTTGGGGATAAGGTCTGGTTTCTTAAATTCTCTAAAATATTGTTCATAAAATCCAATCATCTTTTTCCTCTTTGGTTTTTCATTGCTTTTAACATAGGAGATCGCCGATATAAATGTTATATTTTAATACACAACGTGTGTAATTTAATCATTCTTTAAAATTTAAAATCCCAAATCTTAACTTTAAATTTTAAACTCTAAAACATAAACCTTAAACTAAACCCTTAACTCATAAATTTGACAAGCACATGTAAACTTTAGTTTACACCGTATATTAAAGTGTTTCTCCTGATCTAAACCCGAATTCCAAAGTAGTGGGTTTTGTGTCTTAATTTCAAATATTCATAAACTCTATTTTAACTAAGCATGGTATAAAAACTATATTTTAAATACATTAAAATAATTAAAAAATTATATTAACCTTTAAAACTTAAACATGAACCTTAAGACGGATATTAAAGGATCGAGATAACCTAATCTTTATTGTTTACAGTGGTGTTCTATCAACAAAAAAATATTAAAAAAATGAATGTTGGAAATTGTAGTCACTAATTTTATCCGATATTAACCCGTTTTTACGTTTCGCAATAAAAAAACTTTGTTTATCTACTTTATCTATTTTTGTGTATGATTAAAATCCACAACACCAAAAATATTACTAGTGTTACGGTTGAGTACTAATAGTCTTATATTTGATATTAGTAACATATATGAATATAATACTATTATGTTGTTACTATCTTAAAATATTATTAGTATAGTATATTATATCCTTTATATTATCATTAGTGTTATTATATAACTTAAATTGAAAAAGAAAGAAAGAAAGAACTTAGTTAAGCCCAATTAATATTGCTTGCTCATTTTATAGGTGGAAACCCAATTTATATTAAAATTAGAAAGCCCAATATATAGATAATAGTAAAATAATTAAAAGCCCAAGTCATATTAAAATTATCAGTCCACTTACATTAAAAATCCAACAAATATATATATATATATATATATATATGGGTTAGGATCAACTTACACCATGTAAAACTCTTTAAGTTTTACACTTTTTCTGGATCGTTAGATAGAGAAAATTGATGGCTTAGATTAACTCCTTACTCTTTTTTTCCCAAGTGATAATCTTCACATATTTACTGTTAATCTTATCCATCCGTTTCACTCATCCAACGGTCCAAAAAAGGTGTAAATATAAAGAGTTTTACACTATGTAAATGGATCCTATCCCTATATATATATATATATATATATATATTCAGCCCAATAAGGCCCATGTGACTAAACCCTAATCTGATAACAACAAACCTTAACACCCTTGTGTTTTTGCGCAGCCCATCCTGAACCGTCAGATCGAGAAGGGAGATCGGACGGTCCAGATGTAACTGAGAGGCCTTTCCAGATCCCTCACGCACCCAGACGCGACCTTTAGCGTCACCCACACGCGCGTTTAACCCACGCGCTCGACTCCTCAGCTTCGCAGGTCGCGCAAGACGCTCCAGCTCCTCACCACGTTGATCTCTTTAATCCCCTCCTCGTCTCCACCGTACGACCACACATGCAAAAAGAGAGAAAACGATGAGAAAGAAAAACAAACAAAAAATAAGAAAACAAACGACAAATATCAGAGCAGTCGCCAACCAAGCCAAAAAAACAGAGTATCAGAGGCCACAACAAAAGTCAGAGGCGACAATGGCAGAGTTACACATGATTCCGGCCAAAAAGGATAAATATGAGCCAATAGGTATTTTAGATGCTTTTCATGTATTTCAATAAAATTGTAATATCTCGGTTATATATAAACCGAAACCTACGATTGTAAACCCTAGAGACGAAAATTATTGGAATCAATAAAAAGCAAAATCTTCAAAGTTTCAGAGGTATTTTCTCCCTTTTTTTTCGAAGTATAATCACAAAAAGGGTTAGGGTTTTCAAAGTTCTCACCTCTTTGGCCGTCCGAAAATCTTCTCGTCTCTTCGATTCCTATCAGTAACAAACCGTTTGATTTTCGTTCGAAATCCGTGAGTGGTGAGTCGGTTGGGAATCTCTCAAAAGGGGGACTTTTTGCTTGTGTTTAAAAAAAAACCTTATTTTTTTTAGATTTGAGTCAAAAAGAGGGTTGGATCTAGATTCAGAACGAAAAGGAAAAAGAGAAAAAGAATAGGGCGTATCGAAATGGTCTAGAGCTGTACCAAAATATTTTGCTACTGGAATTTAATGTTTCGTTACAGGTTTGTAGTGTATCGAAATGAGTCCAAATCATGGTCAAAGGAAGTCAACTCGTACCGATACAGGGCTTGCCTGTATCGATACTGTCTAAAGGATAAAGTCAACTTAGGTTGACCATTGCACACCCGTATCGAAAAGACCTTGAGGTGTTTCGATATAGGATTAGTTAAAGTGGTTAAAAGCCATAATTGATAGTTTGTAATATTCACAATTTGGTCACTATTTTTAGGATGATTAAATTGAATGAGTTAATGATTTGAGCATTTCATGAAAATTTGTAGACTCATTCATATTGTATTGAATCCCATTGTAGTATAGTCAATTGCATCGAATGACCTCTAATTTATCGAATTTATAATTTGGTCCCCAAAACTTATAATAATTAAGGATTAGTCCTAAATGATTAATTGTTGTTCCACAAGGATTAATTGGACTAAGAGGCATTGTGGTAACATGTTATTGTACATTAATGTTTTAAATGTTGAGTATAAAAATGAAATTTTACTGTACCATACACTGTATTGTTCATCGGTGTCACCTTTAGACCCGGTTCTCGACCAGACCGGAAAGGGGGTGTTACACAATTATTATCCCATACACAGGCGGTGGAAACATTTTGAGTCCACAAGTGCATTAAGTTTAGGATTTAGGGTTTTAGTTTAGGATTTAGAGCTTTTAGTGTAGATGTTTAGAATTTAGGGCTTAAGGTTTAGGGTAATATGGTTAGGGATTTATTCTTTAACCTATAAACCCTAAATTTTAACCCTAAACTCAAAATTCTATCAACAACCCGTAAATTCAAAACTACTACACTTAAACCCATCTACCCTAAACCCTAATCAATAAACCCTGAAATTAAGGCGCTTAGATAAACAAAGTTTCCAATAACGGTTGTGCATGGAATAATTACCCAATATTATATATATATATATATATATATATATAATAGATTAATATTTGATATACTGCTAATATAATAATCCATAATATGTTTGTGCAGTTATTATAATTAGTGTGTTTCACTATATGATCAAATGTAAGTTAGAGTTGCTAAAAAAATATTTTTAAATTAGAGTACATTTGAGACTTAGGAGTAAGAATTGAAATAATTCTGAGTATACTTAGTCATAATAATTTTTAAATTTAATTACTTACATAATAGTTACATTTTCTTTTATGTAAAGTGACTGAACTTTTTGAAACCTTCGGTCAAAATAAAAGATTTTTTTTTGAATTTGAAACCAGCTTTACATTAAAACTACAAACCATATTTTACTAATTAAGTGTGGCGAGTTTAGGTTTCCTTCAAGGTAAGACGAGGAACTACATGCAATCATGAACACAGACACGAATTGGCGCTACATTCATTAAGAATCCAACCCATGTTCAGATTTCTATAAAAAGAGAGACGTAAGATTCTAGCATACCATGTGTTCTTTTTCAGTTTTCTTTTTTTTAGTTCCATTTAGCTGAATTTCTTTTCTTTTTTTTCCTCTTGGGGGGAGGGGCTAAATTCAATTTTAAAAAAGCAAACCACTTTATCATTTCAATTTGAAAAAAAAAAATCTTATCTCCGGCATCCAATTGAAGCTCTAACAATATTTTTAATGAGATTAACGAAAACAATTGAGTTAGGATTGAATTTATTACTTTTATATCTATCATCGCATTATATTAAGAAAAATATTTTAATACACTTTACAAATTTTAGTTTAAACAAATTTGTTAATTTTAGAGTGTTGATGTCTTATTTAAGGTTATGTTTAGAATTTAACGCTTAGTTTAAAGTTTAGGGATTAAATTTTAAATTTTAGTATATGAAAACGAAAACTGTTATAAATTATTGGGTAAAGTATATCACATGTCAATGAACTTTGCTAAAATAATTGTTTTGGTCAATGAATTCTTAAAAGTTACATAATAGTTATCAAATTTTCCAAACGATTATAAAATAGTCATCGTGGCGTTACTTGTTATTAAGGGTGGCGTAACACATTAATATAATGGTTAATCTCTCTTTTAACCCCTCAATTATAGTTCAAAATTTATTTGGCACTTTCTAATATTTCTAAGCAATAACTCCATTTAAAAAAACATATGAAGATTCATATATATATATATATATATATATAAAGGGTAAACTAATTAAATAGTCCCATAACTATAGTGTCTTTTTCTGAGTCTCCGACTACAAGAAATTATAAAATGGTCACTCGACTTTAAAGAAAATGAGACTTACATATAAAATAAATATCCAAAATATCTTTTTTTCCCATTTAAGTGCCTACACTATTTTTTGAATAAAATAGATGTCTTATTTGTATCAAAATAGTTGCTTAATTTAAAAAAACCCGAATACCTATTCATTAATTGACACGTGACCAAAATACATAAATTCACCAAAGAGTTAGGCACCTATTTGGACAAAAATTAAATCTTTAAACACCTAGTTTGGCTAAAAAAATATAAGCACCTATTTTATCCAAAAAAATAGTTTAGGCACCTAAATGAAAATATGGGTTACTTGGGCACTTATTTTATATTTAAGTAAGCAAAAAAAAAAAACAAATTTGTCTGCTTTGTTAAAAATTTAATGAAAGATGATGTGACGGTTAATAAAATTGAACAAAAACAAGTTTATCCCTTTATTTTTGCACATTATAATTTAATCTTCAACATTTAAAAACTACTCTAATTTAATCCCTAAAAATGATTTTGCTTTATTCTCCTCATAGCCACACAATCGTTCACTGTACCCCTTCCTTCCACTGGTAATTTGTTTTATCGTCCACATTCAAATGCACCTTTACGTAATATTTGTTGCCTTTCTTCATGGAATGAGAAGAAAAATAAAGCCTCCGAGTAGTGCCCTTATGAACTTGAACTGATTTTAGCTTGAAAGAAGCACCAAAAGTGTTGCTAATAAGCTTGTAATGAGAAGGGTCTTTGGGTTCCACACTATCTGTAGGAAAAATGTGATAAATTAGAAAATTTGAGCCATATTTTATATGGGTAAAGGTGGAGATTTGAATGATGCATATATGGATTCATATACTATGTAACCCCCTTAGCCCGGCCTAGACGGTTGACCCGAACTACGAAGATTACACGGGGAAAACCAAAGTCAACCCGAAAGTCAACCTTGATTAACGACCCTTTTTTTTTATTTTTAAACTTGTATAAAGGCATATTAATCCTAGGTGAACTCTTGAGAAGGACATACTCAAAAATCACAGCGATCGGAGAACATTTAGGGACTCAATTGCACAACATACAAATTTAGGGACCAAAATGAAAATTCTGGAAATTTAGAGGACTTAAAATATTTTAAAGTTACCATTATAAAATTAATCCTATTTCATGCCTCTCTGCCAAATTTCATCTCAATCGGACATCACAAACTCAACCAATTGCATAAACAAAGTTTGGGACCAAAACATAAGAGTTTCAAAACATATAACCATCAAATTCAGTGCCCAACGGTCGAGTGTTCCGAAACGGGGAAGATCCGTTCCGAAACGCGGGACCGTTCCGAAACTTGTTGCGGAACAGGGCTTGGCAGTGGCAAAACCGTTTCGGAACAGCCCTACCTGTTTCGAAACACCAAGGCCATTTCAGGCCACCTGTTCCAAAACAGTAGCACCCGTTCCGAAACGAGTTGCCCAGAAATGCAGAATTTTGCTGGTTTCACACACTTTCAGCCCATCAAACACATCCATATGACTCTCATATCATGCACACAAGTCATCAAGCACTTAAGGAACATATTAGCATCAACTAAACACAATCATGGCATCATTCAAGGAAAAACCCAATTCTATAGGCATGCATCCTATATTGAAAACCATGCAACCATCAATTCACCAAAACCAAATACCAAAAAGGCCATTTACATGTTCCAACATCATCAAAAGCATTAACCAAACTTAGGGAGTCCAAAATATCTCCCAAAATACAATTTAGGTTCCCATTGCCAAATGCCAAAAGCTAATAGTGTTAGGAAAACATTCACCATACATGAGCTTAATCCTCCACTTGGATTCTTGACCTCCTTGCTGCCCTTAATGCACTTCAATGCTCTGCATTATTGGTTTAAGAAAGAGAGAGCGTAAGCACATAGCTTAGTGAGGAATGCTCAATTAAAACATCACAATAATGTATTTGTAAAAACACCCTTTTCAAGGCCTTTAGTTTCAAAACAACATTTATCATGCAATTATGCATACAAACCAAGCATCTCATGCTTCAAATCATCATCATGTCATATTGGCTTACAAGTGATAATCAATAACATTTACAACCCAAAATCACAATCGGATACGCGGATTACAAGCGTTGTCCCATACGCTTCATACACACTACCAATATCAAGGTGGAGCATGGTACAATCACAACCCCTCAACACCCGTGATGGAGACTATGGTACAATCACAACCCCTCAACATCACTCATTGGTAGTTGTATAACATCACTAACGAGAACACAGGACACACAACACAAGATCCACACATGGACTTTTAACCACCATTGTGATCTTAACACAAGATCCACTCATGGACTTTTAACCACCATGATGATCTTAACCATCTCGTTAGTGTACTTGGATGGAGTTACGGTACAATCACAACCCCTCAACATCCAAGGCGACTTTATTCACGGTGCACCCAATCCTATAGCCGGCTAACTATATCCGATTCAAGTACTTTAAAACCAACACATCACTTGCCAATATACATCATATAACATCATTAATCCACTGTTTTAAAGCATTTAACAAAGCCATTAATCATCATGCATTACAATGCATCAAACCACATTTATCAATGTTCAAAACAAGGATCTCTTACCTTGAGCATCCTTCAACACATGGCTTACAAAATCAGCATTAAACATGCTAAAATATGCTTTCAAAACAGAATTTAAACATGCAAATAAAACACATTGCACTCAACCATCTCATGGTTCATCAACAAGAGAGTTTCTTCGAAAAACTTACTCTTGAGCTTAGCTAAGTTGTTTAGACTTAAACTAAGCTCCCATAACCTTCCAACATTGGTTTCAAAGCTGAAAACCAAACTTCACTCACCGATTCCGTTTCGCAAGCTTGCCGAAACACCGATCAAGCCTCCGGATCAACACCACAAGGATCTGATGATGTCTCCCCTATTTTAAACACATCAAAGCAGAAGATCAATGCATCATCATGCATTAAAATCTTCAACCAAGACACCTAAACTCACTGCTCACATCAACACTCACATTTCGGCTACCAAACACAACCGAAATCACATCCAAACACCTCAACAACCTTACCCAGCTAAGATCCATCAATTCCAATCATACTTAAACATCAATTAACATCCAAAAAGGATCTAATCACGTCCTTATACCTCCAGCTATAGCAGAACATCAAAATCACCCCAAAAACCACCATTAACTCAATCAAAAACTTAGGAAAATCAACCTATCCGGGATTGCATTGATTAAACTTCAATTACACATCATTTATACATTCAATAAACATCAAAAAGACATCTCAAAACACAGCCCAATCACTTTGTACGAATTTAATCCATATTAAATCCAAATCTTGCATTTTAAGCCAAAATCAAGAACACAACATTAAAACCTTTAATAAAACTCAAATCAAGGATTGAGAACTTGGGAATTTTAGTAAAGAACTGAGTATTTAGAGGAGAAGGACGTTCATACATCTAAATGTGAGTTTCTCCTTGTTTAAAGCCAAGATTCTTGAAAATTCAATAACCAAAAGGTAATGATTTGATGTAGGAATGATTAGAAACCAATTGGAGATTGAAATCTCATCTTTAGGTGTTAAAATCAGAGGGAAAATGGCTGGGGAAATGTGTTTGGCTGAGAGAAAAGGGAGAGAAAATGAAGAGGGAAAATTTTGAGAAAAGTTAGTTATGAACTTCCAAAATATCTATTTCCCCTTTTTCCTTTTATTAAATATCATTTAATAAATGTTTAATATGATGAAAAATCTGGAGAAAACTCTTCTTGGGTAAATTAGCTCCTTAAAGATTCAAAGTTTCAATTCTTTTAAAACAGTCACCAACTTTTCAAAAATTACATTTTAGTCACTAACTTGAAATGTCACATTTCGAAACCTCATTTTGTAAAATTGATTTCACCACTCTCTTATATATAATAAAAGAGGATTTTAAGACATTTTTCCATATTTTTAATGCATCCCGAACTAGGCTTTCCCTAAAACCACCTTTTATATTCGAACCGAAATTCGACCGGCCCGATTCAAACCCAAAACCTCTAAGCCCAAAATTGGGGTGTTACATACTACTCCATGAAAATTTTACAACGATATCTCATATGCTCAAAACGGTGAAGCGATAAATGGGAAATTGATGCTCAAAGTAGGGTACTTGTGAATTGTGTAAGGAAAATGAGAAACCAATATCACACATTGGTAGAATATTTGTAACGACCTGGATTTCGAAATCTGTGGATTAGTTCACCCGAGCGGTGGATGTTACGTGTTGGGCCGAGATTTGGGCTTGAGTTTTGGGTGGATATCTAAGATAGGTGGATGATAGAGGAGTAAAGAAGTAAATCTCCTCATTTTGAAGAGGGGAAGGGGTTGGTTATGCAAGACGAATGATCTAACTCTTGTCCCCTTCATCCTCCCATCTCTCTTTCTTCTTCATGTTGTTGAGAGCCCAAAGACAATGATCAAATGTTTGTCAGTTTGAGTAGAAATCTCAGAATTTGAATTGAGAGAGTTGTAATCAGCATTCAAGGATCTACAAATCAAGGTAAGGATCATCAATTTTGGTGGAAGAGCAAAATGGTTGGGATTTGATGGAAATAGGTTAGGAGTGGATTTAATCCCGTTTTACCAGCTCTAAGAATAAGTTGTAGCTGGCCCTTCATTTCCTGCAAGTTGTAATCCCATTTTACAACTCTTTTGTGTAGTGAAAGAGGTGAGTGAGACTAAGGCTCAAAGCAAGAAGAAAGTTTAAAGAGTGGAGAAAGGAGTTTCTTTTCTAGCTGTTGGAAGAAGGTTAGTACACATCCAACTCCTTTTGTTTCATGCACATCCTAAGGATGATGCCTTGTATGGTTGATTTGATGAAATGGGTGTTTAATTGCTTGAAATGCTTGTTAATGGTAAATCACAAATTTAGTGTTAATAATGTGTAAAAATGGTAGCAAATTACCCTAAATAACTTCTATAAGATGTAGGATTAACTTAAAGGGTTGTTGGTTGTGATTTGGAGGCTTTGGGGATGATTCCCAAGCCTAAGCATGTAACGCCCCGGTTTTAGGCTCGGGAGTTATCGATTTTGGTCTAGGATTAGTTTTGGGTTAAATTTAAATTAAAGAGCTGATTTTTATAAAAGTTCTCAATAATTACGATAACGCCATTAATGAAAATTTTAAGAGGGTTTTGAAAATCAAAACCACTCATCTTCTTCCAAAAACCCTATTCTCTCATCTTCTTCTCCCTTCCTCCATTGAAGAATTTTGAAGGTAAATCCTCTTTTCTTTTCCTTGTTTCACTTAAATTTAACTTAAAATAAAGTTTTATTTGAAAAACCCATTGATTCTCAACCTTGAAATTTCAAGATTTATGAAAAGTGGGGATTTTGGGTGAAATCCCGTATGGGTCTTTTAGGGCAGTGTTTTGGGGTGTTTTTAAAGTTTATTTTGAAGTCATAACATGTTAAAAATGTTGCTTAATTATAGTATACCCGAAACTAGTCTTAGGGGTGGATTTTAGAAGTGAAATAAGTGAGTTTTTGGCTTGATTTTGTGGTGAAAAGAGGGCTGGAGGTATGTGGACATTGGATAGGTGTTTTTAGATGTTATTTGATGATTTTTGAGTGGTGATAGTGCTGATTTGATTGGATTCCCGAAACTACTGCTGTAGGTGATTTTTAGGAGTGGAAAATAAGAGTTTTTAAGGTGTTTATGTGGGGAAATGAAGGGTTGATGGCTGTACAACCTTAGGGGTGATGTTTTGGACATGTTTTGGAGTGTTTTAAGTGTTTAAATTGAGGGGTAATGGCCGGGTTTTGCTGGAGTACGAAAATGAGATTATTTGGAAGGATTTCGACTTTGAATTGTTGAGAAAATATTGTGGAATTGTGAGCTGATGTATAACCATAAATTTATGGTTGATTAAGAGGTTAATACATTGTTTTTGATTGGTTAGAAACAACAGATTTGGCCTTGGGTGGTTCGGACGCGGTCCCAGGAAGTTCGGAAGCTTGAAACGACTTTGTGGTTTGCATTGGTGTGCGAATGGTGAGTGGAAATGTTTTGAACTTGATTTGATTTCGAAATGGGTTCTTGGGGGTTTGGGTGGAGCCTTGAGGGATAACCTAAACCCAAGTGTAAGTTTGCTAAATTTTACCTTGATTGTTAAGTGTTGGTGTATGAACAATTGTTGTGATATTATATGTATTGTGGATTGCCTTTACTTCCGTTTAATGTTGTTGTGTAGTCGTTGTTGGTGTCGAGCCTCACGTGATGGTTTTCGTTGCTACGGTGATGTGTAGTCCCGCCGATAGTGACTAGTCGAAGAGTACGGTGATGTGTAGTCCCACCGGTACTAACTAGTAGAAGAGTACGGTGATGTGTAGTCCCATCGGAAAACTACTAGTTGACGTGAACGGTGATGTGTAGTCCCACCGGGTATTGGTTATGCATGTGCATACCATGTATTGTTGATGTTTGTGTTTTATACATCTTTCTTTAAAATGGTTTACTTTTCAACTAAGATTTATGTTTTGAAAACTACATTGTTGATGTGTTTTTAGAGCTCCGCTCACTAAGCTTTATGCTTACGCTCTCCTTTTTCGACAATGCAGATTATTAGCGGGGAGTTAGCAAGGTGCAAGGAAAGGGTGTCCAAGTGTGTGGTGGTTGCTCAAGTATGGTTTGGTAAATAATGTAGTAGTTTAGCAATGGGAAATGCTACGTGTTTTAGGAACGTGTATCTAGACTCCTATGTGTTGGCTTTATGTTGTTAATACTTTGTGTTGAAGTTTGTAAGCAATGTGTTTATGTTGATGCCTAAGTGTTTGTATTTGAAGGTTTCTAACCATGTCTTATGAATGCTTATGTTTTTATGTTTGATGGCATATAAATCTTGGTTATGCAATGCTTAAGTGAATGTATGTTTCCTCTGGCTAAATGGTTTTGTTAAGCATGTTTTATTGCCTTATATATATATCATGCGTGATGGTTTGATGTTTTGGCATGTGTTGGAAGGATATAAGTGTATGTCTTTTGCTTGCCTTGAATATTTAAGTGTTTTGTTTCAAGGGCATGTGACCTTTGTTATGCAATGTTTAGGTAGGTGTTTGTTTTTCTATGAATGAAGTGGTTTAGTATGAATGCTTGTATGCAAGTTCCTATCTAAATGCTTATCTTGTGTTGGCTGCCTTGATTGTTGATTTGGTAGCATTGTATGCTTAGCTTAGGTTAGCCTCGGATGTATGTTCTTTTGAATGGATGGTCTTGAATGTATGATAAGTGTTGATCATGCTTGAAGTAGGGTGAAATGCTTCTAGATTATGTGTATGTTTGCTGTTTCACGTTTCTCGTGGTTTGGGAGTATGTTTGTTATGGCCTTTAACTCTTTGTTGGTTTGCTAAGCATGTTCGTTTGCTAGTTTCCTCTATGTGTGCTTAGTTGGTGGTTGTTGCTTCGTTGCATGTTTAGACCGTCCCATATACATATCTATAGTTGCTTAATGAAGTATGTAAGTTGGTATGTCGCTAGTCGAGTCGATAAATGCATCTAGAGTCAGGTCCTTGTGTTTTTAGCTTCCAAAATGAGACTTGCAGTTTAGGGCGTATCGTTACGCCCAAGGGCTGTATCGATACGGTCCTTGCCTTGGGGCTCATTTTGGGCAGAGCGTACTGATACACGAGGGTGTATCGACACGCCAAAACCTCTCTGGAAATCTGAGAAATTGACGAGATTTTGGCGTATCGGTACGGGTCCTAAGGGTATCGATACGGTCTTTGTAGTTTGACCGTGAGAAGTTGACTGTTGAGGGCGTATCAGTACTGTCTTGCTGTGCACCGATACGGTCTCCCTGGGTTGACTGTAGGGCGTTGACCCGGTCCAGGCGTATCGATACAGTCATCTAGCGTATCGATACGGCCTGTTATAAAAGTTAAAATGGGCTGTTAAATTGCATGACTTGTGGGATTTGTAATCGTGTATGTTTGCTGCGTGTCCTATCACATAGGGTTTAAATTAAGGCCTCTAGAAAAAAATAGGGTTGCTAATCGGAGTGAGGCCCTAGCGGGTTTCACTTCGGTTTTCCCCGTGTAACCTGCTTGGACCGGTCAGTCGTCCAGACCGAGACGAGGGGGTTACAAAGCAAGCCATTTATTGGCTTCAGTATCGATACGCGAGCATCCCGTATTGGTACCCTAGTGTTCTAGGTTGAAGAACACTGTTTGATTGAGAAAAATTGATAGAAAGGTACTGATATGGTGTGCAACATGTACCGGTACGTCATCTAGAGTAGTATCGGTAACGGTCAGCCTGTACCGGTACACCAAGGCTTGGAAAATTCCAGTGAGCCAAATTGGTATCGGTACGTATGTGAGTACCATTCCGTGAAGGCCAGTACCAGTACCAATTAGGCATTTTGCCCAAAAATGTCGAGTTTAATCCTGGGGGGCTAAAAAATACGAGATTCGATCCAATAGGCCTTTGATGATATAAAATGAGATGCGAAATTGAGAAAATGAGATTTTAGTCACATACACGAGCATAATGTGTAATAACTTGGTAAACTTTTGGTGACTTGTTAATATTAGAAACCATAGGGTCGTGATACCGTTAATGATGAGGTGTGCCGTGTGAGCACTTACTTGGTAGAATCACCCTTGATTTATGAGATTTGGATACCCGAGACGTGTTGCAATACCATGGTATGTTAACCGAATGTACGTCTGATACTGTGTGACCCGAGCCTTACTTCGAGTGTATGTCCTAATGTTGTGTGGCCAGTGCATCACTCCAGGTTTGTGGTTTTATTGTTATGATGTGGTTGATGATGACATGATATATATTGTTGTTGAGCATGATTTAGGCAACTAGCGGTAGCGCCACGTACTAATCTATTGGTATGTCATCTATTCTAGCCACATGGTTATGTTTATAATTTGCATGAAGCATAATAGAGTAGAGATGTATCCACTGAGATTTATGAGCTCAACGTTCAGAATCATTGTTTATGTTCACATGTTTTTAGATTGTTGCATTGCATTGAAGGAGCCGCCCCATCAGAGTAGAACTTTATCTCATCGACGTGTTCAAGAGTATAATACTTAGATTTGTCGGGCAATGAATTCATAGGACCCTATTTTATGTTTGCAACTCTTATTTTGGATTTATTTTGATCATGTTGAATGGTTTAAATAATGGGTTAACTACTGGGATGGTCACTTATGTTTTCCCACAGTACAAAGTTGATCATTGATTTTCAAAAACGACCAGTAAGGTCACTTACGTTTTCGATTTGTAAACTTTTGGTCACTGAGACGTTTGTTGCCATTAAACTTAAACGAGAGGCTGATCTGGAACAATAAAAAAGGAGAAATTACCTATATAATCCCTAAACTATTACTTCACTCCTATTTTGACCACCGAAATAAAAACAATTTGTATAATTACTCATTTAATCTTGCATATTTATAATTTTTTCTCTCCTCCACCATCTTCCATATTATTTTTCATATAACCCAATTCCTAGTAATTTAATCCAAATATTAATTTTGTATATTTTAATCCTACTAATTTTCACTCTTCTTTTTGTCTTTATCTTTAATCTTCAAATCCTTCAGCTCATCATCTAAACAACCCTTCCCAGCCATGGCTTCTCCATCATCACCTCCCACAATGATCTCATCCTTAACTTCCCCAATTCACAATATACGATAATGGTTCTCATTGTGAGTGAATTTAGAAGAAAATCAATAACATACATCCCTCTTCTTCTTTTCCCATGTTTCATCAAACCCCAAACTTCTAACAAGCCTCTTCCTCTCTTACTTTCTTTGGCTCCTATTACTTTAATTTAATTAATTTACTTCACGAATCCAAGATCAGAGCTTCAAAAGATTGGATTTTAAACCTCTAAATTTAATCAAGAAGGTGATTTAGAAATGGATGCTGCTTCTTGGAGTTCTTGTCTTTCTTCAGCTTCTAAGAGATATCAATAAGCTCTTCAATTATGACATGGTAAGTTTAAAAATCAAATTTTTTTGAAGTTTTATTTTGGGGTTAAATACTTCAAGTTCAATATTTACTTTTTTGTCTCTGCGTGAAAATGAAGGGAATTTTTGCCTTTCTTTTATTAGGAAAAGGTTTAATGTGTGGAAATGGGTTGAAATTGCAGATATGTTTATGGGGTTTGAAGAAATAGATGGGGAAGATGAAATAAGAGAGGAGTTTCGATGCCTTTTTTGCTCCGAGTATTTCGATATCGTTGGCTTGTGTTGTCACATTGATGATGAGCATCCAGTGGAGGCTAAAAATGGGGTAAAACTCTTTTATTATCATTTTCATTAATTTTTTTAATACCATTGTTTATTTTTATGTGTTGTACGCGACATGTGTATTTCAACAAGATCGATCTCTATAATCGATATTTGTTCAGAGTAGCATATAACTCACTTAACTGAGTTGATTTTTGAATCTATAATTAGTTTTCTGGACTGAGTTACAATTCCACTGTTAGTTTACTTAATTGAGTTTTGTAATAGTTAGAATATTGTGTTTGTTATGAGGTTGAAAATTTGGATGAACTTAAGTTTAGCGAACTGGAAAAATGTACTTTGGTGTTGATTTTCTTCTAACTTCACTCACAATGAGAACCAACACTGTACATTGTGAATTGTGGAAGTTAAGGATGTGATCATTGTGGGTGGTGATGATGGGGAAGCCATGGTTGGGAAGGGTTGTTTTGATGATGAGCTAAAGGGTTTGGAGATTAAAGATAAAGAGAAAAAGAAGAGTGAAAAATAGTAGGATTAGAATAAACAAAATTAACATTTGGATTAAATGTGTAATTATATGAAAATTAGGGATTGGGTTAGATGAAGAAGAATATGGAAGCTGGTGAAAGGGAGAAGAAATAAAAAAATTATAAATATGGAGAATTAAATGTGTAATTATACAAAATGTTTTTTATTTCGGTGGTCAAAATATGAGTAAAGTAATAGTTTAGGGACTATCTAGGCAATTTATCCTTTTTATTATGCCAGACCAGCCTCCCGTTTAAGTTTAACAACAATAAACGTCTCATTGACCAAACGTTTACAGATCGAAAACGTAAGTGACCTTACTGGTCGTTTTTGAAAATCGGTGACCAACTATGTACTGGACAGAAACATAAGTGACCATCCCAGTAGTTAACCCTTCAATAATTTGTTTTAAATTAGAGCTCCCTTTGTAAATGATTTAACTATTACTGATCGTTTTATTTTAAATGTTGATGGATTTATTAACATTAAATGTGGTTTGGGCTAAACAAGTTCAAAAAATTTATGCTTGCGGGTTGGGCTTGAGGCCTAAATGTGATATCGGATTTAATACATTATATTTAGTGGTATCAGAGCTTAGGTTTAGTCGGTTTTAGAAAAACCTTGGGATAATGGAGAATCGTAAAAGGGTTTCTAGTGAATACATGCCTATAAGTCGAAGTCGTACTCGGTTTAAGCTGAATTTATGGTGGTGTAACCTTGATTGTTTGCATGTGTAGAACTTAATCATGCCTAGAGAAGCGCATGCTCATGACAAGGGATAGGGCTCTTGTGTGGATAGTTATGATAAGGACTACATTCCTGACACCGAGGAAATGTTAGAGGACGAGAGAGGTCGAGGGCCCAACTACTTCACCCATATGCATCGGGCCCTTCACTACATTATGATAGCCATTCTTATGCCTTCGACCACTTCTCATGAGGCTTTAATTGAGAGGTTTCACCGTCATGGCGCAACAAAGTTTCTTGGGATGGGACAAGACAATCTGGTTAAAGTAGATCAGTGGCTGAGGGATACCCGCTGGATCTTGCGGCAGATGCAGTTGGAACTCGAGGACAAGTTGTCATGCATCATTTCTCTCTTGAAGAAGAATGCTCGAGAATGATATGAAATCGTGGAGTTAGGATGGTACCCTAATCGTACCACATAAGATGACTTCCTAGAAGAGTTTGAAAGGAAATATGTTGGTGAAGCCCACATGGATAGTTTGAGGGATCGATTTACTAACCTGGTTCAAAGGAACTAGTTTGTCTTTGTGTAGGAGCAGGAGTTCCTGCAGCTGAGCAGGTATGCCCGAGAAGTAGTTGCTACTAAAATGATGAGGTGCAAGAAGTTTCGGAGAGGATTGAGGAAAGAGATTCAGATGTACTTAACTAGCGATCCGCCGAAAGTGTTTTTTGACTTGGCCACTAGTGCCAAATCTCTTGAGCAAGTACAAGGTTTGACCTATAGCCAGGCTGGAGGTCATGAAAGTTCGAGTGGAGGGAATCATACTGTTAACTCCTCGAAAGATGTATTTTTCATGCATATATTGCCATGCTATTGCTTGACTTTAGGTACATATTGGTCTATTTTGCTAGTAGTTTCATGCATTTGCATCTAGAAGTTGAGGAATGTGTAGTTTTTATTGCTAGAGTGAAGAGTGTTTTCTTTTTGAGGGATGCATATACGGTAGGACTGAAGCAAGTGGACGCAAGAAGGAAATGCAGAGCAAAGTTGGCAAATGTAGGGGGGTAATGCCAAGCTGGGTTGGTAAAAGCAGAATGCCACGCTTGGTTGGCAAGAGCAGAATGCCAAGTTTTGTTGGCAAAAGAATGATGGACGATAACACATGGATGCCACGTCCAAAGAGTGTGGCACCGAAAACTCTAATTAAGGCTTCGCCAATGCATATATAAAGGAGTTCAAGAATAAGCCAAATGGAGAGCTAGAGTCGCAAGGAGAAGAGAAGGGTAGAAGCAAGCTAGGTATATTGGCCGAGAGCTCTGGATCCATAAAAGGGCTGCATCGAAAGAACTCCTTCTTTGTTTCTCATCTCTTGAATTTATTTCTGGTTTTTATGATGATGAAACAAAACGATGATTTTTTGTTGGTTTCCCTAGCCACGAACTAATATTTTACATTGTCTAGGGGTGTTTGTGATGAACGCTTGGTATTTTCATTTTTTAATAATTACATACATTGGCATTATTGCCTATTTCGCATGTGCTTACATTTCATATATTTATTTTCATCGATAGTTGGCATTGAATGCTCATTATCCTTTGATATCTTAACAAACTTAGGAGATAACGATTAATTGCCAAATACTAAGGAGAAAAACTTCGACAGAAGATGTTCAAGTAGATGAACTTACTTTGGAATTAAATCTACGCTTTAGGAGTAAAGATTGAATCTTCACCAAGTTAATTGTTGGAAAACTCAGTATATACATATAGGTGTTAAAAGTAATTAACTTAGGGTATTGCCATCGACAGAGGCAATACTAACTTAAAATCTGCTCGACATTAAAACACAAGTTTATTGTTATTAGTTGTTGTCTTTGCTAGCGTGAAATCTAAACATTCCTTTCCATGCCTTCCAATCATCATTACACTAGTTGTTTGCCACTCTACCTGGATCATTACTTCTGTTTCCTTTATCATTTTAATTTCTTTAGTTCTTTTATTTTTACACGCTACCTCAATCAATTGCCATCACTTTTATTTTCCAGTTCACAAGTATTAATCGTGGCAATTAATTCATGTACAATCCCTGTAGAGATGATACTCAACTCACTACTTTATTACTTGCTGACCATGTATGCTTGCACGTAAAAAGACATATTCTTGGCATTATTTATTTGAATACTTACACATAATCCTTAATCTTTTGCAAAACAGTATTCCATCGACAAGTTTTTGGCATGATTACCAGGGATTGCAACGGAATTGATTGTTTTGATTCTTACTTGTTTTTAATTATTTTTATTAATTTTATTTAGCTTATGAAACAGGAGCAACATTGCAAGGGAAGAACTTGAGCACGATCCTAAAATTGAGAGAACCCTACACAGGCTAAGGAGAGAACATCAAGAGATGGCGTAGAATAGGAATGTGGAGTTAGGAGATAACTGTTGCGCGTATTAGGTGTTGCAATTTTAGTGCAAGTATACGCGTCGCCAAGTTATAGTATAAAAAATATCGTCTCCACATGGATTGATGCTACTTCCAGAAATTATCGTCTCGCACTGTAAAGAAAAGTAAAAACACAAGTAATGGTTGGTTGAGATAGCAACTAAAATAAAGAAAGCAAGTAACTAAGAGATTGAGTAGATATGATAATAGAGCAGGACGAATAATGTTGCGTCGTAGTGTGGAAGTGAATGGACCTATCTCGGTTTTGAATGCAAACATCAACTTGATTGCCTCGGAAATAGGCAAGAGAATTGCCTCGGAAATATGCAAGAGAATTGCCTCGGCAATGGGCAAAGCTACTGCCGCGACAAGGATAACATGTACTGCCTGGGCAATTAAGCGACAACCTTCAAGGTTCGGCAAATCGTTCTTCAATGGTTCCTTCTTATCCCCAAGTCGAAACTCTGTTGATGTGCAGGCCTTGATAATTCCTCCCAGCGTGAACCAAGGTGAACACCAATCAATATTACGCTTCTCTGACCCGTTGAAACTCGTATTTATCCCTAAGTCGATTTAGTTTTCACCGATTGGGATGAAAACCATGCTTATTCATTTCGTGAGTCTAACTCTCTCGATATTAGACAAATAGATGCAATCGCAATATCCTCTCCCGATTCTATTGCAAGGAAAAGTAAATACCAAGAATAAGCAAACCTTGAACTTAATTGCATGAACAAAAACCTAAACAAATTACAACCATCTTCTCATAACTACTAAACAAAATAATCCTAGCCTAAGAAAGAATTAGAATATAATGGCGATGATGTGCACTCTACTAAACCCCTAAGCCTCTCGATCTCTAGATGCCTTGATGTTGGCAGATGGGTCTTGGTTTTATAGGGCATGGCCTTGCCGAGTCCTTCTTGGAGTAGGATGATAAGTTGGAGTTGAATATAACTTCATAAAAGAGATGAATCTCTTTTAGTTCATTATTTTATTCCTCCTTATCGGTTCTCCATCTTTGACCTTCCTTTGGCTTTTTCATGGCCTTCCTTTGCTCCGATCTTCATGCAAAGTATCTCTAAAAATTCGTCATTTTATGCTCTTCAAGTCGCATGCCACTTTTCATATTTTCTCCATTGTCGATACTTGTCTGGACATTGCCTCAACAATGGTTTGCCAGTTTCTTCTGCTTCAACAGGGCTTGTTCTTGGTCCAGCATCCTTGGTAAGGCTTGACGTCAAAGGATGGCCTGGTCTGGATCGCCGGATGATTGTTCTGCACCTTTTCTTCCCATTCCTTCACTACCGTGATAGTGCTTGCCCGGGCAGTGGGTAGTGAAATCTGCACAAGCACAAAACAATACTAAAGCAGTACCTTTTCCACCAAATATAATCAAATAAAGATGAACAATTATGGCTACGTTAAGAAAAGTAAATTGTGTATGTATGATTAATAATGCATCTAAAATAAGCTTAATTCTAACAATAATTGAGTCATAAAGGGTCATAAAATGAATACTTTTATACACCTAACACACCCCCAAACTCAAACTATTGCTTGTTCTCAAGCAATGCAAAACTAACAATCAATTGCCAAAGATTTAATCTTCATGAAATCATCTCTCGGTCTTACTTTTTCTTCTCTTCTCTAGACCATGAATATGAATATGCTTTGCCTTCAATTCTTCGGATGTCGAGGATTTCCCTGGAATCAAACTATAAGACTCGTGAGAGTGTGCGTGATTGTGAACAAGATGATTTTCCGGGTTCTAAGTAAACACTTGAACAATTAACCTACTTTCCTTGGGTTTTCCATTTCAACTAGAGCCAATTTCAGGCACCTCTAGTGTTTCCTTTTTGTTTCTAAGGATTTTATCTACTAGAGCCAATTTCGGGCACCTCTAGTGATTTTTGTACTTTTTTCTTAAGCTAGAGCCGATTTTAGGCACCTCTAACTTTTTACCCAAATTTTTTCTAAGTAAATGTCCTAAGTGTCCTAGAACTCCTTAAATCATTCAAGTCACAAAAGTGTAAAAATTTTTGTTTTCAGCCTCATAGTGTGATTCTAAGTATTTTCTATGGACATCCTAAAATTGAAAGCTAACTAGAAAATTTTTTAAGGCTATGGTAAAGAGAGAGACATCTATTTCCGAGGCAACAATTTCATTAGATTAAATTCTAAGGCAATCGATAAGCATTCATTTTCTATAGATGTGACAAAGAATTTACTAGCTACTCCCCCCCAAACTTGAGAGAAGCATTGCCCTCAATGCATGCTCATACACAAAATATAAAATAAAAGGGAAGAGAGGAATAAAAAAGTTTACAACGATGGGGACATGGATGAGTGAATATCGTCGTCTTGGATAATCAATTTCCTCCTTGTCGTTTTCTTGATCCTCTTGTTTTCCCTTGGTGGTTGGTGACGTGTCAGAGGTGTTGGTTTGGCTTTCTTGGTGACTTCCTTTTCATCGTCACTGTCTAGGAAAATTTCCACGATGGAAGAGGCCTTGCGTTTCTTTGGGGATGGAACCGGAGCGGTCTTGGCTTGAGGTGTAACTGACTCATCTGAGTCGGAAAAGTCAGACCACGTCTCGGTTTGGGTCGGCTCTATGGCAGGTGCCTTACCCTTGTCTGTTGCTGCAGACGAGGCGTCTGTGATTGCCAAGGCAGTGTTTTCCTGCGTTGCCGAGGTAGTTGTTGTCTTCATTGCTGAGGTAGTGTCTTTAGGTGTTGCCGTGACATGGGCTCTATGTATTTCCGGGGCAAGGATGTCAGCCGGGAATGCTGGGAACTGCACCGTGCTCTCTGAGAATTTCTCTAAGATTACTTGAGTGATGGAGTTGGTGAAGTCCCTTGTCAATTGCATGAACATGCACTGCCTTTTGTCCATTGCATCTAGTTTTTGTACAAGGTGCTGGATGGTGGTTGCCGGGGCATCGTGCTGTGGGGTGGCTTGGGCATTGCTCGGCGAGGTTGCCACGACAATGCCTCGTACCGATGTGGACTCTAGCTCGGCTTCTGTGATTTGCATTATCTTGTAGCACTGATCCTTTGTCCATCCCTTCCTTGTTGGTGTGAGCTCGTCGTCCGGGTCGGTTGGGACATTCTTTTTCTTGCACAAGCCGGTGATGAGGCTTTGGAAGTAGAGTCGACCTTTATCTTTTTGGCTACACAAAAATATCTCATTGCATATAATGGATCCAACATTAATAATTATATTATGCAATATAGAGTGAATGAGTGCAAGCCTTGGTTTGTCAATGGTTGTGTTGTACGAAGTGGGCATTAGACATCTCTTAATGAGGGTGTTCCAATGTTTTTCCCCAGGCCGAAGCCTTCGGCAGTTTACCGTTCCTTTGTGTGCTCCTTCGTTCCATGTTGTCCCGTCAATGCACAACTTTTTCATTATGTCATCGTAGTCGTTTGCCGTGAGCTTGTCAACATATTCTTTATGCTTATCCCTGGTGCCATGTATGCCATAGTAGAGGTTGATGAAATCGGCATATACTTGTATTGCTTGACCTCGCAGATGCATATAGAGGTTGTTGGGATTTGGCGAGTGTGCATAGAATTCCCGTACCCATGTGACGTTGGCCGGCTCCGGTTGGTGGCAAAGAATTTGCCACTTTTTATGTTTTATCTTATTGAAGATGAAGGGCTCCAAACCGAAGTCAATGTGTGTAAAGTGCTCATAAGTCTTATATTTTGTATGCATTCCATCTCATATTATTGCTATTCTCAAGTGCATTTTAGGCATATTTAGGTGCATGCATGCATTATTCATAGTATTCTTTGTTTTGCCTTGTTTTTGTTGAATATCTTTGATTTGGTAAGAAAAGATAATATTTTAGTTTAGTTTTAGTTTCAGATGCTAGAAGCTGTTAGGAGAAGGAGAAATAAGAGGAGCTGATGCTGAGGCAGCAAACCAAGGAGCTGTACTGAAGCAGTTCAACACAGAGAGAGATGCTGCTGAGTAGCTGTCGCCGCCATATCTGCCGCCCAGGGCAGCAACTTGAGAAATTTGTGAATTGGAGTGCGATTGATAGAGCATAATTTTCGGAGTCCAATGAGACCATCCATGCAATTTACCAATGTCGATAACAGCGGACAGAGCCGCCAAAGGAGAAAATATCTAAGGCGGCCTAAGCTTACTTGCGGCACAAGGAGTCCAACTTCAAGTCAAAGAAGTTAGAATTAAAGGAGGCATTTAATGCAAAAGCTACTTTATCCTGAAGAAGACTTGTATTCCAAGGAGGACTTAACCTTGGACATGCCCTATATATACCCGATCTTACTTTGAATCTTAGAAATAATATTGGCATAGCTTAGTTTCTCTTGTGTTTTCTTGCCGCCGGTATGTTCTAAATTCTCTAGGGTTTGGGTTGTGTTGTAAAGTAGTTGTGAGAACGGTTGTTTAGGTTTAAGTTTGTTGTTGTAATAAATTCAAGGTTTGCTTATTTCATGTTCTTCATTGTTTTCAATTGTCTTCAAAAGATCGATTATGAGCAATCCATTTGTTTGGCATCGAGAGTGTCAAACTCATGAAAGAAGTAAGCACGATCTCATCCATACCAGGTGTTGATAAATCCAGCCTAGACATAGGTTGGGGTTTAAAGCGGCTAAAAGAGGACGAACCAAAAGTTGCTGTTCATTGCAAAATTCATGCCGATGGGTATTATCTGCAGCGGGCATCAACGGTATTCTGACTTAGACATAAGTTGAATCACTCTCGAAGCGTCTTGCTGAGCTTTAAAGGTCTGCTAAGTTTGCCGCCGAGCCAATCATCCGTTCCACCTACCGAGGCAACGAAAGTTGTTGAAGCACCAATCTGCCATCCTCCGCTGAGGCAGCAAAGTCTGGCAGCGCAATACAACTTAACCTATTCAACGCAGTTTCACACTACGGAGCAGCATAACCTGACCCATTCCATCAATCTGACCTCTTCTTTTAATTACTTGTGTTTATTTACTTTTCTTTTAAACGAACTGTAATTTAATTGTGCATTTAAATATTATTTGTGCAGGAATTTATATTCGAGTTAGCTGTCCAATCCTCGTGGGAGATGCTATCTTTTATATTATAACTTGACTAGAGTGTACACTTGCGCTCATATTTAGAGAACACCTAACCGCTCTACAAGTTTTTTGGCGCCATTGCCAGGCATTGGCAACAGTAAATTTGTCTTTATTTTTCTGCACTTTTATTTTTTTGCATTTAATTTCAATTTTTATTTTTTTCTTTTTATTCGAAAAAAAGAATTTTACACTTTTCTTGTCTAGTGCATGTCCAGAGCCAACCCGTTGACCGAAATTGTTTTCATAGACGAGATCGAACGAAGAGCAAGACACCTAAAGAAAAAAGCAAGAGAAGCCCTCGGAAAAGCTAAGGAAGAAGGAAAAACGAAGGCAACCATGGTTAACGGCCAAGATAACAACCATGCCAACAATGCCCGGAACGACATTGACGGGCAGCAAAATCCGCCACCTAGGCAGCAGCCCCCAATTCAGCCCAGGCAACAACAGTATGTGTGAACCACCAGGGATTACTTGGAGCACGATTTTAGAGGATTTGATCCAACCGTGGCAGAGCCTGATATTGAAGCAGACCACTTCGAGCTGAAACCAGTGATGTTTAACATGATAAACACATTGGGGCATTTTGGAGGAACTGCTACAGAAGATGCTCGACAGCACTTGAGGGGATTCCTTGACATTTCTAGAGCTTTTAAGATACATGGAGTCAATCAAGATGTGCTTAAGCTGAGACTATTTCCCTATTCACTGAGGGATAGGGCAAAACAGTGGTTGAACAACCAACCAACATGATGATTCAACACTTGGACGAAGTTGTGCAAGGACTTCCTAGATCATTTCATCCCTTCAAACATAACTGACAGATTAAGAAACAAAATCATTACCTTCCGCCAAGGAGATGATGAACTGATGTATGAAGCTTGGGAGAGATACCAACAGATGCTAAAGAACTGCCCGCTTCACGGTTTCCCATCCTGGACTCAAGTGTCGATGTTCTATAATGGAGTAAATCAACCAATGCAAATTATGCTCGACACTTCAGCCACTGGAATCATCCTAGACAGACCACCCAAGGAGGCACTACAGATTCTGAATAGAATTGCAAAAAATGACTACAAGTTCCCTATAGCCTGCCGCGACGATATAAGGGGGCCAACTGTTGTGAATGAAGTAGAAGCCACCGAATCTGCCATTGCCCGCCTGGATAAACTAACGCAGCTAGTGATGAATATGGCCAAACCCGCTGGGAAAACATATGAGGCTAAGGATGTGGAGCCCTTTTCTGATGAGTGTGGGGGCAACCATGATTTCTCCGAATGCAATGAATCTGCCAATTTTATGGGAACCTATGAGAGGAACAACAAACCCAACACCAACACATAAAATCTAGGCTGGAAAAAGCACCCAAATTTCTCCTGGAGTAACTCTAACACTACTGCCAATCCAAACCAGCAACCAAGAGGATATCAACAGAACTTGTCCCGGCAGCAGCCCTAGCAGCAACATAATACGAATAATAATTCACTCGAATCTACTTTACATACTTTTATATCTCGTACTAGTGATTTTATTGTTCATACTAATAAATTTATTGACAAGACTGAATCTTTCATGGACATGACTTAAATACGGATGAACAACCAGGAGGCAACAATAAAGAACCTAGAGACCCAGTTCCATCAGTTTACAAAGATTATAAGCAACATGTCAATGGGTGCATCATCCAACAACATAGAGGCCACAACAAAACCCACTTATGAGCAGTGTAAAGCAATAAAAACAAGAAGTGGGATACAATTGGATGATCCCAGAGTTGAGCAGCCAATGGAAAAGCAACCAGAACCGCCCGCCGCAGCAGCACATGAACAACCTACTGTGGCAGCAAACCAAACTGATGCCCAAGCATAGAAGATAGATAGCAACCCTGAGACTGATGATCCTGAACCCCCACAGATCAGATTTCCCTGTAAGGAACGCATCCAGGACATTCGTCTGCCGCTGCCCTTCCCCCAAAGACTTAAACAGCAAAAGCAAGAGCACAAGTTCAAAAAATTTCTGGATATTCTTAAACAGGTGCACATCAACATCCCACTCGTGGAAGCCATACAAAACATGCCAAATTATGCACAATATTTGAAAGATATGGTTTCCAAGAGAAGGATAGTTGGGGAATTCGAGACAGTGGTAGTAGCTGAAGAATGTATGGCAACGCTGCATAACAATGTGTCGCCCAAGAGGACAGATCCAGGGAAGAAATCAAGGCAACAACAAAGACCCCGAGGAGCAAGATGACCCACCTGGACGAAAAGCAAAACACAACTAACTCAAGAAGTGGTTATGTTTGGGAGATGCACCTCAATGCACTCCCAACATAACATAATTTATTTCTAATATCTTTCTGTTTATTTTTATGTTTTAGGATTAGATTTTAATTTTTCGCAATTTATTTTCCACATTTTTATTTTACATTTTCTTTATTTTGTAAATTATTTTTATTTCAGGTTTAAGAATGAATAAGCAGGACCAAGAAGAAGGCCCAACAAGGAGCCCGCCCACCATTCTGTCGAAATAGCTGAGGGCAGCCCAACGAAAAAATGCGTAACGGCTAGAATACCGCTAACAACAAGCTGCCAACGGCTACAGCGTAACGCGTATTTAATCCCGTAACACGCGCCATAAAAATCTACCCGTTGGAATTTAATGCCGCCATGGCATCTCTCGGCAACCCTTATATATACCTCACTATTTCATTAAATCTTTTCACTTCATCTCCTTGTTTAACCTCTTCTACATCAACTTGCTTTCTTAATATTTTCTATTTTTAGTTTACTTTTAGATTACAACCGCCTCACTACTATGACATCATCACAATCTAAGCCCTCTTTCCAGTGTTTCTTCTCCGAGTTAGACCAAAAAAGGCACATGATACAATTCGCCAATCGAGCAGTATGGGAGGAGCAAGGGTTTCACTAATCACAACAGACGGGAGACTTAGGTCTCGAGCCCGCCCTCTTTGAGAAAATATATAGCCAAGGGTGGGAGATCTTTGCAAAGTAGCCCGAGGTAGCCAATATTACCCTCGTCCGAGAGTTCTACACCCACCAACCCCGCCATGAAATACCATTTGTTTTTGTCCGATGGGAGGCAGTAAAACTCAATGCCGCCACCGTCAATAGATTTTACGAGTTGGAAATGGAGGATAATCCCCTTGAGGAATGGCGACACACATTGACAGCAGAGGATTACGACAGAATGAAGGACAAGCTGTGTGAAACAAACACCCCGTGGCTGGCAGGGAAACACAACGGGTCTGTGCAGCGCCGACGTCTGCTGCCAGAGGCTATGTTGTGGAACACCTTCATCAAACGACGCATGCTGCCCACCTCCTACAACATAACTATTGATCGACCTCGTCTCTCCTCGATCCACTCAATTATGAACAACCGGCCGGTCAAAGTGGGAGACATAATCTACAAGGAGATCTATAGCTACTACCGGATGTCGAAGGGCGGACTCTATTTCCCCTCCCTCATCACCGGACTATGTGCGAACCTCAAGGTCCCCTCCGACTCCAAAGATGTGCTGACACCATCAAGGGAGGGCTAGACCAGAAAAGTCAGGCTCCAGATGATACAGGCGCCTGAAACAAAGCTGATCACACCATCTCAGCCATCGGCCGACAACACAGCTGTCCCGGAAGCAAGAGGCAATACTAAGGCTGCCCACAACCCTGATGTCATCCAGTTGCTCCACACACTGATCGAAAGCAACAAGAAAATTGAGCAGCAGCAGCTGACCTTCATGAAATATGCGAGTGAAGTTCAAGAGGCCTTTGTGGCCTATCTGTTGCAGAAGTTTCCCCATGACGGCCCCTCACTGCCCATATTTCAAGAGGATTTAACCGCCACAACTCAGCCAAGAGAGGATACACCCCCAGAAGCTGTTGCCCGACAGGCCGCCTTCCGCCGCCAGATGCCTTCTCCCACACGATACCCGTCCTACTCCGCCACCTCCTCCTCTCACACGGTGGCCGACACTCCAGAAAGACATCACCAACAATTCTCTCCAGCCATCACAACGGCAACAGTGGCAGATATCTCCCTTTCCAAATATTTTGTGTAGTAGACGGCAGAAACCAGGGAACCAATGGCCATAGTAGAACCATCGGCAACACCCATGGAAGAACCAAGCAGAAAAAGGAAGCGGCATATAATCTCAACTAAACCGGCGTCGGAAGATGAGGACTCAGAAACTGAATCGATCCACATTAAAGCTCCTCGTCTTACGCCCAAGAGAGTCTAACCGCCGCACACAACAAAGATTTCACCTGCCAAGCATGCTGCTAGGACCTCTGCCAGCTGCCGCCTGGTCATCCAATCATCATCTTTCTCCCCCGCCTCAGAAATTCCAGCAACATCTCCACAATCAGACAACTTCTAGCGTTGTTTTCTTTTCTTTCTTTTTATTTCTTGTTTTTCTGTTTTAATTATTTTTCTTGTCTTTTATTTTTTGTGTGCATTGAGGGCAATGCTCATCTCGAGTTTGGGGGGGGGGGGGGGCGAGGATTATCACTCACTTATTGTTTAGGCATACTTAGATCATATAGTTGCATATGTACTTGCCTTTAATTTAATCAAAAGAAAAATATTTGTTAGAACTTGTGCCTATGATAGGATGGCCGATTAAATTTTTTGCACCATTAAATAAAATGAACTTAATTTTGGGAAAAAGCATGAAGAAAAATTAGAATTTTTCTATAGTTGCCAAAAATAAAAAACACTACTGTTACTTGCTGAATTTGAGTGAATTTCTGATAAACACTGCATGCTTGAATTATTTGTAAAATTCTAACAAGGTTGCAGGAATCTGCCGCGGCAGACAACAAAGAGAAAAAGAAAAGCACTGCCACGGTAGAAAAAAAGGGTATGTTGTTTTACCCTAGAGGTGCCCGAAACAGGCTCTAGGAAGAATCATGTGCCAAGGATACTCCGCTGCTATCAAAGTCCATGAATCTGAAAATTTTTGAAGTGAAGGACAAATTAGCATGAGTGAATGAAAGTTTTCACGGGATGACTCTACTCAATGGGTTCGGGGTTTTGTAGTTTGCTCCTATCTTAATTTCAGACCTATAGAGTAGTAGTGATGAGCTGAAGCCCTTATTGTCATGATTAAAAATGTGCTTAATTGTGCTGCCTTGGTAGCAACCTTATATTACAATGACAATATCCTTGTTTACATAGAATATTCTTCAGTTTCAGCCTGTGCACAGTCTCTGCACACACTGCACTGGCATTATAGTTTAATTCTGAGGTAATTCAAGTTATTCTCCTTTCACTAATCTAATTTTAGGTGCCACGTCCTTGAGGTGCTAAATCAAGTTTAAAACAAGTTTTTCTTTCTAATTTATGCAAAGGCATGTATATTTAGGATTGCATTGCTTGAGGACAAGCAATAATTCGAGTTTGGGGGTGTGTAAAGTGCTCATAAGTCTTATATTTTGTATGCATTCCATCTCATATTATTGCTATTCTCAAGTGCATTTTAGGCATATTTAGGTGCATGAATGCATTATTTATAGTATTCTTTGCTTTACCTTGTTTTTGTTGAATATCTTTGATTTGGTAAGAAAAGATACTGTTTTAGTTTAGTTTTAGTTTCAGATGCTAGAAGCTGTCAGGAGGAGGAGAAATCAGAGGAGCTGATGCTGAGGCAGTAAACCAAGGAGCTGTACTAAAGCAGTTCAGCACAGAGATAGATGCTGCCGATTAGCTGCCGCCACCATATCTACCGCCCAGGGCAGCAACTTGAGGAGTTGGTGAATTAGAGTGTGTTTGATAGAGCATAATTTTCTGAGTCTAATGAGCCCATCCAAGCAATTTACCGAAGCCGATAACAGCGGACAAAGCCGCCAAAGGAGAAAATATCTAAGGCCGCCTAAGCTTACTTGCGGCACAAGAAGTCCAACTTCAAGTTAAAGAATTCAAAATTAATGGATGCATTTAATGCAAAAGCTACTTTATCTTGAAGAAGACTTATACTCCAAGGAGGACTTAACCTAGGCCATGCCCTATATATACCCTATCTTACTTTGAATCTTAGAAATAATCTTCGCATAGCTTAGTTTCTCGTGTGTTTTCTTGTCGCCGCTATGTTCTGAATTCTCTAGGATTTGGGTTGTGTTGTAAAGTAGTTGTGAGAACGGGTTTTTAGGTTTAAGTTTGTTGTTACAATAAATTCAAGGTTTGTTTATTTCATGTTCTTCATTGTTTTCAATTGAGTTTGAAAGAACGATTGGGAGTAATCCATTTGTGTGGCATCGAGAGAGTCAAACTAACGAAAGGAGTAAGCACGATCTCATTCATACCAGGTGTTGATCAATCCAGCCTAGACATAGGTTAGGGTTTAAAGTGGCTAAAAGAGGACAAACCAATAGTTGCTGTTCATTGCAAGATTCACGCCGACGAGTATTATTTGCAGCAGGCATGAACAATATTCTGACTTAGACATAAGCTGAATCAGTCTCGAAGCATTCTGCTGAGCCTTGAAGGTGTGTCGAGTTTGCCGCCGAGCTAATCATCTGTTCTACCTGCCGAGGCAGCGAAAGTTTTTGAAGAACCAATCTGCCATCCTTCACCGAGGCAGCAAAGTCTGGCAGCGCAATACAACTTAACCTATTCAACGTAGTTTCACACTACGAAGCAACATAACCTGGCATTTACGTGTGCATTTAAATATTCTTTGTGCATGAATTTATATTTGAGTTAGCTGTCAAATTGTAAAGTGCTCATAAGTCCTATATTTTTTGCACATTTCATCTCATATTATTGTTGGAGTATGCCCAAAGACCAATCATATGATGATTGAATAGACATACTATTTTACTAGATTTATCAAGTAATGGCATTACCGTTATTATCATTTGGTATGTTTCTGTGCATCAAACTAACCATTGGATAATAATGTCCATACAATAATACGATTATTGTTAAATAGGATCCTTAGTCGAATATTATTACGGGTATGGACAGTGATAATATATAAAGACTAATATGTGGTTGATGACAAGCATTGTCATTGACATAGAGATGTCAAAATCAACACATAAGTAATAGTTAGTCTAGAGAACAAGTAGTTGTTTGTAGTTTCATAGATTTATGAAATCTCTGAAAGGGTTTCTAATTTGATAAAAGTTATCAAACTATCTTTCACGGTGAATCCATAAGAGTTATGGTTAGACGTTATGAAAAATGCATGTCTAGGATTAGAATCATCAAAGACCTGGTACTTAAGTGTGCCTAGTGCGCCACCTCTCTTTCATGTTGACCTACCTAGTGCATTTGTTCGTTAACGCAAATGGTTTATGAAACCTCGTGATCCTTCTTTGGCCCATTAACTGCAACATAGGGATAATCAGTTTAAAACTCCGTAAACATGTCGTTACTTTGTTCGCACGATGTTTGAAATGCATGTTAGATTGAACGATGTTTGTTTTGCATGGTTATAGCCCATAGCCTTTATAGTTTTGGTTTTTATAAATACGGCCTGCGTGTCGTGCCTTTCTCTATCTTCTATTGTACTTCTCTTTTCATCTCACTCCCTCGCATGTAACGCGAGTTTCTGAAAATTGTAAATACTCATGGAGATAAAGCAAGAACCAAGGTAGCAGCGTGGTGGGCCTTCCCTGGTGGACCAGGCGTTTCAGAACCAGATTCTATCTTCAGTAGAATGGTCCTCCCATTGGCTTGGGACGTGTCGCCTTAGGTTAAGAAGGGCTATAATCATTGCATACTTATTTACCGCTTATATTTACCTTGTATGTGATGCAATGGATGTTTTATAAGCATGCTTAAACATAGTTCTATTGATAGGATCAATGTTAAAATGATGAGATAATTAAGTAAATCCCTCACTATAACTCTAAGTCTGTTTTAACAATCCAATATTTACCCTTGTTAAAGCTTCGATCGATATAATGCGAGCTTTGCCAAAGAAATGTCACATTTATATATCTTAGTTAAACGCGAAGAATAAGCTAGTGATATTCGCCGGTTGAGATATTTGTATTGACTTAATGGCATAAAGTTCCTTGAGAAGGATAAGCTCAATGGCATAAAGTTCCTTGACTGGTTCTGCAATTTGAGAATTGTTCTCAAACAGGAAAAGAATGAATATGTCATTGAAGAACCTGTTCCTGATGAACCGGTTGCTACTGCTTCCAGAGCTGACAAAGACAAGATTAAGAAACACATGGACGACATACTGGATGTCGGTTGTCTTATGCTTGCCTCCATGACCCCTGAGCTAGAGAAGCAACATGAGGACATGGTAGCTTATGATATGATTCAAAATCTCAAGGAGATTTATGAAGAGCAAGCTCGTCAAGAGAGGTACGAGACCTCTAAAGCTCTGTTTCAATGCAAGATGAGTGAGGGATCTCCCGTAGGAGCTCACGTCATCAAAATGATGGGCTACATCCAAACGTTGGAGAAGCTCGGCTTTCCGATGAAAGAAGAATTAGCTACTGATGTCATCCTGCAATCGTTGCCGGATAGTTTCAATCAGTTCGTCCTTAATTTCAATATGAATGAAATTAACAAGACGCTGCTACAGTTGCTCGACATGTTGAGAACTGCTGAAATTAACCTGAAGAAGGTAGGACCTAAACCTGTTCTGATGGTCCGCAAGGGCAAGAAGAAAGGTAAATCGGCAACAAAGTCTAAAGGTGATGATGGTAAGACCAAAACTGATGGAAAGGAGGCATTGAAACCTAAGAAGGGAATCAAGAAGGATTGAAAATGTTTCCATTGCGGCAAGACCGGACATTGGAAGAGAAACTGCCCCACACACCTACAAGAAGTCAAGAAAGCAAAAACGAGTGAGGCATCAACCTCAGAGGCTTCTAAAGAGAAGGCATCAGAATAGACATGGACCTGCGAATGGAAATAAAGCAAGAGTTGCTACATCATCCATTAGGACATGTTTTTTTGCTTAAATAGATTTGTTTTAGTTTTTAAGATTATTATTTTGTGCCTAAGTTTTAGTTATCTTGTAAGGACAAGATATTTTAAATAAATGTTATTCTTTTAATAGTTATCTTGTAAGGACAATATATTTTAATTTTGAGATTATTTAAATAAATGTTATTCTTTTAATCTCTTATGGCACGACGAATCAATGATCTTTAAACTAATCAAATCAATAATATTTATAAGATAAATAAAACAAATGACTAATCTCAAAATCATAAAAGTATTAAGGTAATTTGATGAGATCAAATTCAAGAATATTTAAAGTTTGATGAACTTTCAAAGAATATGGGATTGTCCCATAATTAAATCCCACAAGTGGAACGAAAAGTCTTTGAAAGAGAATCAAATATGTTAGACATGTTTTGATTCAGAACAAGTCATTTCGAATTCTTTACACACTAGAAAAACAACTCTCATACTTAATCGTTTTTTTTCTTCGAAACGTCATATAAGATATGGACTAAGAATTGTTCTAGAATACCTTTGAAGTTTTAAGGTTACTTACATGTTAAAATGTTTACAAAGTTCGAACCTTAAAAACTCCATTTGTTGTTTATCCTAACGAGAACAAAGCGTTTATGTCTCAAACGAGAGTTTATCTTGAAAGAGATTAATTCTCACAAAGGAATATTATTTCTTCAACTTTAACGAGAACAAAATATTTGTTGCTCAAACGATAGTTTATCTCGAAAGAGAATACTTATCACTAAGGGATTTCATTTTTCAACGAGAACAAAATGTTTGTTGCTCAAACGAGAGTTTCTCTCGAAAGAGATTACCTCTCACAAAAGGAAAAAAATGGAATTTTGAATGTGAAGAAATTTTAGACAACAAATTTATGAACCAAAGATTGAGAATGTTCCACAAATGATCAAGGAACATTGGAACAAAACACAACCATTGTGTTGATCTTTAAGAGAATACCATATACTTGAGAAATATGGATTTCTCACTATCCGTACATGGAAACACTTTCTACTTTTCGGATCAAGATAAAGACTAGGTATTATCAGAAAGCAATGGTGAGCCCAAAATTCGAGAAATGACTAAGAGCCATGAGATGGAATCCATGTCTAAAATCAAGTATAGACATTGGTTACCTAAAAGGGTAAAACCTAAGAGGTGTGAATGAGTTTTTCAAAAAGGAAAAACCGACATGGATGATAAAACATACAAAGGATGATTCGTCGCTAAAAGTTTTCGACAAACTTCATAGTATAGACTATGATAAAGCATCTTCCTTGTAGCTATGTTTAATCCATCTTAATCTCACTTGGAAGTAGTTACATACGATGATTATGGAATCAAATAAAGGAATGTCAAAACCACTTTCCTAAGGGAAAACTTGAAACAGATGTGTACATGACACATCCAGAAGGTTTTGTCACTCCAGTAAACACTTGGAAGGTATGTAAGCTACAAATGTCTATCCGTAGACTAAGGCAAGCTTCTCGAAGTTGGGATATTCGTTTCAGAAGATACAATCAAAAGGTTTGGTTTATCTAGAAAAAAAGGGGATTCTTGTTTTCAAAAGAGCTAGTGGGAGCATTGTTACTTTCCTAAGTATTATATGTAGATAACATACTCATCAAAAGGAACTAAAGATCGCAAACCATTTTGCATTAATAAAAGATACTGTGAGTTAGCAACATGAGACAATATCTAACTCTACAACATAGGCTGTATGTATTACAGTCGACATAGCAATAAAGAAGGATGTTTGGATCTAAAGGGTTCACTTCTGAACTAAGGGTTGTTCCCAGCATATTAGATGCTACATAACTCTTTTATGATGGAACCTTTGCGTAAGCAAATAAAACCCAGATCTCATCAATAAATCCAAACATATTCTAAAGTACTTACATCTTTGAGAAATGAAAGTATGCAACATACGCACAAAGTTGATAACTTTGTCAACTCCCTGATAAAGCTTTTGACACAACATAAGCATGTCAGTTACACTAAGCCATGTCGTATTAGATATGTGAATGATTGGTCTTAGTGCTAGTGGGAGATTGTTGGAGTATGCCCAAAGACCAATCATATGATGATTGAATAGACATACTATTTTACTAGATTTATCAAGTAATGGCATTGCCGTTATTATCATTTGGTATGTTTCTGTGCATCAAACTAACCATTGGATAATAATGTCTATACAATAATACGATTATTGTTAAATAGGATCCTTAGTCGAATATTATTACGGGTATGGACAATGATAATATATAAAGACTAATATGTGGTTGATGACAAGTGTTGTCATTGACATAGAGATGTCAAAATCAACACATAAGTATTTGTTAGAGAACAACATACTGGATTGACCCGCTATGAGCATGTTTCTTGGGTAATTATGTGACAGTCACAACATTGCTCATGATAAACATATGTATAATCATCAGACTTGAAGTCAACATGATTTCAACATAAAGATTTACGTATTTTGACACAGTCAAACGTGTGTCGTAACTGACTACATTATAAAGACTGATGATTGGATACGTGATGACCTATGTAGTGAAATATGGTTGATCAAGAAAGGATTTGTCCCTCCTACATAATGGGAGAAATATCTTCGGCCACTTGATTGAGTGAGATTAGAAAATGCATGGCATATTTAGGTAGGATTATTTTTCCGCTGCGCCACAGGGCGTGCCGACGTGACCCAACAATTATTACTATTCTTAAGTGCATTTTAGGCATATTTAGGTGCATGCATGCATTATTTACATTATTCTTTGCTTTTTCTTGTTCTTGTTGAATATCTTTGATTTGGTGAAAAAAGATATTGTTTTAGTTTAGTTTTAGTTTCAGGTGCTAGAAGCTGTCAGATGGAGAGAGGAGCTGAGGAGATGATTCTGAGGCAGCAAGCCAAGGAGTTGTACTGAAGCAGTTCAACACAGAGAGAGATGCTACCGAGTAGATGCCGCCGCCATATCTGCTGCCCAGGGCAACAACTTGAGGATTTTGTGAATTGGAGTGCGATTGGAAGAACATAATTTTCTGAGTCCAATGAGCTCATACATGCAATTTATTGATGTCGGAAACAGCAAACAGAGCCATCAAAGGAGAGAATGTCTAAGGCGGCTTAAGCTTACTTGTGGCACAAGAAGTCCAATTTCAAGTCAAAGAAGTCAGATTTAAAGGATGCATTCAATGAAAAAACTACTTTATCATAAAAAAGACTTCTACTCCAAGGAGGACTTAACCTAGGCCATTCTCTATATATACCCGATCATACCTTGTATTTTAAACAACTTATAGTCGGCATAGCTTAGTTTCTCTTGTGTTTTCTTACCGCCATTATGTTCTAAATTCTCTAGGGTTTGAGTTGTGTTGTAAAGTAGTTGTGAGAACGTGTCAGAGATTTGTTTACTAAGATTTGTAAATATTTTAGGATCGCTAACTCTAAGGGATTGTATTATGTACCTAGTTTAGTATCTTTCCTAATTTAGAAGTTTCCTAAGATAGAGTATAGACTTGTATATTTAACAGTAGGTACTACTACTACTACTACTACTACTACTACTACTACTACTACTACTACTACTACTACTACTACTACACTTGGATGAATAAGTAGGCTTTAAATAAAAAGGTTCCATCATCCTCATGCTCGGATGAATAAGCAGGTTCCAAAAAGTGGTTCCATCCTCATCATCATCGGATGAATAAGCAGGTTCCAAAAAGTGTTTCATCCACTTTACGCTTGGATGAATAAGCGAGTTCCATTCTCTAAATGCCCGAACGGATGGGCGGGTTCTTTTGCTGAAAGGTCCTTCGTGTACGTGAAAAATGCAATACTTAATGCAATTATGATGTGCATGCCATTAGGGATGCCTAAAACATGAATGCATGTCTCATTTCTTTTTCTTTTTGAAATTTTTTCTCAAAATTAATTTTTCCACATGTATACTCGCTTACTCTAGATAAGCAGTTATACATTTTCACTATTTTTCCGACTTATGGAAAACATTCAATCTTTGCAATCTTGCTCACTTAACCCAGTGATCTTGTATTCCTAGTTGAACACGCATATTGCTTCAACTTTCATTCTCATTCTTTATACCTCTTTGCTTCGTCGAAAACATTCGATCTTTGTAGGCAAATGTCTCAAGGTCTACCATCATTGTGGTTGATACATCAATGCTGAGTGAAAAGCTTCAAGTCTCCATGTGCCCCTCAAAATATTAAGCATATTCAATGCTTTCCTGTGAATTCTCAATTAGGCGGAATGTGTTCTGAAGACGAACTCCTTTTCTCAAGTATTCATGTGTGATCCAAATGGTCTTTTAAGGCTTATAATGTAGGCCAGGCTCAGGTTGCCAAAGAAAGAATATAAAGGCTCAAATTCATATTTTAATGGTGATTAAGCCAAGGATCAACTTTTTCTGATGAAATCTCTGTTCTTCTTCTTTTATTCTTTGGATCACTCTAGACTACACATTTTGGGGTTTCACCCTAGAGTTCATTTCCTTTTCTGGTACAATCTCGTTTGAAGGATTTCAAATTTTCCTTCACATTTCTTCTTTTCTTTTTCCAATCTTTTCCTTTTCCTTCTTCTTCTTCTTCTTTTTTTTTTCTTTTTCTTCTCTTCTCTTCTATTCTTTTTTTGTCTTTTCTTTCTTCTTTTCTTTTTTTCTTTTTCTGTCCATTTTCTTGTTTTCTTTTTTGTGTCCTTTTCCTTTAGGACATTCAACTTAATCTAACATGTTTCTTTCAAACAGATTTTCCTTTTCTATGCCCCCGATGTGGGAGTGATCCTTGGTTAGGATTAAATCACAAGAAAATTAATATTTGGCTCAAAGGGGACAACAAATGGATTTTTTCTAGTTCGTGAAGGGAAATGAAGGAATGCCAATTGTCATTTCACATACAAATTCCATCGAAGAAAAGCAGTCTTCAGTTGGTAGATGTTTTAGAGTTATCACTTCATTCAAGGACCCTAACAACAATGTCTGAGAGGAAATTTCACTCAAATCCGTATATTAAACCTGAACACACATTTTTCCCCTCTATCTCGGGATTAGATTCATGAATCATTCATACAATCAATAATAGGGACACTGCAAAAAAATGTATGTTTGAAAAGAAATGGATGAAAAGTGCAAAGAAGGAAAAATAATGAAACGAAAATGGGAAACGTTTGTCACTTGAAAAAAAAGCGTCTTTAAACAAGTAAATTGACATAGAAGCCCTTACAAAAGATCCCTAATGCTTGCGGACAAAAGCAAAAGGGTTGGTTCTAAGCATGATCCCAACTGTTTAGAGAAAATTAAGTATTATTCCATGAAAACACAAATCCCGGCCAATCTTGCCTCCAACGACTTCATGACGAAACTCTAAACGCGCTCGTCCTCGTCATCTTCTTGTCTCTCGAGTCTTCCACTTTTGATGGCTGCCGATATCAATTCTCCGTTCATGACCATGTCTACAAAACCTTCGGTGGCATGATTTAACATGTAGTCATAGAAATGTCCATTTAGAGTCTCCACAAACATTGGAGTAACCTCATTTTCCGATAGTGGCGGTTGAACTTGGGCTGCCACATCTCGCCATCTCTGAGCATACTGGCAGAAGCTCTCATTGGGCTTTTGTTCCATACTCTGTAGCACATTCCTGCTTGGGGCCATGTCTGTTACATACTCGTAGTGTTTGAGGAAGGCTTTCGACAGATCTCTCCAAGTGTGTATTATGGCCCGACTTAATTGAGCATACCATCGGATAGCAGACCTGGATAAACTGTCTTGGAAGCATTGAATAAATAATTTCTCGTTTTCCAAATGTGGTGACATTTTCCTACAGTACATAATTAAGTGTGCCAATGGGCATGTAGTTCCATTATACTTCTCGAAGTGAGGGACCTTGAACTTTGGAGGTGCCACCAAGTCCGAAACTAGATTTAAGTCCCTAGCATCATTGCCGCCATAAATGCTTCCTTCTTGATAAACTTTAAACATTTCCACCAACTTCTTGTAGCGGTCTTCCCATTTCTTCTCGACCTTTGTCATGTCAATTTCTTCAATGAGGTCAGGCATCTCAGGGCGATGAACCTCATCGGTGTTGTCCTCAGTACAGGTAGAAGATTTTGAGAACTTGACTTTAGGTGAAGCTACATCCTTTTGTACGAAAGCCATCCCTGGGAAAGTGTTGGCGTCTTCTCTCGCTTCTGGGTCTTTGAACCCAAACATGGCTGCGATTTGGCTGACTGCTTTCTGGTGTGATATCTCAATCTTATTCTTCAGATTATTTACTATCTTCTCAAGCTAGTCACAAATGCTCTTTTGATTTACTTCCAAAGTTGTCAATCTTTCTTTAGTGCTCATGGTTCGAGTCGTGTTTGTACGGGTACTTTACTATTTAGATGGAATGTTCTAAAATTAATCTTTTTTATTTTACATGAATGAATGCAATGATCAAAACATTATTTAACGCAAACAAAAAAAATGCATGAAGGTAAATGTATGTATACAAAAGCATGAACGCAAATATATGAATGCAGGCGAGAGGCCATCAATTCCATTAAGACATTGCTCTAGATGAAACTTCCATTGGATGGCGAAGGTCCTATGAATACGTCTATGTCTAAGCACTTATTTCTTCAATCATCCTTTGAAGCCTTGGTCCCACTATGAGGCGAAGAAATGTAGTATCTACATGCTTAGATACGTCTTCAATTTAGGATGTGATCCTCAAACTCGTCTCGCTCCTGGGTCCTTTCGACGTTGCCCCTAAGTCGAGTAGACCAAAGATCATTTTTCAAATTCTTCTTGGTTAGACCGTCGAAGTGGTCCTATTGCTCTTACGACTTTTGATATTATGCTTGGTGCTAATGCGAGCATACTTCGATGTTTCCTCCGCGTGACCATTCGACAAATTCTCATTGTTTGCGCGTTGTCTTCCTCCTTTAGGCACCTTCCATCCATGGTAGAAGCTTTCTCTGATTGAGAAACATGCTTTTAAATCGACCCCCTCTAGATATGGGATGCATGCAATAAATAAAGCAAAACAAATCCCACACACAAAAGGTTAGTAATATGCTACAAAAACAAAACCAAACTCACACACTAAAAGGTTAGTAATAAATAAATATGCTACAAAAACAAAACCAAACTCACACATAAAAAGATTAGTAATAAAAAAAGAAATAAAACCTAAAAGATCCAAAATAATTCAGCTGAATAATAATTTTGGTCCGATATTCCAACATTTCAGGACATGTCTCCACGGATTATTCCTGCGACTCAACACCCCAGGCTTTCTGCATGGCTCTATTAGGGGTAGGCTCTAGATTCTCAAACTTGGCTTGGTTCTAAAAGGGTACCCGAGCTGTCCTTGCTGTCCCCTACTAAGGGTAGGAAAGCCCTCGATTCTCAACCATTATAGGCTTCAAACGAATCGATTTCAACTCAGGAGGACTCACCACCAATGCCTTCTCGAAGAATCAATATCCTTACGAAGACAAGGGAATGAGTCCCGAAGGTACTTGCTAAGGTCATATGAAGAATCAATATTCTTACATGAGCTAAACGTCTTCCCCCACTTAAACGAACGGGACAAAGCTCGATAATAGAGCTTGGAATCAAGTCTTAAATGCGTAAAATAGAATTATATTCATTTAAACGGACAAATAAATAGAACCTATCGTGAACTTGCAAATTCCATATTAGAAAAAACATTTTTGAAAATCATTTAAAACCAATTTGTGGCCTGACCCTCTTTTGTTTTTATTTAAAAAAATAAAAACAACTCCCCAGCGGAGTCGCCAAGCTATCGCAGCCCTTTCGAGCTTCGACTTTTTGAAAACTTTAAAAACACGGAGTCGCCACCAATCTTTTTTTAATAAGTGTGATTGGATCACTTTTAAGAATAGGGTTATTTTAATAAAACATTTTGTTTTAATAAAACAACGGTTTTGGTCTGCAAAAAATCAGAAAATAAGTTCGGGGGTCGGTTACGCGTGGGGAAGGGTTAGCACCCCCACGACGCCCAAAATTGATACCTAATTCATTTTAAAATCATTTTCAAAACTGGAATTTTCAAGTTCATGAAGGTTCGACTTTATTTGTCCGCTTAATAAATATTAGTGTATTTTACCGGCCTTATCACCTAGGAGATGAACTTTAATCACCGCCAACATTTCTGGCGCTAACCCGTCATTCCCGTTTGATAAGACACCGCAATAAATTAATTTCACTTTTTCAAACAACAAAGAGATTTAGTGTGTTGAACATTTTATTCATTTCTAAGTTCGATTATTTTAAAACCCTAAAAAACGTCTAAGTCTTTTATTCCTAACTTAAAGTTTAAGTATGCTTAAGTGTATTTTATTTTTGTGAAGAGCATTTTTCAAAAAAACAAGTCTCTATCTAAGCTTTAGAACCTAGCCCTAAGTTTTAAACCTATTTCTAAAACAAGCAAGCAAATTTTATTATTTTTGAGTTTTTACCCTTTTTATTATTCTTTTAAAAAACCTTTATTTCTTTTTATTTTTTATTTTTAAAAAAAAGCCAAGACTCTTTTTTACATTTTTTTACCCTTTCTCATTTTTATATTTTTCACCTACTTATTTTTTTTCTTTTTCAAAACAAAGAATTTTCTCTCTTTTAAACTCATTTTCATTTTTTCTATTTTTTAAGTTTTTCTTTTAAAAAGACCCCTTTAAAAAATTTTATTTTTTCTTAAAAAACTTCTTTTTAAGTTTTTTCCCTTTTCAAAGAAAAAAATACTTTTTTCCTAGACCCTAAACTTTTATTTAAAAATTTTTTGTTTTCTTTTCCTGAAAACTTATTCTTGTTCCCTTTTTCCTACAAAAAAATCTTTTTTCTCTTTTAAAATCACTTTGCCCATGTATTATTAAAAACTAAATTTCATTAGAAATATTTTTATATTTTTTAAATCAATCCCTGTTTATTATTTCACACCACACATTATTATTTTTCTCCTAATTAAATCCCTAATTTCAAGTTTTTCAACTTAACCACATTTATTCATTTTTATTCTTGCATTTTAAATTAAAACACTTTTAAAAATTATTTCTTCATTCCTAAAGATCAAAATAATCCTAACAACATTTTTAAGCATGCAAAAATTTTTAAGATCAAACTAAAATTAAAACGGAATTTAAAACGAAAAAAGTTACCGGAAGCGTGAACGATTTTCAGACTTCGAGAAAACAACCTAAAATTCACAAACAACACAAACACAAACACCAAAAATTTATCCAAGAAAAAACATAAAAATAAACGAAAAGAAAGATAGAAATTTTACCGAGAAAATGACGAACAAAGAACTCGAATCCGGGCTTCTCGAAATGCTCCAAACCGCCTCCGGAAAATTGCTCCCAAACTCGAACTTTTACTCCATAAATTTCCAGCAAACTCTTGAAAAATTTAGATAATTTTTCAGATTTTTTCTAAGCTTTTTCTAGTGGTTTTCTCTTCAATTTTGTGTGTGTTCAACAATGAAGCATTTGGGGGGTTTTATAGGGTTTTGGGGGTGGGGGTTTTAATGCAATTGAGGACAAAATCCCTGAATTCTTCCCCCTAAAAATCATCTATTTGATCAACCAACATTATTACATTGAAATTCTATCCAAATTTCAACAAATTTGGCTCCAATTTGAGGAATTTTGCCCCCAATTTAATTAGGGTTCGAAACCTTCCCCCCCCAAATTGGTGAGCTACCGACGACGGGAAGGAGCGGGGTCGGCGAAAACAGAACCGGATGACCGAGGCGAGTTGACCGACACCCCTCATGGCAGCTGCCATGATCGAAAACAACGGGACGAAGGCCGGAAGCTCCGCTTGGTGCTTTATCGGGGCTGTAATGGGGGATCCAATCCCGCGCGCGTGACGCACATGCGCCAGCGCGTGGCTGCGCAGGTTGGACCCCTTTTCCCCCTTTTTTTCCTTATTCGATCCTATTCGTTCGTATTTTCAACCCCTAATCCAACGATTCTGATTAAACCTAAAAACACAGAATGGGTTAGTTTGGGCCTCTAAAAATAAATAAAAATGGGCTCCTTATTATATTTTAAAGTGGTTTTTTTTTCATCATATAAAATTGTGGGCTTTATTATCAGTAGGCATTTATTTAATTTAGATGGGTTCTTTTTTTGTTGCAATTTTTTTTGGGTTTTAACCATAATAAAAATAGTCCATAATAATACTACTACTACTAATAATAAATAAATAAATAAATAAAAGAGGGTGAAAATTCAGTGACAACAACATCCTATAGGTTGAATGGTAAAATTTACCTTAAGTGGTCCCAATTGGTTCGAACCTTTCTAAAGAGGAGAGGTAAACTCAGTAATCTTCTTGGAAATGGTGTAACAAAAAAAAAAAAAAAAAAAAAAAAACATAATGATTATGTTTTTTTTTTCAACCACCTTATCTTCCCAACCACTCCACTAAACTTTTCCCCCCACCTCAATTATTTTCTCCACTCCTTATCTCCCCCTTGCTCCATTTCGGCAGAACCAAAAACCCTTTCCCCCTAAATTTCTTGTTTAGTTTTCATTCAAGAAAACTCTCTCAATTTCATCTAAATCAATATTTGCTCTCAAACGTCAATCGTTGTTCCGTTCCGTTCACCGTGACTATCATACGAACCGTCTCGACGTTCCGGTCAGAACGCCCCTAACCACGTGTCAAACCGCCGCTCCGTTGTCGTTAATTTTGCCGTTGAAGGTTTCGAACAAATCGAGTTTTTTTCTCAAAATCGGTGATAATTCGGTAAGCTTTCGACTTAAAAATCAGTTTGGGGGGGTTATATATTCGAATGGGGAAATTCTGTATTTTTTTCTGATTTTTGCTCCGCCGTCCACGGTGGCGCGTGGGCCCCACGCGCCGTCCGGAGCCGCGCGTGGGCTTCACGCGCCGTTCCCGGCCACCATATATGGTGGCAGTGGACCGGCCGGTTCAGACCGGTCTGGTCTCGAACCGAGCCGCCCGAACCGGACCGACCCAGTCAGCATGACGTCAGTATGACGTCACCGACCCGACCCGACCCGTTGACCGACCCGTTGAACCGATCCGTTGACCGACCCGGTCAACAATGACGTCAGCATGACGTCACCGACCCGTTGACCCGACCCGTTGACCGACCCGTTGACCCGATCCGTTGACCGACCCGGTCAACAATGACGTCAGCATGACGTCACCGACCCGTTGACCCGACCCGTTGACCGACCCGGTCAACAGTGACGTCAGCATGACGTCAGCGTTGACTTTGACCGTTGACTTTGACCGTTGACTTTGACCGTTGACCGTTGACCAAAAAGTCAAATTTTCCGAAAAGCCCTATTTTATGTTTTTCGACGTCCTGAGTCCGATTTTGAAGCCCGTTTTGCAAAATTCTGACCCGAATGCCTCCGAATCTAACCTTAAACCCAAATCATGCTTAAGTACTTAATTTTCTATTCAGATATCAGTAAATTAATTAAGTGCCTAAACTAGTATTTTAATGGTGTAAAGGTGCCCGAGACTCGTATAACCACTCACCAGCTCAGCCTAGCTCCTCTCGACCCGCTCACCCTCACACTTCAGGGGATATCAGATCTGACCCCGTGTCTGAGCATACTGAGGCAGGTGCCCGTTAGACCCTTATCCGATCAGCTTCGAGGTGTGTTCCATGTGTGCTACTTTCTGTTTATATGGATTGTATGGTGATTTGATCATGAATGACATTGCGTATGTTTGCTCAGTTGTTTACTTGTTATATGATTGCTTGACCTATGATGAATACTGAAATGTCTGCTCTGAAATAGTATGCCTATTTATCTGTTAAAAGCATGAACTTCTGTTTCTGATACTCTGAATAAAATATCTGTCACATATATTCTGTTAACATGTCTGGAAATCTGAACACTGATTCTGTTTGGGGTATACTGATGGGATATGATATGAAGTGTCTTCGGCTCAGCCCTGATCCAGCTGGTAAGACCGTTCTGTTTTCGGATCCTAGGCTTCGGCCAGGTCCGTCCTGTTTTTGGTTCCTATGCTACGGCAAGGGCCGCCCGTAATCTAAGGTATTCCTTAGGATGGTACCCCGTCCAATGGGCTTGGGTTAATGCCATTATATGATACAGTTCTGGGGGACTGCATATTGGTGTGAGGTTGGAGGGTAGTCACTAGTAAACGCATACATGCATCCGAGTATCTGCATTGATCTGTTATGTATTCTTATGATCTGAATGTTATGTATTCATTGCTTGTTTGATCTGCACTTTTGGAACACACTGAGCTCTCTAGCTTATGTTTTTCTCTCCTCCCCCTTTCAGATACTTGATAGTCTACTCCTCTTAGACCCGGCAACTGGAGAATCGGCACATTTAGCTCTAAACTATTGTAATAATCTTATCTTCCAAATTGTCTGTATTTTGGGTGACTTATATCTATGTTTTAATATTTTGACTGTGATAAATCACAAGAGTTTGATCTTAGGTTGTGACTGCCTGGAGTTGGGCTAAACGCATAAGTGGGCCCCGGGCAGTTACATTTGATTTATGATTTCAAAGGTTTAACCATATGTTTATTTGAAATCTTATTGTGGTTTACTTTAGTGACCATAATGTGGCTTCCTAAGATCCGTCGAAACGCATAGGCGGGTCTAGGGGGGGTTACATTTAGTGGTATCAGAGCTTTTGGTTTCAAAACCTCAGACTGTGAATGAGTCCATTTTACGCAATGTTAAAAAAAAAAAAAAAAAAAAAATTCAAAAAGGTATTTTGAAATGAGATAAGTCACCCAATTTTTGTCTGCTTAATTGTGTTCGATTCTCCATTGCTATAAACTGACCCTAAGTTTAATCCTTGTAGAAGCTTTCTACTATGAGTACTGAAAGAGGTCGTCGACCCATTCGGAGACGTGGTAGACCTGTCCGGTTTGCCGACGCGATAGATGATCCGGTGGTCGAGCCACCTACACCGACTCCTGTCCCTGTTCCTACTGAGTCTTCTTTACCATCTGGCCCTACTGTAGGGACAGCTCCTCAGTCTGCCCCTGAGATTGATGTATCTACTCCGGTTAGAGGAGCATCTTCTTCTTCTGAGCCTTCCCCACCTATTACTGACGAAGCCCTTAGTAGGAGGCTTTTGCAGTTGATTTCTGGTGCGGTTAGAGCAGCTGGTATTATCCCTGAGGTTCCCATCTCTCAGACCTTGATCACTAATGGGGCGAGAACTTTTGATGGCCCTACTAGTGGAGCCCCGACTGAGGCAGAGGAATGGCTTCATGATCTGGAGAGGCGTATGGAATCTTTGGGTCTTGAGTCATCCAAGAGATATGTGGGAGCCGTTTCTATGTTGTATGGAAATGCTCGTACGTGGTGGGAATCTGTGGTCAGTAGTGTTCCTGCGGCCCGTCTATCTTGGGAGTTTTTCAAGGAACGTTTCAAGAGCCGCTTTGTTGGTGAGCGTTACATGAGGCAGATGCAAGAAAAATTCAGGACTTTGACTCAGGGAGATCTGTCTGTATCCGAATACGAGACAGAATTCTTGAGCTTACTCAGATTTGGGGCTAGCTCAGTGCCTACTGAGAAGGATAAATGCCGTAAATTTGTGATGGGACTGAGGTACGAGTTATGTGTACATATTGTTGGCCATTTGGATAAAGACTTCGACACTTTAGTTGAGAAAGCTAAAGATCTGGAGGATGTAGAGCTAGCAGCTCCTGGTGGAGGTAGAGCTGACCGAGAATGGTCTAAGAGGCCTCCTAAGCCTGAGTCTTCCTCGCGTCATGGAAAGAAGAATCGCACTTCAAATTATCAGAGAGGTAATTTTGAATTCAGACCTGATGCTTCTTCGACCCCGACTGCTAGTAGGGGTGATTCGTCTGGTTCCACCCCTGCGCCCCTTTGTGTGCATTGTAACAAGAGACATAGGGGCGAATGCAGAAGAAAGGCCGGTACATGTTTTCGATGTGGGTCCGGAGATCATTTTCTGAAGAATTGCCCTGTCCCATCTTCTGCACCTCGAGCATCTTTCCAGACCCCTACACGCTCACAGACATCTGTACAGACTCCAGCTAAGGGTCGTAGTCAGGGAAGACCTTCTGCATCTGCTGGCAGGTCTGACACCAGAGCTCGATCAAATCAGAGTGGAGGACCAGTTTTACCTGATGCTAGACAGTCGACTCTAATGTATGCCTCCAGACGTCGGGATGACAGAGACGAGCCAGATGTTCTTGCAGGTACCTTTACCATTTATTCTGTTCCATACTTTGCATTACTCGATAGTGGATCCACCCACTCCTATGTTTCAAAATCCGTATCCCGAAACCTTCAGCTTCCCTTAGAAGCCACAGTAAGTGTTGTTACAGTCATGAGCCCAGTGGGTCAGTCAGTGATTGTGGACAAAGTACTTAGGAGGTGTCCTCTTGAAGTTCAAGGAGAAATTTTCCTGGCCGATCTTATGGAACTTCCGTTAGAGGAGTTTGATCTGATTTTGGGTATGGATTGGCTGTTGGAACATCGGGTCAGTCTGGATTGTGAGTCAAAAAGGGCTACCTTGAAGACTTCAGATGACCGATCCGTAATCTTAGTCGGAGAGCGTCGAGGCTACTTGTCCAATGTGGTATCCTCTCTGACTGCTGATAGGATGATCCGAAAGGGATATGAAACTTTCATTGCCTGTTTCTTGAACACGAAGGGCTCTTTATCTAAGATTGAGGACATTCGCACTGTTAGCGAGTTTCCTGATGTGTTTCCAGAAGAATTGCCCGGGCTACCACCAGACAGGGATGTTGAGTTTGAAATCGAGACTTATCCAGGGTCTGCGCCTGTGTCCATGAGTCCCTATCGTATGGCTCCTAAAGAGCTCAAAGAATTAAAAATTCAGTTGCAAGAGCTTCTTGAACGAGGCTTTATCCGACCCAGCTCTTCACCTTGGGGAGCTCCTGTTCTCTTCGTGAAGAAGAAGGATGGTACGCTTCGTTTGTGTATTGATTACAGGAAGCTAAATAAGTTGACTGTGAAGAACAAATACCCATTACCCAGGATTGATGACCTATTTGATCAATTTCGGGGAGCCACTGTTTTCTCGAAGATTGATCTTCGATCTGGGTATTATCAATTGAAAATAAAAGATTCTGATGTTCCTATGACGGCCATCCGTACCAGATACGGGCATTACGAGTTTTTGGTGATGCCGTTTGGTCTGACTAATGCTCCTGCAGCTTTTATGGACATGATGAATCGTGTGTTCCGGCCCTTTATAGACCAGTTTGTTGTGGTTTTCATCGACGATATTTTGGTCTATTCACGGACAGAAGCAGAGCATGTCGAGCACTTGAGGACTGTGCTACAAACCCTGAGACAGAATCGTTTGTATGCTAAGCTGAGCAAATGTGAATTTTGGCTCAAAGAAGTGACATTTCTGGGTCATGTGGTATCTGCTCGAGGCATTCAGGTTGATCCAAGTAAAATCGAAGCCATCACCGATTGGAAGCAACCTAAAAATGTCTCTGAAATCCGTAGCTTTTTGGGTTTGGCTGGCTACTACCGACGCTTTGTCGAGGGCTTCTCCATCATTGCCACTCCTCTGACAAAGTTATTAAGGAAGAATGTCCCTTATATTTGGTCTGATGCCCAGCAAGCTAGTTTTGAGAAACTCAAGGCAGCTCTGACCCAAGCCCCGGTTCTTATACAACCTGAGTCAGGAAAGGACTTCTCAGTATACAGTGATGCTTCACATTTCGGGCTTGGTTGTGTACTGATGCAGGAAGGGAAGGTTATCGCTTATGCGTCGCGTCAATTACGACCACATGAGTGTAATTATCCAACCCATGACCTCGAGTTAGCTGCTGTGATCTTTGCCTTGAAAATTTGGAGGCACTATCTTTACGGAGAAAAGTGCTATATTTACACAGATCACAAGAGTCTAAAGTACATCCTCACTCAGAAAGAACTCAATCTTAGACAACGTCGTTGGATTGAGCTTCTTAAAGACTATGACTGTGTGATTGAGTATCACCCAGGAAAGGCGAATGTGGTGGCTGATGCTTTGAGTCGTAAGGCTATAACAGATTTGAGATCCTTATTTGCCAGAATGAGTGTATACAGAGATGGCAGTCTACTAGCTGAGCTACAGGTTAAACCGACATTGGCCAAACAAATTAGGGCCAAACAGCTTCTAGACAGTTCCTTACTTCCTGTCATGCAGCAGGTTGAACAAGGATCTACTTCTACTTATGCCTTTGATCAGGATGGCGTTTTGTGCTTCAAGGGTCGATATTGTGTTCCCAATGATGTTGACCTGAAGCGGGCTATTCTCAGCGAGGCTCATAACAGCCCTTATGCTATGCATCCCGGTGGGGACAAAATGTATCAAAACCTGAGGCAGAGATATCGTTGGGAAGGTATGAAGAAGGACATTTCAGATTATGTATCGCGGTGTTTGACTTGCCAACAGGTTAAGGCAGAGCACCAGCATCCTTCGGGTTTGTTGCAGCCCATTAAGATTCCTGAGTGGAAATGGGAGCGTATCACGATGGATTTCGTTACCGGGTTGCCTCTAACTCCTTCTAAAAAGGATTCTGTCTGGGTTATTGTTGATCGACTTACCAAGTCAGCTCATTTTATCCCAGTTCGAGTCACTTACTCTTTGGAGAAGCTGGCAAAAACATACATCTCTGAAATCGTCAGACTACATGGGGTGCCTTTATCTATAATATCTGATCGGGATCCGCGGTTCACTTCTCGATTCTGGTTGGCCTTGCATAATGCTTTAGGTACCCGTCTGAATTTCAGTACATCCTTCCATCCGCAGACAGACGGACAGTCAGAAAGAGTAATTCAGGTTCTTGAAGATATGTTGAGAGGATGCGTGATAGACTTCCGCGGTAGTTGGGAAGATTTCTTGCCCTTGGCCGAGTTTGCTTATAATAATAGTTATCAGGCTAGTATTCGCATGGCCCCTTATGAAGCTTTGTATGGTCGTAAATGCCGAACTCCTATCTGTTGGACCGAGTTGTATGATAAGAAGACTATGGGTCCTGAGTTGGTTCAAGAGACTGAAGAGACTGTCAAATTGATTCGAAATCGTCTGAAAGAGGCTTTTGACAGACAGAAGTCTTATGCTGATCGGAGGAGAAGGGATATAGAGTTTGAGGTTGGTGACCAGGTTTTTCTAAAGGTATCACCATGGAAGAAAGTTTTGAGGTTTGGGAAAAAGGGCAAGTTGAGTCCGAGATTTATTGGACCATATCGTATTGTGAAGAGAGTTGGGCCAGTTGCCTATCAGCTCGAGTTGCCATCCCAGCTTAACCGTATTCATGATGTCTTCCATGTATCCATGTTGAGGCGATACCATCCAGATCCTAGTCATGTCATTCAAGCTCAGGATGTAGAGTTGAGATCAGACCTGTCCTACGTGGAGGAACCGATTCGAATCTTGGACTTTGATGAGAGAGTTCTGAGAAACCGACGCATTCCAATGGTTAAAGTTCAGTGGAGAAATCGGAGTCCTACTGAGGCTACTTGGGAGATTGAAGGATTCATGAGAAAACAATTTCCGCACCTTTTTAATTAAGGTAAATTTCGAGGACGAAATTTTTCTTAAGGGTGGGAGAATTGTAACAAAAAAAAAAAAAAAAAAAAAAAAAACATAATGATTATGTTTTTTTTTTCAACCACCTTATCTTCCCAACCACTCCACTAAACTTTTCCCCCCACCTCAATTATTTTCTCCACTCCTTATCTCCCCCTTGCTCCATTTCGGCAGAACCAAAAACCCTTTCCCCCTAAATTTCTTGTTTAGTTTTCATTCAAGAAAACTCTCTCAATTTCATCTAAATCAATATTTGCTCTCAAACGTCAATCGTTGTTCCGTTCCGTTCACCGTGACTATCATACGAACCGTCTCGACGTTCCGGTCAGAACGCCCCTAACCACGTGTCAAACCGCCGCTCCGTTGTCGTTAATTTTGCCGTTGAAGGTTTCGAACAAATCGAGTTTTTTTCTCAAAATCGGTGATAATTCGGTAAGCTTTCGACTTAAAAATCAGTTTGGGGGGTTATATATTCGAATGGGGAAATTCTGTATTTTTTTCTGATTTTTGCTCCGCCGTCCACGGTGGCGCGTGGGCCCCACGCGCCGTCCGGAGCCGCGCGTGGGCTTCACGCGCCGTTCCCGGCCACCATATATGGTGGCAGTGGACCGGCCGGTTCAGACCGGTCTGGTCTCGAACCGAGCCGCCCGAACCGGACCGACCCAGTCAGCATGACGTCAGTATGACGTCACCGACCCGACCCGACCCGTTGACCGACCCGTTGAACCGATCCGTTGACCGACCCGGTCAACAATGACGTCAGCATGACGTCACCGACCCGTTGACCCGACCCGTTGACCGACCCGTTGACCCGATCCGTTGACCGACCCGGTCAACAATGACGTCAGCATGACGTCACCGACCCGTTGACCCGACCCGTTGACCGACCCGGTCAACAGTGACGTCAGCATGACGTCAGCGTTGACTTTGACCGTTGACTTTGACCGTTGACTTTGACCGTTGACCGTTGACCAAAAAGTCAAATTTTCCGAAAAGCCCTATTTTATGTTTTTCGACGTCCTGAGTCCGATTTTGAAGCCCGTTTTGCAAAATTCTGACCCGAATGCCTCCGAATCTAACCTTAAACCCAAATCATGCTTAAGTACTTAATTTTCTATTCAGATATCAGTAAATTAATTAAGTGCCTAAACTAGTATTTTAATGGTGTAAAGGTGCCCGAGACTCGTATAACCACTCACCAGCTCAGCCTAGCTCCTCTCGACCCGCTCACCCTCACACTTCAGGGGATATCAGATCTGACCCCGTGTCTGAGCATACTGAGGCAGGTGCCCGTTAGACCCTTATCCGATCAGCTTCGAGGTGTGTTCCATGTGTGCTACTTTCTGTTTATATGGATTGTATGGTGATTTGATCATGAATGACATTGCGTATGTTTGCTCAGTTGTTTACTTGTTATATGATTGCTTGACCTATGATGAATACTGAAATGTCTGCTCTGAAATAGTATGCCTATTTATCTGTTAAAAGCATGAACTTCTGTTTCTGATACTCTGAATAAAATATCTGTCACATATATTCTGTTAACATGTCTGGAAATCTGAACACTGATTCTGTTTGGGGTATACTGATGGGATATGATATGAAGTGTCTTCGGCTCAGCCCTGATCCAGCTGGTAAGACCGTTCTGTTTTCGGATCCTAGGCTTCGGCCAGGTCCGTCCTGTTTTTGGTTCCTATGCTACGGCAAGGGCCGCCCGTAATCTAAGGTATTCCTTAGGATGGTACCCCGTCCAATGGGCTTGGGTTAATGCCATTATATGATACAGTTCTGGGGGACTGCATATTGGTGTGAGGTTGGAGGGTAGTCACTAGTAAACGCATACATGCATCCGAGTATCTGCATTGATCTGTTATGTATTCTTATGATCTGAATGTTATGTATTCATTGCTTGTTTGATCTGCACTTTTGGAACACACTGAGCTCTCTAGCTTATGTTTTTCTCTCCTCCCCCTTTCAGATACTTGATAGTCTACTCCTCTTAGACCCGGCAACTGGAGAATCGGCACATTTAGCTCTAAACTATTGTAATAATCTTATCTTCCAAATTGTCTGTATTTTGGGTGACTTATATCTATGTTTTAATATTTTGACTGTGATAAATCACAAGAGTTTGATCTTAGGTTGTGACTGCCTGGAGTTGGGCTAAACGCATAAGTGGGCCCCGGGCAGTTACATTTGATTTATGATTTCAAAGGTTTAACCATATGTTTATTTGAAATCTTATTGTGGTTTACTTTAGTGACCATAATGTGGCTTCCTAAGATCCGTCGAAACGCATAGGCGGGTCTAGGGGGGGTTACAAATGGTCCAAAAGAAGAAGATCCTAGATTTGAGGCTTGGGATGAACAAGATTCATTGGTTATGTCTTGGTTGTGGAACTCAATGGTACCTGAGATTAGTGATACCTGTATGTTTCTCAAAACAGCTCAGGAGATATGGTAGGCTGTGAAACAAACCTATTCGAAAGTTTGTGATGCTGCCCAGATTTATGAAGTCAAGAGTAAGATTTCTACTACCAAGCAGGGAAGCAAATCAATTACAGAATACCCTAATATGCTGCAGAATCTCTGGAAAGAGATGAACCATTATCAATGCATTTAGATGAGAAGCAGTGAGGATGCATCAACTCTAAAAAGGTTTGTTGAAAAGGACATAATTTATGACTTTCTTGCTAGACTAAATATAGAGTTTGATGCAGTGCGAGTCCAAATTTTAGGAAAGGAAGATTTGCCCTTGTTGAATGAAGTTATTGCTATTGTTCGTGCTGAAGAAGGAAGAAGGGTGATGATGATTGAACACAATCAAATAAAAAGTTTAGCCTTAGTTACTAAGGTAGTTTCTGAAGGACCACCACGTCTGGAAAGATTAGAAGGCAGGTCAGAAACAAAAAGGACAACAAATAAGGATTCCTTATGGTGTACTTATTGCAAAATACCTCGTCACACTAAAGAGAGGTGCTGGAGGTTACATGGAAAGCCTCAGTAAGCAAACAAGAACTTTACAGAAAAATGAGGATCAATAAGAGGGCATAGTAGAGCCTTTGCAACTACAGAGGTAGCTAAGGAATCTGATGAATAGTCCGTTGAGTTCAACCGAGAAGAAGTTGAAAAATTGAAGGCACTTCTAGAATCTTTAGAAAAACCAGCAGCTACATATACATGCAATCTTGTTTTCTTAGGTATATTTTCATCATCTTCTCAGTAATCGGATGTCTTGGAATCATCCATAGCTACCCAAAACTCCTGGGTAATAGTCTCGGGATCAACTGATCATATGACCAATTCTTCCCTTAAATTTCTTACCTACACACCTTGCCCTAGCAACATGGAAATTATAGTGGCTGATGGTACTATGGTAACAATAGCTGGTCAAGGAGATGTTTCCATTAGTAAAACTTTTTTTCTTAAAATGTTCTACATGTACCAAAACTGTTTACAAGCCTTATTTCAATTCCTAAGCTTGTTAGGGATACTAATTGCGGTGTTCTGTTTCATTCTAAACAATGTATTTTTCAGGAGCAAGAAACGAAGAGGATGATTGGGCGTGCTAAGGAATTAAATGACCTCTACTACCTTGAGAACCTTGGTGGACAAGTTAGAGTTTTGAACACCCAACCTTTATCTTTTTTATCCAATTCTACAAACAATAGAGACCAAATTTGGTTACATCAACTTCATCTTGGTCATCCACCCTTTAAACTCTTAAAATCTATGTTCCATTATTTATGTAAAACCTTAGATATTGAGGAATTTCATTGTGAAGTATGTGAACCTGCAAAACATAAGCGTTCATCTTTTTCAGCAAATAATAAAAGGACCAACAGTCCCTTCAATCTTTTTCACAGTGATGTTTGGGACCTTCAACAATTCCTAACATAACTGGGCTAGATGGTTTGTGTCTTTTATAGATGATCATACCAGAGTTACTTGGATTTATTTATTGAAATAAAAATATGATGTTGTCTCTACCTTTAAAAATTTTTACACCATGATTAAGACTCAATTTGGGGCTAGAATAAAAAAAAGCAGATCCGACAATGCCAAAGATTACTTTAACCAAATTCTGTCCCCTTATATCCTAGAAAAAGGTATTTTACATGAGTCTTCGTGTGTTAACACTCCCCAACAGAATGGGGTTACAAAAAAGAAGAATGGACATGTTCTTGCCATAATTAGAGCCCTTTTGTTTCAAAATAATGTTCCTAAAAGATAATGGGGGGCGGGGGAGCTGTCTTAACAACTATTTATATGATGATTAGATTACGCACAAAAGTCCTTTGATCCCAAAGTCCCCTTCAAACCCTTTCACAATTCTTTCCTAACTTCAATCCATCTCTTAACCTTCAACCGAGAGTGTTTGGGTGTGTTGCCTTTGTTCATATTCATTCCCAAAGCCGAGGTAAACTTGATCTAAGAGCATTAAAGTGTATCTTCATTGGATATTCCTCCACTCAAAAAGGCTACAAGTGCCACCATCCACCTATTAGAAAATTCTATACTTTTGTTGATGTTACTTTTTGTGTGTGAGAGAGAGAGTTATTTTATTGTTCCTTATCTTCAAGGGGAGATATCTTTTAGGGAAGATAAGGATGCAAACTTATTTTTTCTTGAACAACAGCAGCCCCTCGTTGAGCTTCCTAATACTATTTGTTCTGCAGAAATTCAGTATAATAAGCCTGCCCCTACACCATCTATTCCATCTTCTCCAGAAGCAACACCTAATAGTCCTCATATTTCTGCTCCATCTTCTCCACAAGCTGCACCTAATAGTTCTCAAACTCCTATCCCAAACACTAATGTTTTTCAGCCCAATGTTTAAGATACTACTTGTCCTCTAAGGACTTATTCAAGGAGGAAGGCACCTATGCAGAATCAATCATCCCCTGCTCCTGCTCCTATTCCCATACATTTTGAGGTACATTCTTAAACTCATTCTGAACATAATGATATTGAATCTAATTCTGAGTTTGAGTTTCCCATTGCCATTAGAAAGGGAAAAAGAACCAGCACCACTAAACATCCTTCCTATTTGTTTATGACCTACAAAAACCTATCCCTCAATCACAGAACCTTTCTTACCAGCCTAAATGACATTACCATTCCTAAAATGGAAGCCAAGGCATTAGAGAATGAGAACTGGAAAAAAGCTATGAAAGAGGAAATGGATGCACTAGAGAAAAACAAGACTTCAGATTTAGTGAAGCTGCCAGAAGGGAAAAACAGTGAGATGCAGATGGCTGTTCACTGAAAAATACAAGTAAGATGGTTCCTTGGAAAGGTACAAAGCAAGATTGGTGGCAAAGGGGTACTTTCAAACCTAAGGGATAGATTATCTTGAGACATTTGCACTTGTTGCGAAGATGAACACAGTGAGGGTCCTACTCTCATTAGCAGCTAATCAAGGATGGAATTTGCAGCAGTTTGACATTAAAAATGAATTTCTACATGGAGATCTTGAAGAAGAGACATGGATGTTCCACCTAGATTTACTTCAACTACTGGACAGGCGGTTTGAAAGTTGAAGAAAGCTCTATACGGATTAAAACAGTCCCCAAGAGCTTGGTTTGGGAGATTCGCTAAGGTAATGTTAAGTCAAGGTTTCAAGCAGAGCCAAGGTGACCATACCTTGTTTGTGAAACACTCTCCTTCATGGGGAGTAACTATATTACTGGTGTATGTAGACGAAATAATTATTACAGGTAATGATTCAGAAGAGAGCAACAATTTGAAGAAATTCCTTGTCAAAGAATCTGAAGTGAAAAAACTTGGAAGATTAAAATACTTCCTTGGTATTGAGGTGGCACACTCACAATAGGGAATCTTTATTTCACAATAGAAGTATACATTGGATCTGTTAAAGGAAACTGGAAAAATTAGGATGTAAACCAGCAGAAACACCCATAGAAGTCAATCACAAACTTGGAGACTCGGATGAGGATGATGTGGCAATTGACAGGAGTTCTTTTCAAAGACTTGTGGGAAGACTTACTTATTTATCACATACCAGACCAGACATAGCATATGCTATTGGGGTTGTGAGCCAGTTCATGCATAATCCTACAGAATCACATCTAAGGGTTGTAGTTCGAATCTTGCAATATTTGAAGGGTACACTAGGCAAGGGAATTATGTTTAGAAGAGGAGGAAACTTGACTTTGGAAGCATACATAGATGCATATTATGCATGATCTAGAATTGATAGAAGATCAACACAAGTTTCAGCGGCTAAAAGGGATCACCAATCGAATGGACTTGCATGTGTTAGGTTTACATTGAGATTTCTAGGTATTGCCTACATCACGTGAGTGTTCGAGCATCCTTGCCTAGAAATAGGGAGGATCACTGCCGTCTATCCCGCCGAACTTGGAATGTCTACCAGAATTGCCGCCATGACCTATTTCCATTCCACTTGTCGAGACAACGAAAGTTGCAGGGGTAGTGACCCGCTGCGGCCGCGTGACTGGGTCGTAGCTTGCCGCCCGCCATACCCGCCGAGGCAACAATTCATGGCAGCGCAAAACATACTCAAGCTTTACAATGCAGTCTTCATGCTAATGAGCTGCAATTGCCTTACCCAGTCTATCGACCAAATCTCTCCCTATCATCCTTCTCATCAATATCTTTACTTTATTTCTGTTTTTATATTTCCACATCATGAGATTTAATTGCGCATTTACTAAATCTTTGTGCAGGAAACCAATCAAAGGAGCTGCTCGAATCCCTGTGGGAGATGATATCTTTTATACTATAACTTGACAAGAGTATGCACTTGCGCTCATAAATAGAGAACACCCAGACGCTCTACAAGTTTTTGGCGTCGTTGCCGGGGATTGGCAACAACAACAACGTCGTTGCCGGGGATTGGCAACAACAACTACTGCTGCGGCGGGCGATTCTGGTTGCTTTTCCTTTGGTTTCTCCATTCTGGGTTCATCTAGTTGTTTCCCACTTCTTATTGTTATTGCTTTGCATTTCTCGTAAGTGGGTTTTGTTGTTGCCTCTGTGTTGTTGGATGATGCACCCATTGACTTGTTGCTTATGATTTCAGTGAATTGCCCGAAGTGGGTCTCTAGGTTCTTTATTGATGCCTCATGGTTATTCAACTGCATCTCAGTCATGTTCATAAAAGGCTCAGTCTTGTCAATAAATTTATTAGTACGAACTATAAAATCACTAGTCCGAGACATAAAAGTATGTAAAGTAGATTCTAATGAATTATTGTTCATATTCTGTTGCTGCTGAGGCAGCTGCCAGGACATGTTCTGTTGATATCCTCCTGGTTGCTGTTTTGGATTGGCAGTCGTATTAGGGTTACTCTAGGATAAATTTGGATGCTTTTTCAAGCCTGGATTGTATGTTGGGTTACGTCGGCACGCCCCGTGGCGCAGCGGGAAAAAATAATCCGACGTAATCCAGCCAGGATCCATGTACATAAACGAATCCGAGGTGAAAAGATGAAGAGTTACCTTTTAAAACTATGGAAACTGGAAAACCGACGGTATGTCGGAATAACCACGTCAAGTAAAACTAGAATCGTCATAGGTTCGCAACGACCTCTACGGAGTCCACCCGAACAAAACGAACAAAGTTTCTGCCTCCCTAACACTTAGGGATAAATTTCGACAGGTTTGAACACCTTTCAAAGAGAAGTTGAAATCCCTTCAGGGAGTCTGAAATCGACCAGGGGTTCAACCGGGACTTGGATTCGAACTAGGGAATCGCCAGGAATTTGCCAGGGGGCAAGAGGAACACCGAAAAAATATCGAACAGCTTCTTAGAAGAAATTTGGGACTTGTCGAAAATTCCAAAGGGAATTCCCAGGGATATGTCGAAATTTGCAAGGAGGAATAAGGATGATTTGGTTGCTAGACCTTGTCCCTTTAAATAGTATTCAGAGACTTAATTTTAGTTGAATTTTTTAAATCAAAGTTCAACCAAAATTCATAGAATCTAATTCTACTTCAAATTGGTTTATATTAAATATACATTATATTTAATAATATTAAATGAAATATATATATTTAATTATGTAGAATCTTATTCTACATAAAACATGAATTTAAATATACATTATATTTAATCCAAATATATATATTTTTTATTATATAGAATCTCATTCTATCTTTACTTGGATTTAAATATATTTAAACATATATTTTTAATTATGTAGAATCTAATTCTACATAAACTTGGAATTAAATATACATTATATAAATTCCAAATATATATTTAAATTTCTAGAATCTTATTCTATAATATTTAAGTCTCTAAATATTTTCCATACTCTAAATAATATTTGATAAATACAATATTTATCCAATATTATTCCCATTTAAGGGAGTTGCTGATTTCCCCTATCCCATAGGGAATTTTCGGCAACCTCCCTAAAATAGGGAGTATGGTTTCCAATCTTATTCTATAATATTTAAGTCTCTAAATATTTTCCATACTCTAAATATTTATGTGTTGATTTTGACATCTCTATGCCAATGACAACACTTGTTATCAATCAACCACATATTAGTCTTTATATATTATCACTGTCCATACCCGTAATAATATTCAACTAAGGATCTTTTAACAATAATCATATTATTGTATAGATGTTATTATCATTTATATAGTTTAATGCACATAAACATATGAAAAGATAATAATGGCGGCAATGCCTTTATTCCATAAATTTGGTAAAATAGTATGTTATTACAATCATCATATGATTGGTCTTTGGGCATACTCTAACAATCTCCCACTAGCACTAAGACCAATCACTTACGTATCTAAAACCAAGTGACTCAGTGTGACGATCATGCTTTTGCTGTGCCAAAGCTTTCGTTAGGGGATCAGCAATGTTATCATCTGTGTGTACTTTGCATATTTCAACATCTCCTCGATCTATGATTTCTCGAATGAGATGAAGTCGCCTATGAATGTGTTTGGATCGTTGATGAGATCTGGGTTCCTTTGCTTGCGCAATGGCTCCATTGTTATCACAACGAAGTTCTATAGCATCTAATATGCTAGGAACTACTCCGAGTTCAGTTACGAACTTTTTGATCCAAACTACTTCTTTAACCGCTTCACTAGCTACTATATATTCAGCCTCTGTTGTAGAATCTGCTACTGTATCTTGCTTTGAACTTTTCCAACTTACAACACCACCATTAAGACAAAACACAAACCCATATTGCGATCGGGTATCATCCTTGTCTGTTTGGAAACTAGCATCAGTATAACCTATTACACTGAGCTTTTCTTCACCACCATAGACAAGGAAAATATCCTTAGTTCTTCTCAAGTACTTAAGGATGTTCTTAACTGCAACCCAGTGACTTTCACCAGGATTTACTTGATATCGACTGGTCATGCTTAAGGCGTATGAAACATCTGGTCGTGTACATATCATGGCATACATGATAGATTCAATAGCCGAGGAATATGAAATCTTATTCATTCTTTCTCTTTCTTGTGGTGTTGAAGGACACATATCTTTTGTAAGAGAAATGCCATGCCTCATAGGCAAGAATCCTTTCTTAGAATCTTCCATACTGAACCTTTTCAGTACCTTGTCTATGTATGTACTTTGACTCAGACCTAGGAGTCGTCTTGTTCTATCTATAGATCTTGACTCCTAGAATATACGCTACTTCACCTAAATCTTTCATAGAGAAACAATTACTTAACCAAGTCTTAACAGACTGTAAGGTTGGTATATCATTTCCTATGATGAGTATGTCATCTACATACAAGATTAGGAAAGAAACAATGCTCCCACTAGCCTTCTTGTATACGCAAGGCTCATCCTCATTTCTAATAAAACCAAACTCTTGGATGGTTTCATTAAAATGAAGATTCAAGCTTCTTGAAGCCTGCTTTAATCCATAAATGGACCTTTGTAGCTTACAAACCTTTCCAGCATTTTTAGGAGTTACAAAACCTTCTGGTTGTGTCATATACACATCCTCTTCAAGCTTTCCATTGAGGAAAGAGGTTTTGACATCCATTTGCTAAATTTCTAATCATTGTATGCAGCTATTGCAAGCAAGATCCGAATGGATTTAAACATAGCTACGGGAGAAAAAAGTTTCATCATAGTCTATACCATGAATCTGTTGGAAGGCTTTCGCGACTAATCTCCCTTTGTATGTTTGTACATTACCGTCCATGTTAGTTTTCTTCTTGAAAACCCATTTGCACCCTATGGGTTTTATCCCTTCGGGTGGTTCAACCAAAGTCCACACTTGGTTCTCAGACATGGAGTCCATTTCAGATCTCATGGCCTCAAGCCATTTCTTAGAATTTGGGCTAGATACTGCTTCTTGATAAGTCCTAGGCTCATCTTGATCTAACAAGAGAATGTCTCCATGTGTGGTTATGCGAAATCCATATCTCTCAGGCACGTGGCGTTCTCTTATAGATCTACGCAGTGGTTGTGTAACTAAATCCGTTGATTGTTCCTCAAATGTTTCAGGAATGGTTTCAACCTCTGGTTCGTTAATTTGTTGTATTTCTTCAAGTTGAATATTCTTATTCATCCCTTTCGAGAGGAATTCTCTTTCGAGAAATACTCATGTTCGAGCAACAAACACTTTGTTCTCTAGAGGATTGGAGAAATAATATCCTTTAGTCTCTTTTGGATATCCAACAAAAATACATTTATGAGATTTGGGTTCCAGCTTTGTAGACATCTGATGTTAACATAAGCTTCACAACCCCAAATTTTCATAAATGACATACTAGGACGCCTCACAGTCCATATCTCATATGGTGTCTTCTGAACCGATTTAGTAGGAACATGATTTAATGTGAAAGCAGCTGTTTCTAGTGCATGTCCCAAAATGAAGTTGGAAGATCGCTATGACTCAACATTGATCGAACCATGTCTAACAAGGTTCGATTCCTTCTTTCTGAAACTCCATTCCACTATGGCGTACCAGGTGGAGTAAGCTGTGAGACAATCCCACACTCTTTTAGGAGCTCATCAAACTCTATGCTCAAGTATTCTCCACCTCGATCAGATCGAAGTGTTTTAATCCTTTTTCCGGTTTGATTCTCTACTTCATTCTTGAATTCCTTGAACTTTTCAAGTGATTCAGACTTACGGTGCATAAGGTAAATATACCCATACCGACTGAAATCATCAGTGAAGTAATGAAGTATTGAAATCATCCTCTAGCTGGTGTGCTTATTGGTCCGCATACATCTGTATGTATTAGTTCCAATAAGTCACTTGCTCTTTCACCTTTACCTTTAAAGGGAGTTTTAGTCATTTTTCCCAATAAGCAAGGTTCACATACATCAAATTGTTCGAAAACAAATGAATCTAAAAGCCCATCTTTATGGAGCTTTAATATGGGTTTTACACTTATATGGCCCAAACGACAATGCCAGAGGAAAGTTTGATTTGAGTCATTTGTCTTGGATCTTTTCGTATTTATATTATACATGGAATTATCTTGATTTAAAATGTAAAGACCATTAACCAATTGTGCCGAACCATAAAAGATACTTTTGAGATAGAGAGAACAACAATTGTTCTTGATGATAATCTCAAAACCTACCTTCTCCAAACAAGATAGAGAAATTATGTTCTTAGTCAAACTAGGCACAAAGTAACAATCTTCTAGATTTAAAAAAAAGTTCACTAGGCAAAGATAAAACGTATGTCCCTATGGCCAATGCAGAAACTCTTGCTCCATTTCCAACCCGTAGGTCCACATCTCCTTTAGCCAGATTTATTTTCTTTTGTAGTCCAAGTACCGAAGTACAAATGTGTGAACCACAGCCGGTATCTAATACCCAAGACGAAGATGTTGATAAATTAACATCAATCACAAAGATATCTGGAATAGGCGTTTTATTTGCCTCTTTTACTTCTTTAGTGACACAATCTATAGTTCTTCGTTTGTGAACCATTCTCAAACATCGAAACTAGTTAAGGAAGCCTAAGCCTTTGAGTTTGTCCTTCCTTAATATTTGATCGCAATGATAATGTGTTGTTTGTCTTTAATTCTACAACAATGAAATATGCTAAGTAAGTTTTACCAAATTTTAAACTTATAATATGTCTTAACTATAAGTTTTACTCCCACTATTTTCTTCAAAATTAAAAGCCCTCTAGTTTTAATTTCGGAAAAACGTTTCGATAGTTTTTATAGTGAGTAAGGATCCGTATTTCACCATTCCTAAATCAGCTTTGGCCAGTCTTTTAGGAAATGGTTATTTAGGTAAGTAACACCTTACTAATTACATCTCATGTAATTCCTCATCTTTTGGCGAAAAACTCTTGTTCTTTAAATCATCTTATGATTAACCAAAACTTTTAACCACTAGGTTTTCTAATCCTATTAGAACAACCCAGCTAAGTCAATACCAATATCTAAACCGGCGAATATCATTAGCTTATTCTTTGCGTTTAACTAAGATAGATAAATGTGACATTGCATTGGCAAAGCTCGCATTATATCGATCGAAGCTTTAACGAGGGTAAATATTGGATGGTTAAAACAGACTTAGAATTATAGTGAGGGATTTAATCAATTATCTCATCATTTTAACATTGATCCTATCAATAGAACTATGTTTAAACATGCTTAGAAAACATCCATTGCATCACATACAAGGTAAATATAAGTGGTAAATAAATATGCAATGATTATAGCCCTTCTTAACCTAAGGTGACCCGTCCCAAGCCAATGCGAGGACCATTCTACTGAAGATAGAATCTACTTTTGAAACGTCCGGTCCACTAGGGAGGGCCCACCATGCTGCTACCTTGGTCCTTGCTTTATCTCCATGAGTATTTACAATTTTCAGAAACTCGCGTTACATGCGAGGGAGTGAGATGAGAAGAGAAGTACAATAGAAGATAGAGAAAGGCACGACACGCAAGCCATATTTATAAAAACCAAAACTATAAAGGCTATGGGCTATAACCATGCAAAACAAACACCGTGCAATCAAACATGCATTTCAAACATCGTGCGAACAAAGTAACGACATGTTTCTGGAGTTTTAAACTGATTATCCCTATGTTGCGGTTAATGGGCCAAAGAAGGATCACGAGGTTTCATAAACCATTTGCGTTAACGAACAAATGCACTAGGTAGGTCAACATGAAAGAGAGGTGGTGCACTAGGCACACTTAAGTAACATGTCTTTGATGATGCCAATCCTAGACATGCATTTTTCATAACGTCTAACCATAACTCTTATGGATTCACCGTGAAAGATAGTTTGATAACTTTTATCGAATTAGAAGCCCTTTCAGAGATTTCATAAATCTATGAAACTACGAACAACTACTTGTTCTCTAGACTAACTATTAGTCTCAACATGTTAACATTTAACATTGAAGCAACCTAACATAGTTATGATTAACTCTTAATCATTCAGCGATAATCGAAATAAGTCTTTATTAGGTGTGATATGATAAACAATAAATATCTAAATCGAATTGAACAACATGCACCTCATATATAAATATCACCCAAGAATTTAAGTCCGAATTCTTATGATACAAGTTGCTCTAATACCACTGTTGGGTTACGTCGGCAAGCCCCATGGCGCAGCGGGAAAAAATAATCCGACGTAATCCAGGAAGGATCCATGTATAGGAACGAATCTGGGGTGAAAAGATGAAGAGTTACCTTTTAAAACTCTAGAAACAGGAAAATCGACGGTATGTCGGAATAACGACGTCAAGTAAAACCGGAATCGTCACAGGTTCGCAACGACCTCTACGGAGTCCACCCGAACAAAATGAACGAAGTTTCTGCCTCCCTAACACTTAGGGATAAATTTCGACAGGTTTGAACACCTTTTAGTGAGAAGTCGAAATCCCTCTAGGGATTCCTGAGGGAGTCTGAAATCGACCAGGGGTTCAACCGGGACTTGGATTCGAACTAGGGAATCGCCAGGAATTTGCCAGGGGCAAGAGGAACACCGGAAAAATATCGAACAGCTTCTCAGAAGAAATATGGGACTTGTCGAAAATTCCAGAGGGAATTTCCAGGGATATGTCGAAATTTGCAAGGAGGAATAGGGATGATTTGGTTGCTAGCCCTTGTCCCTTTAAATAATATTTAGAGAATTAATTTTAGTTGAATTCCTTAAATCCAAGTTTAACCAAAATTCATAGAATCTAATTCTACTTGAAATTGGTTTATATTAAATATACATTATATTTAATAATATTAAATGAAATATATATATTTAATTATGTAGAATCTTATTCTACATAAAACATGGATTTAAATATACATTATATTTAATCCAAATATATATATTTTTATTATATAGAATCTCATTCTATGTTTACTTGGATTTAAATATATTTAAACATATATTTTTAATTATGTAGAATCTAATTCTACAAAAACTTGGAATTAAATATACATTATATAAATTCCAAATATATATTTAAATTTCTAGAATCTTATTCTATAATATTTAAGCCTCTAAATATTTTCCATACTCTATATAATATTTGATAAATACAATATTTATCCAATATTATTCTCATTTAAGGGAGTTGCCAATTTCCCCTATCCCATAGGGGATTTTCGGCAACCTCCCTAAAATAGGGAGTATGGTTTCCAATTTTTGTTTGTTTCATTTGAAGGGTGTGACCCTTGTAGGTTCATGCAACGTTAGCAGCAAAATTAGAACTGTTCTAATTTTATAAACAATGAGTGGCATCTAGCAATACATCATTGCTACCTAAGTTGCATGAAGTCATGGTTTGACTTTCCTAATTCTTGAATAAACTTCCTTTATGTATTTCATCCTTTTGTCCTTTATATCTTAGATGAACACAAGTCATGGGTTAGTCACACTTGCGTTGTCCATGTAGCGTTTCTTGATGTCTTGAGTAGATTATTATAAACAAATCTCTATGATATCTCATATCATAATATTCGAGCATGGCCATGCATTTTCTAATCTCACTCAATCAAGTGGCCGAAGATATTTCTCCCATTATGTAGGAGGGACAAATCCTTTCTTGATCAAGCGTATTTCACTACATAGGTTATCACGTATCCAATCATCAGTCTTTCTAATGTAATCAGTTACGACACACATTTGACTATGTCAAAATACGTAAATCTTTATGTTGAAATCATGTTGACTTTCAAGTCTGAGGATTATACATATATTTATCATGAGCAATGTTGTGTCTGTCACATAATTACCCAAGAAACGTGCTCATAGCGGGTCAATCCAGTATGTTATTCTCTAACAAATACTTATGTTTTGATTTTGACATCTCTATGCCAATGACAACACTTGTTATCAATCAACCACATATTAGTCTTTATATATTATCACTGCCCATACCCGTTATAATATTCGACTAAGGATCTTTTAACAATAATCATATTATTGTATGGACGTTATTATCATTTATATAGTTTAATGCACAGAAACATATGAAAAGATAATAATGGCAATGCCTTTATTCCATAAATTTGGTAAAATAGTATGTTATTACAATCATCATATGATTGGTCTTTGGGCATACTCTAACATTGTATGTTTTGGATTGCTCACAATCGTATTCCCATACATTTTGAGGTACATTCTGAAACTCATTCTGAACATAATGATATTGAATCTAATTCTGAGTTTGAGTTTCCCATTGCCATTAGAAAGGGAAAAAGAACCAGCACCACTAAACATCCTTCCTATTTGTTTATGACCTACAAAAACATGTCCCTTAATCACAGAACCTTTCTTACCAGCCTAAATGACATTACCATTCCTAAAACAGCAGCCAAGGCATTAAAGAATGAGAACTGGAAAAAAAGCTATGAAAGAGGAAATAGATGCACTAGAGAAAAACAAGACTTCATATTTAGTGAAGCTGCCAGAAGGGAAAAAACAGTGAGATGCAGATGGGTGTTCACTGTAAAATACAAGTAAGATGGTTCCTTGGAAAGGTACAAAGCAAGATTGATGGCAAAGGGGTACTTTCAAACCTAATGGATAGATTATATTGAGACATTTGCACTTGTTGCGAAGATGAACACAGTGAGGGTCCTACTCTCATTAGCAGCTAATCAAGGATGGAATTTGCAACAGTTTGACATTAAAAATGCATTTTTACATGGAGATCTTGAAGAAGAGGTGTACATGGATGTTCCACCTAGATTTACTTCAACTACTGGACGGGCGGTTTGAAAGTTGAAGAAAGCTCTATACGGATAAAAAAGTCCCCAAGAGCTTGGTTTGGGAGATTCGCTAAGGTAATGTTAAGTCAAGGTTTCAAGCAGAGCCAAGGTGACCATACCTTGTTTGTGAAACACTCTCCTTCAGGGGGAGTAACTATATTACTGGCGTATGTAGACGATATAATTGTTACAGGTAATGATTCAGAAGAGAGCAACAATTTGAAGAAATTCCTTGTCAAAGAATTTGAAGTGAAAAAACTTGGAAGATTAAAATACTTCCTTGGTATTGAGGTGGCACACTCACAATAGGGAATCTTTATTTCACAGTAGAAGTATACTTTGGATCTGTTAAAGGAAACTGGAAAATTAGGATGTAAACCGCCAGAAACACCCATAGAAGTCAATCACAAACTTGGAGACTCGGATGAGGATGATTTGGCAATTGACAAGAGTTCTTTTCAAAGACTTGTGGGAAGACTTATTTATTTATCACATACCAGACCAGGCATAGCATATGCTGTTGGGGTTGTGAGCCAGTTCATGCATAATCCTACGGAATCACATCTAAGGGTTGTAGTTAAAATCTTGCAATATTTGAAGGGTACACCAGGCAAGGGAATTATGTTTAGAAGAGGAGGAAACTTGACTTTGGAAGCATACACAGATGCAGATTATGCATGATCTAGAATTGATAGAAGATCAACACAAGTTTCAGCGGCTAAAAGGGATCACCAATCGAATGGACTTGCATGTGTTAGGTTTACACTGAGATTACTAGGTATTGCCTACATCACGTGACTGTTCGAGCATCCTTGCCTAGAAATAGGGAGGATCACTGTCGACTATCCCGCCGAACTTGGAATGTCTACCAGACTTGCCGCCATGACCTATTTCCATTCCACCTGCCAAGACAGCGAAAGTTGCAGGGGTAGTGACCCGCTGCGGCCACGTGACTGGGTCGTAGCCTGCCGCCCGCCATACCCGCCGAGGCAACAATTCATGGCAGCGCAAAACATACTCAAGCTTTACAATGCAGTCTTCATGCTAATGAGCTGCAATTGTCTTACCCAGTCTATCGACCAAATCTCTCCCTATCATCCTTCTCATCAATATCTTTACTTTATTTCTGTTTTTATATTTCCACATCATGAGATTTAATTGCGCATTTACTAAATCTTTATACAGGAAACCAATCATAGGAGCTGCTCCAATCCCTGTGGGAGATGATATCTTTTATACTATAACTTGACAAGAGTGTGCACTTGCGCTCATAAATAGAGAACACCCAGACACTCTACAAGTTTTTGGCGTCGTTGCCGGGGATTGGCAACAACAAATACGTTTGAATTTCTTCACTTCTATTTTAGTTTTTGCACATTAAATTTGTTTATTTTATTGCCAAAAAGCCTCTTTGTTTTCTTTGGTATATGTCCCGCCAGGGCGGCAAGGATTGTAGCAACATCCACCTGAGGAGGGGAAGGACATGCCCAGATGAAAAGCCAAACACAAAGCCCTCAGAGAGTGGTTATGCTTGGGAAAAGCGTAGCCCAACATAACCTAATTTTTATTTTTTTTTATTTCTATTTATTATGATTAAATTTAATTTTATGTTACTTTTATTTAAATTTTGCATTTAATTTATTTCAGGTTAGGAATGAAGAAAAGATCAAGAAAAATGAAAGAATAAAGGAGAAGCCCAACTAGCGGCCAAGGCAGCCCAAGGAAGATGAGCATAACGGCTAGTGGCTTCATAACGGCTAGCCGCAATGGCTATATTTTGCCGCAGCAAGCGGAACATTTATCTGCTTAATGGCTAGAATCCTATTATTCACGCCGCAATAATTGCCACCCGTTGACAGCGTGCCCGCCAAGGCAGCGGAGAGAAGCGGCTATATAAGACCAACTATTCTCTCATCGTTATTCACTTTGCATTCTTCTTTACTCTGAATTCTTTATGCTATCTTTGCCTTCAAAATTTCTCTTGCTTTACTTTCTTTCACGTTCTATTTCATTCTTTAGGAAATACAAATGTCTCACAGCTATGGTCACATCGCAGTAAACTGCCGCAACCTCCAAACCCCTTTTCAAGAGGTTCTTATTTCCAATTGTCGAGGCAACCTGCAAAGAATACTAAAGAGAGCGGCAACTATGGGAGGAAATGAGGTTCCAATATACCCAGCCTGATGGGGATTTTTTCCTCGAGTTCTCCCTATTCGAAAGGATACACAACTTGGGCTGGGACCAGTTCGCACGGCAGCCAGAATGAATCAATAGCAACCATGTGCGAGAATTCTACGCCCATAGACCGACACCAGGAAATCCTTTCGTGTATGTCCGCGGAGAAGGTGTCAAATTTACAGAAGATATGATCAACAACTTCTACAACATAGAAGTCTATGCAACCCACATGAAGAATGAGAGTCCTACCTAACGACGACTGACTACAACAAGATAAAGAGAGAAATCTGTAAGCCAAACACCAAGTGGATAACAGGCAAGAACAATGGGTCAGTCAAACAACATAGAAGTCTACGCAACCCACATGAAGAATGGTAGTCCAACACTGTTTGATGCCCACCACGCACGGATCAATACTCAAAAGGCCGATGCTTGCCCTTATCTCCAGCATCATGAAGGGGCGACAAATCAATGTTGGTGAAGTAATCCTAAAGAAGATCTATGCCCACGCAGAAAAGCTAAATGCCAAGGGACCCCTCTTCTTCCCTACACTCATCACGGGCATGTGCGCCAATTTCTGCGTGCCGCCGCACCCACAGGACAAAATTCTTCCTCCTAAGGAAGGATGGACAAGAAAGGCACGCCAGCTGATGATGCAGAACCCGAAGCCAGGCACACCTTCAACCGCCTAGCCGCCGTCCCAAGCTGCCGCCACCCCAGCCGCAGCAGGCAGTAATGAAGCTGCCCTCCCTTACGTCGTGATCCCCCTATTTCGCAGCCTAGTTGAAAGCTGCTAAAGGATCAAGCACAAACATGTGATCTTCACCAAATATGTGGCAGACGTACAAGAGGCCTTTGTGGCCTACTTGCTTGACAAGTACAAAGACGGTGGCCGCCGCCGACAGCGAGGGGCCGCACATCCGCCCCAAAAGAAGGACCTCTCCAACTCCAATCCAGCTATTCAATCTCTCCTCCTCATCTGAGTCAGAAAAGAATGAAGAGACCATTGTTGCCTCCCAAATAGTAAAAGTGGCTGCTGCCAATGATGCCGGCAACTCAAACATGGAGATCTCAAACTTCTTTGATGACGAGCCAGAAGAGGTAGTAAGGAAGAGAAAGCGGCTAGCAACAAAGACTCAGGGTGGAGGACCTGAAGGACCATCTAAGAAAGCCACCCCTAGTCGCATCCAGCTGCCGCGTAGCAAGAAAAAGAGCCCTGCCGCCAGACCATCTGCCACGCTCCGCCTAGTGTTGCCCGCCTGCTCAGCATCCTCCTCTGACAATGCCAACCGTGAGTTTGGGGGGGGGGAATAGTCCTCTTTGTTTTTAGGATCATTTAGTAGCATATAGGAACATATGTAAATTCGACCCCTAGCACTTAATGAAGTAGAAATATTTAGTTTAAAAACTTGTGCCTATGATAGATTAGCCGACTACTTATATTAGCCAATCATCTTTACACTTGTCTGATAAATGCTGAATTTTTGCGAGAGTTCTAAGATTAACATTGCATGCTTTACTTAATAATTTTTTTTGATTGAATACAGGTGTGCCGCCACAGTAGCACAGGGCACCAAAACAAAAATGGAGAAAACCCTAGAGGTGCCTGAAACATGTTCTAGGCAGAATGTTTAAATACCATAGAGGTGCCCGAAACAGGCTCTAGGAAGGATCATGAGCAAGGACAGTCCGCTGCTATCAAAGTCCACGTATCTAAACTATGTGATGGACAAATTAGCAAGAGTGGATGAAAGCCTTCAAAATGACTCTATTCAAAGGGTTCGGAGTTTCGTAGAGTGCGCCTATCTTAGCTTCAGACCCAGAGAATAGTTGTGATGAGCTGTAGCTCTTAAAGCCATGATCAGAAAAAGAAGACGAAAGTGGCCAACTGTGCTGCAAAGGCAGCAACTCGTATCCTTTTGAGCAATTTAATTATTTTAGGCATTCTTTGTTAACTTAGTTATCTCAGCATGTTTAGCTTGGACAGACCTGCACACACTTCACTGGCACTAAGAAAATTAAATCTAAGTTATTTCATGCCATTCCCTATCACTAACATAAAAATAGGTGCCACGGCCTTGAGGTAAGAAATCAAGTTAAAAGCTAATGTTTCTATTAATTTTGTGCAATGAGCGGTTTTACTAGTTAGGTTGCATTGCTTGAGGACAAGCAATAGTTCAAGTTTGGGGGTGTGTAGAATGTCCACGAGTTCTATATTTTGTACACATTCTTGCCCTTATTATTGATGTTCTTAAGCTCATTTAGGCATATTTAGGTGCATTGCATGCATAATAACAATATTTTCTCTTTCACCATACTTTTATTGAATATGTTATGTTTAGTAAAGAAAAGATAATGTTTTAGTTTAGTTTTTATTTTCAGGTGCTGTAGCTGAGTAGAGGACACGAAGAGGATAGGATAGCTGGAACAATAGGAGTTGTACTGAAGTATTTCTAGATGCCGCCAAGGACACTGCCGAAGCAGCATTGCCACCAAGTGCCGCCCAGTCATGAGTTACACCGACTTAGCCAAGATGGGTCGCGATCGAAAGAGGGTAATTTCCTAAGCCCAACGAGCCCAATCTTGAAGTCTTCTGAAGCCTGTAGCGGCCGGTAAAGTTGATCCAAGATCGATAAGTAGGAGCACTTATCCTTACTTGCGGAAGAAGGCAACGTCCAAAGAGTCCACATTTAATTCAAAAAGGGGCCTGTATTTAATGTAAATTACTTTAAGAATTTCTACTTCAAGGAGGACTCAAACTTAGGCCATGAGCCCTATATATACCCAATGTATGTAAGGGTAGAGGGGCATATCCCATAGATCGCCTACCGAGAGAATATATATTGGGAGATAGCTAGATAAATGGGAGTTGTTGGGGGTCGCGGCCCAACTCTCCTAGGGTTTAGACGCTTGTATGTAAAGTAGATGTGAGAAACGGTTGTAATAGTTTTGAGTTGTTTTCAATAAAATTCCAAAGTTTGCTTAATCTATGCACTTCATTCATCGATTAGTCTACACCAGTCAGTTGAGAGAATCCATTTTCCAGGCACGAAAGTGTAAGGATCACGAAAGGGTTAAGCACGGTCACAACATGTTGGGGCATGACTAACTTGGTTCCTAACAAGTTCACAAGTTTTAGCGGCTAAAAGGGATCACCAATCGAATAGACTTTCCTGTGTTAGGTTTACGCTGAGATTGCTAGATATTGCCTACATCATGTGAGTGTTCGAGCATCCTTGCCTAGAAATAGGGAGGATCATTGTCGACTATCCCGCCGAACTTGGAATGTCTGCCAGACTTGCCACCAGGACCTATTTTCGTTCTACATGCCGAGACAACGAAAGTTGCAGCGGTAGTGACCCGCTGCGACCATGTGACAGGGTCGTAGCCTGCCCCCAGCCATACCCGCCAAGGTAGAAATTTATGGCAGCGCAAAACAAACTCAAGCTTTACAATGCAATCTTCATGCTACTGTGCTACAATTGTCTTACCCAATCTATCGACCTAATCTCTCCCTATCATCCTTCTCATCACTATCTTTACTTTATATTTTTATATTTCCACATAATGAGATTTAATTGCGCATTTACTAAATCTTTGTGCAGGACACCACTAATATGAGATGCTCCAATCGTTGTGGGATACGATATCTTTTATACTATAACTTGACAAGAGTGTGCACTTGTGCTCATAAATAGAGAACACCCAGACGCTCTACAGTTGTACAACGGAATGGTCAGCTAGTTGGAGCATGATGGAAGTTCGTTTTGCTTTTCCAATTCCTATTTTTTTAAAGACAACATTGGGCATCAGATTAATACTTGCTCCTAAATCACATAAAGCTCGCATGTCATGGTTGTTGCCTATCTTGCATGGAATGATAAAGCTGCCTGGATCTGTCCTCTTGGGCAGCACCTTGTTATGCATCATTGCCATGCACTCTTCAGTGACAGCTACCGTCTCGAATTTCCCAAATCTCCTTCTCTTGGAAACCATATCTTCCAGATACTTCAAATAATTTGGCATGTTTTGTATGGCTTCCACAAGTGGGATGTTGATGTGCACATGTTTTAGAATATCCAGAAATTTATTGAACTGGTGCTCTTGCTTTTGCTATTTAAACCTTTGGGGGAAGTTTGGCGACATACAGATGTCCTGGATGCGTTCCTTGCAGGAAAATCTGATCTGTGGGGGTTCAGGATCATCTGTCTCAGGGTTGATGTCCATCTTTTCTGACTGGGCATTAGTTTGTTTTGCTGCCACAGTAGGTTGTTCATGTACTGCTGCGGCGGGCAATTCCGGTTGCTTTTCCTTTGGCTTCTCCATTCCGGGTTCATCTAGCTGTTTCCCACTTTCTTTTGTTATTGCTTTTCATTTCTCGTAAGTGGGTTTTGTTGTTGCCTCTGTGTTGTTGGATGATGCACCCATTGACTTTTTGCTTATGATTTCAGTGAATTGCCCGAAGTAGGTCTCTAGGTTCTTTATTGATGCCTCATGGTTATTCATCTGTATCTTAGTCATGTCCATAAAAGACTCAGTCTCGTCAATAAATTTATTAGTACGAACAATAAAATCACCAGTCCGAGACTTAAAAGTATGTAAAGTAGATTCTAATGAATTATTGTTCATATTCTGTTGCTGCTGAGGCAGCTGCCGGGACAAGTTCTGTTGATATCCTCCTGGTTGCTGCTTTGGATTGGCAGCCGTATTAGAGTTACTCCAGGAGAAATTTGGATGCTTTTTCAAGCCTGGATTGTATGTGTTGGTGTTGGGCATGCTGTTCCTCTCAATAGTTCCTATGAAATTAGCAGATTCACTGCATTCGGAGGAAACATGGTTGCCCCCACACTCATCACAAAAAGGCTCCATAGCCTTTGCCTCATCTGATTTCCCAGCGGGTTTGGCCATGTTTATCACCAGCTGAGTCAGTTTATCTAGGCGGGCAGTGACAAATTCAGTGGCTTCTACTTCATTCACAACAATTGGTCGCCTTATGCCGCCGCGGCGGACTGTAGGGAACTTGTAGTCATTCTTTGCGATTCTGTTCAAAATCTGTAGTGCCTCCTCAGGTGGTCTATCCATGATGATTCCATTGGTTGAAGCGTCGAGCATCATTTGTGTTGGCTGATTTACTCCATTATAGAACATCGACACTTGAGTCCATGATGGGAAACTGTGAAGCAGGCAGTTGTTTAGCATCTGTTGGTATCTCTCCCAAGCTTCATACATTGGTTCATCATCTCCTTGGCGGAAGGTAGTGATTTCGTTTCTTAATTTGTCGATTACGTTTGAAGGGCTGAAACGATCTAGGAAGTCCTTGCACAACTCCATCCAAGTGTTGAATGATTCCGCCGGTTGGTTGTTCAACCACTGTTTTGCCCTATCCCTTAGTGAATAGGGAAATAATCTCAACTTAAGCACATCTTGATGGACTCCATGTATCTTAAAAGCTCTGCAAATGTCTAGGAATCTCCTCAAGTGCTGCCGAGCATCTTCCGTGGCAGTTCCTCCAAATTTCCCCAATATGTTTATTATGTTGAACATCATAGGCTTCAGCTCGAAGTGATCTGCTTCAATTTCAGGCTCAGCCATAGTATGATCAAATCCCCTAAAATCGTGCTCCAAGTAATCCCTGGTGGTTCGCACATACTGTGGCTGCCTGGGCGAAATTGGGGGTTGCTGCCTAGGTGGCGGATCTTGCTGCCCATCCCTACCATTTTGAGCATTGTTGGCAGGGTTGTCGTCTTGGTCGTTATGCATGGTTGCCTCTACTTTTCCTTCTTCCTTAGCTTTTCTGAAGTCTTCTTTTGCTTCATTCTTTAGTTCTCTTGCTCTTCGTTTGATCTCGTCTATGAAAACGATTTCGGTCGATGGGTTGGCTCTTGTCATGCACTAGACAAGAAAATTGTAAAATTCTTTTCATTTTTTCGAATAAAAAGGAAAAATAAAAACTGAAATTAAATGTAATAAAATAAAAGTGCAGAAAAATAAAGACGAATTTACTGTTACCAATCCCCGACAACGGCACCAAAAACTTGTAGAGCGTTGGGGTGTTATCTAAATATGAGCGCAAGTGCACACGTTCGTCAAGTTGTAATATAAAAGATTTCGTCTCCCACGAGGATTTGACAGCGAACTCGAAGATAAATTTCTGCACAAAGAATATTTAAATACACAAGTCAATTTCAGTTTTATAAGAGGAAAAATAAATAAACTCAAGTAATTAAGAGAAAATATCAGATTGATAGAATGGGTAAGGTTATGCTGATCCGTAGTGTGAAACTGCGTTGAATATGTTAAGTTGTATTGCGTTACCAAACTTTGCTACCTCAGCGGAAGATGGCAGATTGATGCTTCGACGCTCTCGCTACCTCGATAGATGGAACGATCGATTTGCGCGGTGGAAAACTCGACAGACCTTCAAGGCTCGGCAGAACGCTTCGATAATGATTCAACTTATGTTTAAGTCAGAATACTGTTAATGCCCGTTGCAGAAGATACCCGTCAGCGTGAATCTTGCAATGAACAACAACCTTTGGTACGTCCTATTTTAGCCACCTTAAACCCTAACCTATGTCTAGGCTAGATTGATCAACACTTGGTATTAATGAGATCGTGCTTTCTTCTTTCGTGAGTTTGACTCTTTTGATGCCATAAAAATGGATTGCTCACAATCGATCTCTCGACTCAATTGAAAACAATGAAGAACATGAAATAAGCACACCTTGAATTTATTGCAAAAACAAACTTAAACCTAAATAACCGTTCTATCAAAAAGATTGATTTTCAAATTATTTTGCAAGTAGGAAAACTTACTGTTAAATATACAAGTCTATACTTTATCTTAGGAAACTTCTAAACTAAGAAAGATACTAAACTAGCTACATAATACAATCCCTTAGAGTTTGGGATCCTAAAATATTTACAAATCTTTTAACTTAAGAAACGAATGTTTGACACTCCCCCTCAAGCTGGGGCATGGACGTCTTCCATCCTCAACTTGCCTGTTAGCTTCTGAAAGTCTTTTCCAGGTAAACCCTTGGTAAGTATGTCTGCAACTTGATTTCCAGTAGTTACATAGGGAGTACAGACCAAGCCACTATCGTGTTTCTCTTTTATAAAATATCTATCCACTTCAACATGCTTTGTTCTTTCATGTTGAACTGGATTATGAGCAATATTAATTGCTGACTTGTTATCATAGTATAACATCCTTGGTCCATCCCATTTTACCTTCAAATCTTCTAAAATGATCTTCAGCCACAATAACTCACAAATTACCAATACCATAGCTCGAAATTCGGCTTCTGCACTGGATCTAGCAACTACGTTCTTTTTGTTTGCTTCTCCAAGTAACCAAATTCCCTCCATGTTGTGACTGTGTTGTGACCGTGCTTAACCCTTTCGCGAGCCTTACACTTTTGTGCCTGACAAATGGATTCTCTCAATTGACTTGTGTAGACTAATCGAAAGATTGAAGTGCATAGATTAAGCAAACTTTGGAATTTTATTGAAAACAACTCAAAACTATTACAACTGTTTCTCACATCTACTTTACATACACGCGTCTAAACCCTAGGAGAGTTGGGCCGCGACCCCCAACAACTCCCATCTATCTAGCTATCTCCCCATCTATATTCTCTAGATAGGCGATCTATGCGATATGCCCCTCTACCCTTACATACATTGGGTATATATAGGGCTCATGGCCTAAGTTTGAGTCATCCTTGAAGTAGAAGTTCTTAAAGTAATTTACATTAAATACAGACTCCTTTTTGACTTAAATGTGGACTCTTTGGACGTTGCCTTCTTTTGCAAGAAGATTGCAATATTAGGCTCGTTGGGCTTAGGAAATTGCCCTCTTTCGATCGTGACCCATCTTGGATAAGTCGGTGTAACTCCTGCCTGGGCGGCACTTGGCGGCAATGCTGCTTTGGCAGTGTCCTTGGTGGCATCTGGAACTGCTTCAGTACAGCTCCTATTGTTCTAGTCATCATGTCCTCTCCTTGTCCTCTACTCAGGTACAACACCTGAAAATAAAAACTAAACTAAAACAATATTTTTTTCTTTACCAAACATAACATATTCAATAAAAACATGGTGAAAGAGAAAATATTATTATTATGCATGCAATGCACCTAAATATGCCTAAATAAGCTTAAGAACATCAATAATAAGGGCATGAATGTGTACAAAATATAGAACTCGTGCACACTCTACAACATCCATAAGGAAAAGTTGAAGATATCCTGGCACGAGTGGGCAACTTCATTTTTCCAGCTGATTTTCTTATCTTGGACCATGAGGTAGACGAGAACGCCCCTATCATTCTTGGGCGACCATTCTTAGCCACGGGCAGAACATTGATAGATGTGGAAAATGGGGAACTCATAATGAGCGTTGACAATCAGAACGTAAAGATACATGTCTTACAGCCCATGGAACCAGCCGAGGAAAAAGAAGTATGCCAAGACACACATGCCTCTAAGGTCAGCACAGAAACAGAGCAAGGCAGCAGCCGCCAGTGCAGAATGCAAGGCATCAACAAAGATCCTGATGAGCAAGATGACCCACCTAGACAAAAAGCAAAGCACAACTAGCTCAAGAAGTGGTTTTGTTTGGGAGATGCACCTCAATGCACTCCCAACATAACTTAATTTATTTTTAATATCTTTCTTTTTATTTTTATGTTTTAGGATTATATATTATAATTTTTTTGCAATTTATTTCCCACATTTTTATTTTTCTTCAGATTTAATTATTTTTCAGTTTTCTTTATTTAGTTAATTACTTTTATTTTCTGGTTTAGGAATAAATAAAGCCGGACCAAGAAGAAGGCCTAACAAGGAGCTTCCCCACCATGCCAACGAGACAGCTGAAGGTAGTCCACCGAAAAAAGCGTAACGGCTAGAATACCGCTAACGGCTACAACGTAACGGGCATTTAATCCCATAACACGCACCGCTAAAATCTACTCGTTGGGAATTTAATCCCGCCACGACATCTCTCGGCAACCCCTATATATACCTCACTATTTCATTCATTTTCTTCACTTCATCTCCTTGTTTAACCTCTTCCGCGTCCACGTACTTTCTTAAGATTTTCTATTTTTTAGAAATTTTCAAGATTACAACCGTCTCACTACTATGGCAACATCACAATCCAAACCCGCCTTCCAACGTTTCTTCTCCAAATTAGACCAAACGAGGCACAACATGCAATTTGCCAACAAGCAAGCTTGGGACGAGCAAGGGTTTCACTACTTGCAGTAGACAGGAGACTTAGGTCTCGAGCCCGCCCTCTTCGAGAAAATACACGGCCAAGGGTGGGAACTCTTCGCAAAGCAGCCTGAGGTTGCCAATGTCACCCTCCTCCGAGAGTTCTACGCCCACCAACCCTGCCCAGAAGTGCCATTCGTTTTTGTTAAAGGAGAGCCAGTAAAACTCAACGCCGCCACCATCAACAGGTTCTATGGGCTGGAGATGGACGACAACCCCCATGAGGAATGGTGGCAGAAACTAACAACAGGGGATTATGACAGAATGAAGGACAAACTCTATGAACCAAACACCCCGTGGCTGGCAGGGAAACACGACGGTTCTGTTCACCGTCGTCGTCTGCTGCCAGAGGCATTGTTGTGGAACACATTCATCAAGAGACGCCTACTGCCCATCTCCCATAACACAATAGTTGACCGGCCCTGTCTCGCCCTGATCCACTCAATCATGAACAATCGGCCAATCAATGTGGGCGACATAATCTGTAAGGAGATCTACAGCTACCAAGGGCAGACTCTACTTCCCCTCCCTCAACACTAGGCTTTGCACGAACTTCAACGTCCCCTTTGACGCTATGGACATGCTGACTCCACCATAGGAGGGCTGGACCAGAAAAATCAGGCTCTAGATGATGCAAGCGCCTGAGACAGAGCCGATCACACCATCCCAGCCATCGGCAGACAACACAGCTGCCCCGGCAGCAAGAGGTAGTATTGAGGCTATCCAAAACAATGAAGTCCTCCAGCTTCTCCACACACTGACCCACAACAACAAGATAATAGAGAAGCAGCAGCTGACCTTCATGAAGTACGTGGGGGAAGTTCAAGAGGCCTTTCTGGCCTATCTCCTCAAGAAGTTTCCCAACGACGGCCCCTCCTTGTCCACATTCCCAGAGGACTTGGCCGCCGCAGCAGAACCAAGAGAGGCTACACCGCCAGAACCTGTTGTCCGCCATGCCACCTTTCTCCATCAGCAGAAACCAGAGAACCAACAGCAACGGCAGAACCATCGGCAGCACCCATGGCGGAGTCAAGCAGGAAAAGGAAGCGACATGTAATCTCGGCCGAGCCGCAGGATGAGGAATCATAATGTAACCCCCTCGTCTCCGTCCGGATGTTTGACCGGTCCGAGTAGGCTACACGGGGAAAACGATGTGAAATACGTTAAGGTCCCACCTCAGTTAGAAACCCTAGAAAATTTCTTTTATTTATATCTTGTCTAAATGCATTATTATGTCCTATGTGAGTCACGACAGCGGAAACAAAAACAATAAAACAATGACCATAAAAACAACACTTTTAAACAGTCCATTTTACCTTTTTAAGCTGGTCGTATCGATAAACCTACAGAAGGTATCGATACGCCTTGACCAAGTCAACTGCCCCAAGTCAAACCAGTGAGACCGTATCGATACAGCCCTTGGGCGTATCGATACGCCCTCCTCGGTCAATATCTCGTAGTCAACGAGACAAACCCGTATCGATACGCCTAGAGCCCGTATCGATACGCCAAAGTCTCACCAAAATCTCATATTTGCAGTGAGCTTTGGGCGTATCGGTACACCCCCACGTATCGATACACCAAGCCAAAACTGAGTCCTGAAGGGCAAGACCATATCGATACGGCCTTTAGGTGTATCGATACGCCCTGCACTGCAAGACTCCAAATTTCAGCAAAACGACTTAAGACTCGACCCTAGATGCGATTTACGACTCCCCTAGCCACAAACAACATGCATACAACCTTTAACCACCAAGATATCATCATACAAGACATTCACAACAAACAAGGATCATGCATCGAAAATATTTATACATTGTAACCCCCTTAACCCGGCCTAGACGGTCGACCCGAATTAAGAAGATCACACGGGGAAAACCAAAGTCAACCCGAAAGTCAACCTTGATTAACGACCCTTTTTTTTCTTTTTAATCTTGTCTAGATGCACGTTAACCCTAGATATGTTCACAAGATAACCATATTCGTACATCATAACAATTAGAGAACATTCAGGGACCCAATTGCACAAATTACAACTTAAGGGACCAAAATGTAAATTCTGATAATTATAAGGACTTAACCCAAATTAAAGTTACCAGCTTGAAATTAATCATCTTTCATGCTTCTTTGCCAAATTTCAGCTCAAACGGACATCTCAAACTCATACAATTGCAATAACAAGTTTCAGGACCAAAACGCAAACATTTCAGAACATTCAACCAACAATTTCAGTGCCCAACGGTCGAGTGTTTCGGAACAGGGGAGGCCCGTTCCGAAACGCAAGACCATTCCGAAACTGGTACCGAAACATGGCCTGGCAGAGGCCAAACCGTTCCGGAACAGTGCCTCCCGTTTTGGAACGCCCAGGCCATTTCAGGCCCCCGTTCCGATACGGTAGCACCTGTTCCGAAACAGGCTGCCCAGATTGCAGAAAATTTGCTGGTTTATCATGCAATTGACTTAACAAACATGCTCCAAAAGCAACCAAATTATACCAGCAAGTCATTCAACATTCAAGGAACATAATTGTAACAACCAAACATCAACATGGCATCAATTATGAAAATCCCCAAATCTATAGGCATGCTTCCTACTTAGCAAACCATTCAAGCATCAAAAACCAAAACCATCTCATAAAGGCCAATTACAAACTCCAACATTATTAACATCATTAAACCAACTTAGGGAGTCAAAAACATCTCCCAAAACAACAACATAGGTTCCCATTGCCAAATGCCAAAAGCTAATAGTGTTTAAGAAACCTTCACCATACTTGAGCTTAGTTCACCACTTGGATTCTTCACCACCTTGCTGCCCTCAATGCACCTTAATGCTCTGCATTATTGGTTTAAGAAAAGAGAGAGAGCGTAAGCAAAAGCTTAGTGAGGAATGCTCATTTAAAACCACACAATAATGCATTTAAAAAAACACATTTATAACCCTTAAATCCAATCATCATTTGTACATGCTCATAAGCATTTAAAACAAGCAATACATGCTTCAAGTTCATAACATGTCATATTGGCAACAAGTGATACATTCAACATAAGATCCACACATGGACTTTTAAACACCATTGTGATCTTACACTTTCCAAGGACCACACATGGACTTTTAAACACCATTGTGTCCTTAACCCCATGGACTTTTAAACACCATGGCAAGGACCACACAAGGACTTTTAAACACCTTTGTGTCCTTAACAAGAATCTCCCAAGGACTTTTAAACACCTTAGAGTTCTTAGATAACAAGGCTTACACAAGGAATTTTAACCACCTTGAACCTTAACCAAGAACCAACCATGGACTTTTAAACACCATGTTGTTCTTAAATAAACAAGGCTTACACAAGGAATTTTAACCACCTTGAACCTTAACCAAGAACCAACCATGGACTTTTAAACACCATGTTGTTCTTAAATAAACAAGGCTCACACAAGGACTTTTAAACACCTTCGTGACCTTAACCATCACTTGCCAATGTGCATCATTACAACAATATTCCACTGTTTTAAAGCATTTAACAAAGCCATAAACATCATGCATCATTATGCATCAAAACCACATTTAACAATGTTCAAAAACAAGAATCTCTTACCTTGAGCATTCTTCATTACATGGCTTATAAAATCAGCAACCAACATGCTAAAGGATGCTTTCAAACAGAATTTAAAACATGCAAACGACCATATTGCATACAACCAATCCATGGTTCATCATCAAGAGAGTTTTTTTTTCCCGAAAACTTACTCTTGAGCTTAGCTAAGTTGCTTAGACTTAAACTAAGCTCCCAAACCTTCAAAACATTGGTTTCAAAGCTGAAATCCAAAATCCACTCACCGATTCCATTTCGCCTCTTGCCGAAACACCAATCAAGCTTCCGGATCAACACCACTAGGATCCAAAGATGACTCCCATGTTTTAAACACATCAAAACAGTAGATTAATGCATCATCACGCATTAATATCCTCAATGAAAGCACCTAAACCCGCTGCTCTCAACCACACTCCATTTTCGGCTACCAAACACAACCGAAAATGCCTCCAAACACTCCACAACACTACCCAGCCAAGATCCATCAAATCTAATCATCCTTAAACATCAATTAACATCCAAAAAGGATCTAATCAAACCCTTATACCTCCAGCTATCACAGATAATCAAGATCACTCCAAAAACAACCAAGAACACAAGCTAAACTTAGGAAATTCAACCTATCCGGGATTGCATTTATTAAACCTCAATTTCACATCAATTTAACATTCATTTAACATTAAATTGACACCTCAAAACACTGCCCAAACAGATCATATGAAATTTCATCAAAATCAATCAAACCTTGCATTTAAAAGCCAAAATCAAGAATACATCTATAAAACCTTTTATAAAACATAAATCAAGGATTGAGAACTTAGGAATTTCAGTAAAGAACTGAGAGTTCAGAGGAGAAGGACGTTCTTACCTCCAAACTTGAGTTTCTCCCTTTTTAGAACCAAAATCTTGAAAATCCAATTAGCAAATGGTGAGGTTTTGTTGAAGAGATGATTAGAGATCAAAAGAGGATTATAATCTCATGTTTGGACATCAAAATCAGAAGGAAAAGCTCTGGAGAAAAGTGTTTGGTTTGAGAGAAAAGATGAGAGAAAATGGAAAATGAATTTTAGGAAGTTAGTTGGAAAATGCCAAAATATCTTCCCTCCTTTTTAGTTTTATTTAAAAACCTTTAATTAATCATTTAATATCTTAGAAAAATCTGGAGAAACTCCCATTGGGTAAATAGCTCCTTAAAGATTCAAAGTTTCAATCCTTTTTAAAACAATCCCACAGTTTTCGAAATTTACATTTTGGTCACTAACCAAAATGTCACACTTCCAAACCTCATTTTGTAAAATTGATTTCACCAAACTCTTAAATATAATAAAAGAGGATTTTAAGACATTTTTTCATATTTTTAATGCAACCCGAACTAGGTTTTCCTAAATTCACTCTTATATATTCGAACCGCGATCCGACCGAACCGGTCCGAATCCCAAAACTCCTAAGCCCAAAACCGGGGCGTTACAACTCTCCCGCTTAAGAAATTTCGTCCTCGAAATTTACCTGAAGGAAAGAGATACGGAAACTGCTTCAGCATGTCATCCTTCCGTTCCCACGTAGCTTCCTCAACACCACGGTGCTTCCACAACACCTTCACCAACTCAATGGTCTTGCCACGAAGAACCTTGCTATCCGAATCCAGAACCTTCACCGGTTACTCATCATAGGTCAAATACGGATTCAATTCCACTTCTTCCACAGGCATCACATGCGAAGGATCCGATCTATACTTCCGGAGCATAGAAACATGAAACACATCATGAATCTTCTCCAACTCTTGAGGTAACCTCAACTTGTACGCAACAGGACCCACACGCTCAATCACCTCGTATGGTCCAATGTACCTAGGGCTCAACTTACCCTTACGGCCAAACCTCATCACCTTTTTCCAAGGCGAAACCTTCAAAAACACACGGTCACCCACCGTATACTCAATCTCCTTACGCTTCAAATCCGCGTAAGACTTTTGCCGATCAGAAGCTGCCTTCAAACGCTCACAAATGCGCTTCACCTTCTCGGTGGTTCCCTTCAACAAAGCTGGCATCGAAACCAACTTCTGACCCGTTTCAGCCCAACACAAAGGAGTCCTACACTTCCTCCCGTACAAAGCCTCATAAGGTGCCATTTGAATACTTGCCTGATAACTATTGTTATAAGCAAACTCCACCAAAGGCAAATGTTTCTCCCAAGAGCCCTGAAACTCAATCACGCAGCACCTCAACATATCCTCCAAAATCTGGATAACACGCTCGGACTGACCATCCGACTGAGGATGATAAGATATACTGAAATTCAACCGTGTACCCAAAGCTTGATGCAAACACTGCCAGAACCGCGATGTAAACCTCGGATCCCTATCCGACACAATCGACTTTGGCACACCATGCAGCCGCACAATCTCAGCAATGTACAGCTCCGCAAGCTTATCCAAGGAGTACGTAGTATGCACAGGCAAGAAATGCGCACACTTCGTCAGGCGATCCACAATCACCCACACCGAATTCTTCTTCGTTGGTGACAAGGGTAAACCAGATACAAAATCCATGGTAATCCTTTCCCACTTCCATTCAGGGATTCTCAACGGTTGCAACAACCCTGAAGGAACCTGATGCTCAGCCTTTACTCGCTGACACACCATGCACTTGCTTACAAACTCAGCAACATCCTTCTTCAAACCCACCCAATAGTACTCATCACGAAGATCTCGATACATCTTAGTACTACCTGGGTGCATAGCAAAAGAACTACTATGACCTTCAGTCAGAATAGCACGCCTCAACTCAACATCATTGGGCACCACTATTCGACTCCCAAAACATAACACACCATCATCATTAAAGCAGAAATCCGAAGGCCTACCCTCCGCGATATCCTGAACATGAGGTACCAAGGAATCATCTAGCAACTGCTTTTCCTTGATCAACCGAACCAAAGATGGTTTCACTTGCAACTCAGCCACAAGACCACCATCACGTGAAATACTCAAACTGGCAAACATAGCCCTCAACTCAACAGCTACCTTCGTACTCAAGGCATCCGCTACAACATTAGCTTTTCCAGGGTGATATTCAATCGTCAAATCATAATCCTTGAGCAACTCCACCCAACGCCACTGCCTAAGATTCAACTCCTTCTGAGACATCAGATACTTCAAACTCTTGTGATCCGTGTACACAGTACACTTCTCACCATACAGGTAATGTCTCCAGATTTTCAAAGCAAAAACCACCGCAGCCAACTCTATATCATGCGTAGGATAGTTGCGCTCATGCACCTTCAACTGCCGCGATGCATAAGCCACCACCTTACCCTCTTGCATCAACACACATCCTAAACCAACATAGGACGCATCACTATACACCACAAACTCTTTCCCTGATTCAGGTTGAACCAAGATAGGAGCTTGCGTCAAAGCTGCCTTAAGCTTCTCAAAAGCCTGCTGTCTCGCTTCCGTCCACTCGTACTTAACATCCTTCTGCAACAGCTTCGTCAAAGGTGCAGCAATCTTAGAAAACCCATCCACAAACCTCCGGTAGTATCCCGCCAAACCAAGGAAACTACGAACCTCATGAACAGACTTAGGAACCTTCCAATTCATCACCGCCTCAATCTTCTGAGGATCAACACGAATCCCCTCGGCAGAAACCACATGCCCAAGAAACACCACTTCACTTAACCAGAACTCACACTTGCTCAGCTTAGCATAAAGCTGATTCTCCAACAAAGCTTGCAACACAATCCTCAAATGCTCTTCATGCTCCTCCTCAGTACGCGAGTACACAAGGATATCATCAATGAACACCACAACAAACTTATCCAGGTATTCATGAAACACACGATTCATCATGTCCATGAAAGCTGCAGGAGCATTTGTCAAACCAAACGGCATCACAAGGAACTCATAATGCCCATACCTCGTCCTGAAAGCTGTCTTAGGCACATCCACATCCTTTACCTTCAACTGGTAATACCCTGATCTCAAGTCAATCTTAGAGAACACAGCTGCTCCCCGAAATTGATCAAAAAGATCATCAATCCTCGGCAAAGGATACCGATTCTTGATAGTCAACTTGTTCAGCTGACGATAATCAATGCACATTCTCATAGTGCCATCCTTCTTCTTCACAAACAAGACCGGTGCACCCCAAGGTGACACACTTGGCCGAATGAAACCACGATCAAGCAACTCTTGCAACTGCGTCTTCAGCTCTTTCAGCTCCTTAGGTGCCATTCGATAAGGGGTAATGGACACAGGAGTTGTATTCTCATACAGCTCAATCCCAAACTCCACCTCGCGATTAGGAGGTAAACCAGGCAACTCCTCAGGAAACACACCAGAAAACTCCTTCACAATCTTGATATCTTGCACACGCAACTCCTTAGAACTAGGGTTCATCACAAAAGCTAGATAAGCTTCACAACCCTGCCTCAGCATCCGGCTCGCCTCCAACGTAGACACCACATTGGCAAGAAACTTCACATTCTCACCAACCACAACCACCTCATAATCATCTGCAAGCTTCAACGAAACTCGCTTATTCTCACAATCCACAACAGCTCGATGCTCAGCAAGCCAATCCATACCAAGGATCACATCAAAACCATAGAAAGGTAACTCCATAAGGTCAACATGAAAAACATGATCTTGCACGACCAAAGGACATCTTCTATAAAGCTTTCGAGTCACAACAGTCTCACCAAAAGAACTAGTGACACGCACACCAACATCCAAAGACTCAACAGGCAAACCAAGCAATTCAGCATGCTCACGCAATATGTATGAGTGCGTAGATCCAGAATCAATCAAGGAAAGTAATGACAAGGATTGCAAAGTAAAAGTACCTGCGATCACATCCGCGTCATTCCTTCCCTCTCGCTGAGCATACACCCTGGCTTGGCCGCCACCCTCAGGCTGAATAGCCACAACATGAGCCACACCCCGACCACCTTCCTCTCTCCGCTGGAAGTTACCACGGCCGCGCCCACGACCTCTCTGTGGTGCAGCAACAACAGGAGCACGCACTTGGCCACCAGCCAACATAGGACACTCTCTCCTCATATGATCCTTAGATCCACAATTCCAGCACGCATTACCATCTGCCACAACAGGAGCTTGCACCTCCCTCTCAGCACGAGGACAATCACGTTTCATATGGCCACGTGAACCACATGTCCAACAAGCACTCGGATCAACTCTAGCATTGCCTCCCCGGGCAGGCGCACCACCAACTCGCCTAGGTGAGGACTGATACTTCTGATCCCGTCCCCTCTTGTTCCGTCCACCACCGGAACTATATTCAGCAGCTCGCTTACCAGCACTTGATCCAGCACTTCTAGCAGATAAACCCAAGTTCATCTCAATATCCTTTGCTCTACCCACCAACACATCAAAATCATCATACTCGGTAGCCAGCACATACATCTTTACATCCGTCACTAAGCCATAACGAAACCTTTCACACCTTTCCCGCTCATCCGGAACAAGCTCAGGTGCGTATTGACTGAGTCGAACAAACTGTACTTCATACTCAGCCACAGTCATGCTCCCCTGGGTAAGAGACATGAACTCCCTCTTCTTTTCATCTAGGTACCTCACACCTAGATACCTTCTCTTGAACGCGTTCTGAAAGAACGTCCAAGTTACGCCAGCTTCCGCCATCCCAGCGATAGAGGTAGTCCACCAAGTGTAAGCATCATCTTGCAACAATGATACTACACAGCCCAGCTTTTGCACATCAGTGCAACTCATCTGACCCAAGATTCTCTTGGTACCTTCTAACCAAGATTCCGAACCTTCAGCAGACAAACCCCTGAACTCAGTCCCTCCTAGACTGCGCAAACGCTCCAAGGGTAGTCTAACTCCAGCATCTCCCTGATGCCCAGCTCCTTGAGCTCCAGCTACTGCTGCTTGAAAAGCTCCAGCAATAGCTTGTATCAACACTGTCATGTCAGGAACAGCTTGCCCCTGACCAGCCTCAGGTCCAGCGACCCCAGCACCACCTGCAGCTCCAGCTCCTTCACCCTCAGCACCACCACCACCGGGTGGAGGAGGTAAATCCACTGCACTCTCAACGTTCTCATCATTCTCGTTCTCGTTCTGAGCCGTAGCTCGCACATTACTCCTCAACTCTCTACGAGGTGCCATACTCTAACAATGCAATCACAATGCAATTAAACAAAGTCAGGCCCAGCAAGGTAAGCAATCCAAGTACTCAAGCTCATTTTCAATTAAAAACAATATCATTTCATTAGCTTTGATTTGGCAATGGGTACCCACAACATGCTTCATCACAGCATACAACTCAATTGCAACATATTCGCAAATCACACATCATGCTTTCACTCAACAAGCATACAAAGCATACATACTTTAATCATTCACAAAACATTCCCACTTACACGAAAACTCAGCTCTGATACCACCAAATGTAACCCCCTTAACCCGGCCTAGACGGTCGACCCGAATTAAGAAGATCACACGGGGAAAACCAAAGTCAACCCGAAAGTCAACCTTGATTAACGACCCTTTTTTTTCTTTTTAATCTTGTCTAGATGCACGTTAACCCTAGATATGTTCACAAGATAACCAAATTCGGACATCATAACAATTAGAGAACATTCAGGGACCCAATTGCACAAATTACAACTTAAGGGACCAAAATGTAAATTCTGATAATTATAAGGACTTAACCCAAATTAAAGTTACCATCTTGAAATTAATCATCTTTCATGCTTCTTTGCCAAATTTCAGCTCAAACGGACATCTCAAACTCATACAATTGCAATAACAAGTTTCAGGACCAAAACGCAAACATTTCAGAACATTCAACCAACAATTTCAGTGCCCAACGGTCGAGTGCTTCGGAACAGGGGAGGCCCGTTCCGAAACGCGGGACCGTTTCGAAACTGGTACCGAAACATGGCCTGGCGGAGGCCAAACCGTTCCAGAACAGTGCCTCCCGTTTCGGAACGCCCAGGCCATTTCAGGCCCCCGTTCCGATACGGTAGCACCTGTTCCGAAACAGGCTGCCCAGATTGCAGAAAATTTGCTGGTTTATCATGCAATTGACTTAACAAACATGCTCCAAAAGCAACCAAATTATACCAGCAAGTCATTCAACATTCAAGGAACATAATTGTAACAACCAAACATCAACATGGCATCAATTATGAAAATCCCCAAATCTATAGGCATGCTTCCTACTTAGCAAACCATTCAAGCATCAAAAACCAAAACCATCTCATAAAGGCCAATTACAAACTCCAACATTATTAACATCATTAAACCAACTTAGGGAGTCCAAAACATCTCCCAAAACAACAACATAGGTTCCCATTGCCAAATGCCAAAAGCTAATAGTGCTTAAGAAACCTTCACCATACTTGAGCTTAGTTCACCACTCGGATTCTTCACCACCTTGCTGCCCTCAATGCACCTTAATGCTCTGCATTATTGGTTTAAGAAAAGAGAGAGAGCGTAAGCAAAAGCTTAGTGAGGAATGCTCATTTAAAACCACACAATAATGCATTTACAAAACACATTTATAACCCTTAAATCCAATCATCATTTGTACATGCTCATAAGCATTTAAAACAAGCAATACATGCTTCAAGTTCATAACATGTCATATTGGCAACAAGTGATACATTCAACATAAGATCCACACATGGACTTTTAAACACCATTGTGATCTTACACTTTCCAAGGACCACACATGGACTTTTAAACACCATTGTGTGCTTAACCCCATGGACTTTTAAACACCATGGCAAGGACCACACAAGGACTTTTAAACACCTTTGTGTCCTTAACAAGAATCTCCCAAGGACTTTTAAACACCTTAGAGTTCTTAGATAACAAGGCTTACACAAGGAATTTTAACCACCTTGAACCTTAACCAAGAACCAACCATGGACTTTTAAACACCATGTTGTTCTTAAATAAACAAGGCTTACACAAGGAATTTTAACCACCTTGAACCTTAACCAAGAACCAACCATGGGCTTTTAAACACCATGTTGTTCTTAAATAAACAAGGCTCACACAAGGACTTTTAAACACCTTCGTGACCTTAACCATCACTTGCCAATGTGCATCATTACAACAATATTCCACTGTTTTAAAGCATTTAACAAAGCCATAAACATCATGCATCATTATGCATCAAAACCACATTTAACAATGTTCAAAAACAAGAATCTCTTACCTTGAGCATTCTTCATTACATGGCTTATAAAATCAGCAACCAACATGCTAAAGGATGCTTTCAAACAGAATTTAAAACATGCAAACGACCACATTGCATACAACCAATCCATAGTTCATCATCAAGAGAGTTTTTTTCCGAAAACTTACTCTTGAGCTTAGCTAAGTTGCTTAGACTTAAACTAAGCTCCCAAACCTTCAAAACATTGGTTTCAAAGCTGAAATCCAAAATCCACTCACCGATTCCGTTTCGCCTCTTGCCGAAACACCAATCAAGCTTCCGGATCAACACCACTAGGATCCAAAGATGACTCCCATGTTTTAAACACATCAAAACAGTAGATTAATGCGTCATCACGCATTAATATCCTCAATGAAAGCACCTAAACCCGCTGCTCTCAACCACACTCCATTTTCGGCTACCAAACACAACCGAAAATGCCTCCAAACACTCCACAACACTACCCAGCCAAGATCCATCAAATCTAATCATCCTTAAACATCAATTAACATCCAAAAAGGATCTAATCAAACCCTTATACCTCCAGCTATCACAGATCATCAAGATCACTCCAAAAACAAGCAAGAGCACAAGCTAAACTTAGGAAATTCAACCTATCCGGGATTGCATTTATTAAACCTCAATTTCACATCAATTTAACATTCATTTAACATTAAATTGACACCTCAAAACACTGCCCAAACAGATCATATGAAATTTCATCAAAATCAATCAAACCTTGCATTTAAAAGCCAAAATCAAGAATACATCTATAAAACCTTTTATAAAACATAAATCAAGGATTGAGAACTTAGGAATTTCAGTAAAGAACTGAGAGTTCAGAGGAGAAGGACGTTCTTACCTCCAAACTTGAGTTTCTCCCTTTTTAGAACCAAAATCTTGAAAATCCAATTAGCAAATGGTGAGGTTTTGTTGAAGAGATGATTAGAGATCAAAAGAGGATTATAATCTCATGTTTGGACATCAAAATCAGAAGGAAAAGCTCTGGAGAAAAGTGTTTGGTTTGAGAGAAAAGATGAGAGAAAATGGAAAATGAATTTTAGGAAGTTAGTTGGAAAATGCCAAAATATCTTCCCTCCTTTTTAGTTTTATTTAAAAACCTTTAATTAATCATTTAATATCTTAGAAAAATCTGGAGAAACTCCCATTGGGTAAATAGCTCCTTAAAGATTCAAAGTTTCAATCCTTTTTAAAACAGTCCCACAGTTTTCGAAATTTACATTTTGGTCACTAACCAAAATGTCACACTTCCAAACCTCATTTTGTAAAATTGATTTCACCAAACTCTTAAATATAATAAAAGAGGATTTTAAGACATTTTTCCATATTTTTAATGCAACCCGAACTAGGTTTTCCTAAATTCACTCTTATATATTCGAACCGCGATCCGACCGAAACGGTCCGAATCCCAAAACTCCTAAGCCCAAAACCGGGGCGTTACATACATTCACCCAAAGGGAGACATACATAGCACTTAAAGGCTCATGCCTTAGAAACAAAACATATAAGCATTCCTGACATGCAACATAAACAAGGTTTACAAATCAAACAAAGCATCCAAAAGCCAAATCAACATCAACATACATCAAAGCTCAAATCAACAACACCTATCCCATTGCTTGACTATTACAATCTTTCAATTTAAAGTTCATACTTGAGCTTATCAAAAGCTACACTTGGAGGCCTTTCCTTGCCCTTGCCACCCACAAGCTACTGATCTGCATTGTCGAACAAAAAGGAGCGTAAGCATAAAATCTTAGTGAGGGTAAGCTCATAAAACAAACCTCGACAATGCAGGGTCCAAGCACGAGCAACAACCAAGATGAAATGCATGATCTTACCCTCGATCCATAAGAACCATAATATACTTGATGCATGAACATAAAATCAACACTATGCCATGATCATCAACTCATAAGCCCAACACAGGAAGATACATATATCAATGTATTAACAACAACATATATCAATCCATAACACCTCAAATCATAATGGCACATATATATAAGTCTCGTATTGGCACGTAGCTATGACTCGAATACACGGATAACACGTTGGAACTCACATCCAACCACAACATTACCTGACGGAGGGATTACACTCATCACCGTTTCTCACGGAGGGGTTTCCACTCATCCTCACTTCCCGTCAATGGGATTCCACTCATCACCGACTAATATAAAGATTTCCGGGCGAACCCGTACTCCATCTTGATGACCACCGTAACCAAGACCACGCGCTAATTTGACTCTCGTGTGCACACTAACATCCTAATGATCGATCATTGTACCCAAGCATACTAGTGCCAATGTTAAACACAATTCATAACCTTTCACAACATCATTTCATATCAACTTCCGTGCTTAGCACGTACTCACCATGATCACTATCATGCACAATTCACAATCCAAACCATATGCATAACGATGCATCAAACCATGCCTCAACAACATGTATAACACAATATACATAACTTCCATAAACACAAATAAACAAGAGGCATAACAAGCAACTAGGAGTTCAACCAAAAGTCTCTAACTAAAGCTTGGGATTAGACTACCAATCTAATCCCAACTCTAGGTGGGTTTACCAAGCCCAACCTAGGTCCACATGCTTGAACCAATATTTAAAAACCATTTGAAAACAATAACCACTCACCGACCACTCCATTAGCACAAGCCGACAAGCCTACCAAGCATCCAAGTCCGTATTCGAGCCCGAAGCTTCTCCATTGTTTTCTCTTACTTCTAACCATTCAAAAAAATACATTAGCCTCAAAGTCAGCCACAAACCCAAAGTTTAACATCAACACACATATCCACTACAATTCTCACAATTCAAAGCCAAGAACACCCACAAACTCTCATTTTCGTACTTCCACAAAAACCCATCAAAAATCAGCAATGTAGTCATCCAAAGCACTCATAAACATGTTCAAAACACTACCCAAACATAGCATAACCATCAGCCCCCAATTTCCAACATCAAACATATCCAAAACTAACCTTAAAACCCTTCCAAGAACCCCTCAAAACCCAAATCCGAAAATCATGTTAAAACACTTTGAAATTCATATATGTTGGACCTCAAGGTTCATAAACAACATATCTAACATTATTAAATCAAAAGCTTTGTAAAAACTCATAAAGTCACAATCTTTAACATTTTTCCATGAAAAACCAAATTCCTAAAACATGGATGAAAATGAAATCTAATGGTACTTTCAAATAGAGGAAGATGAGAGCAAGATGAGAATGTGATTACCTTTCAAACCGACCCAAATTGAAGAAGATAGGAGATGGAATAGTAAAATGGATTTTAGGAGATGATGATTTTAGCCATTTCATTAATGGCATTATGGTAAATAAGAGGGCTTGCAAAAATAAAATCTCATCTATTTTAAAATAGCATTTTGTCATCTTCTTCCCCCTCTCTTCAAATCCATTTTCACGACAATGGAGAAGTGGAGCTCCATTTTCGTGAAAATGGATTTGAAGAGAGGGGGAAGAAGATGACAAAAAGCTATTTTAAAATAGATGGGATTTTATTTTTGCAAGCCCTCTTATTTACCATAATGCCAATAATGAAATGGCTAAAATCATCATCTCCTAAAATCCATGGAATTGGACTTAGAAGATAGGCCCAACATAGTTTTGTATTTTTTTTTGCAAACACGAAGCCCATTGAAATATTTTATTATTTTAATTATAAAACCAAAACCCGAACCATTATTTTAATATTATTTTCACCCGACTCCCAAACCCGGGTGTTACACAGAATTTTGACCAGACCACAGTGAAGCTCCTCACCCCACTCCCAAGAGAGTCCAGCCGCCGCGCACAGTAAAAATTTCACCTGCCAAGCCTGCTGCCAGGACCTCTGCCAGCCGCCGCCTGGTCATCTAGTCACCATCCTCCTCCTATGACTCAAAGACTCTAGAATCATCTCAACCATCCGACAACTTCTAGCTTTATTTCTTTTCTTTCTTTTTATTACTTGTTTTTCTGTTTTAGTTATTTTTCTTGTATTTTATTTCTCTGTTTTCTTTCATTTTGTGCATTGAGGGCAATTCTCGTCACAAGTTTGGGGGGATTAGCACTCATTCATTGTTTATGCATATTTAGATCATATAGGTTGCATATGTATTTGCCTTAAAAATTAATCAAAAGAAGAAATTTTTTTGTTAGAATTTGTGCCTATGATAGGATAGCCGATCTTAAATTTTTCTCACCTTAATAAAAAGAACTTAATTTTGGGGAAAGCATGAAGAAAACTTAGAATTTTTCTATGATTACCAAAAAACATAAACACTACTGTTACTTGCTGAATTTGATTGAATTTCTGATAAACATTGTCTGCTTGAATTATTTGTAAAATTCTAACATGGTTGCAGGAAGCTGTCGCGGCATGCAACAAACAGAAAAAAGGAAAAGCGCTGCCACGGTAGGAAGAAAAGAAAAATTTATGTTGCTTTTCCCTTGAGGTGCCCGAAACTAGCTCTAGGAAGAATCATGTGCAAGGACACTCCGCTGCTATCAAATTAGCATGAGTGAATGAAATTCTTCATGGGATGACTCTACTCAATGAGTTTGGGGTTTTGTAGTTTGCTCCTATCATAATTTCAAACCTAAAGAGTAGTTGTGATAAGCTGAAGCCCTTACTGCCATGATTATAAATTGTGCTTAATTGTGTTGCCTCGGCAACAACCTTATATTACCTTGACAACATCTTTGTTTACTTAGAATATTCTTTAGATTCAGCTTGTACACAGTTTCATCACACACTACACTGGCATTGTAGTTTAATTCTGAGGTAATTCATGCTATTCTCCTGTCATTAATCGAATGATAGGTGCCACGGCCTTGAGGTGCCAAATGAAGTTTAAAACGAACTTTTCTTTCTAATTAGTACAAGGGCAAGTATGTTTAGGATTGCATTGCTTGAGGACAAGCAATAGTTCGAGTTTGGGGTGTGTAAAGTGCTTATAAGTCCTATATTTTATGCACATTTCATCTCATACTATTGCTATTCTCAAGTGCATTTTAGGCATATTTAGGTGCATGCATGCATTATTTACATTATTCTTTGATTTGCCTTGTTCTTGTTGAATATCTTTAATTTGGTGAGAAAAGATATTGTTTTAGTTTAGTTTTAGTTTCATGTGCTAGAAGCTGTCATGTGGAGAGAGGAGCTGAGGATATGATGTTGAGGCAGCAAGACAAGGAGTTGTACTGAAGCAGTTCAACACTGAGAGAGATGTTGCCAAGTAGCTGCCGTCGCCATATCTGCCGCCCAGGGCAGCAACTTGAGGATTTGGTGAATTTGAGTGCGATGGGAAGAACATAATTTTCTGAGTCCAATGAGCCCATCCATGCAATTTATTGATGCTGGAAACAGCGGACAGAGCAGCCAAAGGAGAGAATGTCTAAGGCGGCTTAAGCTTACTTGTGGCACAAGTAGTCCAATTTCAAGTCAAAGAAGTCAGATTTAAAGGATGCATTCAATGCAAAAGCTACTTTATCATAAAGAAGACTTCTACTTCATGGAGGACTTAACCTAGGCCATGCCCTATATATACCCGATCATACCTTGTATTTTAAACAACTCATTGTTGGCATAGCTTAGTTTCTCTTGTGTTTTATTTCCGCCACTGTGTTTTAAATTCTCTAGGGTTTGGGTTGTGTTGTAAAGTAGTTGTGAGAATGGTTGTTCAGGTTTAAGTTTGTTTTTGCAATAAATTCAAGTTCTGCTTATTTCATGTTCTTCGTTGTTTTCAATTGAGCCGAGAGATCGATTGTGAGCAATCCATTTGTTTGGCATCGAAAGAGTCAAACTCACGAAAGAAGTAAGCACGATCTCATCAATGCCAGGTGTTGATCAATCCAGCCTAGACATAGGTTAGGGTTTAAGGTAGCTAAAAGAAGAAGTACCAAAGGTTGCTGTTCATTGTAAGATTCACACCGATGAGTATCATCTGCAGCGGGCATCGACAGTATTCTGACTTAGACATAAGCTGAATCATTATCGAAGCGTTTTGCCGAGACTTGAAGGTCTGTCGAGTTTGTTGCCGAGCCAATCGATTTTTCCACCTGCCGAGGCAGCGAAGCTTCGAAGCATCAATTTGCCATCTTCCGCCGAGGCAGCAAAGTCTGGCAGCGTAATACAACTTAACCTATTCAACGCAGTTTCACACTACGGGGCAGCATAACATGGCCCATTCTATTAATATGATATTTTCTCTTAATTACTTGTGTTTATTTATTTTTCCTCTTATAAAACTGAAATTTACTTGTACATTTAAATATTCTTTGTGGAGGAATTTATCTTCGAGTTCGCTGTCCAATCCTAGTGGGAGACGATATCTTTTATATTACCACTTGACGAGAGTGTGCACTTGCGCTCATATTTAGAGAACACCCCAACACTCTACATTAATCCTCATGGGAGATGATATCTTTTATATTATAACTTGACAAGAGTGTGCACTTGCGCTCATATTTAGAGAACACCTAACCGCTCTACAATGTTTGATGAGAAGTAATGGAAGCCTTGTTCTGCCCATACTTGCTGGCCGACAAACTTTGTGTTGAACCTCCGTTCGACTTTTGCTGGGGCAAATCTTTTGAAAGCCGGTTCCTCCAAAGGTTGAAAGTGCTCGCCACTTCCGATTTTTAAGGCCATCTGAGATAGTTGTGAGAAATTATGATTAAAGAAAACAAACCAAAGAAAAACGAAAGCAAATCTTGGATTTTAAGTTGGGAGAAGACGGTTTTTGATTGTGGAGTGTTTGAGGGGGAGGTTTAAATAGATTGGGGTTTGATGTAATAGTCAATGCTTGCTTGTGGGCGGGCTTGCAACGGTTATGTTGCGGCAATTAAGGTGGGTTTCCAATTGTCATATGCATCGACATTGAAGGGGTGGTCTCCAATGGTCATATGCAACGACATTGAAGGGGTGGTCTCCAACGGTCATGTTGTGGTCGAGTGTAACGGTTGCCATGTTTTGGATTGGGTTTGAAATTGGCCAATGTTTCTCACATCCTTGAACTCCTTCCTAAAAAGAAAATAATAAAAAGAACATTATTTAAAAATAACATTGTTATCCTAAAAATTTTAAATTAATAAAAAAATATGGAAAAAATTAAATTTAAAGAGAAAAAATTAAGATACTAAAGGAGTACATAGGGATGCATCTCGTAAAGTAATCACTTCTTTATCCCTCATGACATGGGTGCCAGTGTAGTGCTTCAATCTCTGTCCATTAACTTTAAATTCATGTCTTTCTTTTGTAGACTTGATTGTTACGGCACCATGAGGGAATGCTTTGACAATTTCGAAAGGTCCTGACCATCTTGATCGTAGTTTCTTTGGGAATAGCTTCAATCAAGAATTGAAAAGGAGGACTAATAGCCCGGGCAGGAATTGCCGCGGCAATAGCTTCTTCTCATGCCATCGCTTAGTTTTCTCCTTGTATATTCTTGCATTGTCCTAGGCTAAGGCACGAAACTCCTCTATCTCATTAAGGTCCATTAGGCGTTTTTCCCAGCACTCTCCCAATCCATGTTCACAGTTTTTATTTCCCAATATGCCTTGTGCTCGATCTCCACTAGTAGATGGCATGTTTTACCATACACAAGCCGAAAGGCTGACATGCCCAATGGTGTTTTGAAGGTTGTCCTATAGGCCCATAGTGCATCATCAAGTCGAAGGGACCAATCCTTGCACGAGGGGTTGACTACCTTCTCAAGGATATTCTTCAACTCTTTGTTCGAGATTTCGGCCTATCCATTGGTTTGTGGATGGTATGCCATGGTAATTTTATGTGTCACTCCAAATTTCTGCAATGCCTTGGCAATGATTTTGTTGTCGAACTGCTTGCCTTCCTCACTTATGATTTTCCTTGGCATTCCAAATCGGGTGAAGATATTTTTCTATAGGAATCTTTACACGATTTTGGAGTCATTGTAAGGTGTTGCAACTACCTCTACCCATTTGGACACGTAGTCAACGTCAAGTAAGATGTAGATATTCCCACATGAAGATGGGAAGGGCCTCATTAAATCAATTCCCCAAATGTCGAATAGTTCAACTTCAAGGATGTTCTGCAAGGGCATCTCGTTTCGTCTTGAAATATTTCTGACCCGTTGACAACAGTTGTATTGCTTGTAGAAGGCTTGGGCGTTCTTGTAGAGAGTCGGCCAGTATAATCCAGATTATAAAACTTTGGCCGCCGTGCGTGTCCCTCTAAAATGTCCTCCATAGGGTGATGAATGGCATTGTTGGAACACATCTTGTTCTTCTTCTTCTTGGACACACCTTCTTATAACCTGATCTGCACATTGTTTAAACAAAAGAGGCTCGTCCCAAAAATAATGTTTGTATCATGTCGGAACCACTTCTTTCCTTGATGAGAGGTTATAAGGTAAAATATCATTGACTAGGAAATTCACAAGATCAACATGCCAGGGTGTCGATGAAAGTGTTGTGACAGTTGCTGGAGTTATTGCCGAGGCAATGCTGTCGATAATTGTCGAGGCAATGCCCATCTGTGTTGTTGAAGTGTGCATGTCTGGGTTGCTGAGGCAGTGCCTTCTGAAGTTGCCAAAGCAATAAGCAACTGTTCGTCTGGGAATGCATCTTGGATTTATGTAGGAGTGGTCTCCTTCTCTTCTTGTTCCAGTCACGATAAATGGTCGACAACTTGATTTTCTGTACCTTTCCTGTCCTTAATTTCAATGTCAAACTCTTGTAAAAGTAAAATCTAACGAATTAAACGAGGTTTGGCATCTTTCTTGGAAAAGAGGTTCTTAATTGTCGAATGGTCAGTATGAACAATGACCTTGGTTCCGATCAAGTATGAATGAAATTTATCAAATGTGAACACTACATCTAGTAGCTATTTCTCAGTGGTGGTGTAGTTCGTTTGTGCTTCATTCAGAGTTTTACTAGCGTAGTAGATCACACGAAAGATCTTACATGTTCGTTGACCTAGGACTGCTCCTACTGGAAAGTCACTTGCATCGCACATCAATTCGAAAGGGCAATGTCCAATCTGGTGGAACCACTATTGGTGCAGCAACAAGTTTCCGTTTCAGGGTCTCGAATGCCTTGATGCATGAGTCATTGAAGTCAAAGGCTTTATCTTGTTCAAGTAAGTTATACAAAGGTTTAGTGATTTTAGAAAAAATTTAAATAAATCTCCTATAAAAACCCGCGTGTCCCAAGAAGCTTCGAATTCCTTTGACTGATGTTGGTGGGGGTAGTTTCTCTATCACTACAATCTTTGCTTTGTCAACTTCGATACCTTTGGATGAGATTTTGTGAACGAGAACTATGCCTTCATCCACCATAAAGCGGCACTTCTCCCAATTTAGGACCAAGTCAGATTCCTCGCATCATTTAAGAACTTTCTCCAAATTGTCGAGTCAATTGTCGAAGTCATCTCCAAATACCGAGAAATCTTCCATGAAGATTTCCAAGAAATCTTCTACCATGTCGGAAAAAATTGCCATCATGCATCGTTGGAAGGTTGTCGGGGCATTGCATAGTCCGAAAGGCATAAGTGTCGTATGGGAAAATCAAGGTCGTCTTTTCTTGATCTTTTGGTGCTATGGCAATTTGGTTATACCCTAAATAACCATCAAGAAAACAATAAAAGGGTTTACCTACAAGATGGTCAAGCATTTGATCGATAAAGGGTAAAGGAAAGTGATCTTTCCTAGTAGCCTTATTTAACTTACGGTAATCCATGCAAAGCCTCTAATCGGTCACAGTCCTGGTTGGGATTTGTTCATTGTTTTCATTGCTTACCACTGTCATACCTCCCTTTTTCGGTATACATTGTACCAGACTGACTAATGTACTGTCAGAGATAGGGTAGATAATACCGACATCGAGCCATTTGATGATTTCTTTCTTTACCACTTCTTTCATGACTCGATTTAGCCTCCTTTGTGTCTTAATGGTTGGTTTATGATCGTCCTCTAAAAGGATTTTATGCATACAAACCGATGGGCTAATTCCCTTCAAATCGGAAACTGTCCACCCTATTACTTTTTTGTACAGCTTTAACATGTCAATCAATTTTTGTTTCTGTTCAGGCTGCAACTTAGAAGAGATGATTACGGGCAATGTGTTATTGGTTCCCAAATAAACATATTTTAATTTCCCTGGCAATGGTTTTAGTTCAAGAATAGGGGGTCGCTCGATGGAGGGTTTTTCAATTTTTCTTTCCTCCCTTGAGTAATCTAATGGTTCGAAATACTTACCTGGATGGCTAGCTATCCAGTTGGCTTCTTCCTGCTCATCATTCTATTCTTCACGGTCGGGGTAGTTGTCAATGTAATTGTCGAGGCATTCGTCACAGGCATTGTTGAGGCAATTGTTATGGTCATTGCCAAGGTAATTTTCACAGCTATTACCGAGGCAATTGCTTAGGCAGTCTATATCCATGTCGAACTCGGTTATGGCCTGAATAACTTTACATTATTCTAGATCGTTGGGCTGCTTAAGGGTGTGAAACACATTCAACTTGATTTACTGATCATTCACCCTCATTGTGGGTTCTCCTCTCTCAACGTCGATGAAGGTTCTTCCCGTAGCTAGGAATGGCCTCACAAGGATAATAGGTGCGAAATCATCTGCTTCACAATCTAAAACAATAAAGTCAGCATAGAAAATAAATTTATCCACTCTTACCAGGATATCTTCAATTTTTCCCATTGGATGAACATGGTATCTGTTAGCAAGCTATAGCATCAATGTAGTGGGTCTCGCCTTCCCTATACCCAATCGTTAGAAGACTGACTTCGGCATACGGTTTATGCTTGCTCCAAGATCACATAGTGCCTTCCCGACATAGTGATTACCAATCACACATGATATGGTGAAACTATCGGGATCTTTCAGCTTAGGTGGCATTCGGTTGTGTAGCATGGCCATACATCCTTCTGTTATAAAAACGGTCTCAAATTCTCCTATTCTTGTTCTCTTAGAGACATTTCCTTTAAGGAACTTGGAGTAGTTCAACATTTGCTCCATTGCTTCTACCAAGGGCAAGTTTATGTGGACTTGCTTCAAGATGTTTGGGAACTTCTTGAATCAGTATTCTTATTTTTGCCGTTTCAACCTTTGTGGGAACGGTGGAGGTAGTCGAATGTCTTCAACTCGTTCCTTGCATGGGAATTTGATTTGGGGCATTAGTTCAGAACCATCAGATGCCTTCTTGTTTTCCATGGTGTCTGTGTCAGGCATCACCGAGGCAGTGTTATCAGGCTTTGCCGAGTTAATGTTACTAGGCATTGTCGAGGTAATGTTATTGGGCATTGCCGAGGCAACCGGATCCTCAGACTCTGTTTCCTCTGTTTCATGAGCTCGTGGTTCCTTGAGTATTTTACCACTTCGTGTAGCGATTACCTTGCATTGCTCATGAGTTGTTCCTCATGCAACTTCAGTATCGCTAGGCAAACCGCCCATTGGTCTCGAGTTGAGGATTTGAGTGAATGCCCAACTTGAGTTTGAGACATGAAAGCATTTAGGGAGTTTTCCAAAGAACTAGATGGCATGGATTGTTGCTGCGACATTTGTTGGTGCATCGATTGCTGAGGTATTTGTTGCCGAGGCATGTTCTGTTGGAATCCTAGTGCTGGAGCATTCTGATTGTTCTGGTTCAGGGCATTGTTAGGATTGCTCCATGAGAAGTTAGAGTGTTTCTTCCAGGCCGGGTTATAGGTGTTGGACATCACAGTGTTATTCTGATTGTAGTTTCTAACATAAAAACTCGACTCTAGATTCTGTGGTCATTAAGAAGTGTCATGGTTACCATTACATAAATCACATGATGAACATACTACCTTGACCTTTTGTGTATTGCTTGGTCTTTGCATGTTCTTAATCAAATTGGTTAAGGTTGCCAATTCTGAGAGAATTGAATTTGATGACTCAAGCTCATTTATGGTGGCATGGCGTCTGACTCCTCCTCTTCTGGCAGTTGGGAATTGATAGTTGTTTTTAGCAAGCCTATTCAGTATCTCCATTGCTTCCTTCGGTGGCTTGTCTAGCAGTATGCCATTTTCCAAGGCATCAAGCATCATCCTCGTTGGCGTGTTTACTACATTGTAAAACATTGTCACCTGTGTCCATAATGGGAACCCGTGTAAGGGGCATTTGTATAGAAGCTCTCTGTATTGCTTCCAAGCCTCGTACATGGAATTCTATTTAACCGGGTTTTTGCCCTATTCCTCAGTGAATAGCGAAACAATTTCAGCCTTAAAATATCCTAATGGAGTCCTTGTATTTTGAATGAATTGAAAATTTCCAAGAAGGATTTGAGGTGTTGTCTAGCATCTTCAGTTGCTGAGCCGCCAAATTGACCCATGGTATTGATCATGTTGAACATTACGGGCTTTGACTCAAAGTGGGCAGCTTCGATTGCAGGTGTGACAACTCCTGGATTCAGTCCATTGAGATCTTCTTCTAAGTAATCTCTGACGGTTAGGATTCTTTCTTGAGAAAATTGAGGCGGATGAATCGATCTGTCTCCTACCACGACATTCTGATTGCAGATTACATGTGCCATTGCTCCCTTCAGGTTTTGTTTGAGTTTTCGATAGGTGCGTTCAATCCCCGTCAACGATGCCAAAAACTTGTTGTGTGTATTAGGTGTCACAATTTTAGTGCAGGTATACACGTCGTCAAGTTATAGTATAAAAGATATCGTCTCCACAAAGATTGGTGCTACTTCCAGAAATTATCGTCTCACACTGTAAAGAAAAGTAAAAACACAAGTAATGGTTGGTTGAGATAGAAACTAAAATAAAGAAAGCAAGTAACTAAGAGATTGAGTAGATATGATGATAGAGTAGGCCGAATTATGTTGCGTCGTAGTGTGGAAGTGAATGAAATTGTCTCAGTTTTGAATACAATCGTCAACTTGATTGCCTCGGCAATGGGCAAAGCTACTGCCGTGGCAAGGATAACAGGTTCTGCCTGGGCAATTGAGTGACAACCTTCAAGGCTTTGCAAAGCATTCTTCAATGGTTCCTTCTTATCCCTAAGTCAAAACTCTATTGATGTGCAGGCCTTGATAATACCTCCCAGCGTGAACCAAGGGTGAACACCAATAAATTTTATACTTCTCTTACCCGTTGAAACTCATACTTATCCCTAAGTCGAATTAGTTTTCATCGATTGGGATGAAAACCATGCTTATTCGTTTCGTGAGTCTAACTCTCCCGATATTAGACCAATAGATGCAATCGCAATATCCTCTCCTGATTCTATTGCAAGGAAAAGTAAATACCAAGAATAAGCAAACCTTGAACTTAATTGCATTAACAAAAACCTAAACAAATTACAACCGTCTTCTCACAACTACTAAACAAAATAATCCTAGCCTAAGACAGAATTAGAATATAATGGACAAATTTCAAGGACCTATTGAGAAGATGTCTCATGCATGGATTCCCTACATGGACTCAAATGGAGACTTTTTATAACGGACTCAATGCTCATGTCAAGACTGTTGTTGATGCTTCAACAAACGGTTCGTTGCTAGACAAGAATTACACGGAGGCATATGACATCCTTGAAAGGATTGCCACCAATACCCTACCACTAGATTGGGAACTTGATGCGCTTTCATCAATCAATGCTCAAAATGCCAACCTCACTAATATAGTGAAGACAATGCAAACGCCTGCTAAAGTCTAGCAGTAAAGGTATTGGAACCATTTTGCACTATTTGCGGTGATGACTATATCATGGAGAAATGCTAGGCAAACCTAAAGTCGATGTATTTTGTTGTCAACTACAACTGCAATAAAAACCCATACTACAATACATATAATGTGGGGTGGAAGCGACATCCAAACTTTTCATGGTCGAACTAAAGAGGTAACCAATTTAATGACCAGTGTAAGAGCACCAATGCACCACCATATTTCGATTAGAATGTGATGCCACATAGAGCGAAAAATAATGTACATCCAGTGCAAAGATATTCCGATTAGAACACCTTGAAGGATTATATGGAGCATAACGATGCAACTGTCCAGAGTCTAGCCGCATCCAAGAGGAACTTGGAAGTTCAGATAGGACAGATTGGTAACGCACTCAGTATTAGACCACCAAGAAGTTTTCCAAGTGATACGGAGGATGCTCAGCATAAATTTAAAGAACAATGCAATGTCGTAACTCTTCGGAGTGGAAAAAAGATGCAAATGAAACACCTGCCAAACAACCAATTGTTTGCAAAGAAGACAAGTAAGTGCCAACAGATAAACCCAAGAATGTTGAGAAAGGGGAGGCAAGCACTAGCAATGCCAGACAGTAATCTGATGCCAACATCACCTCGAGAAACTAGCGGAGCCAAAATTTGTCTACCCACCACCACATTTTCCACAGAGGCTTTAAAAACACCATCAAGATCAACAGTTCAAGCGATTCATGGAAGTCCTTAAACAACTGTAGATCAACATACTAGTGGAAGCTCCCGAAAAAATGTCCAACTACGTTAAATTCATGAAGGAAATCTTGTCCAAAAAGAGGAAGTTGGGTGATTTTGAGACTGTCGCACTCACTGAGGGGTGCAATGCAATGATAACCAATAAATTTCCACCAAAACTTACAACATTGCCTCGGCAATTTCATAGTGCATCGCCTCGCAATACCCTTGATAGTGATGTCCGCCTCCCAAATACCCTGGTATGCTGATCTTGTCAATTTTTTTAGTTAGTGGTGTAATACCTTATAACCTTAACCATCAAGGAAAGAAGAGGTTCCAACATGATGCTAAGCATTACTTTTGGGACGAGCCTCTTTTGTTTAAACAACGTGCAGATCAGGTTATAAGTAGATGTGTCCCTGAAGAAGAACAAAGAGAGCTGCTTCAGCAATGCCATTCTTCACCATATGGAGGACACTTCGGAGGAACCAGAACTACGACCAAGGTACTACAGTCAGGATTCTATTGGCCGACACTTTACAAAGATGCCCAAGCTTTCTATAAGCAATGTGATCGATGTCAGCGGACCGACAATATTTTGACACGAAACGAGATGCCCTTGCAATACATCCTTGAAGTTGAGTTGTTTGATGTTTGGGGAATTGATTTCATGGGGCCTTTCCTGTTTTTATGTGGGAATCCCTACATTTTTATAGCCATTGACTATGTGTCAAAGTGGGTCGAAGCCAAAACAATGACTCCAAAACCGTTCAGAAATTCTTGCAAAAACACATATTCACAAGGTTTGGAGTACCAAGAGCTATCATTAGTGACGAGGGAAAATAGTTTGATAAAAAGCTTATTGTCGCGGCATTGAAGAAATTTGGGGTCAGACATAAGCTTGCCACGACATATCACCCACAGACCAATGGGCAGGCTGAGATATCAAATAAAGAGCTGAAGACAATTTTTGAAAAGGTGGTTAACCCTTCTCGAAAGGATTGGTCCCTTCAACATGATGATGCATTATGGGTCTATCGAACATTGTTCAAAACCCCATTGGGAATGTCCCCATATCAATTTGTGCAAGAAAAAACTTGCCACCTACCAGTTGAGATAAAGCACAAGGCATATTGGGCGATAAAGATGGTGAATATGGATTGGGAAAATGCTGGACATAAACGAATCCTAGAACTCAATGAAATAGAGGAGTTCCTATCCCTGGCGTACGACAACGCACGAATCTACAAGGAGAAAACAAAATGCTGGCATGATAGAAATCTACTGCCGCGACAGTTCCTGCCTGGGTAATTAGTACTACTCTTCAATTCTAGACTAAAGTTGTTCTAAGGAAAAATCCGGTCAAAATGGTCTGGACTATTCGAAGTGGTCAAAGTATTTCCCCATAGAGCTGTGACAATCAAATCCACCAAAGATGGACAGGAATTCAAAGTGAACGCACAAAGGCTGAAGCACTATATTGGCCAGCATGTCATGAGGGACAAGGAAGTGATCACTTTAGGAGATGCATCCCCATGCACCCCTTTAGTGTCTTAACCTTTTATCTTTCTTTCTTTCTTTCATTTTCATTTTATTTTATTTTCTACATCTTTAAATTTTTGTTTAGGATTAAGATGTTATTTTAATTTGATGTTATTTATTTTATTTTTAGGAAGGAGATCAAGAAATGAAGGAGAAGTTAGGCTCACATTCTCCTGCCCACACGGCAATTAGACACTAAAAGTTCGATCAAGAGTTTGATCAAAGGTTTTCGAGGCCTAAAATAAAGAGATACTTAGGTTTTCTAAGGTGGTTGTTCAGAGCTACCATGGCAAAATACTCTCTTTCATTGTGCAATCAAGAGTTTGGAATACTCAAAGGAAAGCAATCCTTCGAATTTCTACGTTGGTTATTCAAACGAAAGATTGCCACATCTTACCATCCACTAGCCAATGGCCAAAGACTGAAGCACTACTGGGAAGGAAGTCAGATTAATGCCAAGCAGACCATTCTTCTTGCGGACATTCAATTAATTTTTGCCAACCCATTCTGATCATTGTAAATAGGTTTAGGAGAGTTATTTTTTTCAGTACTTAGGATATATCAGTTTTATTTTTTAATTTTTCGTTTTATTTCTTTTTTCTGTTTTGAAAGGTCTTTGATTCTTAGCAAGTGAAATTTTACCAAGACACCATGCCGAGTTCTATTGCCAAAACACCCAAGGTTGAATCGACCATTCAATTGCATGTTAATGTTGTGGCATTACTCTCCTAGATCTATTAACACCAAGAACTCCTCCTTCAGAAGTTCCAAAAGGCTGAGAAACAAAACATGACACTCTAGCACTATATTGGGACTTGAGACCATGCCATTTGGACAACTTTCGAAGTGTTGTCCCCTAATCCTTTGCCACCATATCCGGATTTCCCAACATAATTTCATACACTGGAAGGAATGCTAGCCAACCCTCAGCCTGATCATACTCCAACCCGGGAATCTGTTGCCACTGTACCAGCATCACCTTCCCAAGAAGATTCTGCCAAGACTAAGACCTGACATGTAGACGTTGAGCCTAAAGATGATGCCATGACTGATGTTCTGAATCCACAATGTTTTGCCAAATGCAAGAAAAAAATTAGAACACTCCTCTGCCTTAGAGACAATAAGTAACTTGAGGCTTCGTGGTTTTCTCGCTCTTAGTTCACAGGCCAACAAAAACTTTAGGGTATGAGTGTAATAGGTTCTTAATGATATAGTCTAGATTAATGCGGGGGTTCGTGGTATGCTCCCTCTTACTTCTCATGCAAAACATCATTATGATGCGAACCTAAAAATAATGCCAAAAGAAAGAAAAGAAAAGAAATCCTTGGTGAATAAAAAAATTGAGTTTGGGAAGTAAAAATTGACTAAGGGAGTTGAGGGATACTTGATGCAAAGCACTTGCACTTCATGCACACTTCATGACCTTAGGTTAGAGTTATATTTCTGCACTTGAAATTGCTTTGAGTTCTACTTCATTACTATTGCGAGATGTTTAGAACATAACTAGGGCCATATTTTGCTTGCTAGCTTGTGTTGCTAATCAAAAAAATTTTGTCGAGGAACTTTACTCTAATTTATAGTTTTGTTTTGCATTACTTGAGGACAAGCAACGAGCTAGGTTTGGGGTGTGATAACTCCTCAAAAGATGTATTTTCCATGCATATATTTTCATACTATTTCTTGACTTTAGGTCATATTGGTCTATTTTTCCAGTAGTTTCATGCATTTGCATCTAGGAGTTGAGGAATGTATAGTTTTTATTGCCAGAGTGAAGGGATGTTTTCTTGTTGTGGCATGCAGTCACGGCGGGACTGAAGCAAGCGGACACAGGAAGGAAATGTTGGGCGTAGTTGGCAAATGCAGGAGGCTAATGCCAAGCTTGGTTGGAAAAAGTAGAATACCATGCTTGGTTGGCAAGAGCAGAATGCCAAGCTTGGTTGACAAAATAAAGGTGAAGAATGCCAAGCTTGGTTGGCAAAATAATGATGGACAAAAACACGTGGATGTCGCATCCAAAGAGTGCGGCACCGAAAACCCTAATTAGGGCTTTGCCAACGCCTATATAAAGGAGTCAAGAATGAGACAAATGAAGAGCTAGAGCTGCGAAGAGACGAGAAGGGTAGAAGAAAGCTGGGAAGATTTGTTGAGAGTTCTGGATCCATTAAAGGGCTGCATCGAAAGAACTCCTTCTTTGTTTCTTATCTCTTGAATTTATTTCTGTTTTTTGTGATGATAGAACAAAACGATGATTTGTTGTTTGTTTCCCCAACCATGAACTAATCTTTTACATTGGCTAGGGGTGTTTGCAATGAACGCTTAGTATTTTTAGTTTTTAAAAATTACATGCTTTGGCATTATTGTCTATTTCGCATGTGCTTACATTTCATATATTTATTGCCATCGATAGTTGGCATTGAATGCTCATTATCCTTGATATCTTAATAGACTTAGGAGATAACGATTAATTGCAGCTTCAACAGAAGATGTTCAAGTAGATGAGCTTACATCGGAAGTAAATCTACCCCTTAGGAGTAAAGATTGAATCTTCACCGAGTTAATTGTTTGAAAACTCGCTATAGATATATAGGTGTTAAAAGTAATTAACTTAGGGTATTGCCATTGACAGAGTCAATACTAACTTATAATCTGCTCACCATTAAAACCAAAGTTTAGTGTTATTAGTTGTTGCCTTTGCTAGCATTAAATCTAAACATCCCTTGCCAAGCCTTCCAATCATCATTACACTAGTTGTTTGCAACTCTACTTGGATATTTACTTCTGTTTCCTTTATCATTTTAATTTCTTTAGTTCTTTTATTTTTACACGCTATCTCAATCAATTGCCATCACTTTTATTTTCCAGTTCACTAGTATTAACCGTGGCAATTATTTCCTAGACAATCCCTGTAGAGACGATACTCAACTCGCCACTTTATTACTTCTTGATCGCGTATACTTGCACGTAAAAGGACGTATTCTTGGCATTATTTATTTGAATAATTATGCATAATCTTTAACCTTTTGCCAAGTAGTATTCTATCGATACATACCCACTCCAACCAATCACAATCTCACTCCAGGGGAAATATGGGTCATTGAAATCAAAGTAGAGAAGCATCAAATCGGTCTGCAAGGTCGACTGTAGGTCTGAGTCCGCTAGCCGTCGGAGGCATAATCCCTCTTTTTTAGCGATGAGTTTTTGAGGTTTAGCGAGAGGGTCTAGTGCATCCGTTTGTGGTCAGTGTGGGCGTAGGCACCATGGAGAGTGCTATAAAAAGGCTAAGGAATGCTATTGATGTGGATCACCCGACCACTTCGTGAGAGACTTCCCAATGGCTAGGGGTGGAGCGAGCCACATGACAGGACATCAGAGTGGGGCCATGATGGATGTCAAACCCGTAAAAAATAATACCTACTTGTTATTTGGATTTGTAGTAGCGGCAAGTATGGTCGATCCCACAGAGATTAGTTAAGAAATTAAATTCACAAGCGAATGCAATAAAAGTAAAAGAGGGGTTGGATTTGGTTTGGAGAAAGCAATTGTAATAAGGAACAACTCAATATAAATTGGGACTATAGTCAAGGTAGAACTCGAAATATTAAATCAAGAACTTAGATCATAGATTTCACAAAAGATAAATCAACACCAATCTCAAATAGCTTGGTTTTAAGTTAGATGATAACCCACAAATAACTTAAATCTCTTCTTTGATAAAAAGCAATTTAATAACTTATAAATTACTAACTCTTATTATCAAGGTTAAAATTCATTAGATAACCCACTAAGAATTATAACGTATCAAATAGCATTAAGAACCATAGAGACCCAAACACATATTCTTACTAAGCAATAACCCGTTAACTTATTAAGAACATGAATTCATAACTTTGGAAATCTAACTCGAATTTCCTTACAACTTGCGTCAATAACCCATGACTTTTGCTGCATGCATACGTATAACCCAACATACACATGATGATGAAGCACAAAAGATATGAAGATACTTGAATAAGGATGAAGATAATATGGAAACAAGAAATCTCACTAAAAAATTGAAGTAATATCCTTGTAACTACACTTGACTAAAAAATAGGGGTTTAGCCACTCATGGTGGTCGACGAATACAAGAAAAAGGGGAGAGGGTTTCAACTACTCTAGGGTTTCTTGGATATATTTTCCCTTCACCCTTATGATCTCTATTTATAGGGAAAAATAAGAGGAAGACTTTACATTAAATGCAATAACCCTAGACTACTCTAATTATGGTAAAAGTGGAAGTCCTTGTAGTAGGATTGCTTGTCCTCCATGTCAAAAAGTCTGTGACCCGTCGTGGTTGCGCCTTATTCTACGACTTCTACTTGTTTTGCGTGAAAGATTTTCCATAAATGCCAAAAAGGTGCTAAAACTTATCTTTTACGTATAAAATGTCATTAAGGCCCAAAAACACATGCAAAACCAAATAGGAACAAAATCAAGGCTTTTAAGATGAATTAATGTGCTAAAACATATGATTTAATATATGAAAAACATGAAAAATAATGACTTATCATGCAACTATCCAGTCCACTACTAGAACACCAGTGAGGCAGTCTGCAGTCAAGGCGTAAGAGGACTATGAGGCTATCAACGTCATCTCAAGTAATTTTACCTTATTCTTTGTTCCTATTATTGCTTTGGTAGACTCGAGGTCTACCCATTCATACATTTGTAGGGGAATATCCAATCAGTGGGGTATCCCCGTTGAGGACCTTGAGGTTGGGACTTGTGTGACCAGTCCGTTTTTATTATGTTGCATTAGGGATTTAAATTTTTCGGTGGGGTATCCTATCATTGCATTATAGTATTTTGTTTGATTTTATTAAATGTATGCCATGTTATTATTATGTTTTTTTATTTGGGATTTAAATTGTTAATGCGGCTCTACCTTTTTTAAGGATAAACATGGCTAGTATCTAAGAAGTAAGTGGTGGTTTTTCATTTATTCCTCGAACACTGGAGCCCTTTAAAATGAACTTGCATGTATAACCAAATTCTAATTTAAATGTCACTTTAACTCGCAAAATATGATATTAATAAAAGTGGTAATTGATTTGGTATCATGTTTGGGCATGGTGGGGGTGCGAACCCTTCCCCATATGTAACCGACTCCCGAACCCGAAAAAGTAAAAATCTCTAGTTTGTTTTTTTGGTGTCTGGTTTACCTAACCCAAATGACCGATGGCGGCTCTATTTTTATTCTAAAATACGATTTTTTTTAAGAAAGTCCCCCTAATCATTTTTTATATAAAAAGTTGGATATCCAAAATTTTTAGTTGTTACAATCCTCTTCCAAGGATAGATGACTTTTTTGACCAATTGAGAGATGCTCATGTGTTCTCAAAGATCAACCTGAGGTTGGGTTATTACCAGTTAAAGGTAAGGATGAGGATGTTTAGAAGACTGTGTTCAGGATACGGTATGGCCATTACGAGTTCTTAGTTATTCCCTTTGGGCTTACCAGCGCACTTTCAACTTTCATGGAATTAATGAATATGATCTTTCAGCCCTACCTAGACTAGTTTGTATTGATCTTTATCGATGACATTTTGGTTTATTCGAGTTCGGAGGAAGAAGATGATTATCACCTTTGTGTTGTCCTTCAGATCTTGAGAGATGCAGTTTTACGCCAAGTTCAGTAAGTGTGAGTTTCGACTTTTCGAGGTGGCATTTTTGGGCCATATTGTGGCAGTGGATGAGATTAGCGTAGATCTGTAAAAGATTTAGACTTTGGTGGAGTGGAAGCCATCTAGGAATATCTCAGAGGTCCGTAGTTTCCTTGGACTTGCCGGATATTACCAACATTTTGTCAAAGGTTTCGTTCGAGAGGAGACAGAAAAGTTTTGAGCAATTGAAGGCTTATTTGATGGAGGCTCTAATTTGGACGCAACCCGAATTGGGAAAAGATTATGTAGTGTTCAGTGATGCGTCGTTGAATGTGCTTGGTTGTGTTCTCACGCAAGAGGGTAAGGTAGTTTCTTACACCTCGAGAAAACTCAAGCCACATGAACGTAGTTACCCTACACATGATTTAGAGCTTGCAGCTTGTTGCGTGATTAGAGTGCTTCGCAATTTGTGCAAGTATACATGTCGCAAGTTATAGTATAGAAAGATATCGTCTCCACAGGGATTGGTGCCACTTCAAGAATCTATCGTCTCGCACTGAAAAGTAAAAGAAACACAAGTAATAGTTTTGAGTTGAATAATCTACTAAACTAAAATAAAGAATAAACTAAAGAGTTGAGTTGACAGAATAGGCTGGATTCTATTGCATCGTATAGTGGAATTCGAATGGAACAGTCTTGGTTTTTCATACAAGAAGAAGCTTGATTGCCTCGGCAATGGGCAGAATGATTGCCTCGGTAATGGCAATACGATTGCCTGGGCAATGCACAAGGTGATTTCTTAGGCAATTGGTAAGGCGGTTGCCAGGGAAATGAATTAAGCGACTGCCTGGGCAATTTGAGTGACAACCTTCAAGGTTCGGCAAAGCGTTCTTCAATGGTTTCTTCTTATCCCTAAGTCGAAACTCTATCAATGTACAAGCCTTGATAATACCTCCCAGTGTGAACCAAGGGTGAACATCAACCGATCTTACACCTCTTTTAGTCTTCACCGATTTGGATAAAAACCATGCTTATTCATTTCTTGAATCTAACTCTCCCGATATTAGATAAATGGATGCAATCACAATTTTCTCTCCTGATTAGGGCTTCGATTCCTCTTAGGATTTCTTGGAATTTTTGACATTGATTACGGTTGAATTCATGGAGAAGTTGGCTGCTTCCTCGTGTACTTCAATCGGCCGCCTCTTTTTTTCTTTCATTTTCATGGTAATGCTTGACCGGGCAATTATCCTGCATTCATAAAAACACATACCAACCAACACCTTTTCTACCAAAATAAGCTAGTAATGATAATCAAGCATGGTGATGAATAAAACAATGCAAATATGCATGAATGACTAATAATGCAACCTAAACAAGCCTAAGTCTAACAATAATTGAGATGAAAAAAGGGTAGAAATTTAGTACTTTTACACACTTAAAATGAATGTTATCTTCGCGTTGAAGATGCACTAAATGTATGGGAAAAAGTGTTATATTTATACCGATCATAAGAGTTTAAAATATCTACTCATCTAGAAAGAGTTGAAATTGAGACAAAGAAGATGGATTGAGCTGCTTAAGGATTATGATTGCATCATAGAGAACCATCCTGGTAAAGAAAATGTGGTAGCCGACGCTTTGATTTGGAATCCTATGTCAGATTTGAGGGCAATGTTCGCCTGATTAAGGATGATCAGGGTGGAAAGTTTGTTAGCCAAACTTCGTGTGGAACCAACCTTGATACAAGAGATCAAGAGGACCCAAGTGTTAGATGAAGATTTGATTTCGAAGATAGAGATGGTTCGGCGAGGTGAGGCGTCTAGCTTTGAACTTAAATTGCATAACAAAAACTTAAACAGAATCCAAATGTTTTCTCACAACTACTAAACAAAATAACCCTAGCTTAAGATAGTTTAGTTCATAGTTGGGATTACGAACAACACAAGATTAATTCCTAACAAGAATATCAACCGAATAAGAAAGAAAAATAGAAGAACTTGAGCAGCCTTGGTCTTCAATCGATCTCTATCCTTTCGTCTCTCCCTCTAGTCCCCTCTTCTAATGGACAGCTTAACCTCTTACTTATTGGAGATGGGTAGGTCAAAGTCATTCTTGAGGAAGAAGTTAGGTGGAATTAAAAACAATAAAATGAATAAATATCTTTTATTTTATTCTTTTATCCCTCCTAAAACTCATCTTATTTTTATGGAATTTAATCTCTTTCAACTCAGCTCATAGGATTTCAATTCCTCTTAGGATTTCTTTGAATTTTTAACATTGGATAGGGCTGAATTCATGGAGAAATCGGCTGCTTCCTCGTGTACTTCAATCGGCTGCCTCCTTCTTTCCTTCATTGTCACGGAAATGCTTGTTTGGGCAATTGTCATGCATGTATAAAAACACATACAAAGCAACACCTTTTCCACCAAAAATAATCTAGTAATGATAATCAAGCATGGCGATGAAGAAAACAATGCAAATATGCATGAATGACTAATAATGTAACCTAAATGAGCCCAAGTCTAACAATAATTTAGATGAAAAAGGTAGAAAATTAGTACTTTTACACACTTAACGCACCCCCAAACTCGAACTATTACTTGTCCTCAAAAAATGCAAAACTAACAATTACTTGCCAATATTTCATTCAAAAGAGACATGCTTTAGACTTGCCTTCAAACTTCATAACCGAGGCACAAATTGGGATGAGTATTCGAATAGCATGAATTTTCTCGAAACCAAACTATATGCTTGTGGTCATGTGTGTGCGTAGTTATGTGCGAGTTGATTTATCAAGAGTCTTATATGAACAATAGGTCTTTGTTAATTTAATTGCCTCGGCATTTATTAATTCACAAACCATGACATTTTTAGGGCTTCAGCTCATCACAACTACTTTCCTAGGCTTGAATATAAGATTGGAGCAAACAACGAACCCCCTAGCCTATTGAGTAGAGTCATCCCGTGAAGTCTTTCATTTATTCATGCTAATTTGTCCTTCATTTTTAGTGTTTTCAATTTAAATGGACATGTTATAGCAGTGGAGTATCCTAAGCACATGATTTTCATTCAATTCAGCTAGAGCCTATTTCGGGCACCTCTAGCGAGAACTTATTTTTAAAAAAAATTACCCAAGTTCTAAACAACCTAAGTTCACTAAGTCTTTGTTAATCAACAAGCCACAACTGTGTCAATTAACTTTTAGCATCATATTAAAATTCTAAGTCATTTTCACGCAATCCTCAAATTAAAGGTTCTTTAAGTGTAGTGCCAAAATTCTGAAATTCAACAAGTCCTAGCAATTATATTTAATTGAAAGCATTGCTAGTAACATATGCAACATATATGCGCTTACTAAGGATGAATGTACTAAAATGATCTTAACTAAAAACAAGTACCCCCCCCAAACTCAAGAGAAGCATTATTCTCAATACATGATTACATGGAAATCAACTTAAAGAAAAATAAATATAAATGCAAGAAAAGAAAGAAAAAATATAATGACTCGGAGGGGTTATCGTTTTGGATGGTGAGTTTTCTTCTCGCGGTTTGCTTGATTCTTTTGCTTTCTCGAGGTGGTTGGCGGCGTGTAGCGGGTGTAGGTTCCGGTTGTTTGGTCACCTCGTCATCATCGTCCTCCTCAATGTTGATTTCCTCGGTGGTAGAGGCTTTTCATTTTTCCTTGGTGGAGGATGTCGAGACTGATTTGACTTGTATGGCGAAAATGCTTCCAAATCAGAAAATTCCAACCATGTTTTGGTATGACTTGGCTCGATTAATGGTGCTTTGCCTTTTTTCATCCTAGACCGGTGGGGCATCTTTAGTAGGTACTGCCGAGGTAGAGGTTGTGGGCATTACCGAGGTAGTGGCAGTAGGCATTGCCGAGGCTGTGGCAGTGGTAGGAGAGGTTGCCGGTTCATTGCTCGAAGAAGTTTCCTCTGCAATTTTTTGGGCAATGGTTGATTGTGGTTCGGCTTTGGATATTCCCATGATGTGGAGGTATCTTTCTTTCGTCCATCCTTTCCTTTGAGGAATTTTCTCATCCGCCGGATCACTAGGCACTTGATGTTTCTCACACAATTCGGTGATTAGGCTTGGGAAGTAGATAGTACCTTTATCCTTTTGGCTACAAGAAAACATCTCATTGCATATTATTACATCAATATTGATAATACGTTTGTGCAAGATAGAGTGAATGAGAAAAAGTCTAGGTTTATCAACTGTAGTATTGTGTGAGGTGGGCATTAAACATGTTTTCACAAATTTATTCCAAAGTTTTGCCTCGGGCTTAAGCCTTTGGCAGTTTACCGTACCCCAAAATGCGCCATCATTCCACGTTGTGTCGGCGATGGTGAGATCCTCGAGTATATTGTTGTAATCGTCCTGGGTGAGATTGTCAACGAACTCTTGATGTTCATCTTTTTTCACGTAAATCTCGTAGAAGGTGTTGATGGTATCAGCATCAATGGAGATTTCTTTGCCACGAACGAACATATACGGATTGTTTTGGTTCGAGGAGTGAGCATTGAATTCCCTAAACCAATGGACATTGCTTGGCTTCGGTTGATGGCAAAAGATTTTCCATTTTTTTACTCGATTGAGCGGAAGATGAATGTCTCCAAACCAAAATCCGCGTGGGAGGAGTAGAAAAAACCCTTTTCTTCTCATACCTTCCGATTGGCAAACTTCTTGAGGTACCTCTTCTCGATTGCCGGTGTTGCATACTTCTTGAAGTCCAGTTATTGGCTTGATTGTGGGTGTTCCAATATCTTGAGCTTCATGGCCCTGGATGATGCTAGAGTTGGAGAAATCGGTGAATAGAAAAGAGAAAAAAGAAATCTTGGAAGTTCAAGTGAAAGAGAAGAAAGATCTTTGAAGATTGTGATGGTTGAGTGTTATAGGGAGGGGTATTAAATAGGGTGGGTGTGATGATTGCAAATTAAAGTTTGCAAGGGTATTGGGTGTAGTGGGCGATAAGTAAGATTGGGGAAGGGGAAGGGTTTTTGGCTGTGGGTGATGATGTGGGGGAAATTTGGGTAAAAGATGGAGACTATTTGAGATTAAAAATCCCTAAAAATCAGCCCATGATTTCCCCTTTTTAGGTGAGTCTTCAAGATTCTTTCCAATTCTTCTTCACATTGAACTTCTTTCCTAAAAACAAGCATAAAGTAAAAATGATATTAATAATATTAATTTAAATTAATTATAATAGAAATTAAACTTAAAACAAACTCTAAAAAATGTTGAAAATAAAAGCAAAAATTAAAAATACTAAAGGAGAGCATGGTCATGCATCTCCTAAAGTAATCACTTCTTTATCATGCACGACATGGGTGTCGGTGTTTGTGGAATAGATTGGGTAAGGTAATTGCATCTCAGTAAAATAAAGATAGTGATGATAGAGATGATAGGGAGATATAAGGTCGATAGATTGGGTAAGGTAATTGCAGCTCAGTAGTGTGTAGAGTGTATTGTAAGGCCTAAGTGTGTTGTGCTGCCATGATCTGCTGCCTCAGCAGGTAATGGCAGACGACAGCTACGACCCTGTCACGCGGCTGCAGTGGCTCTTTGCTCCTGCAACTTTCGCTGTCTCAGCGGGTGGAATGGAAATAAGTCATGGCTACAAGTCTGGCAGATACTCCAAGTTCGGCAGAGCAATTCTTAAGTGATCATTCCTTTGTCTAGGCAAGGATTTTGTCACCACGTGATGTAGGCAATACCTAGCAATCTCAACGTAAACCTAGCACAGGCAGCCGACATTTGGTTGCTCCTTTTAGCCGCTTAAACTCGAACTTATGTCTAAGCCGAATTAGTCAACACCTCGACATGATGAGACCATACTTAATTCTTTTGTGAGTCTTACACGTGCCTGACAAATGGATTTCTTCAACTAGGCTTTTGGAACTAATTGAAGAAGTGAAGAACACGAATTAAGAAAACTTGGAATATTTTATTGATAACACACTTAAACTATTACAACCGTTTCTCGCATCTACTTTACATACAAAAACCTAAACCCTAGGAGTGTTGGGTCGCGACCTCCAACATCTCCGTTAATATATCTATATACCTCTATGCTATCTCCCCTCATGCCCCTATACCCTCACATACATGGGTATATATAGGGCTCATGGCTTAAATTTGAGTCCTCCTTGGAGTAGAAATTCTTAAAGTAACTTTACTTTAAACGATGACTCATTTTTGACTTGAATATGGACTCTTTGGATATTGCCTTCTTCAGCAAGTAAAGATAAGTACTCTTACTTATCAATCTTGGATCAGCTCTACCGGCCGCTACATGCTTCAGAAAATTGCAAGACTAGGCTTATTAGGCTCAGGGAATTGCCCTCTTTCAATCGCAACCCATCTTGACTAAGTCGGTGAAACTCCTGCCTGGGCGGCACTTGGCGGCATTGCTGCTACGGCGGTGTCCTTGGCGGCACCTGGAACTTCTTCAGTACAACTCCTTTTGTTCCCAGCTTTCCTGTCCTCTCCGGTCTTCTCCACAACTACCATCTATAGTACCTGAAAATAAAAACTAACCTAAAACAATATCTTTTCTTAACCAAACATGAAATATTCAATAAAAGCATGGTGAAAGAGAAAATACTGTTATTATGTATGCAATGCACCTAAATATGCCTAAATGAGCTTAAGAACATCAATAAAAAGGGCAGGAATGTGTAGAAAATATAGAACTCGGGGACACTTTACACACCCCCAAACTCAATCTATTGCTTGTCCTCAACCAATGCAACCTAACTAGAAAACCTTCGTTTTGCGCAAAATTAGTAAAAACTTAGCCTTTAACTTGATTTCTTAGTGCCAGTGTAGTGTGTGCAGGTCTGTGTTCATGCCAAACATGCTGAGATAACTAAGTTAATAGAGAATGCTGAACGTAATGAATTTACTAAAAAGTATACGAGTCGTTGCCTTGGCAGCATAGTTAAGCACTTCTTTTCCTTTTTTCTTTTTCTCTGATCAAGGATTAAGGGCTTCAGCTTGTCACAACTATTCTCTAGGTCTAAAGCTAAGATAGGTGCACTCTACGAAACTCCGAACCCTTTGAATAGAGTCATCTCGTGAAGGCTTTCATTCACTCTTGCTAATTTGTCTGTCACTTGGTTTAGATACTTGGACTTTGATAGCTGCGGAGTGTCCTTGCTCATGATCCTTCCTAAAGCCTGTTTCGGGCACCTCTAGCATATTGAACATCCTGCATAGAGCCTGTTTCAGGCACCTCTAGGGTTTTCACCATCTTTGTGTTGCTGCCCCATGCTGCCGCGGCAGAAAACCTGTATTCAATTAAGAAATTTTATTAAGTAAAGCAGGCACTGTTAAACTTAGAACTCAAACAAAAATTCCGTATTTAACAGACATTGTAAAAATAATTGGCAAAAAGAAAAATTTTCTAAGTGTTTTCATGCTTCTTCCCATAGTTAATATACAACATATAAGTAGTCGGCTAACTATCATAGGCACAAGTTTTTGAACTAAGAGTTTCTACTTCATTAAGTGTTTAGGGCAGAATTTACATATGCTCCTATGTGCTACTAAATGAACCTAAAGCAAAAAGGACAATCCCCCCAAACTCAAGGTTGGCATTGTCCTCAATGCCTTACAAAATATAAAATAAAAACAAAAAGAAATAAAATATAAAAAGAAAAACAGATAGAATAAAAGAAAACATAAAAATAAAGAAAAAGAAAAAGAAAAGGAAAGGAAAGGTGCTATAGACTAGGGGATTTCCCCTCTCTTGCTGCTGTGTCGGAGGAGGATTCTGAGGAGGCCGAAAAGACTAGGCGGGGTGTGGCAGATGGTCTGGCAGATGGATGCGACTAGGAGTGGGTCGTTTTGCTAGTGCTTCTGCATCAGGTTCAGACCCTCCATCTTGAGGCTTGGTCGCATCAGCGGGCCGCTTTCTCTTCTTTGCTGCCTCGGCTAGTTCATCATCGAAGATTTCAGAAATCTCCATGTCTGAATCGTCGGCATCTTTGGCAGCTACCTCCTTTGCTGCTGGGGAGGCGGCGGTAGTCTCCTCCTCTTTCTCTGACTCTGATGAGGAGGTGAGTTCGTATGGCTGGATGGGAGTGGGTGATGTTCTTCACTTAGGGCATATGTGGGGCCCCTCGTTGTCGGCGGCGGCTGGAGTGGCAGCTGGTCTGGGTGTGATCTGGGTTGGTTTGGATGCTACTAACAACGATGGGAATGCTGGCAACTATAGGACGGCGTCATGGTACTTGTCAAGCAAGTAGGCCACAAAGGCCTCTTGCACCTCCGCAATATATTTGGTGAAGATCACATGTTTTTGCTCGATCCTCTAGCAGCTCTCCACAAGGTTGCGCAGTAGAAGGACTACGGCGGAGGGTAGGGCAACATCAGTATTGCTCGTTGCGGCTGGGGTGGCGGTAGGTTGGGACGGTGTTTCCGGCTCCCACTCCTGCATCATATGGAGGCGCACCATTCTTGTACGCCCTTTCTTGGCAGGAATGATTGTATCCTTGGCGTAGGCTTGTGATGAGTGAAGGGAAGACAAGAGGTCCCTTGGCGTTGGGCTTGTCTGTGTGGGCATAGGTATCATCTAGAATTACTTCGCCAACATTGATTGGCCGCCCCTTCATAATGCTGTGGATAAGGGCTAGTCGCGGCCTGTTGACTGTTGATCTGTGCAAGGTGGGCATCAGGCGGCATTGGATGAAGTTGCTCTAAAGAACGGCCTCCGGAAGCAGATCGCGGCGGTTGACTGAACCATTGTTCTTGTCGGTTAACCAATTGGTGTTGGGCCGGTAGATCTCTTTCTTGATCTTGTCGTAGTCAGCCGCCGTTAGATAGGACTTCCATTCTTCATGTGGATTCCCTCTTATTTCTATGCCGTAGAAGTTGTTGATTGTTTCCGCTGAGAGCTTGACTCCTTCTTCGCGGACATAGACAAAAGGGTTTCCTGGCGTAGGCTTGTGACCATAGAACTCTCGCAGCTGATTGATGTTTATCCCTTCTGGCTGTCGTACGAAAATGTCCCAGCCCAAGTTGTGAACCTTTTCGAATATGGTGGGTTCTAGGCCAAAATCCCCATTTGGCCTAGTGTATTGGAACCCTATTTCCTCCCAGAGTTGCCGCTCTATGAACTGTTGCGTGTAAGTTGCCGCTACAGTAGAGTTTAAGAACCTCTGAAAAGGTTGGATTGGAGGTGGAGGCGATTTTTTTTTTGATATGGCCATAACTGTGAGAACGGTTGTGTTTTCCTAAAGAAAGAAAAAGAAAATTCCAAGAAAGTAAAGCTAGTGAAATCTTGAAAGCAAAGATTGAAAAGAAGAACTGGGAGTAAAGGAGAGGGCTAAGTGAAGAACATGGGGAGAATAGTTGGCTTTATATAGCCGCTTCTCTCCGTTGCCTTGGCGAGCAAGCTGCCAACGGGCGACAATGATTGCAGCGTAATTTCTGCGCTTCTAGTCGTTACGCAGATATCCGTTCCGCTACTCGTTGCAAATATAACCATTGCGGCTAGCCATTATGAAGCCGCTAGCCGTTATGCTTATCTGACCTGGGCTGCCTTGGCCGATGGAATGGGCTTCTCCTTTATTCTTTTATCCTTCTTGGTCTTGCCTTCATTCCTAACTTGAAATAAATTAAATGCAATTTATTTAAAAACTAAATCTAATCCTAATACATAAAAAATAAAAATAAAAATCAGGTTATGTTGAGTTGTGCTTTTCCCAAACATAACCACTTCCTGAGGGTTCTGCTTTTAGCTTTTCGTCTGGGGATGTCCTTCCCCTCCTCAGGTGGATGTTGGTTGCCATCTTTGCTGCCCTGGTGGGACATACACCAAAGAAAACAAAGAGGCATGATTTTTTTTTAAAAAATAATAAACAGAGAGTTAATGTGCAAAAACTAAAGTAGAAGTGCAGAAATTCAAATGCGGTTGTTGTTGCCAATCCTCGGCAACGACCCCAAAAACTTGTAGAGCGTTTAGGGTTTCTCTATTTATGAGCGCAAGTGCACACTCTTGTCAAGTTATAGTATAAAAGATACCGTCTCCCACATGGATTGGAGCAGCTTCTATGAATGATTCCCTGCACAAGGATTTAGTAATTTGCACAATTAAATCTCTAAATGTGAAAATATAAAAAACACAAGTAAAATAAAGATAGTGATGATAGAGATGATAGGGAGAGATAAGGTCGATAGATTGGGTAAGGTGATTGCAGTGTTACGTGTAAAAGTGTCTATCGCAATGTAGTGCAAGTGTACACGACGCAAGTAGTAAAGTGATACGTAAGTATCGGATATCGTCTCCTCAGGGACTGGGCTAATGACTTTAACCTTAGATTGCTGCACAATAGGGAAAATAAATAGTTTAATTGTTTGTCACGAAATAATAAAGAGAACTGAAAATAAAGGATGAAAATATTCAGAGTAAAGAATGGGCCGGTATTGATCTGCTCCGTAGTGTAGGTGTTGCAATGTCTAAGACTTCTCTGTTCTATCGTAGCACCTGTCGCGGCAGCACCTGTTGTGGCAGCGGTCTGTTGTTGTCGCGGCAGCGAACACACAACTCAGTACTTCAAGCTTGGGAAGAATCCTTGCTATGCCTTGGCCTATCTCTAGGTCCAAGTCTGTCGATGACACATCTTTGATGATACCTCCCGGCGTGAATCGAAGGATGAACACCGATGTTGTTGAATTCTTCCTTAGCCACTTAACCTCGTCCTATCCCTAGGTCCGAGATAGTTCAACCATAAACTGGAGAACCTGTACTTATTCCTTTCGTATACTTAACTCTCCCGATATTAAGTAAATATATAATCTCGCAATGCTCTCCCGAAACTCTTGTAGGATGTTGAAAACCAGAATAAGCAAACTTGAAGTCTATTTTATTGAACAGAAAAAAATCCTAAAACAATGCAATCCTTGCAACTACTTTACAAAATCAACCCTTAGCTCTAGGGGAAGTTTAGAACATGATGAGAAGGGGGGAAACGACTAGGGTTTAGGGGAAGACGGCTAGAGAATAAGATGTTCTTCCTAGGTCGAATTACATGCCTTTATATAGGCCTTGGGTTCAAGTTTTCTAATATGGAAAGAATACAAGTTAAAATTAAAGTGCAACTCTATTAAAGACTAAATCTTCAGAGTTTGTATGTTTAATTCGTCCTTCCTTCTTGCTTGGAGTTTCATCCTTGAACTTTGGGCTTGGCCTTCATTCTGGGCTCGTAAAAATATGAGAGTGCTCCACGAAAGATCAGCTTAATTTCCTCTTTCTGTCGAGCTCCATGTTACTTTTTCCCTTCACCATCGATGCCGTCCTTAGCTACCACGGCAACGGCCTTGGCAGCATCCTTCTTCTCGGCTGCAGTCCAGTGTTCCAGCTCTTGCTTCTCTGCTGCCATGAGTCTGCTACAGCAGCTACCTGCAAAAGTAACCAAAATCAGCAGCAACTGTGCCTTTTCATATAATTGTGATGTATGAATGTAATCTATCCTAAATACGATGAAATATGCCTGAATGCGGCAGAAATATGGGTTAAATATGGGGTAAAATATAGAACTTTTACACACTCAACACACCCCCAAACTCAAGTTTTTGCTTGCCCTCAAGCAATTCAAACCTAAAAAAGAAATAAAAAAAATTTGTTTGGCTTAAAACAGTGAACTTTTCATTACCAACCATGCATTCCCTATCGTGAGCAACACCTTGTCGGATAATTCAGAATTCATTCAGAACCTTGCTATAATTCTCGTGTAGTGTGTGCATGTTTTGTGAACAATTATATGCCTAGACTCACTGAGTTTACTAGAACAGCTAAGCTTCTAACTTGAATTTTTATGCAAACTTTCATCTTTTTGGAGGCAATTCTTAGGCTCCTTTAGTTTTTTCTTAGACTCGATTCTCTTTTCTTGATTTAAGTTTGACTAGAGCCGGTTTCGGGCACCTCTAGCTAACTTCCTAGAGCCGGTTTCGGGCACCTCTAGGTGTATTGAGTCTTCTTTTTCTTACTTCTTTTCCTAGAGCCAGTGTTAGGCACCTCTAGGGGCAACTCAAGTGTTCAGCTTTTTCCCTATTCTAGTTCACTAGTAGAGTTCTAGACAGTATAAAAGTCACAAAGGGTGTTTAAGAATCAGAACTATAGTAAGGCTCTAAATTGTTCCTAAACTATCCTAAAGGCACTGCCACGACAGAGGCTGTCACGGCAGGTAAGTTCAGTTCAAAGACTTAAGCCAAATTTTTCATTTTTTAAGGCAAAAATAAACTAAATAATAGACACATTTTCTAAACTTAAAGACACTTCATTAATGGAGAGATGCCACCCCCAAACTCAAGGGTTGCATTGCCCTCAATGCAAATGACAGAATGATAAAAAGAAAATAAAAATGACATCACAATTATAACAAAATAGCAGACAACAAATATAAGAAAAGAAACTTAAATTTTAAGCGTTGTCGTCGCTGTTGTTGCTGCTGCTCTGTATCTGCCGGCAGGCAGTGACTTTCCTCGTTGGTGCCGACAGATGGCTGGGAGAGGCAGAGGTGGTCTTTTTCTTGGCTTCCCTTGGAGGCTGTATGCGGGTCGGTGAGGGTAGTTTCTCTAGGACCTGAACCACCTCGGAAGAGCTGCTGCTGCTACTGTTGCTGCTGCCGCTGCCGGATTTCCCTTGGTTGGATGGTCCGACTCCAGTGTTTGATTTCTGTCGTTTCATCTGGGTGAATTCCTTGGACAGGTTTCTCGTGACTGAGGGCTCGTCATCGGATTCCTCCCAAATCGAGGAAGAAGAAAAACCAGCAATGTATGCGTCAAGGTCGGACAAGGGCTCTTTTCTCTTTGTTCCCCTGGCAGAGACTAGTGTGGTGTGGCTGCCGCCTGCAGCTGTCGTGGCTGGGGTCGGAGTGGACGCGGCAGACGGTGTTCTCGGTGTGGCAGCAGGGGTAGGGGTATGGGAAGGGGTGGGGGCAGCAAAATAATGGTCGGGGAAGGCAGGAAATAGTACATTAGGAAAATTAAGAATGGTTTTAATGAAATGTACCGTTGCTGTTGTGAAGTCTCGAATGAAGCTCATCAAGCCCAGCTGCCGTTCTTCCATTTTCTACAGGGTGGCAAGGATCTTGGTAGAGGAATCGGCTGGGGGAGCTGCTGCAGTGGACTGCCTTTGTTCTGTGGCGGTAGGCTCTGTCTGGATGGGCTCTTTCATTTCACATGCGGCGGTAGTGGGGTTGAAGGACGACAGAGGTGTGGCAGCTTTCAGCTCCATTAAGCTGAGGACGTTTCTTTCCGTCCATCCTTTTCCTCGGACTCTCAAATCCTCGGTAGCTTCAGGTACGTTGTGGCCACGGCAGAGGGCTCTTATGAGGTAGGGGAAGATAAGGGGTCCCGATGGCCTATATGCACACTCCAAAATTCCCTCCCGAGCATATTTACCAACATTAATAGGTCTCTCGTTTAGGATTGAATGGACGAGAGCTAACCTTGGTTGATCGACCGTGCTGTTGTGTGAAGAGGGCATAATCCTCTTTTTAATAAATGCATTCCACAGCTTGGCTTTGGGGGTGAGTTGATATCGTTTCACTGTCCTTGGGTGTTTGGGATCGGTATTCCATTCGGTGCCTTCCTCGGTGAGTTATGCCATGACAGCATCATAATCTGCTGCCTCCAAGCTCTCCAAAAATCTTTGGTGCCCATATTCTCTTTGACCGACGTAGAATCCATATAGGGTGTTGATATATTCTGGTTCAAAGGGCACTTCCTTCCCACGAACCGTCACTAATGTCGCCTCCTTACTGTCGATGGCAGCATAAAATTCTCGGACTAAGGTGACGTTCATCTCTTTAGGCTGTTCGGCAAACATCTGCCACTGGAGGGCTCTGATCTTTCGAGCTATAAATGGTTTAAGACCGAGATTCCCCGTTCGTTGGCTGTATATGAACCCTCTTTCCTCCCACATATCTCTGACCTGGAAGGAGCTGGGAGTGGATGCTGTTGGGGCAAACCCTGAGGCAGCACTGCGGCAGGTGTTTCTGGTACTCATGGTTGCAAGGACTGTAGAAAAAAATGAAAGCAAATGAAATTCCAGAGAGGAAACAAGTAGAGAGAGTAAAAGTGAGTGAAAATGAATAGTAAAACGGGGTTTATATAGATGTGGAGTTTGCTGCCCGTTGGAGCTGTAACGGCAGGTGCGAATAATGGGGCCAGTTGTTACGTGTTTTCTGACGCGTCTGTCACGCGTTTTCGTGTTTGTTGCGCGTCTATTATGCATTTGCGTGTCTGTCGCAACAGCGTGTTGACATGCTGGATTTTCCGCGTCTGTCGCGAAAGCTGTAACGACGGGCTCCTATTTTGGGCTTTTTGGGCTGATGGTGGGATGGTGGGCTGAGTTCACTTCTCCCCTTCTCCTTGTCTCCTTTATTTCCTAAAAGCAAATAAAATAAAAAACTTAATTCCTAAAAATTAAATAAATCTAATTACCTAATAAATAAATAAATTTATATAAATAAATAATAAAAATTGAAATTAGGTTAAATCAGGGATGCCATGAGGGGCATCTCCTAAAGTAACCACTTCCTGCATTCTTGGGGCTTCAGTCCCCTGATAATGCTTCAATATTTGTCCGTTGACTTTAAATTGGTGCCCGTCTTTTAAGGATCTGATCGTGATGGCACCATGGGGAAAAACTTGCACCACTTGAAACGGGCCGGACCATCTAGATTTCAACTTTCCTGGGAAGAGTTTCAACCTAGAGTTGAATAACAACACAAGCTGCCCTGGGCAGAACTGTTGTGGCAGCAGTTTCTTGTCATGCCACTTATTGGTCTTGTCCTTGTAAATCCTTGCGTTGTCATAGGCCATTGCTCGAATTTCTTCGATCTCATTCAAATCGGGTAGCCTTTTCTGTCCTGCCTTTTCCATGTCCATATTCACTGCTTTGATGGCCCAGTATGATCTATGCTCTATCTCAACAGGTAGATGGCATGTTTTTTCATAAATCAGCCGGTAGGGTGACATTCCCAATGGAGTTTTAAACGTTGTTATGTAAGCCCAGAGTGCATCATTGAGGTGTAGAGACCAGTCCTTTCGAGTTGGCTTAACCATCTTCTCAAGAATGTTCTTTACCTCTCTGTTGGATATTTCAGCCTGTCCATTGGTTTGAGGGTGGTAAGCTGTTGCGAGCCGATGTTTGACAACATATTTCTTTAAGGCGGCAACTATAACCCTATTATCAAAATGTCTCCCTTCATCACTGATGATCGCCTTGGGAATGCCAAATCTGGAAAATATGTTCTTGTGCAAAAACCTCTGAACAGTCTTGGCATTGTTTTTCTATGTAGCGATCGCTTCAACCCATTTGGACACGTAGTCCACTGTCAGGAGGATATAAAGGTTCCCACATGATGTTGGGAAGGGTCCCATGAAATCAATCCCCCAAACGTCGTAGATTTCAACTTCAAGAATGTTTTGCAGCGGCATCTCATGTCTTCTTGAGATGTTTCCAGTCCGTTGACATTTATCACAACTTTTGTAGAATGTCTGGGCATCCTTGAACAGTGAAGGCCAATAAAAACCATACTGCAAAAACTTGGCAGCAGTTTTGTTACCACCTAAGTGTCCTCTATATTGTGAAACATGGTAGTGATAAAGCACAACTTCCTGCTAATCATGTGGTACACACCTCCGGATGATCTGATCTGCACACAGTTTGAAAAGAAGAGGTTCGTCCCAATAATAATGCTTAACATCATTTTGGAACATCTTCCAAGCTTGATAGTTAAGGTCAAGAGGAGATATTCCGCTAACTAAATAATTAACGAAATCAACATACCAGGGGAGCTCAGAAAACTTACCTGCCGCCCTGGCTGTCGCGTCAGTGCTTCTAGCAGCGAACAACTGCTCGTCTGGGAAGGTCTCAAGTATGTGTGTCTCATCCGGTAGGAGACTCTTTCCCTTCTCTAATCCTGACAAGTTATCTGCGACTTGTTCTCTGTCCCTTTTTTATTCTTGATCTCAAGGTCGAACTCTTGCAGTAGTAGAATCCAACGTATCATTCTAGGCTTTGCATCCTTTTTGGCGAACAGATACTTTAGTGCAGAGTGGTCTGTGTGGACTATGACCTTCGTTCCAAGTATATATGAACGAAACTTGTCAATCGAGAACACCACAGCTAACAGTTCCTTCTCCGTTGTGGTGTAGTTTACTTGGGCGTCGTTCAGTGTTTTGCTGGCATATTATATAACATTAAAGAGCTTGTCCTTCCTCTGACCAAGTGCTGCCCCAACAACATAGTCACTAGCATCACACATGATCTCAAATGGTAGTTTCCAATCTGGTGGCTGTCCTATCGGGGCTGTTACCAGCTTTTCTTTTAGAACTCTGAATGCCTCAGTACATTCAGTGTTGAAGTCGAAGGGACGATTCTGCTCTAATAGGTGGCATAATGGCTTGGTGATCTTCGAAAAGTTGGCTATAAACCTTCGATAAAACCCAGCATGCCCTAAGAAACTCATGATCCCCTTGACTGTGGTGGGTGGCGGCAGTTTTTCAATTACCTCAATATTAGCCCTGTCGACTTCTATGTCGCGGCAGCTCACTTTATGGCCTAGGACTATCCCTTCATCCACCATGAAGTGACATTTCTCCCAATTTAATACCAAGTTCGCTTTCTCGCATCTCTCGAGCACTTTCTGTAGGTTGCCTAAACAGCTTTCAAAATTGTCTCCAAAGACTGAGAAATCGTCCATGAATATCTCCAGGAAATCCTCTACCATGTCGGAGAATATAGCCATCATATACCTCTGAAAAGTAGCTGGTGCGTTGCAAAGTCCAAATGGCATCCTCCGAAAAGCGTAAGTATCGTACGGGCAAGTGAAGGTTGTTTTCTCTTGATCCTCTGGTGCGATGGCTATTTGGTTGTAACCTGAGTAACCATCAAGAAAACAGTAATAAGGTAGGGGAAAGTGGTCCGTTTAGGTAGCTTTGTTAAGCTTCCGGTAGTCCATACAAACCCTCCAACCGGTCACAGTCCTGGTTAGGATTAGCTCGTTTTCTTCGTTGGACACCACAATTATTCCTCCTTTCTTAGGAACGCACTGCACCGGGCTCACCCACTTACTATCCGAGATGGCATAAATTATCCCAGCATCTAGCCATTTGATAACTTCTTTTCGGACCACTACTCGCATAGCATCATTCAAATGTCTCTGGGCATCAATGGTCAGCTTGTGGTCATCCTCTAAGAGGATTTGATGCATGCATAGTGCCGGACTGATTCCTTGAATATCAGTTATCGTCCATCCAATAGCCTTTTTGTGCTGCTGCAGCATCCTTATCAGCTGCTGTTCCTGTTCCTGCATCAACTTGGAAGAGATGATTACGGGTAACGTATCATTTAATCCAAGAAAAACGTATTTAAGCTGCCATGGAAGGGGCTTAAGATCTAGAACAAGTGGCTCTACAGTTGATGGCTTTTGGACTATATGTTCATTCGAGGTGTAGTTTAAGGGCTCGAATAACTTACCTGGACAATTGCCTATCCGGTTTACCTCCTCAAGATCTTCAGTATCAGATATGTCAGAGTCTGAGGAGCTGCTGTCGTCGTCGCTTCCATTACAGTCTTCTAAATGGCTGTCGGGGCAGTGGCCAAATTTGATGTCATGGCAGTCCAACCTGATGCAGGGTTGTTCAAGGATAACTTCAGTGATAGCCTTGCATTCTTCTTCTGCATCGGCGTGTTTCATTGCTTGGAGAACATTCAGTTTCATCTCTTGCTCCTTTACTCTCATAGTGAGTTCTCCCTTTTCTACATCAATCAGTAATCTTCATGTGGCTAAGAAGGGTTGCCCCAAGATGATTGGTGCATTCCCATCTGCTTCACAATCTAAAACAAGAAAGTCAGTTGGAAAAATAAACTTATCGACTCTTACCAGAATATCTTCAATTTTCCCTTCCGGTTGCACGTAAGAGCGGTCTGCCAGCTGCAATATAACTGTTGTGGGTCGTGCTCGTCCAATACCTAATTTCTGAAATACAGATTTTGGCATTAAATTAATGCTAGCACCTAGATCACAAAGTGCCTTACCCACAAATTTATCTCGGATTATGCACGGTACTATGAAGCTCCCAGGATCCTTCTTTTTCTGGGGTGGATGCTTGTGTAGAATAGTCATGCATCCTTCTGTCATTTTAACCGTCTCAGATTCCACAAGTCTGGATTTCTTCGACATGGCCTCCTTGAGAAATTTGGCATAACCGGGCATTTCCCTAACGACATCTAACAATGGAATATTGATGTGAACATGCTTAAAAATATCATAGATTTTCTTAAGCTGGGATTCCTGTTTCAATTTATGTAACCGCCGAGGAAAAGGTGGTGGGGGACGATAATCTGCAATGCGTCCTTCGCACTGCATTCGGATCTGAGGAGGCTTAGGTTCTTCATCCTTCTCCTCCGTCCCTTCTGCTGTCGTAACAGCTTCATTGGCAACAGATTGTTTGTCGCCTGCCGGGGCAGGGTTCTCGGCAGTCGATTTTTGGGCTGGTTCCTTAACTGGTTCAGCTTCTTTCTCTGGTCTTGGTAATTTCTTCCCACTCCTAGTTGTGATGGCTTTGCACTGCTCATGTGTGGGCTGTCTAGTGTTTTAAGTATCGCTAGGGAATCCTCCATTCTGCCTCAGTTTAATATGCTGGGAAACCTGACCCATCTGTGTCTCCAGTGATTTCAGAGTAGCTTCATGGTTAGTCATCAGCATCTCTGTTTTATCCATGAATGACTCAGTCTTTTTGAAGAAGTGATTCATGTTCTCAATGTAAGTTCCAGTCTGGGACATAAACGTAGCCAAGGTCTGCTCCAATATACTAGTCGTGGCGGCTGGTGGCTGTTGCTGCTGCTGTTGCGGTTGCTGCCGAGTCAAAAGTCTAGGTGCCCCCTGGTTTTGAGTGTTCTGTGCCTGAGGATTTAGGGCATTGTTAGGGTTGCTCCAAGAGAATTTGGGATCCTTTCTCCAGTTGGGATTGTAGTTGTTGGAATTGTAGTTCTGCTTGTTATAATTTCCAACATACATCCCCTCCTCTAGCTGTATTGGGCAGTCATCCAAACTATGATTTCCACTGCAAGTTCCACATACTTCTTCTGGAGCATAGATAGTTTGAGAGTCCTTCTTCAGCAAGTTCTCAACTGCCTTTGTGAGATATGCAACTTGTGTCTTCAAGGAATTATCGGCTTCATAATCCTTCACAGCTAGTACTCGTTTACCTCTCCTCGATGTGGGGAATTGTTCTTCATTCTTAGCCAAATTCTTTAACACTACCATGGCGTCCTCTAGATCTTTATCTAACAACAACCCATTGGCTGCTGAATCGATTCTCATTCGGGTCTGTAGGTTGGCAGCATTATAGAATTTGATTACTTGATTCCAAACAGGGAATCCATGCATCGGGCAATTCCTCAGAAGAGTAGTAAACCTGCCCCATGCCTCGTGCATTGGCTCGTCGTCTTCCTGTTGAAAAGTAGCAATTTCGTTACGTAGTCGCTCAGATAAATGGGAAGGGTTAAAACGAGACAAAAATTCACGAGTTAAATCTGCCCAAGTTCGTATTTAACCCGATGTTAGTTTGTTCCACCAAGTTTTAGCTTTGTCCCTCAATGAATGAGTAAATAACCGAAGCCTTAGTATCTCCGGATTTTCTCCTGGTAGTCTAAACGAACCATAGATTTCCTGGAACGTTTTCAGATGCTCCCTAGCATCCTCTATAGCAGCACCACTAAATTGGCCAGCGGAATTAATCATGCTGAACATGACAGGTTTCAGCTCAAACTTTTCAGCTTCCACGTCTGGCAGGGTGGTCTCTAATTCCACATGATCATTGATCATGTAGTCTCGGCATGACCAGCGTGCGGCAGCAGCAGGAGGATCGGCAGGTTGTATGTTTCCTCTATCTCCGAGGGGATCTTCAAGACCTCGGGGATTCCCTTGGTTGTTCCTCCTTCCTTCGTGCCTTTCGTTCACCATTGCTTCTAATTGTTCATCCAGGTACTCGTTTCTTTCTACAAGGAGGCGGACTCATTTCCTGAGATTACACGTTCGTTCGATTTCAGGATCTAACTGGTGCTCAGGTTCTTTTCCTCGTTGAGATCTGCGCATATGCAAACAAAAGACCTTGTGAAAAGCACGGGGTGAACAATCCAAGTAAAAACAGAAAAATAAAAGAAGTGCAGAAAAAGGTAGGGTAAAGATATGTTACCAGTCTCCGGCAACGGCGCCAAAAACATGTTGCGTGTAAAAGTGTCTATCGCAATGTAGTGCAAGTGTACACGACACAAGTAGTAAAGTGATACGTAAGTATCGGATATCGTCTCCACAGGGACTAGGCTAATGGCTTTAACCTTAGATTGCTGCACAAGATGGAAAAGAAATAGTTTAATTGTTTGTCACGAAATAATAAAGAGAACTGAAAATAAAGGATGAAAATATTCAGAGTAAAGAATGGGTCGATATTGATCTGCTCCGTAGTGCAGGTGTTGCAATGTCTAAGACTTCTCTGTTCTGTCGTAGCGCCTGTCGTGGCAGCACCTACTACGGCAGCGGTATGTTGTTGTCGCGGCAGCGAACACACAACTCAGTACTTCAAGCTTGGCAGGAATCCTTGCTATGCCTTGGCCTATCCCTAGGTCCAAGTCTGTCGATGAAACGTCTTTGATGATACCTCCCGGCGTGAATCGAAGGATGAACATCGATGTTGTTGAATTCTTCCTTAGCCACTTAACCTCGTCCTATCCCTAGGTCCGAGATTGTTCAACCATAAACTGGAGAACCTGTACTTATTCCTTTCGTATACTTAACTCTCCCGATATTAAGTAAATATATAATCTCACAATGCACTCTCGAAACTCTTGTAAGATGTTGAAAACCAGAATAAGCAAACTTGAAGTCTATTTTATTGAACATAAAAAATCCTAAAACAATGCAATCCTTGCAACTACTTTACAGAATCAACCCTTAGCCCTATGGGAAGTTTAGAACATGATGAGAAGGGGGAAACGACTAGGGTTTAGGGGAAGACGGCTAGAGAATAAGATGTTCTTCCTAGGTCGAATTACATGCCTTTATATAGGCCTTGGGTTCATGTTTTCTAATATGGCAAGAATACAAGTTTAAATTAAAGTGCAACTCTATTAAAGAATAAATCTTCAGAGTTTGTACCATTAATTTGTCCTTCCTTGTTGCTTGGAGTTTCTTCCTTGAACTTTGGGCTTGGCCTTCATTCTAGGGCTCGTAAAAATATGAGAGTGCTCCACGACAGATCAACTTAATTTCCTCTTTCTGTCGAGCTCCATGTTACTTTTTCCCTTCACCATCGCTGTCATCCTTAGCTGCCACAGCAGCGGCCTTGGCAGCATCCTTCTTCTCGGCTGTAGTCCAGTGTTCCAGCTCTTGCTTCTCTGTTGCCATGAGTCTGCTACAGTAGCTACCTGCAAAAGTAACCAAAATCAACAGCAACTGTGCCTTTTCGTATAATTGTTATGTATGAATGCAATCTATCCTAAATGCGATGAAATATGCTTGAATGCAGCAGAAATATGGGTTAAATATGGGTAAAATATAGAACTTTTACACACTCAACATGCAGCTCAGTAGTGTGTAGACTGCATTGTAAGGCTTAAGTGTGTTGTGTGTAGAGTGTCCATGAGTCCTTTATTTTGTACACATTCCTGCCCTTATTATTGTTGTTATTGATCTCATTTGGGCATATTTAGGTGCATTGCATGCATTATAACAGCATCTTCTATTGTACCATGCTTTCATTGAATATTTTATGATTGGTGAAGAAAAGTTATTGTTTTAGTTTAGTTTATGTTTTCATGTGCTAATAGCTAGGAAAGTAGAGGAGAGGACATGACAAGACAAGAAAGCTGGAACCAAAGAAGTTGTACTGAAGTAGCTCAAGCTGCCGCCAAGGACACTACCAAAGCAGCATTGCCGCCAAAAGCGCCCGGGCAGGAGTTACACCGACTTAGCCAAGATGGGTTGCTATTTCAAGAGGACAATTTCCTAAGCCCAATGAGCCCAGTCTTGCAACTTCCTGAAGCCTGTAGTGGTCGGTAGAGTTAATTCAAGATCGATAAGTAGGAGCACTTCTCGTTACTTGCTGAAGAAGGCAACATCCAAAGAGTCTGTATTTAAAGGATAAAGGAGTCTGTATTTAATGTAATTTACTTTTAGAACTCCTACTTCAAGAAGAACTTAACTTAAGTCAACATCCCTATATATACCCAATGTATGTAAGGGTATAGGGGCATGTCATAAGGAATTGATGACATCTGCCGATGAGAGTGCAAATGGGGGGTTAGCTAGATAAGTTGGAATGTTGGGGGTTGCGGCCCAACTCTCTTAGGGTTTAGGCGTGTGTATGTAAAGTAATTTGGGAAACGGTTGTATAGCTTTGAGTTGTTTTCAATAAAGTTATGAGTTTGCTTAATCTATGCTTCTTGTTCGTTCAATTAGTCCACATCAGACAGTTGAAGAGAAAATCCATTTGTCGGGCACGAAAGTGCAAGGCTCACAAAAGGGTTAAGCACGGTCACAACTCACAAAGGCGTGACTAACTTGGTTCCACACTAGTCCACAAGTTTCAGCGGCTGAAAGGGATTACCAACCGAGTTGTCGAATTTGGTTCCATACTAGTCCTCAAGTTAAGCAATCTCGAGCATCCTAACCTAGAAATAGGAGGGATCACTGTCGACTATCCTGCCGAACTTGGAATGACTGCCAGACTTGCCGCCAGGTCTTCTTTCCGTTCCACCTACTGAGGCAGTACACACCCCTTCCATGGCAGTGATCTGCAGTGATCGTGTGACAAGGTCGTAGTTTGCCACCCACCTTACCCGATGCGGCAGCATCTCATGGCAGTGCGAAACATACTCAAGAGTTTGCAATGTAGTCCACAAGCTACTAAGCTGCACTTGTTTTACCCAGCTTATCGCCCAATCTCTCTTTATCATTCCTATCATCACCATCTTTATCTTTATTTGTGTTTTTATATTTCCGCATCTCGAGATTTAATGGCGCATTTATTAAATCTTTGTGCAGGAACCATTCATTGTAGCTGCTCCAATCCCTGTGGAGAAGATATATTGTATACTATAACATGACAAGAGTGTGCACTTGCGCTCATAAAAAGGACAACACCTAAACACTCTACATCGTGCTACCATGATTTGCTGCCTCGGCGGGTAATGGCGGACGGCAGCTACGACCCTGTGACGCGGCCGCAACGGGTCTCTCCTCCTGCAACTTTCGCTGTCTCAGCAAGTGAAATGGAAATAAGTCCTGGCGGCAAGTCTGGCAAATACTCCAAGTTCGGCAGAGCAATTCTTAAGTGATCCTTCCTATGTCTAGGCAAGGATTTTGTCACCATGTGATGTAGGCAATACCTAGCAATCTCGACGTAAACCTAACACAGACAGTCGACGTTTGGTTGCTTCTTTTAGCCGTTTAAACTTGAACTTATGTCTAAGTTGAGTTAGTCAACACCTCGACATGATGAGATCGTACTTAATTCTTTCGTGAGTCTTACACTTTCGTGCCCGACAAATGGATTTCTTCAACTGGACTTTTGGAACTAATTGAAGAAGTGAATAACATGAATTAAGCAAACTTGGAATATTTTATTGAAAACAAACTTAAACTATTACAACCGTTTCTCACAACTACTTTACATACAAAAACCTAAACCATAGGAGTGTTGGGATGCGACCTCCAACACCTATGTCAATCTATCTATCTACCACTTTGCTATCACCCATCATGCCCCTATACCCTCACATACATGGGTATATATAGGGCTCGTGGCCTAAATTTGAGTCCTCATTGGAGTAGATGTAACCCCCTTAACCCGGCCTAGACGGTTGACCCGAATTAAGAAGATTACACGGGGAAAACCAAAGTCAACCCGAAAGTCAACCTTGATTAACGACCCTTTTTTTTCCTTTTTAATCTTGTCTAGATGCTCATTAACCCTAGATGTGATCACACAAACATCATACTCAAAGACCACAAACATCAAAGATCAAACAGGGACCCAATTGAACAATTTACAACTTAGGGACCAAATTGTAAATTCTGAAAACCTTAAGGACTTAACCAGATTTTAAGTTACCAACTTAAAATTAATCATGTTTCATGCTTCTCTGCCAAATTTCAGCTCAAACGGACAACCCAAACTCATACAATTGCACAAACAAGTTTCAGGACCAAAATGCAAACATTCTGAAACATTTAACCGCCCATGTTAGTCCCCAACGGTCACCCGTTCCGAAACAGGCAGAGCCCGTTTCGAAACACGGGGCCGTTCCGCAACGCGTACCGCAACGGGGGACTGGCAGTAGCCAACCCGTTCCGGAATGGTGGCACCCGTTTCGGACGCCTGGGTTTATGCAGGGCACCCGTTCCGAAACGGTGTCAACTGTTCCGAAACGCCTTGCCCAGATTGCTGCATTTTGCTCACTCAAACACATAATTGGCCATCCAATCATACTCCTAAAGCCTCCAAACTTTACCAACATGCAACTCAACATAAATGGGACATACTTGCATCAACAATTCAACAATATAACATCATACATGAAAAGCCCCAATTCTAAAGGCATACTTCCTACACAAGCAACCATTTAGGCACAAACCTTCCAAATCAATCTCATTAAAACCGAAACATGATCCAACAACATCATCAACATAAAAACATCCTTGTCCAAACATAAACGAACACATACACAATAACCCGAGAGATTCTACCCCATTGCCTTTATTAACTATAACTATTCACCGAGACATACATCTCAAGTGGAGTCCACCTTGAATCCCTTGCTCCTTGCTGTCCAAACTTCAAGAATCTGCATTGACGGACAAAAAGGAGCGTAAGCACATAATGCTTAGTGAGGTATGCTCAAAACCAAAACACCATCAATGCAGCGGGTCATAAATCACTTTTAAAACAAACTCGATTTGTTTACCAAAGCCATGTTTGAAAACCCCTTTTCAACAACAAGCTCAAAACCATGCATTGCACATACATGAAAACCAATCCTTAGCTTAGCAAGCTAAGAAAACCTTTTCAAAGCACAACTTACAAAATCATCCATTTAGCCAAACCATGCATAAACACCATATGCAAGCTAAAACAAAACCTTGGAAAACACTCCCATTTCACAACATACCTTTCTTAAACTTGAAAGCCAAATCAAGCAAGAATCTTTTAAAACCATTTCACAAACCAACCAACACATGTATTAAACCAAAGGCAACATATATGAACCACAACATCATCATCACATGCCTTTAAAAACAAGTCTTGACAAGACTCCAATGCACTAAAGATATTTCATGCTCACATGCATCATTTTCCAAATGATAATCAACACTTGTTCAACTTAACAAGTAAACATGCATTCACAAGCATTATACACTTTCCATGCAACCATGCATCTTTTCAAGCATCTCATGCTTCACATGCAATTATGCATCATTTCAAGCATCCCATGCTTCATCACAATCAAGAACATCATATTGGCCTTCAAGTGATCAACCACATTCACTTTTCAACTCAACACCCAATTGGATACGCGGATTCCGAGCGTTGTCCCTACGCTCCATACACTCTACCAATCCAAGGTATCCCAAATGGACTTTTAAACACCATTTGACCTCAACATCCTAAGGTTCCCATGTATGGACTTTTAAACACCATACAACCTTAGCTTTCCCGAGGTTCCCATGTATGGACTTTCAAACACCATACAACCTCAACTTTTCCCCAAGGTTCCCATGTATGGACTTTCAAACACCATACAACCTTGACATGCACAAGGTTCCCATGTATGGACTTTCAAACACCATACAACCTTTGCATTCACCGATTGGTAGTTGTATAACATCACTAACGAGATCCGGGACACCCTACACAAGATCCACACATGGACTTAACACCGCCATTGTGATCTCAACAAGCACAAGGTTCCCACATATGGACTTTTAAACACCATATAACCTTTGCTCAACCAAGGTCCTCGAATGGGCAACACCTCCATTATGACCTCAACCATCTCGTTAGGATACTCGAAGGGAGTTTACCGGTCCACTCTTGACCACTCCACCTCCAAGGCGACTTAATTCACGGTGCACCCAATCCTATAGCCGGCTAACTATATCCGATCAAAGAACCAAGAACCACTTACATCACTTGCCAATATAACCACCTTACCACATTAGTCCAATGTTTCACATGCATAACCATAATGCAAAAACCATCATTTACCAACATTAATTCACTGTTTTAAAGCATTAAACAAAGCCATTGAACAACATGCAACACCATGCATCAAAACCACATTTTCAATGTATAAAACCAAGGATCTCTTACCTTGAGCATCCTTCACATATGGCTTTCAAAACCAGCATTAAACCATGCTAAAATATGCTTTCAAAACAGATTTAAACCATGCAAAACACATGCATTTCAATCATCAACCACAATTGCTTAAAAGCCAATTTCACAATCATAATTCAAGAGAGAAAATCCATTCACTTACTCTTGAGCTTAGCAAAGTTGTTTAGACTTACACTAAGCTCCCAAAACCTTCAAACCTTGGTTTAAAAGCTGAAAACCCAACTTCACTCACCGATAACCAAAACAAGGCTAGCCAACAAGCCTTCCAAGCATCCGAAACCTTCCGCAACACCTCTAAAGCTCACGGATCAAACTCCCCTGTTTCAAGCACACAACAACAGAAGATCAATGCATCATTATGCATTAAACACACCAGCAACACAACACAACTCGCTGCTCATCACAAATCCAACAATTCGGCTACCAAACACAACCGAAATCACCTCCAAACACTTCCAAAGCTTAACCCAGCCAAGATCCATCACTTCTAACCACTTTTAAACATCAATTAACATCCAAAATAATCACAAACACGTCCTTATACCTCCAGGTATAACAGATCACCAAAAACACTCCAAAAACAACCAAAAATTCAAGCAAAACTTAGGAAATTCAACCTATACGGGATTGCATTAATTAAACCTCAACTTCTAATCAATTTAGCATTCATTTAACATCATTTTGACACTTCAAAACCCTGCTTAAACAGATCATACGAAAATTCCACCAAAATCACCAAATCTTGCATTTTAGCCAAAATCAAGATTTCAATTGAAAAGCCTTTAACAAATCATAAATTAAGGATTGAGAACTTGGGAATTTCAATAAAGAACTTGAAGTTCAGAGGAGAAGGACGTTCTTACCTCCAAACTTGAGTTTCTCCTTTTTAGAGCCAAAAAGCTTGATGAAACAACTTGCAAATTGAGAGGTTTTGTTGATGAGATGATTAGGAATCAAATGAGAGTTGAAATGAGTGATTTAGATTGACAAAATCAAAGAAGAAAATCTGGAGAATGTGTTTGGGTTGAGAGAAAATGAGAGAAAAGGAAAATTGAGAGAAAATAGAAAAGTTAGTTATAAAATGATAAAATGATTTCCCTCCACATTTCATAAACTTTAAAATCAGAATAAAGCCTTAAAATATCTTAGAATAATCTGGAGAAACTCTTTTTGGAATATTAGCTCCTTAAAGATTCAAAGTTTCAATCCTTTATAAAACTGTCACCGAACTTTCAAAAATTACATTTTGGTCACTAGCCAAAATATCAACCTTCCGAACCTCATTTTCCAAAATTGATTTCACAGTTCGCTTAATTATATTAAAAGATGATTTTAGGACATTTTTCCATATTTTTAATGCATCCCGAACTAGGCTTTCCTAAATTCACTCTTATATATTCGATCAGCACTTTGACCGAACCGGTCAACGCCCAAAACTTCTGAGCCCAAAACCGGGGCGTTACAGTAGAAGTTCTTAAAGTAACTTTACATTAAATGTTGACTCCTTTTTGACTTGAATATGGACTCTTTGGACTTTGCCTTCTTCAGCAAGTAAAAATAAGTACTCTTACCTATCAATCTTGGATCAGCTCTACCGACCGCTACAAGCATCATAAAATTTCAAGACTGGGCTCATTGGCCTCAAAGAATCGCCCTCTTTCAATTGCAACCCATCTTGACTAAGTCAATGAAACTCATGCCTGGGCGGCTATAGGGCGTGTAGGTGTTCCCTTTTTGTGAGAGCGCAAGTGCACACTCCTGCCAAGTTATAGTATAAAAGATGTCGAATCCTGTGAGGATTGGACAGCTTATCTCGTTTCATTGTTCCTACACAAGGTAAAGTAAAACACAAGTGAATGGTTGGTTTAGATAGAGAGTAAACAAAAACATAAGTACTAAAGAAGGTGATCAGGTTTATAGAGCAGCCAGGGTTATGTTGCCACTTAGAGTGAAAACTATGTTTTAAAAGGTATGAGTTATTTTTGTGCTGCCATGATATGTTGCCTCGGCGGGTATGGCAGCGGCAAACTACGACCATGTCACGTGGCCGCAGCAGGTCACTGCCACTGCAGGGGTGTACTGTCTCGGCAGGTGGAATGGAAGAAAGTCCTGGCAACAAGTCTGGCAGATACTCCAAGTTGGCAGGATAGTCGATAGTGATCCCTCCTATTTCTAGGTTAGGATGCTCGAGAGCTAACATGACGTAGGCAATACCTAGCAATCTCAGCGTCAACCTAACACAGGCTAGTCGTCTCGGTTGGTAATCCCTTTTAGCCGCTAAAACTTGTGGACTGGTGTGGAACCAAGTTAGTCACGCCTCAACATGTTGTGACCATACTTAACCCTTTCGTGAGCCTTGCACTTTCGTACCCGACAATTGGATTCTCTCAAACGACTAGTGTAGAATGATTGAAAGAATGAAGAAAATGGATTAAGTAAACTCGGAATATTTTATTGAAAGATAACTCAAAACCTAAAATAACTGTTTCACACTAGTTACAACATAACCCTAACCCAAATAGAATTTAGAACATGGCGGCAGTGAAGAACACAAGAAAAATCTATATAAAACCTAGGATGATTTGAACTAGGAGTACAAAGGGTATTTATAGACTCAAGACTAGGTTAAGTCCTTCTTAAAGTAGAAGTCCTCGAAAGTAGCTTTCCATCTTTAATATGGCTTTAAATGGAGACTTCTTTGCATGGAATATGGACTCTATCTCGTTTGCCTTAGTCCGCAAGTAACCTTAAGATTTATGCTTCGGTGGCTTTAGTCGCTACTACAGACATCGAAAAATCACATGAACGCCAGCGATAGATTCAGGAGTTTTAGCTCTACAAATTGCGCTCCGGTTCTTCCAACTTCCCTAGTCAGCTGTCGTGGGCAGCAAGGTCAGTAGCAACTCTGCTCGGCAGGTATTCGGCAACAACTTTTCTTCAACTGGAACTGCTTCAGTAAAGCTCTTAAGTTTGCTCCTCAGCATTGTGTCCTCCGCTCCTCGGTTCCCTCTTTCAGCAGTTAGTACCTACATACAAGAATACACTAAAACAATATCTCTTGTTCACCAAATAAATGATAATTCATAGAAGCAAGACAGAACAATGAAACACTGTAAAATGCTATGCATGAACCTACTTATGCCTAAAACGTGCTTAAAAACAGTAATAATAAGAATTGGAATGTGCATGAAATATAGGACTTATAGACACTTTACACACCCCCAAACTCGAACTATTGCTTGTCCTCAAGCAATGAAACCTAAAATACTTGCTCTAATAATAGTCAGAAAGAAAAACTTGCTTTTAACCCAATTTTCTACCTCAAGGTCGTGGCACCTGTATTAAGTTAGTGAAGGGAAATAAGTAGAAAATGAACTCATAATTTAAATTTCTCATGCTTGTGTGGTGTGTGCATATCTATAAACGAGCTGAATACGCAGAATAAATAATTAAACAAATATGTTGTTGTGATGTAAAGGTTGCTGCCGAGGCAGCACAGTTAAGAACATTATTTTTAATCACGGCAGTGAGGGCTTCAGCTTATCACAACTACTCTTCCAGGTCTGACGTTGAGATAGGAGCAAACTACAAAACCCCGAACCCTTGGAGTAGAGTCATCCCGTGAAGGCTTTCATTCACTCATGCTAATTTTTCCATCACTTTAAGGCTTTCAGATTCATGGACTTTGATAGCAGTTGAGTGTCCTCGCACATGATTCTTCCTAGAGCCTGTTGCGAGCACCTCTAGGGTAAACAACACTGTTTCTTGTTTTCAATTCTGCTGTCATGGCAGTACTTGCATTTTTCTGTTTCTTTTGCATGCCTCGGAGGCTACCTGTAATCATCGTTTGAAATTTGCAAAGAATTCTAAAAACAATCATGCAATGTTCATCAAATATTCCAACACATTCAGTAAGTAACAAAGATGCTTACATTTTCAGGCATAAAGAAAAATAATTCTAAGTCATATTTCATACTTTTTCCCAAGATTAAGTTCAATTTTTATTAGCGGTGAAAATAATTCAGTCGGCTATCCTATCATATGCACAAGTCATAGCAAACTTTTCTTTTCCGATTATTACTAAGGCAAGTACAATGCAACCAACATGCAACTAAAGATGCCTAAAAAATATGATGCGAGAGCTATCCCCCCCAAACTCGAGATTGGCATTTCCCTCAATGCACAAAACAGATAAAATACAAAATACAAGAAAAATACAAGTTAAAGATAAAAATAAACAAAAATAGAAATAAAAGAAAGGAAAGGAAATAAATTAAAAGTTTGTTGAGGGGTGGGAGGAGGCTGGATTCTTGTCAGCTGAGGAGGAGGAAGAAGTATGGATGATGAAGTGGTGGCTGGCAGATGCCTTGGTAGCGGTTCTAGCAGGTGATGTTTTTGCTTTCCTCGATGGCTGGACCCTCTTCCGCGTATGTTTTGGCTCTTCTTGAGGTTCGGTAGTGGGCATGGCGGGAGATGCGTTGCTTTCTTCTAACTCCATCTCGAGGTCCACAGGTTTTTCGGCTATTATGTGCCGCTTCCTCTTCCTGGTTCCTTCCTCCGTGGGTGCAGCCGGAGGGATGAATGCCATTGGGATGGCTGTTGTTGCTGCTACCACTGCTGTTTCTGGCTCCTGCGATGGCTGCTCTATCTCCTCTGATGAGGAGGTGTCTGCCACTGTGTTTGCTGTGCAGGTAGGGGAGAGATTCTGTTCGTGACTCTTAGGGGAGTCTGCCACTGTGTTGGATGGGGTGGCGGCTGAGTAGGTCGGAGAATGCGTAGGATAGGGCACCCGTCGGTCAGTTTGGCGGGCAGCGGCAGCTGGTGGAGTTCTTTGTGCTCATGCTGCTACTGCAAGCTCGTCAGGATAGGGCGGCATGGTGGGCACATCACCGAGAAATTTCTATAGAAAATAGGTCACAAGGGCTTCTTAGGCCTCCCCCACATAGTTCATGAAGGCCAACTGCTGCTGCTCTATCCGTTTTGTGCTTTCTAGAAATGTGTGCAGCAGCGGAAAGACTTCTTTGTCTAGGGCAGCGTCAGTACTACTAAGGGCGGCTGGAGTTTCGAATTCTGTGGCAGAAGGCTGGCTCGGTGTCACTGACTCTTTTTCCGCATCCAGCATCATCTGAATGTGGACCTTGTTGGTCCAGCCCTCTTTGGCAGTTGTAAGCTCATATGTGGACTCTGACGGGACTCCAAAGTTGGTGCAGAGACCTTTGAAGAGGGATGGGAAGTACAACTTGCCCTTCTTCTTCTTGAAGCAGTTGTAGATTTCTGTGCAGATAATTTCCCCTACGTTGATCGGCCGGTTCATCAGGATACTGTGAATTAAGGCGAGGCGCGACTGGTCAACTGTTGAAATGTGGGATGTGGGCAGCAGAAGCCTTTTCACAAATCTGTTACATAACATGGCTTTAGGCAGCAGGTGGCGGAGCTGGACAGATCCCACATGTTTGTCTCCTAGCCATGGTGTGTTGGGCTTGCAGAGTTTGGCCTTGATTTCCTCATAGTTGGTAGCCGTCAGTGACTGCCTCCAATCCTCGTGAGGGTTTTCGTTCATATCAATGCCGTAGTAGCTGTTGATGACAGCATCGTTGAGTTTGACCAACTCCCTGTAGACATAGACGAATGGCTTCTCCGGGCATGGCTGATGGGAGTAGAATTCCCTGACGATAGTGATGTTTGCTATCTCAGGCTGCTGAACGAACATCTCCCACCCCTTGTTGTGGATAGTTCAGAACAAGGCGGGCACTAGACCACGGTCTCCCGTCTGCCGCATGTAATGGAAGCCTTGTTCCTCCCATACTGTGTGCTTTGAGAATTTTTCTATGTATCTCTCCTCGTCCTCCTTGAATCAAAACTTCTTATAAATGGGTTTTTGGCACTACAAGAAAATGCATTTTTAGTGACATTGAAAATAGTCACAAAAAGTATTAAATTTAGTCACTAAAATTTACAATGACTATTTTTCTGGGTCGTCACCAGTCGTCACTAATAACTCCGTCACTATTATATTAGTGATAACTTTCATGTATTTCGTCACAATAGTTATATTTTTTATGACCACACTATTTGACACAATTGATTATTAATAGTGACTAAAATTTAGACACTAATGCTATTCTTACTTGGACAAACATTCTATCACAAATACATATTTAAATAGTGTCTAAAATATGTCGTCACTATTAATAATAAAAAAATAATTATATTTGTAGTTATAACCATTTTATTTAGGGTTTAATAGCATATTAAGATATCAATTTTTAGTAAATAAATGCAATGTCTAGCTTCAAAAAGTATCAAACCTGGAACCTTTAGGACGAGAGTGCAATACTTATCCACTAGGCTAGGGAAGAAATTTAATACTATTTTGAAAGAAAAATAATATTTAGGTTTAATTGTAATTGAAATTAATTTTATTTATTTTAAAAATATTTATTAATTATAACACTAATTATTATAATTAATAATTTAACTAATTTCTCTATGGTTTCTTATACGAAGTACGTATGTTGAAGAAACTATTTAGATTTTTTTTGAAGGAAAAACTAATCAAAATGGAATATATCTTTTAAAATTTTCAAAAAAAAATTCTATCATATATTATGCTAAAATCACATAGTAGGCTTTGTACTCTAATTTGGTCACTTTAAATTTCTATACTTTTTAAATTTTGAATTTTCGATCCTGACATGAATGGTAGTATTTAAATATGTTAAGTAAAATTTTCTTTTTATCTAATTTGTTATACATAAATTGCTTATTTAATTTTTGTTCTTAAATTTGATCATTTTTAGTCCTTGTAATTTAGTCATATTGTCGGTGTCTCGTTAGGATTAGGATTAAAATTTTAAATTTTGAAAAATATAGGGACTAAAGTTGATTAAAATAGATTGCCTAAACAACAATTTACACGTAGCATAGACTATAGAAATATTTTACCTTTTGACAAACTAGTTTATGATAACTTTAATTTTTATAATTATAAAAATAAATTTATCATTGTGACAATGTCTAATTTGTCATTACTTTTATTTTTTATTTGTGACAAAATTTATCACAACAAAAAGTAAAACTTTAAGTGACAAGTAATTTCATTGTAACAACAAATATCAAATAATAGTGACCACGTCACATATCGTCACTATCATGTGTCAAAGTTTTAGTGACAATGAACTTTGTGTCACAATTGTATACTTATAGTGAGAATTCATTTGTGAAAAATGTAATCGTCACAATTACTACTGTTACAGTGACCAAATAAAAATATATCACAATTACTTATACTAATAGTGTCGCACAAAAAAAATTTCACAAAATGTTAATATTTGTGACAAAATTATTCCTAGTCACTATCAATTTGTCACTAAAAACCTATATTGTTGTAGTGTGGGATGATGTTGAGGCCATGAGAACAGTTGTACTTAACTGAAACTTGAAATAAAAATTGTGAGAGAGCAGGGGAATCAGATAGAAGATAGCAAAAAGTGTGAAAGTAAAGTAAAATGAAGTGAGTGAGAGGTGTATATATAGGGGTTGTCGAGAAGTGCCGGGGCAGCATTAACTGCCCAACGGTCCGATTTTCTAGCGCACGTTACAGATTATTATGCCCGTTAATTATAGAGCTATTGGCAGCTAGCCGTTGAAGGTCAACTAGCCGTTATGTGTTGCTGCGCTGGCGGCTGTCTCAGCAGAACGGTGGGCGGGCTTCTTGCTGGGTCTCCTTCCTAATCCTACTCTTTTATTCTTAAACCTAAAAAATATAAAAATAATTAAATAATTTCTAAAAAATAAAATTCTGAAAATTAATCGGATCCTAAAATAACATAAATTCTAATCCTAATGCATAAAATAAAATAAAATAAAAATTTAAATTATATTGGGAGTGCATTTTGGTGCATCTCCCAGACATAACCACTTCCTGAGGTGGTTTCTCTTTTTCTTCCCTCTTGGGGGGTCCTCCTGCTCTTTCAGATGTTGTGTTATGGGGTTCTTAAGTCTGCCCCTAGACCTGTCGCGGCAGCCGCTGCCCTGGCCTGTTTCTACACTGATCTTGGCAGCTCTTGCATCTAGGCATTCCTTTCCTTCCTATGAGTGTTGTAGCACGTTCATCCTTATGCTCTGGTCCTCTACCCTCATTGTCGGCTCACCGAGTTCCACATCTATAAGTGTTTTGCCCGTGGCCAAGAAGGGTCGCCCAAGGATGATAGGGTGTGTCTCTTCGGCCTCACAATCTAAGATGAGGAAGTCGGCAGGGAGAATCATGTTGCCCACCTTTACCAGGATATCTTCGATCTTTCCCTCCGATTGCACAAATGAGTGATCAACAAGTTTAAGCATTACGGAGGTCGGTCTGGCAGGCCCAATACCTAGTTTTTCGAAGATGGCTTTATGCATCAGGTTGATGCTGGCTCCCAAGTCACACATGGCTTTGGTCTCGTGCGTGCTGCCTAGCCTGTATGGTATAACAAAGCTGCCCAGATTTGTCTGCTTGGGCGGTAGCTTGTTATACAGCAGAGCCATACATTCTTCAGTGACAACCACTGTCTTGAATTCCCCTATCCTCTTCTTCTTAGAAACCATGTCTCTGATATACTTGGCATAGTTTGGCATGTTTTGTATGGCTTCTACCAGAGGTATATTGATATGCATATGTTTCAGAATATCCAGTAACTTTCTGAACTACTACTCCTTGGGCAGTTGCTTGAGCTTTTGGGGAAACGGTGCTGGCAGTTGGATGTCCTCTATGTGCTCCTTTCTTGGGGGCTTAGTCTGGGGAGGATCATCATGTTCAGAGTGGCTATCACGTTCTCCTGCTGGGGCGACTAGTGTTGCTGCTGAGGTGATAAGTGTTGGTGCTGCTGTGGCAAGCTTGTTTGTCTGGTTCAGTGGCAATTTTGGCTATTCTACCATCCTGGGTCCATCTAACTGCTTCCCACTTCTTGTTGATATAGACTAGCAATGCTCATAAGTGGGTTTGGCGGCTTCTTGTGAGCTGCCAGATGATGCACCCATAGTCCGGCTGTTGGAGATTTGAGTGAACTGCCCAAATTGGGTCTCCAGGTTCTTTATGGCAGCCTCCTGGTTGTTTATCTTCATCTCGGTCCTGTCCATAAAAGACTCAGTTTTTTCCATAAATTTATTTGTATGAGCAATAAATTCACCAATTTGTTTCATAAAAGTTTACAGAGTAGCTTCTAGTGAATTGTTGTGTTGTGGTTGTTGAGTCTGCTGCCAGGACTGGTTCTGCTAGTAGTCTCCCTGGAGTTGTTGGAGGGTGGCAGCTGTGTTTGGGTTGCTCCAGAAGAAGTTGGGATGGTTCCTCCAGCCAGGATTATAGGTGTTCTGGACGGGCCTGCTATTCCTCTCGTATCTTCCCATATAGTTTGTAGATGCAGTGCATGAAGAGGAATCGTGGTGGCCCTCGCATTTGCCACAGAATGTCTTAACAACTTTTACTTCATGGACCTTCCCAGGGGATTGCACCATCTTCATCACCAGCTCCGTCAGAGTGTCAAGGCGAGCATTTACGGAATCTGAGGCTTCTATCACATTTGAAGTTTTTGGTCGCCTTGTGCCACCTCGGTGGGCTGTCGGGTACTTGTAATCGTTTTTAGCAGCTATGTTCAGTAGGCGTAGTACTTCCTCTGGAGGTTTGTCTAGGATGATCCTGTTGACCGAGGCATCTATCATCATTCGTGTTGGGTAGTTAACCCCATTGTAAAATATAGATACCTGAGTCCAAGCCGGTAGACCGTGAAGCGAACAGTTATTCAGCATTTGTTGATACTGTTCCCATGCCCTGTACATCGGCTCGTCATCCCCTTGTCTAAAGGCTGTGATCTCATTCCACAGCCTATCAGTGACATTGGACGGGCTGAATTGGTCTAGAAAGTCTTTACAGAGCTCCGTCCATGTATTAAAAGATCCGGCTGGCTGGTTATTCAACCATTGTTTCGCCCTATTCCTAAGTGAATATGGAAATAGCCTCAGCCGTAGTACGTCCCGGTGAACCCCATGTATCTTAAATGCTCGACAAATGTCCAAGAATCCTTGTAAATGCTACCGAGCATCTTCTGTGGCAGTCCCTCTGAAGTTCCCTAGTGTATTTAGCATGTTGAACATGACGGGCTTTAGCTCAAAATGGTCTGCCCCTATCTCTGGTTCTGTCACTATTGGCTCGAACCTTTGAAAATATGGTCCAGGTAATTTCTAGTTGTCCGCATATGTTGCGGCCTGAGAGGATCAAAAGGGTCATGCCTCTGTTGTTCTTGTGGTCCTTTGGGCGGCAAATCATGCTGCTCGCCCCTGCCATTCATGGCATCATTTGGGGGTCCTCGTTTACCATGGTTTCTTCATTTGCTTTGCCATTATCTCCTCTGTTCTTTAGAATTTCCCTGAGCTCCCTTTTAATCCTTCTCGTTTCGCACTCGAGATCGTCGTTCATGATAAGGTTTCCATTAGGGTTCGCCTTAGTCATGCACTTGCAAAGGACACGGTAAATGTAACCCCCTTAACCCGGCCTAGACGGTTGACCCGAATTAAGAAGATTACACGGGGAAAACTAAAGTCAACCCGAAAGTCAACCTTGATTAACGACCCTTTTTTTTTTCTTTTTAAACTTGTCTAGATGCACATTAACCCTAGTTGTGATCAAACAAACAACATACTCAAAGAACATAAACATCAGAGATCAAACAGGGACCCAATTGAACAAATTACAATTTTAGGGACCAATTTGTAAATTCTGATAATTATAAGGACTTAACCCAAATTAAAGTTACCAACTTGAAATTAATCATGTTTCATGCATCTCTGTCAAATTTCAGCTCAAACGGACATCCCAAACTCATACAATTGCACAAACAAGAATCGGGACCAAAATGCAAACATTTTGAAACATATAACTGCCAATGTCAGCCCCCAACGGTCAGGTGTTCCGAAACAGGGAGAGCCTGTTTCGAAACGCGGGGCCGTTCCGCAACGCGTACCGAAACGAGGGTTGGCAGAGGCCTTTCCGTTTCGGAACGGTGTCTCCCGTTTCGGACGCCTGGGTTGCTACAAGGCACCCGTTCCGAAACGGAGGCTCCTGTTCCGATACGGCCTGCACAGATTGCAGAAAAATTCATGCTTAAACACACAATTGACCAACCAATCATGCTCCAAATGCAACCAAACTTTACCAGCAACTCATACAACACACAAGAGACATATTTGCATCAACCAATTATCATTATATCATCATATATGAAAAGCCCCAAATCTAAAGGCATGCTTCCTACTCAAGCAAACCATTCATGCACTAAAACCTCCAAACCAACACATAATGGCCAATTACATGTACCAACATTAACAACAACATAAATCCAAAATAGGGAGTCCAAAACATCTCCCAAAACAACAACATAGGTCCCCTATTGCCAAAAACCAAAAGCTAAAAGTGTTTAAGAAAACCTTCCCATACATGAGCTTATCTTCCACTTGATTGCTTGCCTTCCTTGCTGCCCTTAATGCACCTTAATGTTCTGCATTATTGGTTTAAGAAAAGAGAGAGAGCGTAAGCAAAAGCTTAGTGAGGAAAGCTCAAATAAACCATTCAATAAAGCATTTATAAAACACTTTTATAAATCATACATCAAAATACATTTAGACATGCTCACAAGCAATCTCAACCAAGCATCTCATGCTTCATATCATAACATGTCATATTGGCCACAAGTGATAATTACCATCTTTTAATAAGATCAACATAAGACTCACACATGGACTTTTAAACACCATTGTGATCTTATCCCCATGGACTTTTAAACACCATGGCCCATGGACTTTTAAACACCATGGCAAGGACCACACAAGGACTTTTAAACACCTTTGTGTCCTTAACAAGTTTCACCTCAAGGACTTTTAAACACCTTGACCCCAAGGACTTTTAAACACCTTGGCCCATGGACTTTTAAACACCATGACATGAATCACCCCAAGGACTTTTAAACACCTTGGCCCCAAGGACTTTTAACCACCTTGGAAAGGACCACACAAGGACTTTTAAACACCTTTGTGTCCGTAACAAGAACCATCCAAGGACTTTTAACCACCTTGATGTTCTTAAGTAAACTAGGCTCACTCAAGGACTTTTAACCACCTTAGTGACCTTAACCTTTTCAAAACATCACTTGCCAATATACATCATTTATCATCAATAATCCACTGTTTTAAAGCATTTAACCAAGCCATAAACATCATGCATCCTTAAGCATTAAACCACATTTAAACAATGTTCAAAAGCAAGGAACTCTAACCTTGAGCTTCCTTAAACACATGGCTTATAATCTCAGCAAACAAACATGCTAGATATGCTTTAAAAACAGAATTTAAACATGCAACAAACACATTGCACCCAACCATCACATGGTTCCTCATCAAGAGAGTTTTTCCGAAAACTTACTCTTGAGCTTAGCAAAGTTGTTTAGACTTAGACTAAGCTCCCAAACCTCCAAAACATTGGTTTCAAAGCCGAAACCCAAAATCCACTCACCGATTCCGTTTCGCTTCTTGCCGAAACACCAAATCAAGCTTCCGGATCACCACCACTTGGATCCAAAGATGACTCCCCTGTTTTAACACATCAAAACAGTAGATTAATGCATCATCATGCATTAATAGCTTCAATGAAAGCACCTAAACTCGCTGCTCTCATCCACACTCCATTTTCGGCCACCAAACACAACCGAAAATGCATCTAAACAACTCCTCAACAAAGCCCAGCCATAAACCATCAAAACTAAGCATCCTTACACATCATTCAACATCTAAAAAGGACCTAACAACATCCTTATACCTCCAGCAACAACAGATCCACAAGATCACCCAAAAACAACCAAGAATCACAAGCTAAACTTAGGAAATTCAACCTATCCGGGATTGCATTAGTTAAAACTCAATTTCCAATTAATTTAACATTCATTTATCATCAATTATACACCTCAAATCACTGCTTTAACAGATCCAACGAAAATTCACCAAAATCAATCAAATCTTGCATTTAAAAGCCAAGATCCATAACACAACCTTAAAACCATTTATAAAACACAATTTAAGGATTGAGAACTTCGGAATTTCAGTAAAGAACTTAGAGTTCAGAGGAGAAGGACGTTCTTACCTCCAAACTTGAGTTTCTCCCTTTTAGAATCAAGTTTTCTTGAAAATCCACTTAGCAAATGGTGAGGTTTTGTTGTAGAGATGATTAGCAATCAAAAGGTAATTGAAAAGATGAATTTAGGTGACAAAATCAGAGAGAAAAGCTCTGGAGAAAAGGTGTTTGGCTTGAGAGAAAATGAGAGAAAATAGAATTGAGAGAAAAGTTAGTTAAACCCAAAATATCTTCCCTCCACTTTGTTTTTTATTTAAAACCTTTTAATTAATCATTTAATATCTTTTGAAAATCTGGAGAAACTCCCATTGGGTAAATAGCTCCTTAAAGATTCAAAGTTTCAATCCTTTTTAAAACAGTCTCACAGTTTTCAAAAATTACATTTTGGTCACTAGCCCAAAATGTCACCCTTCCAAACCTCATTTTGCAAAATTGATTTCACAGTTCACTTATATATATTAAAAGAGGATTTTAGAACATTTTTCCATATTTTTAATGCAACCCGAACTAGGTTTTCCTAATTTCACCTTTTTAGATTCGAACAGCACTTTGACCGAACCGGTCAACGCCCAAAACTTCTAAGCCCAAAACCGAGGCGTTACAACTCTCCCCCCTTAAGAAATTTCGTCCTCGAAATTTACCTGAAGGAAAGAGCTAAGGAAACTGCTTCAGCATGTCATCCTTTCGCTCCCACGTGGCTTCCTCAACACTGCAATGCTTCCACAGCACCTTTACCAACTCAATGGTCTTGCCACGAAGAACCTTGCTATCTGAATCCAGAATCCTCACCGGTTCCTCGTCATAGGTCAAATCCGGATTCAATTCCACCTCTTCCACAGGCATCACATGCGAAGGATCAGATCTATACTTCCGGAGCATAGAAACATGAAACACATCATGAATCTTCTCCAACTCTTGAGGTAACCTCAACCTGTACGCAACAGGACCCACACGCTCAACCACCTCGTATGGTCCAATGTACCTAGGGCTCAACTTACCCTTCCGGCCAAACCTCATCACCTTCTTCCAAGGCGAAACCTTCAGAAACACACGGTCACCCACCGCATACTCAATCTCCTTACGCTTCAAATCGTGTAAGACTTCTGCCGATCAGAAGCTGCCTTCAAACGTTCACAAATGAGCTTCACCTTCTCGGTGGTTCCCTTCAACAAAGCCGGCATCGAAACCAACTTCTGACCCGTTTCAGCCCAACAAAGAGGAGTCCTACACTTCCTCCCATACAAAGCTTCATAAGGTGCCATTTGAATACTTGCCTGATAACTATTGTTATAAGAAAACTCAACCAAAGGCAAATGCTTCTCCCAAGAGCCCTGAAACTCAATCACGCAGCACGTCAACATATCCTCCAAAATCTGGATAACACGCTCAGACTGACCATCCGACTGAGGATGATAGGATGTACTGAAATTCAACCTCGTACCCAGAGCTTGATGCAAACACTGCCATAACCGCGATGTGAACCTCGGATCCCTATCCGACACAATCGACTTAGGCACACCATGCAGCCGCACAATCTCAGCAATGTACAACTCCGCAAGCTTATCCAAAGAAAACGTGGTATGCACAGGCAAGAAATGTGCACACTTCGTCAGGCGATCCACAATCACCCACACCGAATTCTTCTTCGATGGTGACAAAGGTAAACCAGATACAAAATCCATGGTAACCCTTTCCCACTTCCACTCAGGAATTCTCAACGGTTGCAACAACCCTGAAGGAAACTGATGCTCAGCCTTAACTCGCTGACACACCATACACTTGCTGACAAACTCCGCAACATCTTTCTTTAAACCCACCCAATAGTACTCATCACGAAGATCTCGATACATCTTAGTACTACCAGGGTGTATAGCAAAAGGACTACTATGACCTTCAGTCAGAATAGCACGCCTCAACTCAGCATCATTGGGCACTACTATCCGACTCCCAAAACACAACACTCCATCATCATTAAAGCAGAAATCTGAAGGTCTACCCTCCGCGATATCCTGTACATGAGACACCAAGGAATCATCCAGTAACTGCTTTTCCTTGATCAACTGAACCAAAGATGGTTTCACTTGCAACTCAGCCACAAGACCACCATCGCGCGAAATACTCAAACTGGCAAACATAGCCCTCAGCTCAACAGCTACCTTCCTACTCAAGGCATCCGCTACAACATTAGCCTTCCCAGGGTGATACTCAATCGTCAAATCATAATCCTTGAGCAACTCCACCCAACGTCGCTGCCTGAGATTCAACTCCTTCTGAGACATCAGATACTTCAAACTCTTGTGATCCGTGTACACAGTACACTTCTCACCATACAGGTAATGTCTCCAGATCTTCAGAGCAAAAACCACTGCAGCCAACTCAATGTCATGCGTAGGATAATTGCACTCATGCACCTTCAACTGCCGCGATGCATAAGCTACCACCTTACCCTCTTGCATCAACACACATCCCAAACCAACATAGGATGCATCGCTATACACCACAAACTCTTTCCCTGATTCAGGTTGAACCAAGATAGGAGCTTGCGTCAAAGCCGCCTTAAGCTTCTCAAAAGCCTGCTGTCTCGCCTCTGTCCACTCATACTTAACATCCTTCTGCAACAACTTTGTCAAAGGTGCAGCAATCTTAGAAAACCCATCCACAAACCTTCGGTAGTATCCCGCCAAACCAAGGAAACTACGAACCTCGTGAACAGACTTAGGAACCTTCCAATTCATCACCGCCTCAATCTTCTGAGGATCAACTCGAATCCCCTTGGCAGAAACCACATGCCCAAGAAACACCACCTCCTTAAGCCAGAACTCACACTTGCTCAGCTTAGCGTAAAGCTGATTCTCCAACAAAGCTTGCAAAACAATTCTCAAATGCTCTTCATGCTCCTCCTCAGTACGCGAGTACACGAGGATATCATCAATGAACACCACAACAAACTTGTCCAGGTATTCATGAAACACACGATTCATCATGTCCATGAAAGTAGTAGGAGCATTTGTCAAACCAAACGGCATCACAAGGAACTCATAATGCCCATACCTTATCCTGAAAGCTGTCTTAGGCACATCCACATCCTTCACCTTCAACTGGTAATACCCTGACCTCAAGTCAATCTTAGAGAACACAGCAACTCCCCGAAATTGATCAAAGAGATCATCAATCCTCGGCAAAGGATACCGATTCTTGATAGTCAACTTGTTCAGCTGACGGTAATCAATGCACATCCTCATAGTGCCATCCTTCTTCTTCACGAACAAGACCGGTGCACCCCAAGGCGACACACTCGGCCGAATGAAACCACGCTCAAGCAACTCTTGCAACTGCGTCTTCAGCTCTTTCAGCTCCTTAGGTGCCATTCTATAGGGAGTAATGGACACAGGAGTTGTATTCTCATACAGCTCAATTCCAAACTCCACCTCGCGATTAGGAGGTAAACCATGCAACTCCTCAGGAAACACACCAGGAAACTCCTTCGCAACTCCTTAGAGCTAGGATTCATCACAAAAGCTAGGTAAGCCTCACAGCCTTGCCTCAGCATCCGGCTTGCCTCCAACGTAGACACCACATTGGCAAGAAACTTCACATTCTCACCCACCATGACAACTTCATAATCATCCGCAAGCTTCAGCAAAACTCGCTTATTTTCACAATCCACCACAGCATGATGCTCAGCAAGCCAATCCATACCAAGGATTACATCAAAACCATAGAAAGGTAACTCCATAAGGTCAACATGAAAAACATGATCTTGAACAACCAAAGGACACCTTCTGTACAGCTTTCGAGTCACAACAGTCTCACCAAAAGAACTAGTGACACGCATACCAACATCCAAAGACTCAACAGGCAAACCAAGCAATTCAGCATGCTCACGCAATATGTAAGAGTGCGTAGATCCAGAATCAATCAAGGAAAGTAATGACAAGGATTGCAGAGTAAAAGTACCTACGATCACATCCGCATCATTCCTCCCCTCACGCTGAGCAAACACTCTAGCCTGTCTGCCACCCTCTGGCTGCACAGCTACAACATGAGCTACACCTCGGCCACCTTCCTCTCTCCGCTGAAAATTACCACGGCCGCGCCCACGACCTCTATGTGTCGCTGCAACAACAGGAGCACGAACTTAGCCACCAGCCAACATAGGACAGTCACGCCTCAAATGATCCGAAGATCCACAGTTCCAGCAACCATTACCAGTTGCCACAACATGAGCTTGCACTTCCCTCACAGCACGAGGACAATCACGTTTCATGTGACCATGCGAACCACATATCCAACAAGCACTCGAATCAGCTCTAGCGTTGCCTCCCCGAGCAGGTGCTCCACCACCTCGCTTAGCCGAGGACTGATACTTCTGATCACGTCCCCTCTTGTTCCGTCCACCACTGGAACGATATTCAGCTGCCCACTTACCAGCACTTGCCCCAGCACCTCTAGCAGATAAACCCAAGTTCATCTCAATATCCTTGGCTCGGCCCACCAACACATCAAAATCATCATACTCGGTAGCCAGCATATACATCTTCACATCCGTCACTAAGCCATAACGGAACCTTTCACACCTCGCTCGCTCATCCGGGACAAGCTCAGGTGCATATTGACTGAGTCGAACAAACTGTACTTCATACTCAGCCACCGTCATGCTCCCTTGGGTAAGAGACATGAACTCCCTCTTTTTCTCATCTAGGTACCTCACACCCAGATACCTTCTCTTGAACACATTCTGAAAGAATGTCCAAGTCACATCAGCTTCTGCCATCCCAGCAATAGTGGTTGTCCACCACGTATATGCATCCTTCTGCAGCAAGGACACAACACAACCAAGCTTCTGCACATCAGTGCAACTCATCTATCCCAAGATTCTCTTGGTACTCTCTAACCAAGCCTCAAAACCTTCAGCAGACATACCCCTGAACTCAGTCCCTCCCAAACTGCGCAACCGCTCCAAAGGTAGTCTAACTCCAGCATCTTCCTGATGCCCAGCTCCACGAGCTCCAGCTACCGCTGCTTGGAAAGCACCAGCTATAGCTTGAATTAACACCGTCATGTCAGGAACAGCTTGCCCCTGACCAGCCTCAGGTCCAGCAGCCTCAGCACCAGCTGCAGCTCCAGCTTCTTCAGCCCCAGCACCACCACCAGGTGGAGGAGGTAAAACCGCACTCTCAACATTCTCCTCATTTTCATTCTCATTCTGAGCCGTAGCTCGCACATTACTCCTCAACTCTCTACGAGGTGCCATACTATGAATATGCAATCACAATGCAAATGAACAAAGTCAGGCCCAGCAAGGTAAGCAATCCAAGTACTCAAGCTCATTTCCAATTAAAATCAACATCATTTCATTAGCTTTGATTTGGGAATGGGTACCCACAATATGCTTCATCACAACATACATCTCAATTGCAACATACATGCAATTTACTCAACATGCTTTCACCCAACAAGCATACAAGGCATACATACCTCAAACATTCACATACACATTCCCAATTACTCGAGAACTCAGCTCTGATACCACCAAATGTAACCCCCTTAACCCGGCCTAGACGGTTGACCCGAATTAAGAAGATTACATGGGGAAAACCAAAGTCAACCCGAAAGTCAACCTTGATTAACGACCCTTTTTTTTTCTTTTTAAACTTGTCTAGATGCACATTAACCCTAGTTGTGATCAAACAAACAACATACTCAAAGAACATAAACATCAGAGATCAAAAAGGGACCCAATTGAACAAATTACAATTTTAGGGACCAATTTGTAAATTCTGATAATTATAAGGACTTAACCCAAATTAAAGTTACCAACTTGAAATTAATCATGTTTCATGCATCTCTGTCAAATTTCAGCTCAAATGGACATCCCAAATTCATACAATTGCACAAACAAGAATCGGGACCAAAATGCAAACATTTTGAAACATATAACTGCCAATGTCAGCCCCCAACGGTCAGGTGTTCCGAAACAGGGAGAGCATGTTTCGAAACGCGGGGTCGTTCCGCAACGCGTACCGAAACGAGGGTTGGCAGAGGCCTTTCCGTTTCGGAACGGTGTCTCCCGTTTCGGACGCCTGGGTTGCTACAAGGCACCCGTTCCGAAACGGAGGCTCCTGTTCCGATACGGCCTGCACAGATTGCAGAAAAATTCATGCTTAAACACACAATTGACCAACCAATCATGCTCCAAATGCAACCAAACTTTACCAGCAACTCATACAACACACAAGAGACATATTTGCATCAAACAATTATCATTATATCATCATATATGAAAAGCCCCAAATCTAAAGGCATGCTTCCTACTCAAGCAAACCATTCATGCACTAAAACCTCCAAACCAACACATAATGGCCAATTACATGTACCAACATTAACAACAACATAAATCCAAAATAGGGAGTCCAAAACATCTCCCAAAACAACAACATAGGTCCCCCATTGCCAAAAACCAAAAGCTAAAAGTGTTTAAGAAAACCTTCCCATACATGAGCTTATCTTCCACTTGATTGCTTGCCTTCCTTGCTGTCCTTAATGCACCTTAATGTTCTGCATTATTGGTTTAAGAAAAGAGAGAGAGCGTAAGCAAAAGCTTAGTGAGGAAAGCTCAAATAAACCATTCAATAATGCATTTATAAAACACTTTTATAAATCATACATCAAAATACATTTAGACATGCTCACAAGCAATCTCAACCAAGCATCTCATGCTTCATATCATAACATGTCATATTGGCCACAAGTGATAATTACCATCTTTTAATAAGATCAACATAAGACTCACACATGGACTTTTAAACACCATTGTGATCTTATCCCCATGGACTTTTAAACACCATGGCCCATGGACTTTTAAACACCATGGCAAGGACCACACAAGGACTTTTAAACACCTTTGTGACCTTAACAAGTTTCACCTCAAGGACTTTTAAACACCTTGACCCCAAGGACTTTTAAACACCTTGGCCCATGGACTTTTAAACACCATGACATGAATCACCCCAAGGACTTTTAAACACCTTGGCCCCAAGGACTTTTAACCACCTTGGAAAGGACCACACAAGGACTTTTAAACACCTTTGTGTCCGTAACAAGAACCATCCAAGGACTTTTAACCACCTTGATGTTCTTAAGTAAACTAGGCTCACTCAAGGACTTTTAACCACCTTGGTGACCTTAACCTTTTCAAAACATCACTTGCCAATATACATCATTTATCATCAATAATCCACTGTTTTAAAGCATTTAACCAAGCAATAAACATCATGCATCCTTAAGCATTAAACCACATTTAAACAATGTTCAAAAGCAAGGAACTCTAACCTTGAGCTTCCTTAAACACATGGCTTATAATCTCAGCAAACAAACATGCTAGATATGCTTTAAAAACAGAATTTAAACATGCAACAAACACATTGCACCCAACCATCACATGGTTCCTCATCAAGAGAGTTTTTCCGAAAACTTACTCTTGAGCTTAGCAAAGTTGTTTAGACTTAGACTAAGCTCCCAAACCTCCAAAACATTGGTTTCAAAGCCGAAACCCAAAATCCACTCACCGATTCCGTTTCGCTTCTTGCCGAAACACCAAATCAAGCTTCCGGATCACCACCACTTGGATCCAAAGATGACTCCCCTGTTTTAACACATCAAAACAGTAGATTAATGCATCATCATGCATTAATAGCTTCAATGAAAGCACCTAAACTCGCTGCTCTCATCCACACTCCATTTTCGGCCACCAAACACAACCGAAAATGCATCTAAACAACTCCTCAACAAAGCCCAGCCATAAACCATCAAAACTAAGCATCCTTACACATCATTCAACATCTAAAAAGGACCTAACAACATCCTTATACCTCCAGCAACAACAGATCCACAAGATCACCCAAAAACAACCAAGAATCACAAGCTAAACTTAGGAAATTCAACCTATCCGGGATTGCATTAGTTAAAACTCAATTTCCAATTAATTTAACATTCATTTATCATCAATTATACACCTCAAATCACTGCTTTAACAGATCCAACGAAAATTCACCAAAATCAATCAAATCTTGCATTTAAAAGCCAAGATCCATAACACAACCTTAAAACCATTTATAAAACACAATTTAAGGATTGAGAACTTCGGAATTTCAGTAAAGAACTTAGAGTTCAGAGGAGAAGGACGTTCTTACCTCCAAACTTGAGTTTCTCCCTTTTAGAATCAAGTTTTCTTGAAAATCCACTTAGCAAATGGTGAGGTTTTGTTGTAGAGATGATTAGCAATCAAAAGGTAATTGAAAAGATGAATTTAGGTGACAAAATCAGAGAGAAAAGCTCTGGAGAAAAGGTGTTTGGCTTGAGAGAAAATGAGAGAAAATAGAATTGAGAGAAAAGTTAGTTAAACCCAAAATATCTTCCCTCCACTTTGTTTTTTATTTAAAACCTTTTAATTAATCATTTAATATCTTTTGAAAATCTGGAGAAACTCCCATTGGGTAAATAGCTCCTTAAAGATTCAAAGTTTCAATCCTTTTTAAAACAGTCTCACAGTTTTCAAAAATTACATTTTGGTCACTAGCCCAAAATGTCACCCTTCCAAACCTCATTTTGCAAAATTGATTTCACAGTTCACTTATATATATTAAAAGAGGATTTTAGAACATTTTTCCATATTTTTAATGCAACCCGAACTAGGTTTTCCTAATTTCACCTTTTTAGATTCGAACAGCACTTTGAACGAACCGGTCAACGCCCAAAACTTCTAAGCCCAAAACCGGGGCGTTACAGTAAAAAAATTCGATTAAAAATAAAAATAGAATAAAAAGTAAATTAAAAGTGCAGAAATTGAAAAACGAAATTCGATGTTACCAATCCCCGGCAACAGTGCCAAAAACTTGTAGGACGTGTAGCTGTTCCATTTTTTTGAGAGCGCAAGTGCACACCCCTGCCAAGTTATAGTATAAAAGATGCCGAATCCCACGAGGATTGGACAACTTATCTCGTTTCGTATTTCCTGTACAAGGTAAAGTAAAACACAAATGAATGGTTGGTTTGGATAGAGAGTAAACAAAAACACAAGTACTAAAGAAGGTGATCAAGTTGATAGAGAAGGAAGGGTTATGCTGCCACTTAGTGTGAAAACTGCACTGCAAAAGGTTTGAGTTATTTTGTGCTGCCACGATATGCTGCCTCGACGGGTATGGCGGGTGGTAAACTACGACCTTGTCACGCAGCCGCAGCAGGTTGATAAAGCAGGCAGGGGTGTACTATCTCGATAGGTGGAATGAAAGGAAGTCATGGTGGCAAGTCTGGCAGATACTCCAAGTTCAGCAGGATAGTCGACAATGATCCCTCCTATTTCTAGGTTAGGATGCTCGAGAGCTAATGTGACATAGGCAATACCTAGCAATCTTAGCGTCAACCTAACACATGCTAGTCGTCTCGGTTGGTAATCCTTTTTAGCCGCTGAAACTTGTGGATTGGTGTGGAACCAAGTTAGTCACGCCTCAGCATGTTGTGACTGTACTTAACCCTTTCGCGAGCCTTGCACTTTCGTGCCCGACAAATGAATTCTCTCAAATGAATGGTGAAGAATGATTGAAAGAATGAAGAACAATGGATTAAGTAAACTCGGAATATTTTATAGAAAGATAACTCAAAACCTAAAACAACCGTTTCAAACTAGTTACAACATAACCCTAACCTAAATAGAATTTAGAACATGGCGGCAGTGAAGAACACAAGAAAAGTCTATATAAAACCTATGATGATTTGAACTAGGAGTACAATGGGTATTTATAGACTCAAGACTAGGTTAAGTCCTCGAAAGTAGCTTTCTATCTTTAATATGGCTTTAAATGTCGACTTCTTTGCGTGGAATATGGACTCTATCTCGTTTGCCTTAGTCCGAAATTAACCTTGAGATTTATGCTTCGGCAGCTTTAGCCACTGCTAAAGACGTCAGAAAATAACATGAACGCCAGCGATAGATTCAGGAGTTTTAGCTCTACAGATCACGCTCCGGTTCTTCAAACTTCCATAGTAGCTTTCGTGGGTAGCAAGGTCGGCAGCAACTCTGCTCGGTAGGTATTCGGCAACAACTTGTCTTCAGCTGGAACTGCTTCAATACAGCTCCTAAGTTTGCTACTCAGCACTGTGTCCTCCGCTCCTCGGTTCCCTCTTTCAGCAGTTAGTACCTACATACAAGAATACACTAAAATAGTATCTCTTGTTCACCAAATAAATGATAATTCATAGAAGTAAGGCAGAACAATAAAACACTGTAAAATGCTATGCGTGAACCTACTTATGCCTAAAATGTGCTTAAAAACAGTAATAATAAGAGTTGGAATGTACATGAAATATAGGACTTATGGATACTTTACAGCGACACTTGGCGGAATTGCTGCTACGGCTGCGTCCTTGGCGACACCTAGAATTGCTTCAGTACAACTCCTTTTGTTCTCAGTTTTCTTGTTCTCTCTGGTCTTCTCTACAGCTACCATCTACAGCACCTGAAAATTAAAAGTAACCTAAAACAGTATCTTTTCTTAACCAAACATGAAATATTCAATAAAAGCATGGTGAAAGAGCAAATATTGTTATTATGTATGCAATGCACCTAAATATGCCTAAATGAGCTTAAGAACAGCAATAAAAAGGGCAGGAATGTGTACAAAATATAGAACTCATAGACACTTTACAATACCAACATCAAGCCATTTGATGATTTCTTTCCTTACTACCTCTTTCATGACTCGGTTAAGCCTTCTTTGTGCCTCTATGGTCGGTTTATGATCATCTTCCAAAAGGATTTTATGCATGCAAACTGTTGGGCTAATTCCCTTCAAATCGGCAATCGTCCATCTTATTGCCTTTTTATGCAGCTTTAGCATGTTGATCAATCTTTGCTCCTTTTCAAGCTACAAATTAGAAGAGATGATTACGAGAAATGTGTTATTGGTTCCTAAATAAACATATTTCAATTTCCATGGCAATGGTTTTAATTCAAGAATAGGAGGTTGTTCGATAAAGGGTTTTTTTATTTTTCTTTCCTCCCCGAAGTAATCTAGTGGTTCGAAATACTTACCTGGATGACTAGCTATCTAGTTTGCTTCCTCCTACTTATTATTGTCCTGTTCTTCATGCTCTTCAGGGTTAAGGCAATCGTCAAAACAATTATCCAGGCAATTGTCACAGCAATTGTCGAGGCAATTGCTAGAGCAATCTTCCTCCACATCAAAATCGAACTCAGTTGTGGCATGATGACTTGACACTCTTCTGGGTCATTGGCTTGCTTAAGGGTGTGGAACACATTTAGCTTGATTTGCTGATCATTTACCCTCATGGTGAGTTCTCCTCTCTCTACGTCGATCAAGGTCCTTCTTGTAGCTATGAATGGCCTCCCAAGAATTATAGGTGCGAACTCATTTGCTTCACAATCCAAAACAATAAAGTCAGCATGGAAAATAAATTTATCAACTCATACAAGGATTTCCTCAAATTTTACCTCTGGATGAAAATAAGATCTATCAGCAAGCTGTAGCATCACTTTAGTAGGTCTCGCCTTCCTTATTCCTAGTCGTTGGAAGACTGATTTTGGCATAAGGTTTATGCTTGCTCCAAGATCGCAAAATGCCTTCCTGACATAGTGATTCCATATCGCACATGGTATGGTAAAACTGTCGGGATCTTTAAGCTTAAATGGCATTCGGTTGTGCATCATGGCCATACATCCTTCCATTACAGCAACGGTTTCAAATTCTCATATTCTTCTTCTCTTAGAGACGATGTCTTTAAGGAACTTGGCGTAGTTCGGCATTTGCTCGATTGCTTCTACCAAAGGCAAGTTGATGTAGACATGTTTCAAGATGTCGAGAAACATCTTGAATTGGTATTCTTGTTTCTTCCGTTTCAACCTTTGTGGGAACGGTGGTGGAAGTCGAATATCATCAATCTGTTCCTTGCATGGGAATTTGATTTGAGGCATTGAATCAGGACTTTCATATGCCTTCTTGTTCTCTGTGGTGTCTTTGTTGGGCATTGTCGAGGTAATGTTATCAAGCATTGTCGTGGCAATTGGCTTCTTTTATTTTGTCTCCTCTGTGTCATGAACTCAGGGTTCCTTGAGTTGTTTACCACTTCATGTGGTGATTGCCTTGTGTTGCTCATGAGTTATTCCCCTTGCGACCTCAGTATTGCTAGGCAAACCACCCATCGGTCTCGAATTCAGGATCTAAGTGAATTGCCCAACTTGAGTTTCCAATAATTTCAAAGTTGCTTCATGGTTCTACATTCTCATATCAGTCTTGTCAATAAAAGTATCAGTCCTTTTTATAAATTTATTAGTATTAGCCATATATGCACTAGTTTGAGACATGAAAACATTTACAGAGTTTTCCAACGAACTGAACGGTATTGATTGTTTTTGTTTTATCTATTTCTGTGACATCGATTGTCGAGGCATGTTCTATTGGAATTCCAATGCTGGAGCATTCTGATTTTTCTGATTGAGGTCATTGTTGGGATTGCTCTATGAGAAATTTGGATGTTTCTTCCAGGCTGGATTTTAAGTGTTGGACATCATGTTGTTGTTTCGGTTGTAGTTTCCAACATAAAAACTGGACTCTGGGTGGTGCGGACACTCAGAAGAATCATGGTTACCATTACATAAATCACAAAAGGAATCTACTACCTTGACCTCTTGTTTGTTGCTTGGTCATTTCATGTTCTTAACCAAATTGGTTAATGTAGCCAATTGCGAGAGAATCGAATCCGATTACTCAAGCTCGTTTATTGTAGCACGGAGTCTGACTCCTCCTCTTCGGGTAGTTGGGAATTGATAATCATTTTTAGCAAGTCTGTTCAAAATCTCTATTGCTTTTTCTGGTGGCTTGTCTAGGAGTATGCCATTTGCCGGGGCGTCTAGCATCATCCTTGTCGGTGTGTTTACTGCATTGTAAAACATCGTCACTTGTGTCCACATTGGGAATCTATGTAGGGGACATTTGTGCAAAAGCTCTATGTATCGCTCCCAAGCCTCATACATGGATTCATCATCTGTCTGCTGAAAAGAAGTGATTCCGTTACGTAACTTATCAGTCATATTTGTAGGATTAAATCGAGCAAGGAAATCACAACATAAATTAGTCCAAGATCCTATAGATCCAACTGGAATACTATTCAACCAAGTTTTCGCCCTATCCCTCAGTGAATAGGGGAATAATTTTAGCCTCATAATATCCTCCTGGACTCCTTGTAGTTTGAATGAATTGCAAATCTCTAGGAAAGATTTAAGGTATTGTCTGGTGTATTCAGTTGTCGAGCAACCAAATTGACCAATTGTATTGATGATATTGAACATTGCTGACTTTAATTCACAGTGGGCAGCTTCGATTGCAGGTGTGACAACTCCTGGGTTCAGTCCGTTGAGATCTTCCTCTAAATAATCTCGGACGTTTAGGTTCCTTGCTTGAGCAAATTGAGATGGCAGATTCACTTTGTCTTCTGCTACGGCAATCTAATTGCCGTTGGCATTGTTATTGCCGACTTGATATGATATCACTGCTCTCAGTCTTTGTTGGAATCTTTGACATGTACATTAAATTTCTAGATCAATGGGATATACTGGAGTTGTTGGATTTGCCCTAGTCATACGCCAATGCAAAACCAAATGCTGTCAGCCCTTGAGAAACTGAAAAAAGTAAAAAATAAAAGTCCAAGAAAATAAAAACGAAGTCGCTATTGCCAATCCCTGGCAACGGCGCCAAAAACTTGTTGTGTGATTCGAGTGCTTCGCAATTTGTGCAAGTATACACGTCGCAAGTTATAGTATTGAAAGATATCGTCTCCACATGGTTTGGTGCCACTTCAAGAATCTATCGTCTCACATTGAAAAGTAAAAGAAACACAAGTAATGGTTTTGGGTTGGATAATCGACTGAATTAAAATATTGAATAAACTAAAGAGCTGAGTTGATAGAATGAGAGAATAGGTTGGGTTATATTGCGTCATAGAGTGGAATTCGAATGGAACAATCTTGGTTTTGCATGCAAGAGGATGCTTGATTGCCTCGTCAATGGGCAGAATGATTGCCTCGGTAATGCGCAATACGATTACCTAGGCAATGCACAAGGTGACTGCTTGGGCAATTGGTAAGGCGGTTGCCAGGGCAATGAATTAAGCGACTGTCTGGGCAATTTGAGCGATAACCTTCAAGCTTCAGCAAAGCGTTCTTCAATGGCATTTTCTTATCCCTAAATCTAAACTCTATCAATGTGCAAAGCTTGATAATACCTCCCAACTTGAACCAAGGGTGAACATCAACCGATCGTATGCTTCTTTTAGCCGTTGAAATTCATACTTATTCCTAAGCCAAATTAGTTTTCATCTATTTGGGTAAAAACCATGCTTATTCGTTTCTTGAATCTAACTATCCCGATATTAGATAAATGGATGCAATCACAATTTTCTCTCCCGATTAGGGCTTGGATTCCTCTTAGGATTTCTTGGAATTTTTTACATTGATTAGGGTTGAATTCATGGAGAAATCGGCTGCTTCCTCGTATGCTTCAATCGGACGCCTCTTCTTTCCTTCATTTTCACGGCAATGCTTGCCCGGGCAATTATCATGCATGCATAAAAACACATACCAAGCAGCACCTTTTCTACCAAAATACGTTAGTAATGATAATCAAGCATGGTGATGAAGAAAATAGTGCAAATATGCATGAATGACTAATAATGCAACCTAAATAAGCCTTAGTCTAACAATAATTGAGACGAAAAGGGGTAGAAAATTAGTACTTTTACACACTTAAAATGGTTGTTATCTTCACGTTGAAGATGCACTAGCTGTATGGAAAAAAGTTCTATATTTATACCGATCATAATAGTTTAAAATATCTACTCATCTAGAAAGCCTTCACATGGTCTAGTCAAAAGACCGAATCGAGCAAGCTACACTGGGTTTACCGAAGATAACCCGTGAAGGTTGACCTTGATAAAAGACCATTTTTTTCTTTTATATTGTCTAGATGCAAATAGTGAAACTTGTGTTAGTATTCTGGTTGAAGATGAAATATCAATTCAAACGATCATCGATTTAGCATTCAATTGCACATACACACGATTTATGAACTAATTTGCAAATCTGTTAAACTACATGGACTTGTCATATTTTGAAGTTACCTGTAGAGTGTCCATAAGTCCTATATTTTGTACACATTCATGCCCTTATTGTTGTTGTTCTTGAGCTCATTTAGGCATATCTAGGAGCATTGCATGCATTATAACAACATCTTCTCTTGTACCATACTTTTATTGAATATCTTATAATTGGTGATGAAAAGTTAATGTTTTAGTTAGTTTATGTTTTCAGGCGCTATGGCTAGGAAAGTAGAGGAGAGAACAGGACATGGCGAGGGAAGCTGGAACTAAAGAAGTTGTACTGAAGCAGCTTAAGTTGCTTCCAAGGACACTGCCGAAGCAACATTTCCGCCAAGAGCCGCCCGGGCAGGAGTTACACCGACTTAGCCAAGATGGGTTGCGATTTCAAGAGAAAAATTTCCTAAGCCCAATGAATCCAGTCTTGCAACTTCGTGAAGCCTGTAGCGGCCGGTAGAGTTAATGCAAGATCGATAAGTATGAGCACTTATCCTTACTTGCTGAAGAAGGCAACGTCCAAAGAGTCTGTATTTAAAGCATAAAGGAGTGTATATTTAATGTAATTTACTTTTAGGACTCCTACTTCAAGAAGGACTCAACTTAGGTCAAGAGCCCTATATATACCCAATGTATGTAAGGGTGTAGGGGCATGCATGTCGTGAGGAATTGACGGCATTTGCCGATTAGAGTGTAGATGGGGGGTTAGCTAGATAAGTTGGAGTGTTGGGGGTCGTGGCACAATTCTCCTAGGGTTTAGGCGCGTGTATGTAAAGTAATTTGGGAAACGGTTGTATAGCTTTGAGTGTTTTCAATAAAATTTTGAGTTTGCTTAATCTATGCTTCTTGTTCGTTCAATTAGTCCACACCAGACAATTGAAGAGAAAATCTATTTGTCGGGCTCGAAAGTTCAAGGCTCATGAAAGGGTTAAGCACGGTCACAAATCACAAAGGCATGACTAACTTGGTTCCAGACTAGACCACAAGTTTCAGCGGCTAAAGGGGATTACAAACCGAGTTGTCTAATTTGGTTCCACACTAGTCCTCAAGTTAAACAATCTCAAGCATCCTAACCTAGAAATAGGAGGGATCATAGTCGACTATCCTGCCGAACTTGGAATGACTGCCAGACTTTTCGCTAGGACTTCTCTCCGTTCCACCTGCCGAGGCAGTACACACCCCTGCCATGGCAATGATTTGTTGCGATCGTGTCACAAGGTCGTAGTTTGCCGCCCACCTTACCCGTCGCGGCAGCATCTCCTGGCAGCGCGAAACATACTCAAGACTTTGCAGTGTAGTCCACAAGCTACCGAGATGCACTTGTCTTACCCAGCTTATCGCCCAATCTCCCTCTATCATTCCTCTTATCATTATCTTTATTTTTACTTGTGTTTTTTATATTTCCACATCTTGAGATTTAATGGCGCATTTATTAAATCTTTTTGAAGGAAACCATTCATAAGAGCTGCTCCAATCCTTGTGAAGACGATATCTTTTATACTATAAGTTGACAAGAGTGTGCACTTGCACTCACAAAAGAAGAACACCTAAACGCTCTACAAGTTTTTAGTGTCGTTGTCGGGGATTGGCAGCAGCAACTATGTTTGAATTTATGCACTTCTATTTAGTTTTTGCACATTAATTTTATTTTTATTTATTCTGCTAAAATATATATATATATATATATAATAGCTTCTTTGCTTTCTTGGTGTATGTCCCACCAAGGCAGCAAGGTTGGCAGCAACATCCACCTGAGGAGGGGAAGGAAGAAAGGATCGGGAAAGATGAAAGGATCGGGAAAGATGAAAGAATAAAGGAGAGGCCCAACTAGCGGGCAAGGAAGCCCAAGGCAGAAGAGCATAACGGCTAGTGGCTTCATAACGGGGAGCTGCAACGGTTATATTTGCCCCAGGGAGCAGAACGGATATCGCATAACGGCTAGAACCCCGTAATTTGCGCCGCAATAATTGTCGCCCATTGACAGCGTGCCCGCCATGGCAGCGAAGAGAAACGGCTATATAAGGCCAACTATTCTACCACCCGTTCTTCACTTTGCTCTCTCTTTTCTCTGAATTCTTTCTACATTTTTTGCTTCCAAGATTTCGTTGCTTTCTTTCTTTCACATTCTTTTAACTTTCTTTAGGAAAACAGTCGTTCCCTAAACTATGGCCTCATCAAAGAAACATGCCGCCACCTCCAAACCCCAATACAAGAGGTTCTTGAAACTTGCCGTCGAGGAGACCTATAACCAGTTCTATAAAGACAGGCAACTATGGGAAGAAATGGGCTTTCACTACACCCAGCCTGATGGTGACTTCGGGTTGGAACCTTCCATGTTCGAGATGATCCATAATATGGGCTGGGACCAATTCGCACAGTAGCCAGAGGGGATTAACAGCAACCATGTCCGAGAGTTCTATACCCACCGGCCAAACCCAGAGAGCACTTTCGTTTATGTTAGGGGAGAAGGTGTTAAGTTAACCGTTGATATGATCAACAGCTTCTACAGCATAGAAGTCAGCGACGAGCAGCATGGAGAGTGGGAGTCATATTTGACAGTCGCTAAATACAACGAAATCAAGAAAGAGCTCTGCCGGCCAAACACCAAATGGCTGACAGGCATAAATAATGGGTCAGTCAACCGCGGAGACTTGCCGCCAGAGGCCGCCCTATAGAGCTACTTCGTCCATCCCCGCCTGATGCCAACCTCACACGGATCGACATTAAAGAGGCCGCGGCTGGCCCTCATCAGCAGCGTCATGAAAGGGTGACAGATCAACGTTGGCGATATAATACTAAAGGAGATCTACGCCCATGCAGAAAAGCCAACCATCAAAGGCCCACTCTTCTTTCATGCACTCATCACAAGCCTCTATGCCAATTTTGGCGTGCCGCTACATCCAAAAGATAAAATTCTTTCTGCCAAGAAAGGATGGACAAGAAGAGCACGCCAACAAATGATGCATAGTGCAGAGCCAGAAACACCTTCCACCTCCCAACCGACATCCCAAGCTGCCGCCACCCCAGCCGCAGCAGGCAGTACTAATGCTGCTCTTACGTCTGCCGCAACTCCCTTACTGCACAGCCTAGTGGAAAGCTGCTAGTGGATCTAGAAAAAGCAGGTGATCTTCACCAAATATGTAGCAGGTAGTACTGATGCTGCCCTTTGTGGCCTACCTGTTGGACAAATACCAGGACGTTGGACCACAGTTGCCCGCCTTTCCAACGGAGCTAGCAGCATCTAACCCATTACACATCACTCCAAGACATGTTATTGCTCCTACCGCCAACGACAGCAAGGGGCCGCACTACCGCCCCAAGAGAAGAACCTCCCCGACCCCATTCCAGCCTTATGACCTCACCTCCTCCTCCGAATCCGCGAAGGAAGAAGAGACCACTGCTGCCTCCCCAATAGCCAGAGCCACTACTGCCCAAGACTTCGGCTAGTCCGACTTGGAAATTTCAGACTCCTTTGAAGAAGCACCGGCCGAGGTAGCACGAAAGGGAAATAGGCCAGCAGCAGAACCCCTGGGTGGAGAAGCTGACAGAAAAATCAAGAAAGCCACCCCCAACCATCGCGTAGTTCGAAGAAGAGCCCAGCAGAAGTACCAACTGCTACGCGCCGCCTTATCCTGCCAGCCCTTTCAGATTCCTCTGCTGACACGGCAGCAACAGAGGGGAACTTCCCCAGCCTATAGCACCATTTTCCTTTTCATTTTTTAATGTTATTTTCTAATTCTGTTTTATATTCTTTTTATCTTTTATTTTATGTTTTTAATTTTTGTTTTGTAGAGGCATTGAGGACAATGCCAACCTTGAGTTTGGGGGGAATTAATCCTCTTTGTTTTAGATTCATAGCATATAGATGAATTTGTAAATTCTGCCCCTAGTACTTAATAAAATAGAATCCTTAGTTCAAAACGCGTGCCTTTGATAGCTTAGCCGACTACTTATATTCACACCATTCTAAAAATTCTAACCTAACTTTGGGAAGAAGCGAGAAAATACTTAGAAAATTTTCTTTGTGCCAATTATCCTTTAAACTTGTCTGTTAAATGCTGAATTTTTGTTTAAGTTATAAGTTTGACATCGTCTGCCTTACTTAATAAAAGTTTCTTGATTGAATACAGGTTCACCGCCACGGCAGCACAGGGAAGCACAAAAAAACTGATAAAAAACCTAGAGGTTCCCGAAACAGGCTCTAGGCAGAAAGGATAAAAACCTAGAGGTGCCTGAAACAGGCTCTAGGAAGAATAAAGACCCTAGAGGTGCCCGAAATAGGCTCTAGGAAGGATCATGAGCAAGGACACTCCGCTGCTATCAAAATCCAAACCAAGTGACAGATAAATTAGCAAGAGTGAATGAAAGTCTTCACGGGATGACTCTACTCAAAGGATTGAGAGTTTCTAGAGTGCACCTACCCTAGCTTTAAACCCGGAGAATAGTTATGATGAGCTGAAGCCCTTAAAGCCATGATTAGAAAAAGGAAACAAAAGTGCCCAACTGTGCTACTAAGGCAACAACTTGTATGTTTCTAAGAGATTTAATTATTTTAGGCATACTTTGTTAATTTGGTAACTTCAGCATGTTTAGCATGAACACAGACCTGCACACACTGCACTGGCATTAAGAAAAATTAATCTGGGTTATTTCATGTTATTCCCTGTCACTAACATTGTACAGGTGCCACGACCTTGAGGCAAGAAATCAAGTTGTAAAGCTAATTTTCTATTAATTTTGTGGTAAGGGCAATTTTACTAGTTAGGTTGCATTGCTTGAGGATAAGAAATAGTTCGAGTTTGGGGGTATGCAGAGTGTCCATAAGTCATATATTTTCTACACATTCTTGCCCTTATTATTGTTGTTCTTGAGCTCATTTAGGCATATCTAGGAGCATTGCATGCATTATAACAGCATCTTCTCTTGTACCATACTTTTATTGAATATCTTATAATTGGTGAAGAAAAGTTACTGTTTTAGTTAGTTTATGTTTTCAGGTGCTATAGCTAGGAAAGTAGAGGAGAGAAAAGGACAAGGCGAGGGAAGCTGGAACCAAAGAAGCTGTACAGACGCATCATAAGTTGCCGCCAAGGACACTGCCAAAGCAGCATTGCCGCCAAGAGCCGCTCGGGCAGGAGTTACACCGACTTAGCTAAGATGGGTTGTGATTTCAAGAGGACAATTTCCTAAGCCCAATGAGCCCAGTCTTGCAACTTCCTGAAGCTTGTACCGGCCGGTAGAGTTAATGCAAGATCGATAAGTAGGAGCAGTTATCCTTACTTGCTGAAGAAGGCAACGTCCAAAGAGTTTGTATTTAAAACATAAAGGAGTCTATATTTAATGTAATTTACTTTTAGGACTCCTACTTCAAGAAGGACTCAACTTAGGTCAAGAGCCCTATATATACCCAATTTATGTAAGGGTATAGGGGCATGCATGTCGTGAGGAATTGACGGTATCTGTCGATAAGAGTGTAGATGGGGGGTTAGCTAGATAAGTTGGAGTGTTGGGGTCGTGGCGCAACTCTCCTAGGGTTTAGGCGCGTGTATGTAAAGTAATTTGGGAAACGGTTGTATAGCTTTCAGTGTTTTCAATAAAATTCTGAGTTTTCTTAATCTATGCTTCTTGTTCGTTCAATTAGTCCACACCATATAGTTGAAGAGAAAATCTATTTGTCGGGCACGAAAGTGCAAGGCTCACGAAAGGGTTAAGCACGGTCACAACTCAAAAAGGCGTGACTAACTTGGTTCCACACTAGTCCACAAGTATCAACGGCTAAAAGGGATTACCAACCGAGTTTTCTAATTTTGTTCCACACTAGTCCTCAAGTTAAGCAATCTCGAGCATCCTAACCTAGAAATAGGAGGGATCACAGCCGACTATCCTGCCGAACTTGGAATGACTGTCAGACTTGCCGCCAGGACTTCTCTCTGTTCCACCTGCCGAGGCAGTACACACCCCTGCCATTGCAATGATTTGTTGTGATCGTGTGACAAGGTCGTAGTTTTCCGCCCACCTTACCCGCCGCGGCAGCATCTCATGGCAGCGCGAAATATACTCAAGACTTTGCAATGCAATCCACAAGCTACCGAGCTGCACTTGTCTTACCCAGCTTATCGCCCAATCTCCCCCTATCATTCCTCTTTTCACTATCTTTAACTTTACTTGTGTTTTTTATGTTTCCACATCTTGAGATTTAATGGCGCATTTATTAAATCTTTGTGCAGGAAACCATTCATAGGAGCTGCTCCAATCCCTGTGGAGACGATATTTTTTATACTATAACTTGACAAGAGTGTGCACTTGCGCTCACAAAATGAGAACACCTAAACGCTCTACATTACCAATATTTATTTAATCAAGTTTCATGCTTACACGTAAAATTTTAGCTTGATTCGGCCATCCGAACTCATTTAATTGCATGCATAACATTCAAGGACCAAATTATAACTTTTCAAACTAATTTTTATCTTTGCAAAACAATCCTCACGAAAGGTTTCAAAACCTCTCTCAAAGGTTTTGAAACTGTTTTCCCAGTAACCAAAATTTCACTCAAGGTTTCAAAACCTTGGCACTGGTCTTTAAACCAGCTTCAACAGGTTTCGAAACCTGTTCATAAGGTTCCAAAGCTTACCTGCAGATTTGCAGAAAATGCATACACAAAACACTTTAGGACCATATTAAACATATCTACATTATCCCTAAATATGCTAATACACACTTCAATTATACATCACACCTATAACATGCTTCTAAAGACTTGCATAACAATTTACATTTCAATTCAAATTCAATAACATAAACTAGAGGCGTGCTTCCTAATTTACATCCAACTCGTAATTCAAATAGAGATTCAAGGCACAATTCAGCATTGGCATATCATCTATAGTCTATAGACCTCATTTCAAACATGCTTGACCCATTTAAGCATATGCATAAACATTCATATCTCATATGTAGAACTATATAACCTTTCAAACATCAAACATGTTTAATCACACTATCATCAATCATGCTTCAATCCAACAACAAAATCGAACATGTAAAGCCTTACACAACTCCACAACAACCACATAAACTTGCAAAACTAGAGAGTTCAGCAAATAACCCTCCAAAATACAACTTGGTCATATTTCCCTTTATTACTACAAAGCATTTAAAACCATACTTGAGCAAGGATCTCTTCCTTGCTTGCTAGCTGCCTCTACCATTTACTTCTCTGCATTGATGAGAAAAGAGAGCGTGAGTATAAATGCTTAGTGAAGGATGCTCAAGAAAATACTCATCAATGCATTAAAACCATTTATATCAAAACATGTGTTTGAACATTTGCCAAAACTTCCCATGCCTCATTCTCATTCCAAAACACATTTGATAAATCATTATTTCATCATGTATCATAAACCATTACATGCTCTAAAAGCAAAACCTCAATTTAAGCCTTCACATGCTTGTTCACAATTAGAAAAGCATAAAGAGTATCTCATGTATAAATCACATTATACAAAATCTCAACACAAATCATGATACATTTGTTCTCATATATTGGCTTAACAAGTGACAAAAACAAAGATCATTTCTTTACACAAAACTCTCATCGGTTACACGATTTTCTCAAGTGGTTACTCTTCCCACTTAACATACATCCTCGAACCGTAGTATCGGACACTTAACACCCTACGGTTGTGATGTATAAATCCACCAGCGGGAGAATACGGCACAATTAACCCCTCGACCACTACGATTCACATGGTGGAGAAAACGGCACAATTAACCCCACGACACACATGTGGTGACTTATTATAATGCACTTTAACTCTATGGCCGACCAACTATATCTGATAACATTTTAAACCATTTGTCACTAGCTAATATATAGATTCAAACCACATTACCTCACTGTTTTTCATATGCATGAATCAAAACAATTACAATATTTCATTTCAAATTCTTTAAACTATGAACATAGCATTTCTAAATCATGTTGCAAATCATTTTCTAATATCATAAATCATCATCATATAAACATTTGCAACATCTTTCATTCTCAAACATGCATAAAACAGTAGGTAAACATATCCATTTAAAAGAGCATGAGATTGTAAACAATGAAACCGAAAACGAGAGCAAAAATTCCAATAATTACTTCTGAGCTTAGACAAGCGATTCAAGCTTAATATAAACTCCCAAAATCACTTCCAAATCTTTAGAAAGCTGAAAATCATGTTTTCACTCACCGACTACGCAAAACGTCCACGCCGATGCGAAAATCAAGCATTCGATGCTTCCAAAACTTCACCTTATGCTACCGGATTTTCTCCTCCATTTTATCCATATAAAACCAAAGGATTAATGCCTCAATTAGCATCCAACAATCCCAGCAACAACAATCCTCAACTTCGCTTCACTAAACCTCATCAAACACCTCCCAAAATAACCGAAAATACCAACACCACTACTCAAACCCAGTCATAACCAAATGATTCGAACAACATATCAACATCAATTTAAACTTCAAAACACCCTCATATCATCCTTATACCTCCAACATTCATTAATCGCCCACAACTCCTCAAAAACACAATTCTAGCAACATAGAAAATTAGAGATTCACCTAGTTTCGGGATTCTAATGTTAAAACCAACTTATTAACATTATAAAACATCAATATCATGTTCTTATCTGATCAATAACCTAACAAAAAAGATCTGAAACGAATCTTAATCAATTTCACCAATTAAATCTCAATTAAATCAAATTTCCACAATTAAATCATCAAAATCTATTAGAAAACTTATGTAAAGGATCAAGAACTAGGGAATTTCAGTAAAGAACCATTCATTAACAGAGAAGAATGAACCTCACCTCTAATGATTGAAATCCCTCTCAATTAGATGATTTTCTCTTGAAAAACAAATGACATCAATGAGATTTTGTAAAAAACAAGTTATAAAATCTATTAGAAATTAATAGATTAAGAAAAAAGATCATTACCTCATATCTTTGCTAGAAAAATGAGTGTTTGGCTGAAGATATTTTGAGAGAAAACTTTTGGAGAGAAAAGTTACGTCAAATTTGTTTTTAAGAAATTACTACCTTCTTTTTAATAAATCACTTTAATCATTTAATTAAAACACTTTAAAACTAATCCAATTGAGAGAAAAATCTGATAAAAAAATTTAGATATATTAGCTCCTTAAATATTCAAAGTTTTGACACTTTTACAAAACAATCACTAAAAATAGTTCCACTTTTTATTTGGTCACTAGTACGAATATATCAAATATCTAAAACTCATTTTCCAAAATTGATTTCACTAAAATCATTTATATATTAAATGAAGATTTTAGAAAAAAATTCCATATTTTTATCATTCTCAAAAATATTTATTACATATTAAATCATGAAACTAACTCGAATCACTAACTTTGTTCTCCCGAACCGTCTAATCTTTCCAGTTAACATCCAGGACCAAAATCGGGGCATTACATCACGACCAAGATTTGGAAGAAAATTCATGAGGTGTTGGATACCATGTTGCATTTTAGCAACAGTTTTCACCCTCAGAATGTGGTCAGTCCGATCGAGTTGTACAAATTTTGGAGGATATGCTTTGTTGTTGCATCATTGATTTTGAGGGTAGTTGGGATGAGCACCTCTAACTAGTTGAATTTGCCTATAACAATAGCTTTCAATCGAGCATTAAGATGGCTCCTTTCTAAACCTTTTATAGGAGCATGTGTAGAACAACGTTGTGTTGGATGGAACTCAACAAGAGAATGATTGTATGATCAAATCTGATTAAGCAAACTGAAGAGAAACTTCAAATTATCAAAGAAATATTGCAAGAGGATTTTGATCGCCAGACAGCTGATTCAAACCAGAAGCATAATTACATTGAACACGAGGTTGTTGACAATGTTTTCCTCAAGGTGTCACCGTGGAAGAGAGTAGTATGATTTGGGTAGAAGGGCAAGTTGAGCCCGAGGTTTATTGGACCATATAAGATCTTAAATAGGATTGAACATGTGGCTTATCATTTAGCTTTGCCTCCGGAAATGGAACGTATTCATAACGTCTTCCATTTTTTTTATGTTGAGGCGTTACTGTTCTGATCCATCACATGTTATCTCACTTGAGAAGATTAAGATCAATACCGACTTGACCTATGAGAAGCCGATAGGAGTCCTTGATATAGGAGTTAAGGAGCTTCGTAACAAGTGTATACCTTTGGTGAATATGCCGTGGAGGAGCCATGAAATTTAGGAAGCCACTTGGGAAATTGAGGAGAACATGAGGTTGCTTTATCCGCATCTTTTTCCATCAGGTAAATTTCAAGGATGAAATTTTATTTAAGGAGGGTGAGAGTTATAACAACCCAGATTTCGGAATCCGTGGGTCGGTTCACTCGAGCGGTGGACGTTACGTGTTGGGCCAAGATTTTGGGCCCATTGGGTGTTCAAGAGATCCTTAGTGGGCTTCCTAATTGTTATTGGGATTGAGTTTTGGTTTGATATGTGAGATTGGTGGATGATGGAGGGGTAAAAGAGTAAATCTACTCATTTTGAAGAGGGAAAGGTGTTGATTCTTTATACTTTATGCAAAAAGCAAGATGAATGTTAGGCTTAATAGGCTCGATTTCCTTCATCCGAAATGGACTGCCAAGTGGTGGAGAAGTTGGATTTTTGGGTGATTGATTTGTGGAAGCCAAAAATAAATGACACGATGAATTTATAGTCGTTCAGACTTCGAACAAGCACCTACATCCACTACCTTAGCTCCCACTAAGGAATTTTCAACCAATTCACTAATTGATTCGTCCTCTTTTCTAGGCTTAGGAGGAAACCCTTACAAACGGTCAATCTTTCTACCCAAAGATTAACCAAACACTCTTTACAAGAGAAATAAAATAAGAAAACTAAAAATCCTCTCACAAGGTATTTGTTTGCACTCTTTAAGCTCTCACCCTAACCTAAACACTTGAACAAATATGACAATTTTTGCTCACAAGTGTTGTCTATACAAAGAATGAATAATTAAATCCCTAAGACAAATTTCTCATCATATAGTTGTTGACAATTGAAGCATTAATCTTCTCTTGATTCTTGGAGGTCCCTTTTATACTCCTCTTTAAGTTCATAGCCGTTACTAGTTGTTATGGATGAATTGGAGCCGTTGGAGCCTTTGTTTTCTACCATAAATGCAGTTATGCAGCTTAGTGTATCGATACTCGAATGTTTGTATCGATACAGTCCCTTTTTAGAATTAGTCGTTGAGCATTTTCAGCTGATGTGTATCGATACACATGTTAAGCGTATCAGTAAAGTCCTGCAATTTAAAAGATCGTTGGGAAATTGACCGTTGGGGTAGTTGAGCGTATCGGTATGCGATACAACCGTATCGACACGCGATCTAGTCGTTGGGTATTTTAAAGCACACGGTATCGATACGGAAAAGGCGTATTGGTACGAATTTTGGATACTGGAATTTCCCTGAAGCTGAAACCCTAAGGTGTATCGATACGGTTTGAACTGTATCGGTACAGTAACATTAAATTTATAGGTTTGGCTACTTTAAAGACATTTAAAATTGTTCCAAAGCCTTTTAAAATTGTTTGAGATTCTCCCCTTTCCTATTTAAAAATTTGAATAAGAGATTTTAAAATTTAAAAGTAGTTAAAGCTCCCCCTTATTCACTTGAAAAAGCAATTTTTCAAACTTTTTCAAATCTTTTTCCCCTCTTTTTGTTATATCAAAAAGAATTCATGAAACTTTAGGCTTAAAAAATAACAAAAGAGGTTTAAAGAATTTGACTCTTTTAAAAAAATTGTTTTAAAAATTGGCTCCCCCTTACTCAAGGCATCAAATAATGTTAGTCCAACAATATGATTATCTAGTTGTTATAGAAAATAATTCTAATTAAAACAAAAACAACTAGAAATTTACCAACACTTGAACTTCAAGGAGGATGTGAAGTCTTCCTTCTTCAAGTGTTCTCCTTCTTGTGTGTATGGAGCTCCCTCTCAAATTTGGACTTGTTGATAACTCTCTATCACACCTAAATAAGACAATCATGTAATTTTGGGGATGTGAATTGTTGTGGATCCATAAACGTTAGTAGAACATAATTTTGTCCCCTTTGGAATCCATTTTTCAATTTCATCCTTTTTAGTTGAAGTACTTAATCCTTTTGGGACCCAAATACTTCTAAAAATTGTGCCATTCAAAAATCTAGGGGCACTAGATTGTCTAACATAAAAATTTGATTTTCCAAAATCATTTTTCATTTTAAGCTTCTTGGAAATCAAATCATTTTTCTTTTTAAGATCATCAATTTCTTGTTGATGACCTTTTTCTAAATTTTGAAGCAAATTTTGTAAATCTAAAACTTTAAGTTCAAAATCTTTGATTTTTGCTTCAAACTCTAAATTGGTTTTTAAAAGCAAATCATTTTTTATTTTTAATTTTGAAATCAACTTTTTTGTTTTTCGAAAATGAAGCCTTGAATTCAAAAACCAATTCATCATAGGCTTCTTGTAACTCATCAAAAGTATAAGAATTTGAACAAGATGAGTTAGAAGTTACCTCACCCTCTTGGAGGGTCATCAAACATAAGTGGGCTACCTTATCATCGATGAAGTCTTCATCACTCCAAGTTGCCACATATTCTTGCTTTGAAGATGATCCCTTTTTGTTGCTATTGTGGGAATCCTTCGTCTTCTTCTTCGATTTATACTTGGATTTAGCCATCTTACTCTTCATGAATCGTATGAACTTTTTGAAGAGATGAACCATCTCTTCATCTTCACTTTCCTCCTCACTAGATTCTTCGTGTTGGCTTGTGGAGGATGGAAGGGGAATGACATTGACATCAATGCCCTGCTTCTTGATCTTCTTCTCGTTCTCCCTCTTCAAGGGTTTAAACATCATCTCATGGGTGAGCAAAGATCCAACGAGCTCATCAAGCTTGAGCTCTTTCAAGTTCTTTGCTTCTACAATTGTCATCTTTTTGGACTCCCGTGAACCGGGAAGTGAGTAGATCAACTTCCGAACGAGTTTTTCTTCCGAAATCTCCTCTCCAAGACCTTTGAGTTGGTTGACAATTGTGGAGAAACGGTCGAACATCCTCGTGATGTCTTCATCCGAGTCTATCTTTAATTTTTCATACTCGAGGTTGAGAAGACCGACCTTTGTCTCCTTTACTTTGTTAGTTCCTTCGTATGTGACTTCAAGATTGTCTCATACCTCCTTGGCATCTTCACAAGAAGACATCTTCTCATAGATGTTGGTGTTGAATCATCGGCGCACCCCATGGCGCAACGGAAAAACAAACACGACGATCTCACCAGCGATCCAGTACGTTTAATCCGAATTCAGGAGGAAGAGATAGGTTTACTTACATTGAGTTCCTTGATAAACATCATGAACAGAAAAGTTTAACGATCTCACGAACGATACAAATCTTAGCCTCCACGAATAGATCGTCTCAGCCTCTACTCAGTTCACCCAGTTGAAAAGTTGAGAGCAATTTTCTTTTTCACAAAACATTTTTGACAAAAAATACATTTCAAAAGGTTAGACAGCTGCTAGACCATTAACCCCTTTTTATAGTATGTTACCCTAACTGCATAGGATTTTTAATTAATTCTGAACTATAATTACTTTAATTATTTTAAATTTGGAATTCTATATATAATAAAATACTTTAGCATATATATCAAATATATATGTCTTAATATTAATTATACATGTTATATATGTACAACTAAATTGTACATATGTAACTTATTCATTAATTGCTCTTTTCAACCCTGAGGTGTGACCCTGTAGGTTTCAGTAACATTAGTAGCAATTATCAGAACTATTCCAATATCACAAACAATGAGTGACATCTAGCAATGTATCATTGTCACCTAAATTACTGGAAGTAAATATTCAACGTAACATCTTCGTGATCAACTATTCTAATGTATTATATCCCTTTGTCCTTTATATCTAGAATAGGCACAAGTCTTGGAATAGTCACACTTGTTTTGTCTATCTATTATTTCTTGATATCTAGAGTAGACAACATACGAATAATATGTGATATCTCATATCAACTTATTCGAGCATGGCCATGCATTTCTAGTCTTACTCAATCAAGTGGCTTATGATATGTTTCCTATTATGTAGGAAGGACAAATCCTATCTCGACCATTCATATCCCACTACACATATCATGATATGCTCAATGTCTGTCTTTATAGTGTAACCATTTACGGTGCACGTTTAACTGCATCAAAGCACATAATAATATATTTTAAGATAGTAATGATCTCAAGTTAAAGGATTATACATATAGTTATCATTATGAGCAATATCGTGACAATTACATAATAATCCAAGACATATGCTCATAGCGGGTCAATCCAATATGTTGTTATCCAACATCATATTAATGCTTTGATTTTGACATCAGTATGTCAATGACAACACAATGTCATCAGTCAACATGTTAGCTTTAAACGTATTATTATTATCCATGCCCATAATAATACTCAACTAAGGATATTTTAATAATAATCATATTATTATATGGACATTATTGTCTTTTGTTAATTTGATGCACAGAAATATAACAGAAGAAAATAACGGTAATGCCTTCATTTGATAAAATCGGTAAAGATAGTATGTCAATACATCATCATATGATTGGTCTTTGGGCATACTCTAACAGTTGGGGCTAAATGCACAAAAGAGAATGTGCAAAGCCTTGCAATTTAACTTCAACTTATTGCGATCATCCGCATTCCATTCTGCCTTGCTTTGTTGTGGCACGAACAGACCTTCTTCAACAATTTCCCAAAATTTGTAATCTTTGGCTTTGATGAAGAACATCATTCTTGTCTTCTGATAAGCATAGTTGGTCATGTCGAAGAAAGATGGCTTGTCGATAGATTGCGCCATTTGACCGGTTGATTAAATTGATGTAACGAGCTTTTCGACTCACTTTAATATGTGGTTAAACCTTCTCGATTGAGCCTTGCTCTAATACCAATTGTTAGGCTTGATAGGCTCGATTTCCTTCAACCGAAATGGATTGCCAAGTGGTGGAGAAGTTGGATTTTTGGGTGATTGATTTGTGGAATCCAAAAATGAATGGCACGATGAATTTATAGTGGTCCGGGCTTCGAACAAGCCCTTATATCCATTACCTTAGCTCCCACTAAGGATTTTCCAACAAATTCACTAATTGATTCATCCCCTTTTCTAGGCTTAGGAGGAAACCATTACAAACAGTTAATCTTTCTACCCAAAAATTAACCAAACATTCTTTACAAGAGAAATAAAATAAGCAAACTAAAAATCCTCTCACAGGGTATTTGTTTGCACTCTTTAAGTTCTCACCCAAACCTAAAAAATTGAGAAAATATGACAATTTTGGCTCACAAGTGTTGTCTATACAAAGAATGAATAATTAAATCCCTAAGACAAATTTCTCATCATATATTTGTTGACAATGCAAGCATTAGTCTTCTCTTGATGCTTGGAGGCCCCTTTTATACTCCTCTTTAAGTTCATAGCTGTTACTAGCTGTCAGGGATGAATTGGAGCCATTGGAGCCTTTATTTCCGACCATAAATGCAGTTATGTAGCTTAGCGTAAGGATACTCGGATGTCCGTATCGATACAATGCCTTTTTGGAATTAGTCGTTGAGCACTTTCAGCTGATGCGTATTGATACGCATGTTAAGCGTATTGGTACGATCCTGCAATTTAAAAGACCGTTAGGGGTAGTTGAGCGTTTCGGTACGCGATCTAGCCGTTGGGTATTTTAAAGCACACTGTATCGATACGGCAAAAGCGTTTCGGTACGCGATCTAACCGTATCGGTATATTAACTTTAAATTTATGGGTTTGGCTACTTTAAAGACATTTTAAATTGTTCCAAAGCCTTTTAAAAACCCTTAAACATATTTTCAAGTTGTTTGGACTTTCAAAACATTTTGAAATCTTTTCAATTTAGTCTGAACCAATTTTTCAATTATTATATCAAAACACGTAGTTCTACAATGAATGATCTCACTCTTGTCCTCTTCATCCTCCCCATCTTTCTTTCTTCTTCATTTTCTTGAGAGCCCAAAGACAAAGATCAAATCTTTGTGATTTTGAGTATAACTCTCGGCATTTGGATTGAGAGAGTTGTAAAGTATTTAAGGATCTACAAATGAAGGTAAGGTGTAACACCACAAAATTTTCCCTAATTTAAAAACTCTAAATTTTGAGAATTCTTTAATTTGGAACCCTAATATTTAAAAGGGACTAAATAGAATTTTCATGGAAATTAGAAGTCAAATGTGTAATTTCTCAATAATCTAAGGACCAATGTGAAATTTGCCCTTTTTTAAACATTATTTTTTCGAACGTTTCTTGATGATGTTTATATGTATATTATGACTTTCCTTTTACTTTATTTATTTTATTAAAATCCTTTGTTATTATTATAATATATTTTTACCAATATATATATCTATCGTTCTTCTTAAAAAGAACCCCACAAAACCCTAGCATCTTTCCACTGCCGACACTATCTTTTTCAATTGATCGTGGCATGCTCGATATCCTGACTCTCTTCACTTAAAACCCTTTCTTGATCGAGTCTCCAACAACGCCTATATTTGAGTCTAACCTTCATGACGTCGGAGATCTCTTGGTGCACATCCAGTGTCGCACCATTTTGTGGAGAGTCCTTGATGTCGCCACTTGGAAACTCTGCACCGATTCCAAAATACCCCATCTGCACCGTCCATACCTTTTAATTTGCTTTGAATACTTTTATCATTTGTTTTAGTATTATGTTAATATTATTTTTGATACAAATAATAACTACTTTTACCTACTATTTTATCTCTCTCTCTATATATATATATACCATAGTCATTATATATAACCAATGCTTTCAATGTGGTAAATAAATTTATATACTATTATTAAGTAGTACTATTTAACAATTATTTTCAATGATCGAGTATTAGCTTCTAGAGCAACTTGTTTCTTTTCTTCAGAATTTGTCTAAGATATTCTCGTACGTATTTGTTTTTCGGTAAACAAATATGACCCTTTGTTCTTCTGAACCTCAACATAATCCTCCTTCTCTACTCGTATAGTCTGTTCATGCTCGATCTACGAGAGTTGCATGTTATGATTCAGTTGGACCTAGCATTTCTTATAGTTGAAACGCGTTATTCAGTAGGTTGAGTTTGTTTTGGCTAAGGTGTGTTTTTTACAGTGTTATATGATGCTTTTACTGTGTGACATTTAATATTGTATGTATATTTTTTACCTATGATGTGGCATGAAAAACTTTCCATGCTTTGTTACATGATTTAAGGTTTTAACTAAACATCGGATTTATCGTATTGTGTATCATTGGATTTATCAGACTATGAAATATTAGATTTATCGAATTATGTATTGAGAGTAGTAAAAATGCGATTTTACATCATTGTCTGCATGGGTTAGGATTGTACGACGGAAGTAATGGTTTTTACCACACATCGATTGGTGGATGTAGAGAGTGGTTATGAGGAACTTTACTCTTCGGACGGTGTAACGGAGTTTGGGTATTGTGTTTTCTTGTGCATCGAACATCATATTTTTACGATTCAGATTTAATGTGTTTTCAAAGGAATTTATTAGAAAAAATAAAAATAATATTTTGTTTGTGGATGCTTGCACTTTAGAGACACACTAAGCTCTTTAGCTTACTACCCCTTAGTTCTTCTATTACAAATATCTCAGAGACATAGGCGAATCGGTACTTGGAGGATCTCACATTTTATCCAGTTATTTTATTATTTAATATGAAATTATTTTTAGTTATTTAGATTATTATTTATTATTTTGAAACATTGATGTAATTTCATTCTTGGGGACTATATATGTTTTTCGGATTATTTTAGCATTCTTTTACTATGGTTTTATTTCAGAGATTTTATTTAAACATTCGAATATTAATTATAACATTTAAGTTTATTTATTATAAGATATTTATTAAATTATCGTTATATATTCTTTTAAATTAAAGTATAATTTTCAAAAATAGTTTTTTTGATGGTTAAGTTTTCAATCGTAACTTCCTAAATTCAGTCTTTTCTTTTGGGCTGGGTTGAGGGGGGTTACATAAGGATCATCTTTTTGTAGAAGGGCAAAGTTGTTGGGTTTTGATGGAAATGGGTTAGGAGAGGATTTAATCTCCTTTTACCAGTAATTTGTAATCCTTTTTACAATTGTTTTGTGTAGTAAAATAGGTAGGTGAGAATTCTAAGGCTCAAAGTAAGAAGAAAGTTTGAAGAGTGGAGAAATGAGTTTCTTTTCCGGCTGTTGGAAGAAGGTTAGTACACTTTCAACCCCTTTTGTTTCATGCGCATCCTATAGATGATGCCTTGTATGCTTGGTTTGATGAAATGGGTGTTTAACTGCTTGAAATGTTTGGTAATGGTAAATCCGAGATTTGGTGTTAATAACGCGTAAAAATGGTAGTGAACCATCATAAATTACTTTCATAAGATGTAGGATCAACTTAAAGGGTTGTTGGTTGTGAGTTGGATGCTTTGGGGATGATTCTCGAGCCTAAGGAAGCTATTTGATCTAGGCTTTAGTACCGGTATGAGGGGAGCCCGTGCTGGTACCCTAGTGTTCTAGGTTGAAGAAAATTGTTCGATTGTGGCAAATTGATAGAGGGGTACTAGTACGCCACCCAGAGCAGTATCGGTGCGGGTCGACCTATACCGGTACACCAAGGCCTGGAAAATTCCAGTGAGCCAAATTAGTATCGATATGTGTTTAAGTATTGGTACCAAGAGATACCGTATCGGTACTTGAAGACCAGTACTGGTACCAACTGGGAACTTTGCCCAAAACTGTTGAGTTTAAGCCTAGGGGGCTGAAAAGTTATGAGATTTGATCCAATAGGCCTCTGATGATATAAAATCAGATGTGAAACTAAGAAAACGATATTTCACTCACATACACGAGCATATGTGTAATAACTTGGTAAACTTTGGGTGACTTGTTAATGTTAGAAACCATAGGGTCGTGGTACCGTTAAAGATTATGTGTGTCGTGTGAGCACTTACTTGGTAGAGTCACCCTCGATTTATGGGATCCAGATACCCGAGACGTGTTGCAAAACCATGGTATGTTAACGGAATGTACTTCCCGATGTTGTGTGACCTGGGCCTCATTGGAAGATACTTAAGGGGATTCCGAGTATGAGTGTACATCCATATATTGTGTGACCTGAGCCTCTCTCCAAGCGTATGTCCCGATATTGTGTGACCCAGGCCTCACTGCAGGTTTGTGGTTTGATTGTTATGGTGTGGTTAATGATCACATGATATATATTGTTGTTGAGCATGATTTAGGGGACTAGTGTTAGCTCCATGTATTAATCTATTGTCATGTCATCTATTCTAGTTACATGCTTATGTTTATGATCTGCATGAAATATTTTAGAGTAGAGGTGTATCCACTGAGCTTTAGGAGCTCAACGTTCGGAATCTTTGTTTATGTTCGCAGGTTTTTAGGTTGTTATGTTGCATTGAAGGAGCCCCATCGGAGTAGGACTTCAGCTTATCGACATGTTCAAGAGTACAATACTTAGATTTGTCGGGCAATGTATTCATAGGACCCTTTTTTTATGTATGCAATCATGTTGAATGATTTAAATATTTTGTTTTAAATTGGAGCTCCATTTGTAAACGATTTAACTATTTGATTATCATTTTATTTGACACGTTGATGGATTTATGAAAATTAAATGTGGTTCGGGCTAAGCCAAGTAAAAAAATTTATGCTTGTGGGTTGGGCTTGAGGCCCAAATGTGACGTCGAGTTTAGGACGTTACAATATCAAATATGGAAAATGTTCATATACATTATCCCACTTGTTAGCTTTTAAATGATTTGGGTTAAGATTGTACTTCATGCACAAGTGTAAGGCAGAGGTGTCCATTCTCGGGTACTCGGCTTTTCGGGTACTCGAAGTACCGGGTTCCCTGTCGTTCGAGTATTAGATTTTTTAGCATGGTCACGGCTCGTAATTACCGGGTACCCGTTAAACTCAGGTACCCATAAAATCTTGTACTCGTAAAATCGGGTATCGGTTACCCGGTTCACTTTTTTTATTTATATACTTTTAAATTTAAAATGTTTTAAAAAAATCACATGCAAACACATAAAATTTAAAAGTTCATAATACATAATCCAAACACAAAAATTAGCGATTTGAAGTTAGTTTTTGGATATATATATATATATATATAGTTTAGAAGTTTTTGGATATATATATATATATATATTAAAGTTTATCACAAAAAGACATTAAAAAATTAATCTCGTGTATTTCTTTCGAATCCTCTATTAACAAATTAATACAAGTATTCTTGAAATTTTTAAAACTTAAAAGTTTATAATACAAACATAGAAAGAATTTAGAGATTTAAATTTAGTTTTAGGGTAAAAATATTAAGCAATCTAAAATAAAAATATAATTTAAAACTAAAAAATAAATATTTTAAAAGTATCGAGTTGAGTACCCGATTACACATAATTTTTTGCCCAAACCCGACCCAACTACCCGGAAAAAAATCTCGGGTCGGGTACTCGGCCCGGTCGGGTAATTCTTTTAAAGAATTACATGATCTTCTAAGGTTCGAGTTGGGGGTCGATGGGTCGGGTCAACCAGGTCGAGTATTTTTTAACATCCCTAGTACAAGGTGTGTAAATCCAAGCTCGTTCAACCACAACTTGTTAATCATGTAGTTGTAGTATTTATTTTCAGGCATAAAGTCAAAAAATACCCCAACATTTTATTGAATAGTCACTTTAGCCCCTATTATTTTTTGGTGCAATTCAACCCTCATCATTTCATTTTGGGTGAAAATGGCCCCTCTGCGGATGAAATTTGTTAAAAAATCTGACGATAAACAATTTGACCGACAATTTTCATCCACAGAGGGGTCATTTTGACCCAAAATGAAACGTTGAGGGTTGAATTGCTCTAAAAAAAGAATAGGGGCCAAAATGAGTATTCAATAAAATGTTGGGGCATTTTTTTGCTTTATGCCTTTTACTTATATGGAACAAAAAACAATGGATAAAAACAACAACACTCGCACGGGTGATTCTAGCGTTAGACACCTTAAAAATAGGCTAATATTAGGCAGCATCGCTACATGTAACCCCCTTAACCCGGCCTAGACGGTTGGCCCGAATTAAGAAGATTACACGGGGAAAACCAAAGTCAACCCGAAAGTCAACCTTGATTAACGACCCTTTTTTTTCTTTTTAATCTTGTCTAGATGCTCATTAACCCTAGATGTGATCACACAAACATCATACTCAAAGATCACAACCATCAGAGATCATTCAAGGACCCAATTGCACAAAACACAACTTTAGGGACCAAATTGTAATTTCTGATAAACTTTGAGGCCTTAACCAGATTTTAAGTTACCAACTTAAAATTAATCATGTTTCATGCATCTCAGCCAAATTTCAGCTCAAACGGACATCTCAAACTCATACAATTGCACATACAAGATTCAGGACCAAAATGCAAACTTTTCAAAACATTTAACTGCCAATGTCAGCCCCCAACGGTCACCCGTTCCGAAACAGGCTTAGCCCGTTCCGAAACGCGGGGCCGTTTCGCAACGCGTACCGAAACGGGGGTCTGGCAGTAGCCTTTCCGTTTCGGAACGGTCCCTCCCGTTTCGGACGCCTGGGCTTGTTTAAGACACCCGTTCCGAAACGGTATTGGCTGTTCCGAAACACCCTGCACAGCAAGCCTCAAAATGCATTCTTAAACATGCAATTAAACATCCAATCATGCTCCAAAAGCCACCAAACTTTGCCAACATGCAATTCAACATAAAAGAAGCATACTAGCATCAACAATTCAACAACATGCCAACATACACGAAAAACCCCAATTTCAAGGTTAAGCTTCCAACACAAGCAACCATTTAAACAACATACTTCCAATTCAAACTCATAAGCCAAACCATGTTCCAACAACACAAAACCATACTTGTCCGAACATATACAAACACATACATCAACCCAAGAGATTCTACCCCATTGCCTTTATTAACTATAGCTATTAACCGAGACATACATCTCAAGTGGAGTCCTTCTTGAATCCCTTGCTCCTCGCTGTCCAAACTTCAAGAATCTGCATTGATGGACAAAAAGGAGCGTAAGCACATAATGCTTAGTGAGGAATGCTCAAAACCAAAACACCATCAATGCAGCGAGCCATAAATCACTTTTAAAACAAACTCGATTTGTTACCAAAGCCATGTTTGAAAACCCCTTTTCAACAACAAGCTCAAACCATGCATTACACATACATGAAAACCAACCCTTAGCTTAGCAAACTAAGAAAACCCTTTTCAAAGCACAACTTGCAAAATCAACCATTTAGCCAAACCATGCATAAACACCATATGCAAGCTAAAACAAAACCTTGGAAAACACTCCCATTTCACAACATACCTTTCTTAAACTTGAAAGCCAATTCAAGCAAGAATCTTTTAAAACCATTTCACTAACCAACCAACACATGCATTAAACCAAAGGCAACATATATGAACCACAACATCATCATCACATGCCTTTTAAAACAAGTCTTAACAAGACTCCAATGCACTAAAGATATTTCATGCTCACATGCATCATTTTCCAAATGATAATCAACACTTGTTCAACTTAACAAGTAAACATGCATTCACAAGCATTATACACTTTCCATGCAACCATGCATCTTTTCAAGCATCTCATGCTTCACATGCAATTATGCATCAATTCAAGCATCCCATGCTTCATCACAATCAAGAACATCATATTGGCCTTCAAGTGATCAACCACATTCACTTTTCAACTCAACACCCAATCGGATACGCGGATTCCGAGCGTTGTCCCTACGCTCCATACACCCTACCAATCCAAGGTCTCCCAAATGGACTTTTAAACACCATTTGACCTTAACATCCTAAGGTTCCCATGTATGGACTTTTAAACACCATACAACCTTAGCTTTCCCGAGGTTCCCATGTATGGATTTTCAAACACCATACAACCTCAACTTTCCCCCAAGGTTCCCATGTATGGACTTTCAAACACCATACAACCTTGACATGCACAAGGTTCCCATGTATGGACTTTCAAACACCATACAACCTTTGCATTCACCGATTGGTAGTTGTATAACATCACTAACGAGATCCGGGACACCCTACACAAGATCCACACATGGACTTAACACCGCCATTGTGATCTCAACAAGCACAAGGTTCTCACATATGGACTTTTAAACACCATATAACCTTTGCTCAACCAAGGTCCTCGAATGGGCAACACCTCCACTATGACCTCAACCATCTCGTTAGGATACTTGAAGGGAGTTTACCGGTCCACTCTTGACCACTCCACCTCCAAGGCGACTTAATTCACGGTGCACCCAATCCTATAGCCGGCTAACTATATCCGATCAAAGAACCAAGAACCACTTACATCACTTGCCAATATAACCACCTTACCACATTAGTCCAATGTTTCACATGCATAACCAATATGCAAAACCATTACCACATTAATCAAATGATTCACATGCATAACCAATATGCAAAAACCATCATTTACCAACATTAATTCACTGTTTTAAAGCATTAGACAAGCCATAGAACAACATGCAACACCATGCATCAAAACCACATTTGCAATGTATAAAACCAAGGATCTCTTACCTTGAGCATCCTTCACATATGGCTTTCAAAACCAGCATTAAACCATGCTAAAATATGCTTTCAAAACAGATTTAAACCATGCAAAACACATGCATTTCAATCATCAACCACAATTGCTTAAAAGCCAATTCCACAATCATAATTCAAGAGCGAAAAACCATTCACTTACTCTTGAGCTTAGCAAAGTTGTTTAGACTTACACTAAGTTCCCAAAAACCTTCAAACCTTGGTTTAAAAGCTGAAAACCCAACTTCACTCACCGATAACCAAAACAAGGCTAGCCACCAAGCCTTCCAAGCATCCGAAACCTTCCGCAACACCTCTAAAGCTCACGGATCAAACTCCCCTGTTTCAAGCACACAAAAACAGCACATTAATGCATCATCATGCATTAAGAACAGCAGCCACACAACCAAACTCGCTGCTCATCACACAACCAACAATTCGGCTACCAAACACAACCGAAATCACCTCCAAACATTTCCAAAACTTAACCCAGCCAAGATCCATCACTTCTAACCATTTTTAAACATCAATTAACATCCAAAAAGATCACAAACACGTCCTTATACTTCCAGGTATAACAGATCACCAAAAACACTCCAAAAACAACCAAAAACTCAAGCCAAACTTAGGAAATTCAACCTATCCGGGATTGCATTAATTAAACCTCAACTTCTAATCAATTTAGCATTCATTTAACATCATTTTGACACTTCAAAACACTGCCCAAACAGATCACACGAAAATTTCACCAAAATCGCCAAATCTTGCATTTTAAGCCAAAATCAAGATTTCAATTGAAAAGCCTTTAACAAAACACAAATCAAGGATTGAGAACTTGGGAATTTCAATAAAGAACTTGAAGTTCAGAGGAGAAGGACGTTCTTACCTCCAAACTTGAGTTTCTCCTTTTTAGAGCCAAAAAGCTTGATGAAACAACTTGCAAATTGAGAGGTTTTGTTGATGAGATTATTAGGAATCAAATGAGAGTTGAAATGAGTGATTTGAGTGACAAAATCAGAGAGAAAAGATCTCGAGAGAATGTGTTTGGTTTGAGAGAAAAGATGAGAGAAAATGGTTGAGAGAAAAGTTAGTTAGAATTAGGAAAATATCTTCCCTCCACTTTTCTTTAGTTTAAAAACATTTAATTAACCATTTAATATATTTAGAAAATCTGGAGAAACTCCCATTGGGTAAATAGCTCCTTAAAGATTCAAAGTTTCAATCCTTTTTAAAACTGTCACCGAACTTTCAAAAATTACATTTTGGTCACTAGCCAAATTGTCAACCTTCCGAACCTCATTTTCCAAAATTGATTTCACAGTTCACTTTTATATATTAAAAGATGATTTTAGGACATTTTTCCATATTTTTAATGCAACCCGAACTAGGCTTTCCTAAATTCACTCTTATATATTCGATCAGCACTTTGACCGAACCAGTCAACGCCCAAAACTTCTGAGCCCAAAACCGGGGTGTTACACTACAACCGTTAGATCTAGGTGAGATCAATGTGAGCTGTGATAGGGCAAAAAGGGGAAAGGAGCAACCGGTTAATTAGTCTCCTAAAAATAAAACCCTGGCATTAAAATAGAATTGGTGCGGACGAAAAAATTTCAAAATAGCTTACCCTTCAACTTTCCCTCCCTCGTCAAAACTTTTATTTCATCTTACAGACAGAAATTTTGGAAGGGCAATTCTTAGGGACTAAATTCAGGTAAGAAAGTATTCTTTACATCAAAATAATGTTTAGTTTTCGTGTTGTCACCGAAATGAAAATTGTGTATGAAAAAATACAAGGGTTTTGGAAATAGTGGGGGTTTGATAATGATTTTGAGGGATTAAGATTAGTAGTTTCATAATGTTTACTTAGTATACCGAAACATATCAATTTCCATATACTTTAAGTATTAGGTTTGGTGATATTTGTAACGAATGCGGAGGTTGAGAAACGGTTCTGGGTAAGTAGCATCGATACTGTTCTTAGAATTACCGATGTTGGGTAAGAGTAGGGATAGAAGGAAGGGAACTAGAATATCGATAGGACGGAAATGGTATAGGTATTGTAGTAGTAGTACAGATATGGGAATAAGTTGAATGACATCGAATAGGAAAATGGTATCGGTATGTACAAGTGATATTGGTACTAATAGATAGAAATTGTAATAGTAGTACAAATATGAGAATAAGTTGAATGACATCGAATAGTAAAATGGTATCGGTATGTACAAGTGATATCGGTACTAATAGATAGAAATTGTAATAGTAGTACAGATATGAGAATAAGTTGAATTACATCGAATTGGGAAATGATATCGATATGTATAAGTAATATCAATATTAATAGAAAGAAATTTCACATATGTAGGTAAAAATGGTTTTTTAACACGGGGAGACATGTTAATAAATAATATGGTATGATAACCATTAATAAAATGTTGTGTTGTTTTTTATGTGTGGTATAAAGTTATGTCATATAAACGAACTTATGTTTTGTTGGTAGGTGTGTGAGCATGGATGAAAAAAAAATTGATGTAAAAGGTGCGAAGGATGAGACGGACGCGGTGGCTAAGGGTCGTAAACTTGTATGTTTTTAGGGTAATGTTTCAGATTAGGAGATGTGGAAATATTCTTCGTTTATACTTTCTGTTTATTTCCATGTTTTTCAGCACTTAATCTCATGTAATTATGGATTTTTTTCGGTTTTCAATACTACTATATTTTGCAAGATGTGGAATATCACCTATGTATTGTATTATATTCCAATGTTTTGTTGTAAAATGGTTAAAAAATTTCCCATAACCAGACCAACTATCATGTACCAATACAACATGAACAATATGGATGCAACATAAACAATACCGATGCAGCATAAATTCGGTTGTTACCTTGTTTACTATATATTTTGCAAAGAATTACATAGGTTCGGTCAGATATGTTGTAGGTATCGTACTTCCCATGTGTTTGGTAACATATAGAGTAATCATTTAAGAGATAAGGTAGCTACAAAATTCCTAACCATAAGTTGGGTTGGTTTAAGATTAGAAGATATGGGGTAATAAATTCGGTAGTTATGATGTTTACTATATATTTCATAACCAATTACGTCGGTTGAGTGAGATATGTTGGCGGTATCGTATTTCTCATACATTTTGTAATATATAGAGTAATACTTTAAGAGATAAGGTAGCTATAAAATGCCTTACCATATGTTGGGTTGGTTTAAGATTAAGAAATATGGTGTACTAAATTCGGTAGTTACCTTGTTAGCTATATATTGTGTAACGAACTATGTATGTTGGGTGCGATATGTTGTAGGTATCGTATTTCGCATGCGTTTTGTAACATATAGAGTAATTCTTTAAGATTTAAGGTAGCTACAAAATTTCTTACCATAAGTTTGTTAGGTTTAAGATTAGGATATATGGGGTCATAAATTCAGTAGTTACCTTGTTTACTATATATTTTGTAAGGAATTGCGTAGGTTCGGTGAGATATGTTGTAGGTATCGTATTTCTCATGCGTTTGGTAGCATATAGAGTAATCCTTTAAGAGATAAGGTAGCTACAAAATTCCTAACCATAGGTTCGGTGAGATATGTTGTAGGTATCGTATTTCTCATGTGTTTGGTAGCATATAGAGTAATCCTTTAAGAGATAAGGTAGCTACAAAATTCCTAACCATAAGTTGGATTGGTTTAAGATTAGGATATATGAGGTATTAAATTCAGTAGTTACTGTAACACCTCTAGAAAAAAAATGGGAAGTGAATTTTGTGGGAATCAAACCCACAACCTTAGGATGGTAAGCCAATCACCCAGCCACTTAAGCTATAGAAACTCTTAGTTTTCTTCTACACCGAATTTAATATAAATCAATGGTTATCAAGGGTACCAGAATATAATAATAATAACAACAAAATATCCTACCTACCCACATAATGGTTCATTTAATTCGCTCCAACCTCCCCAACAACCAACTTTTCATTTTCCCGTCTCCTCTCGAACCTTCACCTGCGACCACCATTCAAATCTCCCCCACTGTCGGTCGGTAACCATCACCGCCGCTATCAAAGTAAACAGCGACATGTCCCGATCGTTCCCCTTGACATGACGCGCGTAACCGAGTCGTCGTGGTCTTGTAAACTCGCGCAGAAAGATCGTCGTAACTACCATGTTCGTTTTTCGACGCCATTTTTCGTCCGTTGGCCGCGCTACCGCTCCCTTTGAACTCGTTGTGTTAGGCTGAGCAAAACCCTGTCGAAAAATCGACGCTTCGCCGCTGACAAAGGTCTCATAGAACTTACATTGTTTTCTGACCAAAACTTATATTTCGGGCTTATTTCCGGTAAGATTCTGGTTTGTTTCGTGTTTTCGACGTGTGTGTTGAAACATTGGTTTAATGATCTATCGTTTTTTGGCATAATCACGGCCAAAGGCGTCTCCGGCGACCAATTCTGGTGACCAGCCGGTGAATCATATTCGAAAGGTAGGTGAACTGGTCTGAACCGGCTAGACCGGTTGGACCGGTCGGCCTAACTAAGTTAAGACCCGACCCGAGTTTCAACCGTTGACCGAGTCAACCCAGTGAGTCAACTCACCGAGTCAACCCAATTAACTAGTGATGTTAGCATGATGTCAGCGTTGACTTGACTGTTGACGTCAACATTGACTTTGACCGATGATGTCAGCGTTGACTGTTAACGTCAACGTTCACTTTGACCAAAAGTCAAATTTTTTTGAAAAGCCCTATTTTATGTTTTTTAACATCCTGAGCCTGATTTTGAAGCCCGTTTTGCGAAATTCTAACCCAAAGACCTGTGAATCTAACCTTAAACCCAATCATGCATATGTATTTAAGTATTTCATTAAGATAAATGTAAATCAAATAAATGACTAATATAAGCTTTTACATGTTTAAAGGTACTCGAGTATCGCTCGACCATCAGTCTGCTCATCCCAGCTCCTCCTTTTCCGCTCATCCTCGTGCACCTATAGCTACTCGTATGATCTTTGAACTCAGTCAAATCCTCAAATGAAATTATTTCTATTGTGGTAACATTTCTCCATTTTGATCTAGGGTCTAGTTTAGTTGCGGAGCATAGCGAGCCAGGTGCCCCTTAGATCTATCTGACCAGCTTCTGAGGTGTGTTCCTAGTGTGCTAAATAAAAATCTGAAAATATTTTTATGAAATTATCATGTGCACATGAATATTTTTCCTGATTAATAGAATGAACAATTTTATGAGATATGAATGCTTTATATGTTGAAACATGATATTGTTACTTGAATAAATACATGATTTGATATGTCGTATTGAAAACATGTCTATGTATCAGATCTGAAAGCATGAAACTCAGACTAGTATATCCCTGTTATAAAGCGCGTCTTCCATATAATCTTCTAATATTACTGTCTATTAAACAACAATGATTTATATCTGGGGTATACTATTGGGATGTGATATGAAGTGTCTACAGGTTCATCCCTGATCCAGCTGGTAATTCCTTATGGACCCAAGGTCTCCCCTTGGGTAGGTTATGATGCTTCTTCACGGGTAATTCCTTGTGAACCTAAGGCAGCCCCTTAGGTTGGCACCTACGTCCATCGGGCCTAGGGTAAGTCCTTAAGGATACAGTTAGGGGAACTGCATATTGGTGTATGCTTGGAGGGTAGTTAAGTAAAAATAGACTATGTTTGCTCTTGATCATGTTCTACTTAATGTGACATCCCCAAAGATAAGAATAACGTATAGGCCGTATGAGGGGGTTACAGTTACTACGTTTACTATATATTTTGTAATGAATTACGTAGGTTGGGTGAGATATGTTGTAGGTATCGTATTTCTCATGCGTTTTGTAACATATAGAGTAATTCTTTAAGAGATAAAATACCTAAAAAATTCTTAACCATAAGTTGGGTTGGTTTAAGATTAGGAGATATGAGGTAATAAATTTTGTAGTTACAATGTTTACTATATATTTGTAACAAATTAGGTAGGTTGGGCAAGATATGTTGTAGGTATCGTATTTCTCATGCGTTTTGTAACATATAGAGTAATCCTTCAAGAGATAAGGTAGCTACAAAATGTCTTACCATATGTTGGGTTGGTTTAAGATTAGGAGATATGGTGTAATAAATTTGGTAGTTACCTTGTTTACTATATATTGTGTAACGAACTACGTAGGTTGGGTGAGATATGTTGTAGGTATCGTATTTCTCATTTTTTTTAACATATAGAGTAATCCTTTAAGATTTAAGGTAGCTACAAAATTCCTTATCATAATTTTAGTTGGTTTAAGATTATGATATATGGGGTCATAAATTCAGCAGTTATCTTGTTCATTATATATCATGTAACAAATTACGTAGGTTCGGTGGGATATGTTGTGGGTATCGTATTTCTCATGCATTTTGTAACATGTAGAGTAATCCTTTAAGATTTAAGGTAACTACAAAATTCCTTACCATAAGTTTGGTTAGCTTCAGATTAGGATATATGGGGTCATAAAGTCGGTAGCTATCTTGTTTACTATATATCTTGTAACATATTACGTAGGTTCGGTGGGATATGTTGTAAGTATCGTATTTCTCATGTGTTTTGTAACATGTAGAGTAACCCTTTAAGATTTAAGGTAGCTACAAAATTCCTTACCATAAGTTTGGTTGGTTTAAGATTAGGATATATGGGGTCATAAATTCGGTAGTTACATTCTTTACTATATATTTTGTAAAGAATTACATATGTTCGATGAGATATGTTGTATGTATCGTAGTTCTCATGCGTTTGGTAACATATAGAGCAATCCTTTAAGAGATAAGGTAGCTACAAAATGCCTTACCATATGTTGGGTTGGTTTAAGATTAGGAGATATGGTGTAATAAATTCGATAGTTACCTTGTTTACTATATATTTTGTAAAGAATTACGTATGTTCGGTGAGATATGTTGTAGGTATCGTATTTATAAGGCATATTGTAACATATAGAGTAATCCTTTAAGAGATAAGGTAGGTACAAAATTCCTAACTAGAAGTTTGGTTGGTTTAAGATTAATTGGGGTAATAAATTCGGTAGTTACCTTCTTTACTATACGTTCTGTAACAAATTACGTAGATTGGGTGAGATATATTGTAGGTATTGTATTTATCATCTGTTTTGTAACATATAGAGTAATCCTTTAAGAGATTAGGTAGCTACAAAATGTCTTACCATAAGATTGATTGGTTTAAGATTAGAAGATATAGGGTAATAAATTTGATAGCTACCCTTTTTACTATATATGTTGTAAATAATTACGTAGGTGTGGTAAGATATGTTTTAGGTATCGTATTTATCATGCGTTTTGTAACATATAGAGTAATATTTTAAGATTTAAGGTAGTTACAAAATTCACTACCATGATAAGATTTTCAGTAACTACCATTTTTCTTACACTTACTGTAACAAATTCGGTAACCGCATTGTAACAAATTCCATAGTTACAGGCTACCGGTATAACCGAGCTACCTAATATTAGCCTATTTTTAAGATGTCTAACGCTAGAATCACCCCACTCGCACAAGTTCCTGCCTAAGTGCATCAAGCAATTCTTTTTTTGTATGTTTCTTTGCACTAGGGGTGTATAGGACCTTACTCTGCTCCGTCATTTTGATTTTTGTATTCTTCAACTCCTATATCACAAAAAGTTACAAATATCATATAGAAGTAGAGGAAGTAGACCAAAAAAGTTAAAAGCAGTGAATTGAGACAAAGGATAAGAAGATCGAAAGTTGTAAATTTAGGGATCACTAAAATATTTGGCCAAAAATGTTCAATTAGAAACTTAGCTATCTACACTTCAACTATTAAATAAATTTGTTCACACAATTGATCGATCCAAAATAGCCAAAAATGGGGTTGAACTGACAATTAAAAAGTTGGTGGGAGCTTTGAAGAAATATATAAGAATTGACACAAGTATTTATAGGGGTTAAACTTTTTCAATGAAGTCTACATCCATTACCTTAGTTATCCACACTAACAATTTCACAAATTTACTAATATGTATCAACATTTAAGGATAAAGTGTAACTTTACAAACCCCTTATCATTTAAACCATAAAATCTTAAGTTAACATACTCTCATAAATACAAATATACAAACTAAAGAGAATCCCCACAAAGTAAATGTTTTCACAATCTCATCTCACACCCCAAGAACACTAGAAAGAAACTAATACAATAATGAGCAAGACTAGTGTTCAAGTAAGAAAGTTGGAAAACTGATTACAATAAGAATTTCTGCTCAATAAATGTTGGAATTTTTTTCTTCATCTTAAGTTAACACACTCTGTTAAATATACTTTTTATCTCCTAGAATAATATGTATGATTGCATTGTCTATTAGAATAATATGTATTCCAGATGCTCATGAGTTGTACAAAACATCATATTTATAGAGTCATATGTAACCAAGTCTTAATAAAATGAAAATGAATGTCGATGTGCTTTGTTTTTCCATGTAATGTTGGATTTTTTGTGATGGTTGTTGATAATGCTCAAGGGTGTATAGCATGTAAATCCTACATTGGGTGAGAAAGGGTATTGAGATGGATTTATAAAGGGTAATTTATTGCTTTCCTTGTTGAATGGTTAGATGAAAAGGCCCTTACATGCAAGCGTCTCCACCATTGCTCGATCGACTCGGTTTGTGGTAACATGTACTGAGTGCATAGTATCTTTTTGGAACAAATCTATAAGGATTTTTCCTTGTGTCTTTTTTTAAAACCATGAAAGAATTTTTCTGTAACCCCTAGACACCGCCTATGCGTTAAGTTTAATTTCATTAGGTCATAACCCATACCTGAAACTTTCCATGAAAATATTTAAAAATTAAAGTTCAAAAAAGATAATAATTAAAAACCATATAAATAACACAAGATAATCAATCTAACAACATATCAAAATTTGGTTACCAAATAATGCCACATCAGACAAAATAGTAAAGTACACAGTATAAAATATAGGCTCATGTCACCCTAATACATATAGTCTAGAAGATAAAAACATTACAATAAAAGAAGTACTGAATGTGTCAATCCTCCAAGGGCCAAGTCTGTGAAGCCTATACAAAAGTATCCGAAAGGAAAAAGATTTAGGGGTGTGAGCTAAATAGCTTACTGTGTTCCAATAAGTGTATAGTAAAACATTTAAATAGTTCAAACATGTATAAATCATTTCAGTAAAACATATTTTAGGGCAAACAGAGTTTTTATTTAACATCTATCTACCCTCTAACCGAACACTAATATGCAGTTCCCCAAAAATGCATATAGAAGACTTTCCCTAGGCCCATTGGGGGTACAAGCCTACCTAAGGGGATACCATAGGTCCAGAAGGACTTTCCCTAGGCCCATTAGGCGTAAAAGCCTACCTAAGGGGATACTTTAGGTCCATAAGGACTTACCCTAGGCCCATTGGGCATACGAGCCTACCAGAAGTATTTACCAGGTGGATCAGGGTTGTACCTGTAGAGACATCAAATCATATCCCAAATAGTACACCCCAAGTAAATCAGCTTAGGCTAGTAATTACTATGATTAAAAATCAAGAGGTATGCATGTATTTTATACTAGTAAAACAGAAACCAGAGATCATGATTTCAAATCAAACATAGGGCATACTTTCAAGCAGATAAAGTAAACATGCTTTCAAAACAGAAAAATAGTCAAGTTCAAATCAGACAACGTTCCATAATTGATTCAGAGAAATCATTTTAATTAGTTCATTAAAATAGTAATATAGCACACAAGGAACATATCTCAAAAATCTGGTCATAAGGGTATACTGAACACCTACCTCGCTACACTTTGTAGCAGTGTTAGATCGAGTAACTATGGGTGCGCGTGGGTGTGCGAATCGGGAGGAGCTGGACAGAGCAGACGGTCAGTCAGGAGAAACATTGCTTGATAAGTCATATAATAAAGCTTATGAGATTTTGGAAAGGATTCAAATACTGATAATAAATATCCGACAACTAGAATTGTTGCTACAAGAAGGAATACTGAGGTAATAGAACTGGATGCCATAACGATTTCTGCCCCAAGTGTCTTCTCTCATTTAAATGATCAAATCAATGCAACAACCAACTGATATTAAATAGGTGCAAGCAATTTCTATTTCTTGCATATAGTGTGGAGATAGTCATGCATTTAGAGAATGTCCTTACAACCCAATTTCGATATGCAATATGGGGAATTACAACAAGAACAACAATCCTTACTCTAACACATATAATCCAGGATGGAGACAACATCATAATTTTTAGCGGAGTAATCAAGGGTTGAGTAACACTACTGCAGCCCCTATGCAGAACTCCCCAATAGTGAGACCTGGATTTCAGTAAAATCATTCAATACCACAAAAAAGACCACATCAACAGCAAACTTCTTCGCAAGGTTTGGAATCAATGATAAAGGAGTAAATAGCAAGGAATGATGACATTTTCCAAATCCAGACTTCATCTTTACGAGCGTTAGATAACCAAATTTGACAAATTGCTAATGCTTTAAGCTCAATATTCCAAGAAAGTCTTCTTAATGACAAAGAAGTTGTACAAAGAGATAGGAAAGAGTACTGCAATGTTATAAAGTTGAGAAGTGGAATGCAACTACAAGATCCTAATAGAAACATTGCTACAAATTAGGCCCATCTAGAGATCATAGTAATGTTGCAACAATGCCTAAGTCGAATGATGTTTCACCCAGAGAAGAAAACTTATTACTACCTAATGACACATCAAGGGTGGGTACCTACCCAAGCTATTACTAGACCACCTCCACCATTTTCTCAAAGGATCTAGATTCAAAACAAGATTAACAGTTCTGGCTTTTTCTTGAATTTCTGAAGCAACTCAACCTAAACATCACATAGGAGTTCAAGACAGTTGCACTCATTAAAGGGTATAATGGTATATTAAAAAAATTGCCACCTAACCTGAAATACCCAAGAAATTTTATTATTTCTTGTTAGAATGGAAATTTATACGTTGGTAAAGCTCATTGTGACTTAGGTTTGAGTATAAATGTGATACCAATGTTAATATGTAGGAAATTAGGATTAGAGAAGACAAACAACAATTGTGACACTTCGGCTGGCAGATAGATCATTGGCCCACCCTAAAGGCAAAACATAAGTTGTCTTGGTTTGTAACGACCCAAATATCGGGTCAAAAGCTCAGATCATGGATTTGGGTTTTCGATTATTTGATCTGGGTTTTATTAATTTTAAATGAGGTCTAAATCAAAAGAAAACAGAATTTGTTTTGGATAAGTGTGTTTTGTTTGTATTATCCAAGAAAGCAGGAAAAAACCCTACACCAATACAAACCTATGGAGACTTGAGAGACCGATTAAAGAAGTCCCCAAGTTGTACAAATGTCTCTATTTACAGTGTACATTCGAATGTATTTACTATGAACTCGTATCCTCACAATTTCCTTTATACATTCTATGAGACTACCACAGTTTCTATTAGTGCCCCTAAATTTTCTATGATTTCTTTCCTCCCAAATATGATACACATATGAACTCCATGCTAGCTTGAGGATGAACACCAGCAAAGATTTGCCCTTCAAATGACTGTACAACCAGCAGATCTCATTTTCCCAATACAACATCTCCCTGCGTAAACCACACATCTTGAGTATGTCATTCCAGACTTGCCTCGAATAAGTGCATTCCGCAAACAAATGATTCCTAGATTCAGGAAGATCAGCACATAGTAGGCAGCAATTCACTGTACATAAGCCCATACGTTGTAATCTATCCAGAGTAGGCAAACGTTCCAGGATAGCCATCCAAAGTATCACAGATTGCTTTGGTATGTGCAGGCTGAACCAAACCAATCTATGCCAAGGCACTTTAGGAGCCACCTCTCTGATTTCATCCCATATGCTTCCAGTCTTGATGTCCCAGTAGAGCTTAGAGATCTAAGAATAGGCCTGAGATTCAAAATTTTTCGGATACCCCAGCTGAAATGTGCTTTGGATTCAACTTCCCACATTTCTCTTTCCTTGAATACATAAGTACGGACCCATGCTACCCAAAGAGAGCCTTCAGCAAGCAAGAGTGCCTTTGCTAATTGCAGAATACATGCCCTATTCCAAGTTGTAAGATCTTTAATTCCAATACCACCCTCACTCCTTGGCTTACAAATGACTTTCCAACTAACACGAGCACCAGCAGCAGGTTCATCCTTCCCCCTCCAGAAAAATCTCATACAAAATTGTTCAAGCTTTCGAACCACACCCTTAGGTAGAATAACCTGCCAGCACCAATAGTTTGCTATACTGAATAACACAGCATTAATAAGTTGTACTCTCCCAACATAACTGAGATGTCTACTAGACCATTGCCCCAATCTAGCCTTCACTTTGTCAATAAGAGGGAAGCAATCCTTCTCAGACAACTTCCTTGTGACTAAAGGTATGCCAAGGTATCTGACAGGCAGTTTGCCTATCCTAAACCTAGTAGCAAGCCCCAATTCATTCACATCATCTGAGCTTACCCCTGCCACAAATAACTCTGTTTTGGCCACATTCAATCGCAGACCAGACATAACATAAAATTGCTCAATAACACACTGCACACCCACCAATGAATCAAGGTTGCCTTTGTAGAAAATAAGTAAATCATCTACAAAGCATAGATGAGTAATACCTACTTTCTTGCACTTTGGATGAAATTGAAAAAGTTCATTCTTTGGAAGAAAACGGAATTTAGAAGTTCAATCTAGTAAATTTAATGGCTATTTTGTAAAATGACCAAATTTTGGTGTATAAAGCGAAATGTTTAAAAACTGCAATAGCAATGTTGGCTATTTACCCATCAAGGTCTGGAAGGCATTGAATGGGTTGTTTATCTACGTGAAAAAGAGAGGAAATATCAGAGGAAATTAAATATGAAGAGAGAGAGAAAGGAAGAAGAGAGAAATGTTAGAGTTAGAGAGAGGAAGCCTTGATTGGTTGTTATCCGATGGACCAACTTCGAAACTGTCGACATCGTTCAATTCCTCTCTTCGAGACGATTCAGTTGGTGGTGGTTTCATCGTCGTTGCAGTTGTCGTTCGCCAGGGTAGGAGTAAGAAAGATACGACCAAGTTTTGGATTCTCAAAACACCACCCCCATCGTTCTTCGCTAAAATCTGACACCACCAGTAGACTCACCAGAATCAAGAGAGTCAGAATGGAGCTTTGCTGCTACCATCTGGCTACCGGAGGAAGTCGCACGCGCCACACGCATCGCTCCCTTCGTGTGGGCTTCCGACGTTGGCGAGAGTAGGCTCTAGCGATGTGGGCTAAACCGTTGGGCTTTAGCTGCTGGGCCTAGCCGAGCTGGCCTGCTGAGCTGACCCAAGAGGAGGGTTGAGCAGGCCTATCCAGCCGGTCCAAACCGGTCTACCAAGCTGAGCCGCGTTGACCAACCGCCATTGACCGTTGACTTTTTTACCCAGGTTGACTTTTTTCTAAGGGACCCTACCCGTGGGGGTTTCGACATTATAAGTCCGCTTGCGTAGTTCGTTTCACCGAATTGGAACCCAATAAATTGGTTTTATGCATTTTAATACCTAAAGTACTCCAATATTGTGAATTTGCTTATGTAATCGTGTTTGTTATATTCGAGGATTATGTAGACTTGAATATTGGATTAAAGAGATGATTGGAGGAGCTTGAATGAGTATTTATCTCTATTTCTTGAGGTTAGTACACCTCAAACTCTGAAATGCTTCATAAGCATCATAAGTGTAATTGCCTTGGACGTTAGTATCTGCAAAATAGGTAGACAATAAATAAATATGTTTAGAGATCGTGATAGTGAGACTGATATTTATGAGATGCATGTTGATGTTCTAAATATATTGAGACTCATAGATATCATAGAGACCGTGTAGGGTCGTTTGATTATTCGTATAATCCTCTGAATGGTTGATTTACATGTTGCGTTGCTTGGGTGCTAGTGATATGAAAATTGACGTGTTTGATGAAAATTGTGCTTAAGGGATAAATATTGGAAATTACTCAATTAAATTATCATGAAGTAGGTAGGTAATATTAAATGATTAAATAAGTTAGTAAACAAACCCGAATAAGTTTCATAAGCTTTAGGGATTGAATAAAGCGTTGTAACATCTTATTACGCAGAAATGGTACGAACCCATGAGTAGGGTCGAACTGTACCAGTACTTGGGAAATTTAAGATTTCTAGTAAGTAATTTTAATATCAGTACGCGTGTAACTATCGATACTAGGGGTAGTGTACCGATACTCATGTTCAAGTACCGATACCCACTGAGTTGAATAATCTATAACGCTAGCTAAAGATAGGAATCGAGGTGGAAGATTAATTAATAGATTAATGCCTTAATTAATGTTATTATATGTATTAATGGAGATAATAAATGAGATTAATTATATATACTCGTCCTTAATGTATTAACAACTCGGTAATGTAAAATCAATGATGTGTTGATGATTAGAACCAATAGGGGGATCCTTAGGATCGTGTTGCTTGTATGCCGGATATGCATTTGATTGGTTGAGTCGATGATTGATAGGATCTAGATACCTAGTGAGTGAGTGTTGCAACACCATGGTCAGAGATGCCGAATGTACAATCCTAAGGCTATGTAACACCGGGCCTCATTAAGAGAATCTCGATGAGAGATTCTGAGTATGGGTGTATGTTCCCGAGGCTATGTAACATCGAGCCTCATCCAAAGAGTGTATGTTCCCAAGGCTATGTGACATCGAGCCTCACTCAGAGTGTACGTTTCCAAGACTGTGTGACAATGGGCCTCACTCTAGGTTAACCAATTGAATAATCCGAGTTTGGAAAAGAGGATACAATCTTTGATCATTGTTACATATCTAAGTTAGGCATTTTTCAAGTTCGATAGAGCTATCTTCTTGAGAGTTGTTGCACCTTAGGAATTGAGTTGGTTAACCAATTGTGACTCTAGCTCGTGATGTCGAGAGATCTGCTCGATGCTTCGAGGTTCCAAGGGAACTAAACCTTTTGGTAATAAGAATGCCGAACCATTTCCCTTCCATCGGGATTTTTGTAGTGGTCATTTTTTAGAACGGCACAACAAGGCTGTGGGACATGTTTAACCGGTGCGATAGATGTCAATGTAGAGAGTTTGACGCTTGAGAGCTTTTGGATGTCTAGATGTATTCGTTTATTCTTTTTGGAGGAGTTGTCGAGACTTCCTCACCTTTAAGGACGTGAGTGGACATTGAGGTAAGACCGAATTAGGCGTCGGTGCCCATCGCTCCTATCGAAGGTGTTGCGTGTAAAAAGTCCTGTCGCAATGTAGTGCAAGTGTACATGACGCAAGTAGTAAAGTGATACTCAAAGTATCGGATGTCGAATCCACAGGGACTGGAAATAGCTTTATCATTGGATCGTTGCACAAGAGAGAAAGAAAAGAGTTTAAATAGTTTCAATATTATTTCCCAAATAATTTAAACTCTTTTCTTTCTCTCTTGTGCAGTGATCCAAGGATAAAGCTATTTCCAGTCCTCTTGAGTAGACCAGTTTAGACCGGCTAGATAGGCCTGCTCAACCCTCCTCTTGGGTCAGCTCAGCAGGCCAGCTCGACTAGGCCCAACAGCTAAAGCCTAACGGTTTAGCCCACATCGCTAGAGCCTACTCTCGCTAACATCGGAAGCCCACACGAAGACAGCGATGCGTGTGGCGCGTGCGACTTCCTCCGGTAGCCAGATGGTAGCAACAAAGCTCCATTCCAACTCTCTTGATTCTGGTGAGTCTACTGGTGGTGTCAGATTTTAGCGAAGAACGATAGGGTGGTGTTTTGAGAATCTAAAACTTGGTCGTATCTTTCTTACTCCCACCCTGGCGAACGATAACTGAAACGAAGATGAAACCACCACCAACTGAATCGTCTCGAAGAGAGGAATCAAACGATGTCAACGGTTTTGAAGTTGGTCCATCGGATAACAACCAATCAAAGCTTCCTCTCTCTAACTCTAACATTTCTCTCTTCTTCCTCTCTCTCTCTCTCTTCATATTTAATTTCCTCTGATATTTCCTCTCTTTTTCACGCAGATAAACAACCCATTGAATGCCTTCCAGACCTTGATGGGTAAATAACCAACATTGCTATTGCACTTTTTAAAAATTTCGCTTTATACACCAAAATTTGGTCCTTTTACAAAATAGCCATTAAATTTACTAGATTGAACTTCTAAATTCCGTTTTCTTTTGATTTAGACCTCATTTAAAATTAATAAAACCCAGATTAAATAATCGAAAACCCAAATCCATGATCTGAACTTTTGACCTGATATTTGGGTCGTTACAAACCAAGACAAATTATGTTTTGCCTTTAGGGTGGGCTAATGATCTATCTGCCAGCCGAAGTGTCACAGTTGTTGTTTGTCTTCTCTAATCCTAATTTCCTACATATTAACATTGGTATCACATTTATACTCAAACCTAAGTCACAATGAGCTTTACCAACGTATAAAATTCGATTCTAACAAGAAATAATAAAATTTCTTGGGTCTTTCAGGTTAGGTGGCAAATTATTTTTTAATATACCATTATACCCTTTAATGAGTGCAACGGTCTTGAACTCCTATGTGATGTTTAGGTTGAGTTGCTTCGGAAATTCAAGAAAAAGCCCAAATTGTAATCTTGTTTTGAATCTAGATCCTTTGAGAAAATGGTGGAGGTGGTTTAGCAATAGTTTGGGTAGGTACCCACCCTTGATGTGTTATTAGGTAGTAATAAGTTTTCTTCTCTGGGTGAAACATCATTCGACTTAGGCATTGTTGCAACATTACTCTGATCTCTAGATGGGCCCAATTTGTAGCAATGTTTCTATTAGGATCTTGTAGCTGCATTCCACTTCTCAACTTTATAACCTTGCAGTACTCTTTCCTATCTCTTTGTACAACTTCATTGTCATTAAGAAGACTTTCTTTGAATATTGAGCTTAAAGCATTAGCAATTTGTCAAATTTGGTTATCTAACGACTACTTTGAAGGGTTCTCATCATCTTCTGTTGAGTAATAGGTACAAATTTCAAGGACGAAATTTTCTTTCAAAAGGGGAGAGTTCTAACGACTTAAATATCGGGTCAAAAGTTCATATCACGAATCTGGGTTTTCGGTTATTTGATTTGGGTTTTTATTAAGTTTAATTGAGGGCTAAATTCAAAGAAAACAGAATTTAGAAGTTCAATCTAGTAAATTTAGTGGCTATTTTGTAAAAATGCCAAATTTTGGTGTCTAAAGCGAAATGTTTAAAAAGTGCAATGGTAATGTTGGTGATTTTCCCATCAAGGTCTTGGAGGCATTAAATGGGTTGTTTATTTGCGTGAAAAATAGAGAAAGTATAAGGGGAAATTAAATATAGAGGAATAAGAGAGAAATGTTAGAGTTAGAGAGAGGAAGCTTCGATTGGTTGTTGTCCGGTGGTATGACTCTAATACTACCAGCACCTTGGATTCCTCTCTCTCCAAGACGAGTTGGTTGGTGGTGGTTCTATCGTCGTTGGAGTTGTCGTTCGCTGACACAGGAGGAAGAAAGATCAGACCAAGTTTTAGAGTCTCAAAACACCATCCTCCGTCTTTCTCCACCAAAATCTGATGCCGCATGTGGACTCACTGGCATCAAGAGAATCGAAATGGAGCTTTGCCGCCACTATCAGGCCATCGGAGGCAGCCGCATGATGTGATCTCAGTTGTAAAAAAAAACAAAATTCACTAGTTGCCCGATCATGAACACAATAAGTATTTTAAAAGGTGCTAAAATGGATTTCAAAAGGGTTATTGATGATGAAATTGGTGTTGTTGCGAAAGCTGGTTTATTGATATGATGGGAATAAAATAAGACGAATGGAAGATTATGGTGAAAGGATATGTGTAAATGGGCAATGGTAAAGATGGAAAGTAACGAGGAAAGAACCAACACTATAGAGAATGTCGACCCGAATCCTATTGGATGTATAGAGGAACGAGGAAGGAACCAACACTATGAAAAAAGTGAAGACTCGTTTCCTATAATGTTCATGAATGAAAAGATTGTGACCCTCTAGTTAGAACACTAGGAACCTTGGTATATGGAAATATGAGAATAACGCCACAAGAAGAATTCCATGATAAGTCAAAAATTTCAATGAAGAACAACGAGATTAAACTAGGAATCTCTGATATTCTATTTACAAATAAAAATAGCAGCCCTTATTTATAGGCTTTACAAGATGGAAATCGAAGGATCTAACAAAGAAACATGGCAATGATGGCAAGAAATTAAGGCTTGTGTCCTTTTATCTCCCTTGGTAGCTGAATGGTCGTGTAGAATCTGTAGGATGAATTTAGACATCTCATGGATGAATGTAGACGTCCATTTGTCTACAAGGAAAAGACTTTTAAGCTCTCACACCTTTGATTAATGTCATCCACTCTTCTTTAATGGCTGAATTAGATGATTATGAAACCTTTAAATGCTCTTTAAAGGGGAAACTGAATGGTCTTTGCATGGAGAATGAATATGGCAACAAATGAATGGTCTCTTGTTTGAGTGGTGATTATTTTCGTATTGAATTTCTAGCATGTACTCTCTTCAATAATCAGGTCATATCTTTTTTTTTTGCTCAGCAATGTCGTATATTAATATGCAATATACAACCAAAGACCACAACGGCCGCCTCATTAAAAACCTCCCTAAAACCTAACGGAGGAAAAGAGTACGAACCGTATGTGGTGAAACCATAGTCCAAAGAAATACAAACGGGAAAAACACCAAATCGACCTATCACTAACAAGCACAAAACAACGAAACGCGCGTTACCCCCTCCTTTGCCAAAGCATCCGCTAAACCATTCGCCTCACGGAAAATGTGGGAGAAGCAAACCGAAGCCAACGATGAACAACAGTTGTCAATCTCGCGAAAAACCTCCCATAATCTCCAAGGCCGTTTGTCCAGATGTAACACCCAGCTAACCGCAACCATAGAATCCGATTCCACAATCAAAGGAATCGTTGCCCATGTTGACTTCCGGAAATATGACAGAGCGAACGCAATCGCTCGCAATTCAGCCTCGTTTGATTCGATACACCCAAGGGGGCCAGAAAATAACGCCAATATACTCCCAAACTCATCGCGTAACACTCCCCCATAGCCTGCCGGACCCGGCTTCCCACGTGCTGAACCATCCACCGAAAACTTCAACGACCCACTCGATGGCGGCTCCCATACCACACCAACCCGCGCTGGTCGCGAGGGAGGCGTCTCGGAATATAGACTCAGACAATCCCACCACAATGCCTCGGCAATGCACAAGTCAGTCTTTAAAGTCCGCAACCAATAGAACGAACGCAATTTAATCAGGTCATATCTTAAGCTACTGGTATTTGACTGATGTGATTCAAAGTGCACGGTTAAGCTAAGAAATAGAGGAATAAGTTTCAAGAAGACTTCAAGACTCATACCGGCTTGTATCAAATTCAAAAATGGCAAACAAGTTGATTGAATGTACGAGGCTCCTTGAATTCCCTCAGTAAGTGTTGTTTTAATCCATGCCTTTACTCTTCCTTGAATGCTTGAATCCCAAAAGACTTCAAACATGTGATTAATCCATCTTGGTGTCCATTGGAGTGCCAAATTTATTCAGCCTTCATGCATCTAATAACACAAAAAGACATGTTCAAATAATGCAACTTAAATGAAATATCATACTTAATGAATTAGCATGCTTTAATGAACTATCATGCTTAAATGGACTAACATGCATATTTATTCATCTGCAACAAATGAACTATCATGCATAATTAAACATGCAAATTTATTAATGCGCATGCAAACTACATGTATGCGAACAAAATGTAATGCATGCAAACATATATATATATATATATATATATATATATATATATACACATAATGCGAATAGAATGCATGCATATATCAAATTGCATTATTCAAAAAATCAGACAATGTTCTAAGCTCGTATTCAAGGGTTGAAAAAGCATATTTGAGCTCTAATTGTTGAGATCCTTAGCTTGGGAACAAGTGCTTAAACCCTACAACTGCTTCACTGATGTGAGAAAGGACCCAAGAAGTTTGGTGCTTGCCTGGGTCACATCAACACACGCGCCGCCCCCTGCGCGTGGGCGTGCGACGCTAGCGAGAGTAGGCTCCAGCAGTTTGGGCTGAGTCGTTGGGCTTTAGCTGCTGGGCCGAGCCTAGTTGGCCTACTCAACCGACCTAAGCCGAAGGTCGAGCCAGCCTATTAAGCCAGTCCACTAAGCCGAGCCGCATTGACCACCCGCCAATAATTGTTGATCGGGGCGTTGGCTGTTGACATTTTGACCTAGGTTGACTTTTTCTCGGTGACCTTACCCGGGGGGGTTTCAACGTTTTGAGTCCGTTGGCGCAGTCTGTTTCACCAAATTCGAACCTGGTAAGCTGTTTTTACGCGTTTTATTCCCTAAAATAGTATGATAATGTGAATTTGCTTATGTAGTCGTGTTTTTTATTTGAGGATTATGTGAACTCAAATATTAGATTAAAGGAGATGATTGGAGGAGCTTGAATGAGGATTTATCGTTATGGCTTAAGGTTAGTACGCCTCGAACTCAGAAATGATTCATGAGCATCTTAAGTGAGATTGCCTTGCACGTCAGTGTTTGCAAAATAGGTAGACGAGAAATAATCATGTTTAGAGACCGATATTTATGAGATGCATGTTGATGTTATGAATATGTTGAGACTCATAGAGATTTTAGAGACTGTGTAGGGTCATTTGAATATTCGTATAATCCTATAAATGGTTGATTTACATGTTGCTTTCTTTGGGTGCTAGTGATATTAGAATTGACGTGTCCGATGTAAATTGTGCTTAAGGGATAAATGTCGAAAATTGCTCGATTAAATGATCATGAAGCTGATAATTAATATTAAATGATCAAATGCATAGTAAACAAATCCTAATGACTTTCATAAGTTTTAAGGATCGAATAAAGCATTGTAACATTGTATTGCGCAGAAATGGTACGAACCCATGAGTAGGGTATCGATACGGGCTTCGACCGTACAAGGATGCGATTGGGGGTCGTATCGGTACGGGTCGACTTGTACTGGTACTTGGGAAATTTAAGATTTTCAGTAAGTAATTTCAATATTGGTACACGTGTGAGTACCAGTACCAGGGGTATCGTACTGATACTCGTGTTCAAGTACCAGTACCCATTGAGATGAATAATCTATAATTTTAGCTAAAGATGGGAATCGAGGTGGAAGATTAATGAATTGATTAATGTCTTATAATGTGATAATGTGGATTAATGGAGATTATAAATGAGATTAATTATATACTCCTCTATTATGTAGTAACAACTCAGTAAAGTAAAATCAATGATGTGTTGATAATTAGCACCGATAAGGGGATCCTTGGGATCGTGTTGCTTGTATGCCGGATAGGCATTTGATTGGTTGATTCGATGATTGATTGGATCCGGATACCCAGTAAGGGAGTGTTACAACACCATGGTTAGAGATGTCGAATGTACGATCTCGAGGCTATGTGACACTAGGCCTTATTCGAAGATACTCGCTGAGAGATTACGAGTATGGGTGTACATTCTATAGGCTATATGACACCGGGCCTCACTTAGAGTGCACGTTCCCTAGGCATTGTGACACTGGGCTTCACTCCAGGTTTGTGGTTTTGACTTTGTGTGCTTTTGCCCGGATGATCTGGTAAGATCTCGGGTTTGGTTGGGCCTTGTGTGCCATGTATGATGACTTGCATGATGAGAGCATGTGTTTAGGCGACTAGTGGCAGCGTCACGTGTTTATTTTTTTCTCCTTATTGCTCGTACTAGCTTGCACGCTTATGTTTATAATTAGAATGAAGTATAGTAGAGTAGATATTTACCATTGAGCTTTGTAAGCTCGACGCTCATAATCGTTGTTTTCGTGCGTAGGTTGGTAGATTGACCGGGAGCTCGAAGAGCATTATCAGTTTGAGATTTTAGCAAGCGGTGATTGCCATAGTACGATACTTGTATTTACTGGGCTGAATATTCATAGGACCTTACGTTGTCGAGTCTGTAACTTTATTTTAAAATATTATTTTGATATACAACGTATAAACTTGGAACTCCTTTTTTGTAAATTGATTTATGTTATTCATTTAATTATATGAAGTATTTGATGATATAATGTTTTGAATAATGGCTAAATCTATAGTTTTTAAATGAAATTTTTTGGGTCGGATTTTTGGGCGACCTGAATGTAGTACTTCGGATCCGAACTGGGATCGAGGTGTTACATAGTTCGTATGAATAAATTTATCTTCCATACGGATTTCATTGTATTTGAATGTGAAGCTGAGGAAGAATTTCTGATCAACTTGGGACGACCATTCCTTGCTACGGGAAGAACTCTTATTGATGTGCACAAATGATAATTAACCATGCTTTTGAATGATGAGCGAATCACATTTAATGTCTTTGAGGAAATATAGGACGATGGGGAATTTGAATGTCATTCAGTTGATATGATGGACGAAATTGTAGAAACAAAATATATTGAAAATTGCCAAAACAATGAGAAAGTTGAGTCCGCTGCCATGACACTTATTAATGTGGATGCATTCGAGGATAACACAGAACTATTGGAGCGTAAACAATTAGAAAAGAGACTATATAAGAGGTTCGAGACTGGATATTTCAACTCGAACCTTAAGTGTTTTTAAACCATCTATTGAGGAACCTCCATCTTTAGAACCCAAGACTTTGCCACATCAATTAAAATATGCTTATTTTTGGAGATGATAACACTTTACAGGTAGTTATTTCTGCCAAGCTACTACCTAGTACCTATATAAGAGGAAAGTTTGCTAAATGTGTTGAGGAAACACATGAAGGCAATTTGGTGGACCTTTGTCGATATAAAGGGAATTAGTCCTGCATTTTGTATGCATAAGATTCTATTGGATAATTGCCACAACAAATAAGACTTAATCACATCATGAAGGATATGGTTAAGAAAGAAACTATAAAGTGGCTTTATGCTGGAATCATCTACCTCGTATCTAATAGTTATTGGGTGAACCTAATTCAATGTATGTCGAAAAAATAGAGATAATTGTGGTCACTGGTCAGCAACAATAAGAATGAATCCATTTCTACACGCATTGTCACTGGTTGACGTGTGTGTATGAATCATCGTAAGTTGAACAAGACCACTAAAAAAGATCATTTTCTTTTATTTTTTATTGATCAAATACTTGATAGACTAGTTAGAAAGTCTTATTATTGCTTCTTGGATAGATAATCAAGAAATAATCAAATTTCCATAGCACCATAGGATCAAAAGAAAACAACATTTATGTTACGTGTAAAAGTGTTTATCGCAATGTAGTGCAAGTGTACACGACGAAAGTAGTAAAGTGATATTGAAGTATCGGATATCGTCTCCACAGGGACTGGGCTAATAGCTTCACCTTGAATTACTACACGAAAGTAAAGAGAATAGTTTAAGATGTTGTCACGAAAATAATAAAGAATACTGGAAAATAGGATTAAAATAATCAAGATAGAGAGAATGGGCTGGTATTGAATTGCTCAGTAGTGCAGGTATTGCTAAATCTAGGAAAATCTGCTCTGTCGATGTCCCCGTCGCGGCAGCACCCGTCGCGGCGGCAGTATGTTGTTTGTCGTGGCAGTGATCACACAACCATGTACTTCAAGTTTGGCAAGAATCCCTGTTGTGCCTTGGCATATCCCTAGGTCCAAGTCTGTCGATGAACACGTCTTTGATGATACCTCCCAGCGTGAATCGAAGGATGAACATCGATGTTATTGAATTCTTCTTTAGTCACTTAACCTCGTCCTATCCCTAGGTCCGAGATAGTTCAACTATAAACTAGAGAACTCGCACTTATTCCTTTCGTATACTTAACTCTCCCGATATTAAGTAAATAGATAACCTCACAATGCTCTCCCGATGCTCTTGCAAGATGTTAATAACCAGAATAAGAGAACTTGAAGTTTATTTTATTGAACATAAAATTCCTAAAACAAAAGCAACCCTTGCAACTACTTTACAATTCAACTCGTGGCCCTAAGGGGAATTTAGAACATGTTGAGAAGGGGAAAACGGCTAGGGTTTGGGAAGAAGGCTAGAGATATGTGATGTGATGGTGTTTCTCTAGGTCGAATTACAAGCATATATATAGGCCTTGGGTACAAGTTTTCTTAATGGCTAAGAATACTAGTTTGAATTAAAGTACAATTCATTAAAGATTAAATCTCTAAATAAACGTCCTTTAGTTCGCCCTATCTTCTTGCTTTAACTTTCTCCTCAAACTTTGGGCAAGGCCTTTCTTGTGCTTCTGGGCTCCAAAAATTATGCAAGTGGTCTCTAAAAATTAGGCTTGAAATCCTCTATCAGTCGAGCTCCACTTCGTATTTTCAATCTCTTCTTCTTCACTGTCGCCACTGATGTCACGGCATATGTCACGGAAACGAGTTATAAGGCAGTTTGCTTAAACACTGTCGTCACTTCTGTCACGACAACTGTCACAACATCATTGTCACGACATCACTGTTACAGCATCTGCCACGACATCTGTCACGACAGTGATGTATGAGGCAGTTTTCTTCACTCCAACTCTTCTGTTCCTCTACTGCCCTGGATGCTGCCACGACTGCTGCCCTGGATGCTGCCACAACAGTTATCTTCTATTCCTCTGCTGCCCTGGATGCTGCCACAGCAGATACCTGCAAAAGTAACCAAATTTAGCAGTATCTGCGTAGTTTTATCTAAATGTGGTGTTGATGCAAAACTTAACCTAAAATGCAGTTAAACATGCTTGAGTGCAGCAAAAATAAGGATAAATGATGGGTAAAATATAGAACTTTTATGCACTGATCACACCCCCAAACTCGAATCTTTGCTTGTCCTCAAGCAAATGTAACCTAACTAACATGCATGCATACATATATATATATATATATATATATATATTCTTGGCTTATATCAGTGAACAATCCTTACCCACAACACCATCCCTATCATGTTTAGCACTTGTTCAAATATTTAAGGATCTACTTAGAGCAAAAGTATAGTTCTCGTGCATGTGTGTGCATTTATTGTGAACATACATGAATATAGACTTCCCTAGCAACTAGAATATTATACTTAGCTTGTTTAGAGTTTTCCTTCGAGACTTAATTCTTTTTTTTTTACTAGAGCCAGTATCGGGCACCTCTAGTTGTTTTCCTTCTTTTTCTGAATTTTTCAGTTTTTTTAGAGCCAGTATTTCAGGCACCTCTAGTTAACTATCTAGAGCCGGTGATAGGCACCTCTAGAACTTTTTCTCTGGTTATTTTCCTAGAGCCAGTGTTAGGCACCTCTAGGTTTCCTGAGTTTCTAGTCTCTTTCTACTCTAAGTTCTAAGTTTTCTATTCTAAGTATGCTAGAGAAAGTCTGTTATCAAGTAAGTCACAAAGTGTTTCAGTTTTTCAGAACTATACTAAGGCTCTACTTACTTCCTAAAATATTTTTAAGGGGCTGTCACGACAGAGATGGCAGCGGCAGATAATAAAAGTTCAATAAATTAAGCCAATTTTTTTTTGCATAAAAATAAATGCGACACAATTAAAATAAATGCAATATTATATTAATAATTAGGAGGACTGCCTACCCCCAAACTCAAGGGTTGCATTGTCCTCAATGCATGACACAAGACATAAAAATGAAAAACAGAAAATAAAAATGACAGAAAAGTGAATCATCACAAAAAGATAATATATACAGCAGGCGGCAGAGAAAAGGAAAAAGAAAACTTAAGTTGTGCGGTTGTCGTCGCTGCTGCTGGAGCTTTGGATGAGGAGCTGTCGGCGGGCAGTCTCATTGAACTTTGTCGGAGGAGCTGTGGGTGCTGCCCTGAGAGTATGAAGATGCAGAGGCTGCCTTCTTCCTTGTGTCATTATCTTCACTGCTATTAGCGGCAGTCACTTTGGAATTCTTCTCAGGGAGTATGATTGCTGTCGCAGCAGGGGTGGAGGCAGAGCTTCCTCGGGTTGCTTGTATCGTCATTGCAAGGGTTCTCTCTGTTTACCTAATAACACAAACAAACTAAAAACTAATATCAAATTTCTAATTCCTAAAACAATAAAGATAAAATAAAATTCAATAAAATAAATTAAGTTAAATTAGGAGTGCCTTGAGGGGCATCTCCTAAAGTAACTACTCCATGTTTTATTGATGCTTGAGGGGTCGTTTCCGGTACTTCTTGAAGTCTATCCGTACCCTCCATCTGGTGATTATTCTCAGGGTGAGGGCTCTTTTCCTTCTCTTCCCTTTGTAGTCCATGAAGTTCTCCTTTCTTGGTAATGTTTCTGAGGGCATGAATATATAATTAGAAAAAATTAAATTGTCATTCGACCACAAACTTACCTTGTTTTTGTTGAATGTTTTTATGGTTGAATGTAGCACTTGCTGTCGTGTCTGCTGTTGTGGCAGCCAGGTATTTTGACAGTCCTTTGTCAGGTTACTTTGCAGGTCAAGGGGACATTGGAAAGTACCATAATTCTCCATATCAAATTTTGTTGGCCACTCGAAGGTCTCCATCAATAGAGATCTCGATGATTCTAAATCCACCGGCGTTGGTTCCTCAAATACCTGCAATGGAATTGGTGATTATCAAAGAATTCAAAAGGTTCGTTGATTACTTGCTCATATTCCATTAGCGAGGCATTGTCATTGGGTAGCTCTTCTAGGTGGTCGTGCGAGTGCCATGACAGGGATGGATGTATGTAATCTTGGTCGGGCATAATCGAGGTAGTGGGTTGAGAGTTTGCCTCGGATGTGGTTGCCGCAGTGACATTCTCTTGAATTTCACTAAGCGTTGTTGCGGTGTTGCTCCATTCCGGTTCCTCGATCATTGCCATGGCAAATTGTTGCTCAGACTCATCATGTGTTGGGTATTCCTTCACATGGGCATCCTCGTCACCTTGCCTCGAGATTTCAGGTTCATCCGTGGCATGAATGAGGACTGGTCTACTCAAGATTTCATCCATCTTGGCGATACTTTTGTCCATAGAAGCCGACAATTCTTGAGTGAGTGCCATGAAGGCTTGTAGTGTGTCTTCTAAGGATTTTGAATGCTCTTGAGGATGATGACATTGCCAGGGCATGTCGGGTTCTGCAGCAAAACTGTTATGGTACAAAAAATTTTGCGGGTTTTGATCATACCATAAATAATTTTGTTGTTGCGGCAGCGACATCTGTTGTCCATGTTGCTGTTGTGGCGGCATCTCTTGTTCTTGTTGGTTCCATCGTTGGTTGTCCATATATTCATCGAAAAAATGGGGACAACTTTTGAGTGCATGATTACCTTTACGGTAATTGCAAGAACTTTCCCACATCAACTCTCAAATGGTTTTTCCTAACATGTTTATGCCCTTGAACCTGTATTGTGCCTGAGATATAACAACCAGAAATAAAAAATAAAAATAAAAATAAAATAAATAAAAATTGCAGTAATTAAAGGTATAGGTATGTTGCCAGTCCCTGGCAACGGCGCCAAAGACTTGTTGCGTGTAAAAGTGTCTATCACAATGTAGTGCAAGTGTACACGACGCAAGTAGTAAAGTGATACTAAAGTATCGGATATCGTCTCCACAAGGACTGGGCTACTAGCTTCACCTTGAATTACTGCACGAAAGTAAAGAGAATAGTTTAAGATGTTGTGACGAAAATAATAAAGAATACTGGAAAATAGGATTAAAATAATCAAGATAGAGAGAATGGGCTGGTATTGAATTGCTCAGTAGTGCAGGTATTGCTAAATCTAGGAAAATCTGCTCTGTCGATGTCCCCGTCGCGGCGGCAGTCTGTTGTTTGTCGCGGCAGCGATCACACAACTCTGTACTTCAAGTTTGGCAAGAATCCATGTTGTGCCTTGGCCTATCCCTAGGTCCAAGTCTGTCGATGAACACGTCTTTGATGATACCTCCCCGCGTGAATCGAAGGATGAACACCGATGTTGTTGAATTCTTCTTTAGCCACTTAACCTCATCCTATCCCTAGGTCCGAGATAGTTCAACTATAAACTAGAGAACTCGCACTTATTCCTTTCGTATACTTAACTCTCCCGATATTAAGTAAATAGATAACCTCACAATGCTCTCCCGATGCTCTTGCAAGATGTTAATAACCAGAATAAGAGAACTTAAAGTTTATTTTATTGAACATAAAATTCCTAAAACAAAAGCAACCATTGCAACTACTTTACAATTCAACTCGTGGCCCTAAGGGGAATTTAGAACATGTTGATAAGGGGAAAACGGCTAGGGTTTGGGAAGAAGGCTAGAGATAGGTGATGTGATGGTGTTTCTCTAGGTCGAATTACAAGCATATATATAGGCCTTGGGTACAAGTTTTCTTAATGGCTAAGAATACTAGTTCGAATTAAAGTACAATTCATTAAAGATTAAATCTCTGAATAAACGTCCTTTAGTTCGCCCTATCTTCTTGCTTTGACTTTCTCCTCAAACTTTGGGCAAGGCCTTTCTTGTGCTTCTGGGCTCCAAAAATTATGCAAGTGGTCTCTAAAAATTAGGCTTGAAATCCTCTATCAGTCGAACTCCACTTCGCATTTTCCATCTCTTCTTCTTCATTGTCGCCACTGTTGTCACGGCATCGAGTTATAAGGCAGTTTGCTTCAACACTGTCGCCACTTCTGTCACGACAACTGTCACGGCATCACTGTCACGGCATCACTGTCACGGCATCACTGTTACAGCATCTGTCACGGCATTTGTCACGACAGTGATGTATGAGGCAGTTTTCTTCACTTCAGCTCTTCTGTTCCTCTACTGCCCTGGATGCTGCCACGACTGCTGCCCTGGATGTTGCCACGACTGCTGCCCTGGATGCTGCCACGATAGTGATGTATGAGGCAGTTTTCTTCACTCCAGCTCTTCTGTTCCTCTACTGCCCTGGATGCTGCCACGACTGCTGCCCTGGATGTTGCCACGACTGTTGCCCTAGATGTTGCCACGACTGCTACCCTGGATGCTGCCACGACAGTTATCTTCTATTCTTCTGCTGCCCTAGATGCTGCCACAACATATACCTGCAAAAGTAACCAAATTTAGCAGTATCTGCGCAGTTTTATCTAAATGTGATGTTGATGCAAAACTTAACCTAAAATGCAGTTAAACATGCTTGAGTGCAGCAAAAATAAGGATAAATGATGGATAAAATATAGAACTTTTATGCACTGATCAATTTACTTGTCCCTATAGCACTTTTGCTTGATTTTGCATTGCTCCAACATGTAACACTGCATGATGGCTATTATTTTTGACATGGTAGAAAAATTCCACTAAGTATTTATGAATAATTTTCAGCTTTTGGAGACAGTTTTGATGTTTTCCTCTGCAATTTAACCAAGGTGTTGCAACATTGTGAGAAACCCAATTTGATTTTAAATTGGCCTAATGGTCAAAGATCTCATATTATTCTATCTTGTATGGATTCGTATTCTGATATGAGAATGTAATACCTCTTTAATTAATCAATCAAAGAAATTAGTCTTGGGCCACAGAATACCCAAAAAGGGCATTAAGGTAGATAGAGCAAAAACAGAAGTAATTGAGAAATTGTCTCCTCCCTCAAGTGTGAAGGGAAAACAAAGTTTCCTAGGCATGCCAGATTCTATGGAAGATTTATTAAGAACTTCTCAAAGATAGCAAACCCCTTTGTTCATTGGTAGAGCAAAACAGACCCTTCAACTTTGATGATGGTTGCCTTTCTGCCTTTGAGAGTATTAAGAAACAATTGATTGTTGCACCTATTTTCACACCTGTTGAGGGAGTGTTTGGATAGAGAAAGGAGCATACTTTTTTACACTATATATTATGTAACCCCAACATTGAACGAGGCTTAGTTGAATTACACCACGATTGAGATTTGAGAAAGAACTTCTTACAGTAGTATATGCCTAACAAATTCAGGTCATACTTGGTAGGAAAGGTCAGTATACACGAATTATTCGACAATCAAATACCTTACTTCAAAGAAGAATGCCGAGCCACGATTGATTCGTTGGATGTTATATTATTAGAATTTGATTTGAAAATTAGAGATTGGAAAGGGACTGTAATCAAGTAAGCAAACCACTTATCAAGGCTTGAAGATGGAGCAAATGAAGTGATTAAAGAAAATTTCCATGATGAGCAATTGCTGATTGCCACATCATTGACATGGTACGCAGATATCATGAATTACACTCAAACATTATGGCCCTTATTATAGCTTTCTGCATACTAGCCCCCTTCTGACTCGTTTAAAGCTATTTTTTTCTGTATGTTTTCCGGGGCTCTCTTCACATCGCCCTCTGCATCTACAATGGTTATAGACTTATAGTGTTGGACCAATCGCTCCAGTTGCAGGTCCCTGCTGGTTAGGCTAGGAGTGCTATAGATGGTGAACATTCTTTCAAACCCCATAACAGATCTACAAAAATAAAGAATATTTATTTCCAGTTTTTACTCGGGCTTCCTCTTTTTTTTTTATCGAATCTGAATATTTTCTTTTGACTGCAATTAGAACAAGTTTATCAGTTACTTTATCTCGTCTGTATGGAAAGCATACTAAAATAGCATAACATCAATGCCAACGAAACCTTAACAAGAAGTCAATTGGATGCTTAACCTGTGCTGCAAACACTTTCCAGCTTAAGATTTAATGGTCATTGAAAATCAAAGAGCAAACTTGCAAAGGATTAAACAAGAAACGTTCTTATCAGAAGGCTACATTAAATTAGATGAAAGACAAAATCCTTTCAACAGAGGTTTGAAAAGGCCAATGATACAATTGAGGGGGAGCTCTACTCGACTTCATATTACTAACTAAAACAGTCAGGGAGGCCGCTTACAGTCAGATCACCCTACCTTATTACCTCAGCCAAGACATGGCTCATCTCTAATGGAAGTCCCTGGAGCCATTATCAGTGCCCTCAATGTAACCAGGACACTTTTATTGGAAATGAGGCCTTCTAAATCTTAAACATGATTGGAGGAACCATCTACCTTGCCATTGTCAGAGGCATTAGAATCTGGGTTTCGCTCGATAGAATTCAAATCAACAGTAGATGCTGGCATGGGATCTGGTGGAGCTGAGGATTGAGTATTTCCCATAGCCCAAAAGGCGGGTATCCTCTTGTCATCTTCCCTCATCCTCTCGGCATACTTATTGATGTTGAAACCTGAGTCGTCGTTTCCACCAAATGCAGACTCCAGTTTCTCCATATCGAAAAGATCCTCCATTATTTTCTTGGTATTGAGATCATCAGAGTAAACAAATTTTACTTTGTTTTGAGTCTTGGACTCTAGAAAGGGTTTGACAACCTGCCAAGGAACATACGACCAATATTAAATCAATCACACATGAAGCATTGATCAATATGATAACAGCATATGCAGAACAATAAGAAAACAACAAAACAAAATGAAAAAAATGGCATTGACACCATTCAGAGATGTATTGACGCTACACAGAATCTTATAAAGTGAAGGGGAAGGGCATTGCTTGACAAAAGAGTGAAAGACCAAAAAAGGGTTTTTCTTGAGCTTCCATAAAAAGCTTGCATAGAGCTGGATTGGAACGTTGGAATGGATTCAAATCGACATGAAAACCGCTGATATAGTAAATCAACCATAGTGCCGAAATGTTTCAAAGTAGCAATCGCTGAAAACCAATAGGGTACATGTAGTTTAAAGAATCATGGAAGTTGAAAGCTACTTTAATCTGGAACTCTTCAAATCTGCAAAATCTCTGACAGAACTATTTATCCAAATTCCATATTAAGATAATAGCCATTGCATATGCTTAAATAGATCTCTGTGCACTGTGCATACATAATCTTTTGTGAATACTTCTGAGACATACTAATAACCTCGTGGATAATTTTACCTTCTGAATGAAGAAAAGGAGAAAAATATTAAAATGGGTTACCATCCAGAAAGGTTCGAAGAACTTGGGCGGGTTGTATAGTATCGCCACACCTAGACGCTCTGGATAATGTTCTTGTAAAACGTGTGCTGTTTCCCGTGTCACCTTCACTGATATATGTGACAAGTTAAAGCCATTGAAGTCGATCAACCAGACCATCTGTTCCTGGTCTGCTGGAAGATTTAAAATTGCATTCTCCATGCAATAAACCAAATACCTAATCTGCCCTTTTGTTGATTTTGAGTTCTGCAATCAAAACAAACTTAACTAAGATGTCAAGGCCAAGTAATGCACAGTTAAGTAGTGTGCTTTGAAACTTGCATCCTCATGGCTGAGAGAGAGATGGTCTCAAAAATATGGGAAAAGAGAAGGCTCCTTTTTCTTTCCGCTCATAGTTGCTTCATGGTCTACTTGCACAATAATACATGCTTACTAATCCAAAAGACATTAAGACAATCAAACATGTCATTAGCCTAAAGTAGGCAAAGGATATTGGTGCAGTGAGCTGTTTTTGGACTAAATAAAGGCGTAAGATATAGAGGATAATCCTATTGTTGGGACAAAGATCGACACCTCCATGACTAAAAATCTTAAACCATTTGACTGAGATCTGATATGTTATATGTTTCTTCAGTTTCTCTGGTGTAGGATAATTTTCACACATGAACTCCGATACCATTAACTCAAAATTGTTTCAACTTTTATGTAGTACCAGATTTGCAAATTGCACAGAAATCGAAGGAAGTCAGATGAAACCTGGCAACTAGGTCTCATCACAAGAACCGTTCTTCCCAGCTTATCTATATAATTTGATCTGTAGATCTTTCCTGTCTCAGCTTCATGAGCAATCTCTTCCTACATAGAAAAAACAAGGAATTAAAGCACCTATTGGCAAAAGAAAAAAAAAGTTTGGCCTCAACCAGCTATTTGTTCACACAAAAAAGGACAAAGCCCCCAGCTGCCAAGTCACCAGAATTCAACCCTGATAAGTACATTGGACATGAGTTTATCTCTAAGGGTTAAAATCCAAAGGAAAGTTCCTAATTCAATGAACCATGCTGAGTGCATGAAAAAAATGCAAAAGAATGCTATGATTAAGAAAGATAGTAAGGCCTAGGATTGTCAATTCATAGTATCCTCAATGGTCAATTCCTGCATGCATTTCATGCTTTCTTTAAGAAACTACAGATAAATCATGGGAGGACGAATTGTAGCATACCCAGCGAATCTCTTCGGGTTTGTATTCCGCTCTCCATTTCAAGGTTTCTTTCAGCATTTTAGCTGCCTTCTTGACATTCCAGTTTCGTGCCCTTAAATATCTAGCGATGGCTGCATCAGAACAATAAATGGCTAACTTCTCAGGCAAGGGTCCTATCAACTTTCTTATTTCAGTAATCTGCAAATATCGAAAGGTTTGAAAGCTTTACTCCAGAACGTCAAAGTAGTTTTTGCTTGCTTCAACTATCAAAATCTATGACATGATAAAATGGTAAGATATGAGAAACAAGGAAATAGGAATACTGGAAAGTATAAACAAAATATACCTTTGCCTGCTGCTCTTCATCTCTTAAAGACTTCTCGGAGTTATTTGAAGAGGATTTCTTTAAATCCGCACTCATAGTTTAACAATGTCTCCCTGTATGTTAACAGTTAAATCCTTCACAATAGTATCATTAATCTCAGTGACACTACATCTGCACTTTGTGTTCCAAGTGCAAGCTTGTTTAAGAAAAAAACAATATCTTATTTTCATGACAAGAAATTGCATAAGATCACGAGGGATATAGATGTGTGAAGTGACTTCCTTCTTCTGCTGAAGCAGAATAAAACTTATGCAACTTTTTTGTATGAATGACAAGAAAATTCAAAATCACTTCTTTATTACAACTTATCCACTTTTTTTGTATGAATGATCTGCCTTAACTATTCATAACAACAGTCAGCAGCAGATTGCTCTGTAATACAACTTCTTTGTGAGTTTCGTTTTCTTTATTTTCTCTGTTACAACCTTTAAAGAAAACAATCTTTGTCCGAGTACGGAATAGCATCCCAGGTTACAATTATGTTGCCCGAGACGGATGAAAGGAACAATTTTTTGTTAATTTGCTTCCTTTCTTTGGCATCCAATAGTAACCAGGAATTCTTCTGCAGATTCCCTTCATGGATCATAGTAATTTGTACTGATCATCCATCATAGGAAACAAGATTATTGAAATTAGTCAATGATCTGTTTGATCAACCGAGTGACACTTGACTTCAAATTGGACTGCAACTATGTAAAACCAGGTTGAAGACTAAAACATTTAAGACATAAGCACCTAGATATCAGTCTAGAATTGGATCCACAAATAACATAAGCTTCCCTTATTTACACCCAAATCCCTTTTCTCTTGTTGGTCAAACAATAATCGAATCAAATAAGAAAACGATCCAAATCCCATTAAGTTCACTTGACTACAAATTTAACCCCCTATATCACATTTCTTTTAGATACAGAACAGCCAAAAATATAAATGAAATATATATATATATATATATATATATATATATATATATATATATATATATATATATGAAGATCCAAAGGGCAAAAGTAAGTCGTATTTATGTTAAAATTGAGCAACTTACCTGACTGACTCAAGGAATGATGGAATAAGAGACGGATCTTCAAAAGGCAAGTAAATGAGGAGAATTTGTGGGGATTTTCAGACTGATGATAAAAATGAAAGAAAAGGGTCAACCCCAGAAAAGTAGGACTATTTTAATGGATTATATATTTGAATGGAATCACAGTCATATGCAAGCAATGGAAGAAAACCGGGAAATTTGGGTTCCTTTCACTCTCATATATGGGATAGGATCCATTTCCTATCAAAGATTAAAAAAAACGTATAAAACTAAAAACGAGTAAAACTAAATGGAAAAAAATAATCTTAGCCATGGTCTAAAAATATAAAATTAATTAAATTTTAGGGTAAACTACTGCAGGGGTCACTTACGTTTAACGTCTGTACAGAGTTAGTCACCACTTTTGAAAAGTGTCAATTAGTAGTCCTTTACGTTTTCGATGTGTAAATACTTGGTCACTCCGACGTTATACTCCGTTAGTCCCCTAACGGAGTGCCGATGTGGCGAAATTAAAATAAGGATAAATTACTGCAATAGCCATTAAAATTTATCTCATGTACATTTTTTCTCCTCAATTTAAAAAAATAAACATTATAGTCACTAATAAAAATATTTCTTTATAATTTCACCCTTAAATTTTTAAAAATTCATTTTTCAATCCTAAAACTTTACAATCAATTAACACAATAATATTATAAATGCTTAGATGAAAAATAGGTGCCCAAAGTATACCCTTTGAAACTTAGGTGCCCAAATTGCTCCTATTTAATAACTCAAACTTAAAAATTTAGTCTACTAACTACTAAAAAATTCGAGTTATTGGAATTTCTATTTTATAATTCAAACTTTATTTTGAATTTTTGAGTCAAGTTTATGAAATTATAAGTCGAGTATTTTCACATCAAACCAAAAAAATTTAATTTTTTCGAGTCAAGTCGAGTAATTGGAATTTCTATTTTATAATTCAAACTTTATTTTGAATTTTTTAGTCGAGTTTATGAAATTATGAGTCGAGTATTTTCACATCAAACCAAAAAATTTAATTTTTTCGAGTCAAGTCGAGTTATTGGAATTTCTATTTTATAATTCAAACTTTATTTTGAATTTTTGAGTCGAGTTTATGAAATTATGAGTCGAGTATTTTCACATCAAACCTAAAAATTTAATTTTTTTGAATCAAGTCGAGTGTTGCACTTCCCTACATATATTTTTTAATTTTAATCCATGTTTGTCCCAAGAAAAACTTCGGCCGTCGTCGTCGTCGTCGGAACTTACGTAGCTCCGATAGAGGCTCCGCCGACGTCGGTTTGACTCGGAACCTTAGGGCTTTTGCTCGCCGCCACGTCAGGAGCCCGGATCTGGTGTCCGTCTCGCGAATGGACGGCAACCGATGCCGGAAAATGCGAGAAACAGTGGCGTCGATTGGTTTCTTGCCAGAGCTTCAATCGAGATTTGCTAGCGGAAGGCGGCCCAACGACGCACGTGGTGGCCATGGATGAGATCGCGACGACGTGGCGCCTCTAGCGATGTAGGCGGTGACCACCACCGCCCGACGGTGACGGAGATCGACGACGGCCGATCGGGAAGGTGAACAAGCAACAGTAGATTTGACTTGATTCGAAGTTTTTCTTGGGACAAACATAGATTAAAATTAAAAATTATATGTAGGGAAGTGCAACACTCGACTTGATTCGAAAAAATTAAATTTTTAGGTTTGATGTGAAAATACTCGACTCATAATTTCATAAACTCGACTCAAAAATTCAAAATAAAGTTTGAATTATAAAATAGAAATTCCAATAACTCGACTTGACTCGAAAAAATTAATTTTTTTGGTTTGGTGTGAAAATACTCGACTCATAATTTCATAAACTCGACTCAAAAATTCAAAATAAAGTTTGAATTATAAAATAGAAATTCCAATAACTCGACTTGACTCGAAAAAATTAAATTTTTTGGTTTGACGTGAAAATACTCGACTCATAATTTCATAAACTCGACTCAAAAATTCAAAATAAAGTTTGAATTATAAAATAGAAATTCCAATAACTCGACTTGACTCGAAAAAATTAAATTTTTTGGTTTGATGTGAAAATACTCGACTCATAATTTCATAAACTCGACTCAAAAATTCAAAATAAAGTTTGAATTATAAAATTGAATTATAATTTTTTTGGTTTGGTGTGAAAATACTCGACTCATAATTTCATAAACTCGACTCAAAAATTCAAAATAAAGTTTGAATTATAAAATAGAAATTCCAATAACTCGACTTGACTCGAAAAAATTAAATTTTTTGGTTTGATGTGAAAATACTCGACTCATAATTTCATAAACTCGACTCAAAAATTCAAAATAAAGTTTGAATTATAAAATAGAAATTCCAATAACTCGATTTGACTCGAAAAAATTAAATTTTTTGGTTTGATGTGAAAATACTCGACTCATAATTTCATAAACTCGACTCAAAAATTCAAAATAAAGTTTGAATTATAAAATATAAATTCCAATAACTCGACTTGACTCGAAAAAATTAAATTTTTTGGTTTGATGTGAAAATACTCGACTCATAATTTCATAAACTCGACTCAAAAATTCAAAATAAAGTTTGAATTATAAAATATAAATTCCAATAACTCGAATTTTTTAGTAGTTAGTGGACTAAATTTTTAAGTTTGAGTTATTAAATAGGAGCAATTTGGGCACCTAAGTTTCAAAGGGTATACTTTGGGCACCTATTTTTCATCTAAGCATTTATAATATTATTGTGTTAATTGATTGTAAAGTTTTAGGATTGAAAAATGAATTTTTAAAAATTTAAGGGTGAAATTATAAAGAAACATTTTTATTAGTGACTATAATGTTTACTTTTTTAAATTGAGGAGAAAAAATGTACATAAGATAAATTTTAATGACTATTGCAGTAATTTATCCTTATTTTAATTTTGCCACATCAGCAATCCGTTAGGGGACTAACGGAGTATAACGTCGGAGTGACCAAGTATTTACACATCGAAAACGTAGAGGACTACTAATTGGCACTTTTCAAAAGTGGTGACTAACTCTGTACAGACGCTAAACGAAAGTGACCCTGCAGTAGTTTACCCTAAATTTTATATAATGTAAGTTGATTTTAACCCATATATATATATATATATATATATATACTAAATGGGTTTGGTTGGTGGCCTGATGTTAATTTTGTTTCTAACCTAACTTGGGCTCCTTTTTAACATGAGTGAGGCTAGAATTGACCCTTTCAAGCGGGAAAATGTTTGGGAAACCAGACAAAGCTCAAAGGAGACGGATCAGAGAAGATGCCCTTTTCAAGATTTTTCCAGTATTAATTACAAATCAAATCTTTGACAGAAAAGCATAGAGCAACAAGACATTACTTATGGCACCCACAAGCTTTGCAAATTACAAAAGGCTTATATCGCAAGTAAGTGTCTAAAATACGTGGTCGAATTTAGAGTTAAAGTTTAAGAATGTGAACTTAAATTTTTTTTTAAAAAAAATAGAGATTAAACAAAAATTTTAAAAAATTAAGGGTAATCTTCACCAGTGGTCCCTTTTGTTTAGAGTGTGTTCTATTTTGGTCACTAAAATTCAAAAAAGATTATTTTGGTCACTTACGTTTAGAATCGTTTCTATTGTTGTCCCTTGACCGTTAGTCTCCGTTACTTAAAAAAATTAGTTTCTAATTTAACCCCTAAACTTTCAAAATTTTATTTTTCATCATCTTCCCCAAAATTATAAAACTAAAACCTTGTAATTTTTTCCAAAACTCATTGGTCTGCACAAAAAGAGATACGAGGTATCATAATCTTAGTCATGGCTCGATACGATGTATGTCAATTGCCGAGTGCAAACCTCTGTGTCGCCTTGTTGAAAACCAAACATTCCAAGCCCATCTGTAGTTCCAGCAACAAAACCCGCACCAAGAGCAGTCGGACAAGTCTTTACCACGTCGCTTTCATTCAATTTCACTTTTAGGTTGGTGAAATTTATATACGTAGCAGAACTGAATAGCTCCACGACCTTTTCGAATTGCCTCTCTCCTATGATCTTCGTGCTCAATATTTCATCGAGGTATATGTTACACAAATTTAAGTTAAAACAAGGCAAAACACTCTATTAAGATAAAAAGCATGTGGCAAAAATATAAATACCTAGGGCCACGACCCACACAAAGCTGGTCATTGCCATTACAATTTACAAGACGTGTGATTGAAATCAAAAGGCCTCCAAATGTGTGCAAAATGCTCCTGGCACATTTGGGGACACATCTCCAACATTTGATTGGCAAAAAGCCCCCACAAATTTAATCTTGTCGTTCTTCCTCACTTTGAAGCCTTTGCTAGTTGTTTTCCCACAGGATTTTCCTCCTGTGGCTTTGAATTTTTTAGCTTTCTTTGTTAGTTTGTTGATGTCTGTCAAAATCATGTATGATCAGAGCGTGAAATTTCGGTCATTCATTATCTAAATTTAAACCTCTGTGAATTTATAGGGGAGGGGAGACAGAGGTTAGGATTTTGAATTAATTTTCTAGGGTTTTAGTTTTATAATTTTTGGGGAAGATGGTGAAAAATAAAATTTTGAAAGTTTAGGGGTTCAATTAGAAACTATTTTTTTAAGTAACGGAGACTAACGGTTAAAGGACCAAAATAGAAACGATTCTAAACGTAAGTGACCAGAATAATCTTTTTTGAATTTTGGTGACCAAAATAGAACACACCCTAAACGAAAGGGACCACTGGTGAAGATTACCCAAAAATTAAAGATTTAACTAAAAAATTTAATAATTTTGAGTGATTTAACAAAAAAACAAAATTTTTAGAGGAAATTTGATTGAAAATATTTAAAATTTAATATAAATTTTTAAAAATTTTGAGGGGCAAATTAAAATTTTTAAAATTTTAGAGGCAAAATTCAAATTTTTTTCTAAATTTTAGGGGGTCGTGGCCCCACCGGTCCCTTAAAGCATATTTCTCTGCCCAGAGTATATTAACTTTTTCAGTAAATACTTAAAGTATTTTTTAGACAAAATAAATACATAAAATATACTTTTTGTCAAATTAAGTACCTAAAGTATATTTTTTCCCTAATAAACAGCTAAAGTATTTTTTGTCATAGCTATATAAAGTATATATTTTTGTCTGTACCTAAAATATTTTTTGTCAAAGTAGGTACATAATATATTTTTTTAATCAATGTCAAATGGCAATTTTTAGAAACCTAGAAGAATATATTTAGGTACATAATAAATACATAATATATTAGGTACTTATTTTGATCAAAAAAATATTTTAGGTACCTATTTTGACCAAAAAATAATTTAGGTACCTAATTTGACTAAAAAAATATTCTAAATATCTATTTTGATAAAAAAAAAATACTTTTAAGAATATATTTAAACTAAAAAAACTTTAAGTACCTAAATAAAAAATAATACTATATTTTAGGCAATTTTGGGTGAAAAACCCATTTTTAATTAATATTGGGGAAAATGGCTCCCAAAAACTATTATTTGGCAAAATGACCCCCAAACTTGCCAGGTCGGCAGACCTCGCGTTGTGTATAACTCGAGGTATGAAATCGCGTTCTGCAGAACGCGATTTTAGTCGACGTGGCATTGTTGTCCGTGTTAACGGTGTTACAGTACCTCGCGTTCTGCAGAACGCGAGGTCTACGAGAATTTGAAACGGCGGCTGGAATATATCGCACTGACCTCGCGTTCTGTAGGACGCGAGGTCTGTGCATTTCCAGCCTAAGCAACAAGGAAAAACAAGCGTTGGTAGGCTTGTTCGAACCGAATTTCGAGCGTGTAAATGGTATATTTTTAGCGATCATCGAGTTTGGGGTCGTAGTACTGGAAATTGTGTATCGTATGATACCAACATAGTTAATTTTCGTCAATTATACAATGATTTAAAATGGCTTCGAAAACCCTATGCCATCATATTTTTTTTGATTGAAGTTGCATTTAAAGTAATGTCAATTTTCGATTTTTTAATCCCATTAAATTTATTGTAATTGGGGAAAAATTAAATAAACATTATAAAGTTTAATTATAATATTCAAACAAAATTATAATTCGTAAAAGAAAATTATAATACGACATTATAAAATTTAAAAATGTTTTACATAAATATTAAAAACATAAGTAGAAAACAACAAAAAAAAGACTAAAAATGCCTATGTCCACCCGTTCCGCAGTCGGGTGGATGACGCTCACGATCCGGATACCTCCTGTCTCCATCCTGTGGTGGTCCCTGGTCCCTATCATCCTGACCATCGTGCGCGATCTGCGGATCTGTGCTGGGCCCAGGCGGAGAGTAAAACAAACTACCTATAGGCGTACTCTCCACAATCGGAAACCCATACTGAGGTGGATAATCGATAAGCATAAGGTCAGTCGTGGGCGTATGGGGACGATAGGCATCAGTGGAGCCGTACTGGGGTGGAGGCATCGTCTGCTGGAAAGTCGATGGACCGCTATGCAATGGTGGGGCAGAAGATGATGCCCTTGGAGTGTCATATCGTGGTCTCGGACCGCGTTGCGCCGACTGCCTCTGGGTCTGCCTCTGGGAGTGCCTCTGGGTCTGGGACTGGCTCTGGGTCTGGCTCGCTCGCCCGCTCCCGTGTGGGCGATTTTGGGGTTGCTAGGGAAGCCCTGCTTCGCGCTCGGCCGGAGTAAGGATATGTGGCATCCCATTGTTCATATACCACTGTTCATAATTGAAAGTGACCGAAGGACCCCCTACCATAATTTGTTGGAGAAACTGTGGGCGTTTGAGAAATCGTTGACCCCAAAACGCTATCCAGCTAGCGTGGTGCTCGGCCCAGTCAACCTCCGTCTTCCCCTGACGCGTAAGATTGTGGAAGGAGTCCATATTTTGCGGAGGGGGTGGAACATTTTGGACGTACCCGAACTGTCGGAGTACCCTATCCGTAGAATGCCACATGCAAATTTCGTAGTTCAGCAGTGGCACGACGGAAATCCAGAGGTCTCGCTCTTGCACAATATCTGCTGGAGTAATCTCGCGAATCTCCTCTAAAGCGTAGGGCCTCCACACGAACTAAAAAGAATGAAAAAATTTGTAACGGTTATATGAAATATTATTGGAAAAATAGTATGGAAATAACCAAAATAATCGTTGAATTACCTTGTCCTCCGTCAAGGCATCGAATATATATCTGTATTCTTTCTGGGACTCCGGTAGGCCGGTGTGGGATAGTGTGGTGGTCCACCTTTAAAGAATGAAAAAGATCGTTAAATAAAATAATTTAATAAAAAAATTATAGTAGATTATGTATTACCTCCGTAGAAGCGAAAATGACAAAGGAGAGGGAACCCTAAGCTGTGGTGCCAAAGAAGGGATCCGAAGCCAAACCCAAGCCTGCAGGAATAAACAACATCCTCCCATCGATGCTTTGGAGGCGTCAACGTTTCTGCAGAGGTCTCTGATAAGAAACGCCAAGACAGCTGACCCCCAAGATTTTTGTCCAGACTCATCTAAATTTGTCAGATGACGAAGCCACATAACGTGCACTTTGTTGCGAGTTTTGTTGGGCATTAATATCCCGCCAATAATGCGCAAGATGTGGGCTCGCGCACACCGCTGTGAAAATATAAATTAATAAAGGCATCCTAATTAAAAAAATTGTAAGTTCATCCTAAATAAAAAAATTGTAAGTTCATCCTAAATATAGATTAAATATAGATTTAATAAATGCATCCAAAGAAATTAGTAACTTAATCCTAATTTGTAAATAAATATTTTTAATTTATCCTAAATATTTAATGTAGGCAACCTAAATATTTAATAAAGTATCGTAAATATTTACTGAATTCATCCTAAATATTTATCCTAAATATTTATAATTTATCCTAAATATTTATTAAAAAGATCCTAAATATTGTCTGAATTCATCCTAAAAAATTCATAAAGCAGCCTAATGTGCAAATAAATAATTTTAATTTAATCATAAATATAATAAAAGCATACTAAATATAATAAAAAAATACTTGAAGTGCAACTTCATCTGCATCGGGGGGAGGGGTTCCAAAGTTGTCCTCCAAGTACGATAGAGAAATTTTCCCTCCGTCCCACACTCCATCAGGGGGCAGCACGCCCATTTGTTCAGCAAATAGGATTGGCCAATGTGCCATCGCTATACTAGTAATAACGCTGCCATTTGTAGGCAACCCCAGAATGTAGGCAACATCCTCCAACGTAATTGTTGCCTCGCCAAATGGAAGATGAAACGTGTGCGTCTCGGGTCTCCATCGTTCTATCAGCGCGCTGATCAACGACGGTCTAACCTTCACCCCCCTATATAGCGAGCTATGTGCCCAAAACCAGCGCGCTCAATCAAACGCATAACAGCAGGAACGGGTGCGACCGTGATACGGTTAAGGTAACATTATAAGTTACGTTCGTATCCCTGAAAAAAAATAAAATAAAATAGTTAGTAAAAATAAAAGAATATAATTTAATTAAAAAATTTAGAAAATAAAAGGGAAAAAAATAATACCTCTGGACTGTTTCGCCAATATTCACTGCAGTGACTCGCTTGGTTGCGTAGCAAGGACTCCTCCATGTGATCGAACGATATATAAAAGTTGCTGACAATATTTTGTAAAATTTCTATAGAACTCGCGTTCTGTGGAGGTTTTTAGAAAAAAACCTCCAATTTATAGAAGACCTCGTGTCGTTTGGGATGCGAGGTTAATGAACCTCGCGTTCTGTAGAACGCGATATTCATGTACCTCGCGTCCTATAGAACGCGAGGTTCATTGAAAAGGCGCGTCAATGAACAGACGCGTGAACTGAACGGTCAGAAGGGACCTCACGTCCTATAGAACGCGATGTTCTAAAGAAATCGCGTTCTACAGGACGCGAGGTCGTGGGGTTTTTTAAATTAGAGTTTTTAAAGCGGGAAACTCATTTAATGGATATTTAATATTACAATTTTTATTTACAATAATAACAATAAAAATAAAAATAAAAATAATAATTATAATTATAATTAAAATAATAATAATATTAATAATAATAACAACAATAATAATAAATGATACTAAGAATAAAAATTATTAGTATGATAGTAATAATAAGAACAATAATAATAATAACAATAATGAATCATACTAAATACGCGTTATGTTTTCAGTAGTAACTAAAAATAACGACATAGCGCAATATTTTGGAAGTTAAATTAAAACAAAACTTCCAAAATATGCGCTATGTTGCCATTAGTAGCTGCAAGCGAAAACTGCGAACGTGAATACAGAAAAAAATTTATGTGGGTGCTCCTTGCCTCTCCAAGAGTTTGTTATTTATAGAGGGAGGTGAGTATGATGACGTGGCAACATCGCGTCCTGTAGAACGCGAGGTCACTCGTACCTCGCGTTGTACAGAACGCGAGGTCAATGAGATGTTTGCATATATATATATATATATATATATATATATATATATATATATATATATATATATATATATATATATGCAGGGAGATGAATTTTTTAAGCAGTTAAGTTTAGTTTAGGTCAGTTGAATATGAGTTCGTGTAATGCTGCGTTTTTTGCCGTTGCAATTTTTTTGTCCGAAATATTGTTCATTTATGATAGTTGGAGTTCACTTAAAGATTTGTGTTCTGCGGGGGTACATACCTTAATATTTACCGACATATCGCAATATTTTGGAGGTTGTATGCTACAGTAGTGGCTTCAATGGCAGCTTCTGTAGCCGCCGTCGAGAGGATCCCCGGCTACAGTTTTGAAAAGAAAGGACTTTTAGGAAGCGGGGGCAGATTCAGATCGACATTTTCAGATGCGGCGGGTGCCGATTACATTTGTTAATGTGGATCAAAGCTGCTACCATTTACTCATTTCAGATGCGGCGTGGCAGCCAACATTTACATCTGGATTTCGCTCTCTGCTTCTTTCAGTCGGGACCTCCGATCAAATTTGCCCGCCGGAGCTGCTGAATATATTGTTTCGAATTTTATAGATAATTTATGTAGTTGTCTCAATTTACTTATTAAAGAATACATGTTGAAAGTTTTGTTAAATGAAATGCGACTTAAATTTACTTATGTGGTGTTTTTCCTTTCCTATAAATACCCATGAATTCCACCATTATTTACTCATTCCAAATTCTCTCTAAACACCCAATCCTTGCTCACCTTATGGCAAAATTTAAGGCAACATTTTATTTTCTCGATACTTATTTTGAGTCAACAATCACCGGCAAAATGTCACTGAAAGATTTAATACAGTTGACAACAATCGAGGTTAGTAAACACACCGACAAACAAATTTCTTCCATGGAATGTCGAATCCCAACACCGTCAGCTAATGAAACGCACTACGTTATGAAGCTTACGAACGAAATAGACATTCGTAACATGTATGACCGGCTCAATTCCGTCGGAGCTAGAGACGTCGATTTCAATGTTAAGTTTGTCAACGCCGGCGAAGGTAGTACGTCTGCACCCGTAGAATCTGCTCCGAACACTGAACACGCACCGTCTTCACCGGATGTTGATGCGACTGTGGAGGAGCTGCAACTTTTTATGTACAAGCGTAGACAAAGAAAACAACAGATGATCGAAGAACTAAACCTAAGTTCAGACGTGTCCACTGACTACGATGATTCGGATTAACCATTAACTTATGAAATTATCTTCCAATTATGTTATATGACGTCTTATTTCATCCTTTATTAATGTTAAACGGACTTCACGTTATGTAAAACTACTAGTACTCAATTACATTATAGGCACCAGTAGTAGTAGTATTCAATTACCAGACTACAATTGTCTCAAATTCTCGAACATGTTCTCAATTACACAAACAAACAAATAGTAAATAGTACGGTTATTATAACTTCTGACGGAATATCTGAAACAAAGCATTTAAAGTGACCTCGCGTTCTATAGAACGCGATATCTATAGAACATCGCGTTCTACAGAACGCGAGGTACGAATATCGCGTTCTATAGAACGCGAGGTACTGGTTTACCCTGCCTCCCATCAAATCTATCCCTTACTTGTCGAAAGTTAGGGGACTGCCTCCCAGGCACACGCCATTTCTTACTTGTTCATCATTTACATGCTTATCGGTTTTAGGTAATGGACAAGCAAAGTTACCTCTCTGAACCATTATTTGCCTTACACAACCAGATTCTCCTGGATTGCAAGGGCCAATAATTTTGCCTATATATGAAGAAGAACCATAAAACGAAAATATAAGTTTCAATTGGCAATCAATTCCTAGAATTTTCTAAGTATCAAAATTTCAAAAGTCTTTCATAAAATATTCAAATGGCCGGACGAGGCGTTACTACGCAAGTTTACTACGATGGGCAGATATTCGAGGGTACCGAACTCGGCGTCCTTTTTCACTGCGAAGATCCGGTAACGATAAAGCTTCCGAGGAGATTATCGTTCAAGAAGTTGGTCAAGGAACTGGAGGCAAAAGTTCCTCATTTCGATAATCATCGTTTGTCCAACGTGAAGTATCTGGTGCCAATATCTATAGACCCTTTAGAGTACTCTGTATGCCAAATTGCGGAAAATGCTGATGTGCAAATGATGATGGAAGCCCACTTCGAGTATTCAATTGGGGGGCCCCTCGAGCTGTATGTATCGTTCTCCGAGTCTAATCCAGTTGTCGAAATACCAAGCTGGGGCTGGGCGAATTTTGACTTCGATCCGAATGCCAACGTTGATAGCCCGACCGCAGGTCTACGACGTGATTTTGGCCTACTCTGTCGAGACAACGAAGTTGGTGCATCGTCATCTGCTCCTCCAAGGCAGTCCTGCGTAGCTAGTATCGGGTTCGACCTGAACCAACCCCCAAATGATGAATTCAATGCACCAACAAATGCATCGTACAGTCCATACAATCCATACAATGCTTATAGTTTTGGGGGGGAGGGAACGTCGGCTCCTTACATTACGCACGACCATGAAGCATCATATGGCCGGCACTCAATGTATGTCCCTGGCACCGACTATGGTCAACCATCTATGGGGAGACATTCTTCTTTTGGGGGTAAGGGAGCGTCGTCTTCTTACGCTATGCACGACCATGATTACTCATATGGACGACACTCAACGTATGTCCCAAGCACGGAGTACGTTCAACCATCTATGGGAATACATTCTTCTTATGGTGATCTTGATTTTGGTCTTGGAAATGAGGTTCGTTAGCGATCTCGTGAGAGGTCTCCCGCTCATTGACCCCAATCCTCGCCTCAAAGGGTAGTGATTCCAGAAGCTCTACTATTCCAGCTCCCAGAGGATGCTTCTGACGAAGAACCGATTAGAGAACCCGGGCCAGACGGAGATGAGCTGGGGCCATTCTATCCCGAACCAGAAGACTTGACAGAGGTACCAGAAGACCCAGAAGACAATGTCGTTCCACCACCAGATTTGGACGAAGAACCGACTGCCACCAACTTTCCTGTAGACGCAAGACCAATTTCTATGTTTCAGCCACCATCCCACTTCACAACGGTTGATATGGATGCAATGGACGTCCCTGATTTTCCCCATGACGACACAATAGATGGCCGAGTCCACCGTTCTGATGGTGAACTAAGAATTGGTATGGCGTTCTCGAATAAGGAAATTGCGGTGGCGGCAGTTAAGCAGAACAACCTTCGTCATAATGTTGAGACGACGGTGAAGAAAACCCAAGCCAAATACTACAAGGCTCACTGCGTCCAAAAGGATCAAGGCTGTAAATGGAAAATCCGTATATCAGAGTTGAAGAGGGCAGGCAACCGTTGGAAAATAATAAAACTTGAGGGGCCCCATACATGCACCGTTGCTAGCCTCAACCAGGATCACAAGAACCTGGATGCAAAGTTCCTCGCGGACATCTTTTCCACACTGGTGAAAACAAATCCCACTGTGTCGGTCCCCACATGTCAGGCTGCAGCTCTAGCAGTCACCGGCTTCCGTCCAGGTTATTGGAAAGCATGGTATGCAAGGAAAAAGGCCAAAGAGGAATTGTATGGCCGGTGGGAGGAATCTTACAAATAGTTGCGCCCGTGGCTTAATCTCTTGCAGAAACACATCCCCAGAATGGTTGTCAAACTTGATACGGTTCTGGCATACGAAAATGATCGTGTCGTCCGAGGTGTTTGTCAATTCCACCGGTTATTTTGGACTTTCCCCCAGTGCATCAAAGCATTCAAGCACTGCAAACCGATGGTCCAAATCGACGGCACATGGTTGTACGGAAGATATACACAGATCCTACTTCTAGCTATAGCACAGGACGACAATCGCAAATGCGTTCCTGTTGCATTCGCAATCGTCCCGAAGGAGGATTTGGAGTCTTGGACCTTCTTCCTTAAGAACCTACGAAAATATGTCCTTGATCATGTAATACGAAGAAGAAGGGATGAAGGGGTGTGTGTTATTTCTGACAGAGGCACAGCGCTGCTGTGGGTGATACAAAATTTGGGTGACTATTGGAAGCCTCCATACATTCACCACCGTTTCTGCTTGCGGCACATAGCCGCAAACTACCTGCTGCAATACAAGAACCGTGATGAACGTCAAATGGTGCTCGATATGGGTACGTCCTTATGGCATTTTCATTTACTATATTATTTCTTACTCCCTTTTATTATTTCTTACTCCCATAACTATTCAACTGTCATTCCGTAGGCAACTCGCACTACAAACAAGAGGTGGCTGACCTGCTCGAGGAATTGAGAACGAGAAACAAAAAAGGCGCAGAATACCTTGAAAAAATCCCAAAGGAAAATGGCTTCGATCGTATGACGAGGGTAAACGTTTTGGTCACATGACAACGAACTTGGCTGAGGCAGTGAACTCATCACTGAAGGGAGTTCGCCAGTTGCCTATCACTTCCATTGTCAAAGCGACCTATTATCGATTAGCTACCCTTTTTGCAACCTTGGGCAGGCAAGCAACTGAGTACATGACAGGTGGACACAAAGTCCATCCAGATTTCCGCACAAGATTGCATATTCAATTGGGCCAATCAAGACAGATGCAAGCAACTCTCTTCTCGCGAGAAGGACACTTGTTTCGTGTTGCGGAATTTTCCAGGCGGTTGGAAGGCATTCAGCAAAACGCTTACGTGGTAGATCTGAGGGAAAAGACCCGCGAGTGCGGAATTTTCCAAACTTTCAAATACCCATGCGCACACGCCATTGCTGCTTGCACTAACCAACGAATAGAATACATGCATATGGTTGATCCAGTATACTTACTCAAAACGGTGCTTAAGGTTTACGAAAAAGAGTTTCCTCCAATCGGAAATGAGGTTGATCCGAATGCTGTGGACACTGAACCGATCATACGCCCAGATCCAGCACTACTACGAGCCAAAGGACGTCCACCTTCTACAAGAATATACTGTGCCGAGGATTTGGTCGAACATCGAGAGAAAACCGGACAAAAGAAGCATTGTTCTATATGTCGAAATACTGGGCACACAGCTCCTAAGTGTCCTAATCGCTCAGCCCCTTTAATTTGTATATGTGAGTTCGCACATGACAATCTAATCAATAAAGTCAGTCCACTTCGATTTATACAATCCATCATCTTATATTTTCAATCATTCAAAAAAATATGTTATGATAGTGTTTTCGAATCAACTTTAAATCAGCGTACAATGGACGAAAATTGACCGTGTCAGTGTCATACGATAGAGAATTTCCAGTACTACAACCCCAAACTCGATGTTAGCTAAAAATTTAAAATTTATACGTATGAAATTCTGCTCGAACATGCCTATCGACATTTGTTGAAATGCAACTTCAATCAAAAAAAATATGATGGCATAGGGTTTTCGAAGCCATTTTAAATCATTGTATAATTGACGAAAATTAACTATGTTGGTATCATACGATACACAATTTCCACTACTACGACCCCAAACTCGATGATCGCTAAAAATATACAATTTACACGCTCGAAATTCGGTTCGAACAAGCCTACCAACGCTTGTTTTTCCTTGTTGTTCAGGCTGGAAAAGCACAGACCTCGCGTCCTACAGAACGCGAGGTCAGTGCGATATATTCCAGCTGCCGTTTCAGAACGCGAGGTACTGTAAAACCGTTAACACGGACAGCAATGCCACGTCGACTAACATCGCGTTCTACAGAACGCGATTTCGTACCTCGCGTTCTACATAACGCGAGGTCTGCCGACCTGGCAAGTTTGAGGGTCATTTTGCCAAATAATAGGTTTTTGAGAGCCATTTTCCCCAATTGGCTTGTAATTTTATGCCTCAGTCACGTGCCCTATCAAACTATTATAAATATGTAATTTTATGCCAAATAACGTTCTACATAACGCGATATCATTTTTTTTGAAAGCCAATATATTTGAGTTTGATAATGCTTTTAGTTTATTTTCATTATGTTTTAAAAAATGATAAATTGGCTTTCAAAAAAAATGATAAATTGAGGTATGTGAATGGTCTCCTCATTTTTTTACAATGATTTTCAGGCCTGTTCTATGAGGTTTCTTTGCAATTTTTTTTACGGTTAATTCATTGTCCATATAGAATTTGGGAGGGCTATAAAACAAGTTATATTAGCTAGAAGTGTTTAAAAATATCTGATTTCACTGATTTGATTTGATTATTTGTTGTTTCGATTTAAAAATTTGGATATCTGATCTTATTTTTATTTTTTGATCGGATATCTGATCTGGTTTTAAATTTTCCGGATAGATACGGACGCAATATTTCAAGTTTTAAATTATCCAAAAATCCAAAAAATCAAAATTTCATGAATATTAATCTTGTTATATTTAACAATTTGATGCTTGTTATATCCGAAAATTAAAAAATCGAAATTTTCATAGATGTGAATCTTGTTATATTTAACAATTCATTGTTTTTTATAGTCGAAATTCTGAATTTTTCATAAATACGACCTTCAAATTCGAAAAAATTAAATCAAATTATAGTTTTAGATAATTGGATAACCGAATATCTGATATTCGAATATCTAACTTTTTTTCAGATCACTATACTGTCGATCCAAAAAACCAGATATTCGAAAAAACTAGATCTGATCCGATTCGATATCCGGCAATAAACACCCATAATATTAGCCATTGTTAGAGCAACTGCATTTTCAATGAATGTTCGAAAGCTTTAAAATATTAAAGGATCAAGGAATTTAAGATACAGAGTTAAGATTTTTACATTAAGAATGGTGATAATTTATCCATGTTTTCATATTTTAAGTTTAGTTTTCATGATTTTTTGAGTTGTCAATATAGTAATTTGTACTTTAATGTTGTACATTCAAACTTTTAAAAGTAAGGTCCAAGTGGAACCTCAAAGGAAAATAAGAAGGTTTAAGATCGAGTTATTATTATTATTATTATTATTATTATTATTATTAATTTTTTTTTTGATAACATAGAACAACTTCATTAAAACAAAGAAAAGTACAAAAAGCATAAAATCTCAAAGAGGATAACAACATAGAGAGTCATCCTAACTGAGGGTTCACCACAACATAAATACGTATAAACATGACAGAACCAAAACACCTGAGAAGGGTCAACACTGACCAAATAGAACAAGAAGCAACGAAACATAAAGAAAACACTTAAGGGATCCAAAAAACCGTGGCGAACAGGCATAAAAGAAAAAAAAGAAAATAAATCCAGCTTCCATTGGGGGCTCAAAACTTTTTTGAATAATTGAGAGGCAGCTTAGAGAGCTCCAAGGTTGGAGAAAGGCCTCCCTTTTGGCGAACAATAAGGACCTAATCATAAGAGCTTCAACTGAGAAACAAATAAATAACAATGTGTTGGGTGGATCAAATTAACCAATATGGCTAAGAGGGGTGAATTGGCACTTTAAAAATCGAAGGGAGCAAAAGGAACAATTAAAAAGATAGACAAGACAATTATAGTGGTTTAAGCTTCTAAACAAGCTCTACATCCACTATCTTAGCTCCCACTAAGGATTTTCAACAAACTCTCCACTAATTTGTTCTTCCCCTTTTTTAGGCTAAGGAGACAACCTTTACAAATGTCCAATCTTTCTACCCAAAGATTGAACCACAAGACTCTCACTTTACAAAGAAGATGTTGGTTATTACAACTGATCTCTCACAAGATAAATATAGCCCAAATAGCTTACAAACGCTCCTCAAACTCTCAAATTTGATTTACACTACGAACTTTAAGAGTTGGGTACAAGAATTTGACTATAAGTGCTAGAGTTTGGATATGATTGCTTAGATGTTGCTTTGAGGTTCAATAGTTGTTGCTGGTGCTTTCTAGGATTAATTTTATACCTTCTCATTGATTTCTAGTCGTTTGGGTGGTTGAGATCATCAATAGAGCCGTTGTGGCTCTCTCTTCCTTCCATAAATGCAGTTCTGCAATTACCCGTATCGGAACACATGGCCCTGTATCGAAACAGCCTCTAAAAAAAGAAAGAGCCGTTATGTGTAAAAAGGGGACCGTATCAAAACGGCTATAGGCCTTATCGAAACATTTTGAAATTGTAAAATGACGTTTCGAAACAGTTAACCAATTTTCAAAAATTTCATTCTGACAAGTAATGACTAGTTTATTTAATGCTCGATTTTGAAAATACTTAACCCCTGTATCGAAACGGGTATAAGCCGTTTCAAAATGGCACTTAGAGAAAAAAAAGCCCAGATGAAGGTAGTATTGAAACGGACAAGCCCGTTTCGAAACACTAGTCTCGAAACAAGTGATTTCGTATCGAAACAGACGTTTCCAGTGTCGAACCTTATCAAAATTTTGAGTATTTTGGCTTTGAAACACTTAGAAAATTTTATGGGGTTTAAATTTGACTTCAAAACATTTTAAATCTAAAATTTACTTGTCAAATATGAGTCTTTTAAGTACTTAAAAATTTATTTACTTTGCAATTTGGTCCTTAGATTATTAGTTATATCAAAATCAAACATTGGTTTTACAATCTCCCCCCTTTTTGATATAACAAAACCAAAGTAAATTTTTAAGTAAACTCCTCCTAAATTGAAGCTAGGTTTTGAAAAAGATTTTTAAAAAATTTAGCTTAACCCTCTTCTCCCCCTTTTTGTTAGATCAAAATCAATGAAGGAATAAATAATACAACCAAGATATAAAGCAATATAGCACAAGACAAAGCATAATTAAAGCAACATAATATGATTAGGCATAATAAACCAAAGCAAAAGTTCCAAAATATCCAAACTTAATACCTAAAAATAAGAGATCAAAGCATAGGTCCTAAAATAAAACATAAATAAGTGCATAAAAAGGGAAATCCTAAACTAGATGATATGCAATGAGATGCAAAGAACTAAGGCTCATTGTCATATTCATTTTCATCACTGGCGGTGCTCCTTCTAAATTGCCTCCACTCGCCATAAAAGCCGGTAAAAGACATGTCCATCGATGCTTGTTGAGTTTCAACCGAAGTAAGTTGATTCTCAACATTTTGGACACGTTCCTCCAAGGATGTGAAACGAGTGTCAATAGCGGCAAAACCGGAGTTTATGTTGGTTCGCAAGCCATTGAATTGCTCAGTAAGAAAAGTCACGAGAGCTTCATTGTTAGGTGGAGAAACTTGAGGTTGAGGTTCGGGGGCTGCAACTTGAGGAGGATTCTCAACACGAACCAATCTCCATCAATGAAGTGAAACTTACAACGGAGAAGAGTGCGCACATTGATGGGATCCTTGAGAGATTCCAGAAAATCAAGAGAGCAATCGATCCCCAATTTTGAGAAAAAAAAACTCAAGGCGGTTCCATAGGTGAAGGAAATGACAAGATCCGAGTTACGATTTTGAACAAGATGCACCATCTTGGCGAACATGAATCGACAAAGATTTGGTCAATGTTCCTCACAAAAGCAACGAATCCAAAAATCGTCAACTTGGCGAATGTGGGAGAACTTTCCTATGGATGAACGAAACCGCCAAAAGACCATGAGATGAAGGATGCAATCATGAGCATCAAGGACCGTAATGAAGCCACCAAGAGTATGTCCCAAAGATTTTTCATCCGAAATACCCTCATCTTCAAACCCAAAAACATTGAACAAAGTTTGAGGATCAATCCAAAACTTCTTCCTCGTGAGGTAGGATTCAATAGCAATCACTTGAGAACGATCGACCATTGGAATAAAAAAGAAGAACCATGTTACGGTACAAAGTATCGAGTAAGCTCAAAAAGGGTAAGAAACACCAACGCCTCAATAAATGGAGATAACAAAATTGAAAACGTTCGAAATCCAAAAAGGGTATAGAAATAACACACTCACGTCAGATTGCATGATCTTAAAAGAGTTTGAAGTTGGTATGGGCGTCATTGTTTCGAAGACTCTTTTGATAGAGTAGAGTGAGGTTGGGATGAGAGGATTCATCATCATTGTTTGAACTTCCCCTAGCCCCATCAGTTCTTATTCTCTTTCTAGAACCCATATTCGAAATATGAAAACAAATTAAGATACAAAAACATGTATGCGTAAATCAACCAAATTCAATCCAATGGTCAAGGTGTTGATAAAAATCTATACAATATAGTTTAAAAACATATATAAATATAAAATGAATTTTTGGTAAAAAAGAGTTTCGAAAAACAGTAAAGAAAAATATACGATATAAATTTTATATTCGAACCAAAAAATTTCGATTTTTAAAGAATTTTTGCAAAAACTTCAAAACCAATACTATAAGTATTTATTTGATACAAAATTTGAGTAAAAACATTGGAGAAAAACAAACGAAAATTTAAAAAGAAAAGAAAAGGGTTTATACCTTGATATAGGAAATTGGATGAATGCAGGATGATTAATGCACCAAGTTGCTTGCAAAGCCTTAGCTTTGATGTGTAGATTGAAAACCCTCAAAAGATTTTAGGTTTTAGTGTGAAAAATGAAGAGATTTGAGGAGTTTATATAGGGGTTTTCGGCTAGGGTTTGAAAGAAAAATAGAGTTTTGACTTTTAATTAAAGTTGGATACTCATTTAAGGTTATTTAAACAATTTGCGCAAACGCGTATCGATACGCCACTTGGCGTATCGGAACGGGGGGAACGAAACGCTTTCGAGCCGTATCAGTAAGAGACTTGTTTCGATACAGGTAGACCCTGTTTCGGAACATCACCGCGAACTTGTATCGAAACACGTAGACCCCGTTTCAATACGACAAATTATAGTAACCAACTTATTTTGAGGAGTAAGAGCCCGTATCGAAACAGATGCACCTGTTTCGATACACCTTTGCCAGAAAATGCATTTTGGGCAGTTTTAAGTCCAAAAGGCCAACTTAGATCGAGCCTAAATGCATGCAAATGTTATATGAGCATGTTATATGAACTAAAACAGTTGCATACTCCCCCTAACAACAAGCATAGATGCAAAAGGAGGCAAATCAACAAGCATGAGCATCAAATAATTTCAAGCACATTTTTGGTCATTTGGGGCCTAAAAGGGTCAAGGAAGGCCGGTTAAACCTAACTCTCTCCAAAGGGTCCAAAAACGTTCTTTATCTAAAGGTTTGGTAAATATGTCCGCTAAATGGTTCAAGGTATCACCATATTCTAGAACTACATCATTTTTCAAGACATGATCTCTAATGAAATGATGTCTAATTTATATATGTTTGGTTATAGAGTGTTGGATGGGATTCTTAGTGAGACAAATGGCACTAGTGTTGTCACACTTAAGGGGTATGGTATCTACTTGAACATTATAGTCTAAGAGTTGTTGCTTCATCCAAAGAAATTGAGCATAACAACTCCCTAAGGATATGTGCTCCGCTTCGGTGGTAGATAAGGCTACGCTATTTTGATTCTTAGAGAACCAAGATACGAGCATACTACCTAAGAATTGACATGTTCCGGAGGTACTTTTCTTATCTATCTTACATCCCTATAATCTACATCGGAGAAAGCATGAAGGTCAAAGAAGGAATCCCTGGGATACCAAAGACCTAAATTAGGTGTATCTCTAAGGTATCTAAAAATTCTCTTAATGGCAACTAGGTGTGATTCTCTAGGCTAGCTTGAAACCTAGCACACAAGAAAACACTAAACATAATATTTGGTCTATTTGCGATAAGGTAAAGTAAAGAGCCAATCATAGATCTATAAAGATTAGAATCGACACACTTACCTCTGTCATCTTTGTCAAGCTTTATTGATGAGCTCGTTGGAGTGGCTTGAGGCTTTACGTTCTCCAAGCCAAACTTCTTGAGCATGTCCTTTATGTATTTTGCTTGATTGATGAAGGTGTCATCTTTCCTTTGCTTGATTTGGAGCCCCAAGAAAAATGAGAGCTCTCTTATCATGCTCATCTCAAATTCACCTTGCATTAGCTTTGAAAATTCTTGGCAATAAAATTCATTAGTAGAACCAAAAATGATATCATCAACATATATTTGAACTACTAAGATGTCATTTTCATATCTTTTAATGAAAAGTGTAGTACCCACCTTGCTTTTTTCAAAACCTTTTTTACTCAAAAAGTTTGAAAGCCTTTCATACCAAGCTCTGGGAGCTTGTTTAAAACCATAAAGAGCTTTAGTTAGTTTGAAAACATGATTCGAAAATTGTGGATCTTCAAAACTCGATGGTTGTTCAACATACACTTCTTCATTTATAAAACCAATTAGAAAAGCACTTTTCACATCCATTTGAAAAGGCTTGAAATCATGATAGCATGTGTAAAGTTCTCATTAGTCCTATATTTTACATGCATTCTAGCTCATATTATTGCTATTCTTAAGTACATTTTAGGCATATTTAGGTTCATGCATTGCTTTTTAACAGTATTATTTACTTTACCATGATTTTATTGGTTATCTTCTATTTGGTACGAAAAAGATACTATTTTAGTTTAGTTTGCATTTCAGGGCTAGGAGTTGTCAGGAGGAGGACAGATTAGAGGAGAGAATGCAGGGGCAGCAGACCAGGGATCTGTACTGATGCAGTTCCAAGCAGAGAAAGCCGCTGCCGAGTACATGTCGTCGCCGTACCTGCCGCACAGGGCAGCAAGCTGAGGAATTAGAGAATTGGAGTGCTATCTGTAAAGCATAAAATCCTGATTCTAACGATTCCATCCACTCAATTTTCTGACGCATGGAACAACGAACAAAGCCGCCGAAGGAGGAAATCAAGATAACTTCCGGAGGTACTTTGAGGACTTCTACTCCAAGGAGGACTTGACCTAGCTAATGCCTATATATACTTGACATATTTTGTAATTGAAGACAACTTAGGTTTTCCTTTGAGCATAGTTTAGGTTTTCTTGCCGCAATTATGTTCTAAATTCTTTCTTGGGTTTGGGTTATGTTGTAAACTAGTGTGAGAACGGTTGTTTAGGAATTAAGTTTGTTTTTGCAATAAAACTTCAAGGTTTGCTTATTCCATGCTCTTCATAGTTTTCAATTAAGTTTGAAAGATTAGTTGTCAACTATCTACTTGTTCGGTATCGAGAGAGTCGAACTCATGAAAGGGATAAGTACGATCCTTATCCTAATCAGGTGTTGATCAATTCGGCCTAAACATAGGTACGAGTTTAAGTCGGCTAAAAGAGGACAAACCAAGGTTGATGTCTTTGCAAGATTCACGCGGTGAGGGGTATCATCTGTAGTGGGCAACAACAACATTCTTACTTAGACATAAGCGGGATCAATATCGAAGCGTTTTGCCGAGCCTTGAAGGTCTGCCGAGTTTGTTGCCGAGCCAATCACTCGTTCCACTACTGAGGCAGCGAAAGCGTCAAAGCAGTCAATCTGCCATCCTCTGCCGAGGCAGCAAAGTTTGGCAGCGCAAAGAAACTTAACCTATTCAACGCAGTTTCACACTAGGGAGTAACATAATCTGACCCATCCTATTACTCTGATCTTTTCTTCAATTACTTTTGTTTTATTTACTTTTAATTCTTTCATAAACTAAAATTAATTGTGCATTTAATTTTCCTGTGCAGGAATTACAATTCGAGTAAGCTTTCCAATCCCTGTGGGAGACGATATCTTTTATACTATAACTTGACAAGAGTGTGCACTTGCACTCATATTTAGAGAACACTCAAACGCTCTACAAGTTTTTGGCACCGTTGCCGGGGATTGACAACAGTAAATTCGGTTTTATATTTCTGCACTTTTATTTTAATTTGCATTTAATTTTTAGTTTTTATTTTTCTATTATATTCGGAAAAAAAAGAATTTCACAGTTTCCTTTGCTAGTGCATGACCATAGCAAATCTAAAGGGCGAAATCGTTTTCTTTGACGACATCGAACAAAAAGCAAGAGAACTTAAGAAAGAAGTCAGAGAAGCCCTAGGGAAAGCCAAGGAAGATGGGGAAAGCAAAAGCAACAATGGTTAACGGCCAAGACGATAACCCTACCAACGATGCCCGTATCGGCAGGGATGGGCAGCAATATCCGCCGCCCAGACAGTAGCAGCAAAATCCACCTAGACAGTAACCCCCAATTCCGCCCAAGCAGCAACGGTATGTGCGAACCACCAGGGACTACTTGGAGCATGACTTCAGGGGATTTTACCCAACTGTTGCAGAGCCTAAAATCGAGGCAGACCATTTTGAGTTAAAGCCCGTGATGTTCAACATGATCAACACATTGGGGAAATTTGGTGGAACTGCCACAGAAGACGCTCGACAGCACTTGAGAGGATTCCTAGACATATGCAGAGCATTCAAGATACACAGAATCCACCAAGATGTGTTAAAGCTGAGGTTATTCCCCTTTTCACTGAGGGATAGGGCGAAGTAGTGGTTGAACAACCAGCCGACAGGTTCATTCAGCACATGGATGGAGTTGTGCAAAGACTTCTTGGATCGTTTCAGTCCATCTAATATCACAGATAGGCTACGAAACGAGATAATAGCTTTCCGACAAGGGGATGACGAGCCAATGTATGAAGCATGGGGGCGGTACCAACAGATGCTCAATAACTACCCGCTTCATAGTTTTCCGCCCTAGACGCAGGTGTCAATGTTTTATAATGGGGCAAACTACCCAACTCGAATGATGCTCGACGCGTCCGCCAACGAGATAATCCTCGATAGACAACCTAATGAGGCACTACAGATCCTAAACAAGATTGCTAAGAACGACTACAAGTTCCCTATAGCCCGCCGCGGCGGCATAAGGCGGCCAGCTGTTGTGAATGAGGTAGAGGTCACAGAATCTGTTAATGCCCTCCTGGATAAACTGACTGTGCTGATGATGAATATGGCCAAAGGAAATACATTTGAGGCCAAGGCTGTGGAACCTTTTTGCATTGAATGTGAGGGCAACCATGATTCCTCTAAATGCAGCGAATCTGCCAACTTCATGGGGACCTATGATAGGAATAGCAAGCCTAACACCAACACTTATAACCCTGGCTGGAAAAAGCATCCAAACTTCTCCTAGAGCAATTCAAACATTGCTGCAAATCCAACTCAACAACTAGGAGGATACCAACAGAACTTGTCCAGACAGATGCCTCAACAATAACAAAATATGAGCAATAACTCACTTGAAAATACTCTACACACTTTTATGTCTCGAACTAGTGATTTTATTGTTCGTACTAATAAACTTATAGATAAGACTGAATCGTTTATGGACAGGACTGAGATGAGGACGAACAATCAAGAGGCTGCGATAAAGAACTTGGAGACCCAGTTTGGGCAATTCATGGAGATCATAAGCAACACGACAAAGGGTGCATCATCTAGTAGCACAAAGGTAGCAGCCAAACCCACTTATGAACAGTGCAAAGCCATATCAACTAGAAGTGGGAAACAGTTGGATGAACCCAGAATGAAAAAGCCAGCAGATGAACAACCACCAAAAAAGAACTACCTGCCGCGGCTGCATCAATACCAACTGCCCCGGCAGATGAGACTGACAACAGCCCTGAGGTAGATAATCCTCCACAGATCAAGTTCCCATGCAATGGGCGTATAGAGGACATCCGCCTGCCGCCACCTTTTCCCCGGAGGCTTAAGCAACAGAAGTAGAAGCTCCAATTCCGGAAATTCCTGAATATTCTGAAACAGGTGCACATAAATATCTTATGTGAGCACATCAGTTCAGAACAAACAAGCTGATCCGAAGGTCTTACCAATAAGGCCCATCACTCGTTCTAAGGCAAAGAAATTTAGGGAATCCCTTTTTCTTACTTGTGCTACAATTCCTGATTCATTCGAGCATGTTCATGTCTTAGAACATAAGCTTTATAATGTGTTGCATGCTGATATGTGACATACTTATATTATATTATTTATATAGGTGTGTTTGCTATGTATATATATTATGTTAAAGTGTGTTTTTTTTCATATAGTTGCAATAAAAAGGGCAGCAAGTGGACGTGTATGCATGACCCTTGTACGATCAGCCTTACATGGCCCATGCGTAACCATGCAACACAGCTTAAATGCGTAACCCTTGCAAGTTGAAGAGTATGCATGACAAATGGAGCTCCTTACAGTTGAGTGTCACTTGTTGAACGTGATTTCACCATGTGCAAAATTCAATTATGTGCGGCAGAGAATGAGATAAGGACAGAGGGAGTTGCTACTTTGAATTTCAAAGTTCCAAGCACAATTAACATGTGCTTATTATCAAATTGGCGCACATCATTTCAAAATGCATGGCAGAAATGCATTTCCGCCCCCCTTTAGAAGTTATTTCTAATTCAAACGCAATTTTTGAATTGGCAAATAATGGCCACATAATTTAAAATTCGGCCAACCCTTTGTATCTATATATATGTATTCATTTGATCTAAACAAGGTTAGACACTTGATGAATTTAATAATATTTGTGAGAATTTCTCTCAATTTTAGTTCTTTTTAGAACTTTTTCTTTGATACTTCGGGTTCTCAATTGTTCAATAATTGAAGGTTCCAAGTCTGTATTCGAACAAATTCAAGATAAGGTTCGGGTTCGTTCAATAGACTGTTCGAGTTCTTCCTTGCAGTTTATTCATCTTTTCCGTCTACGAAGAATAGATTCGATTCAGGTTTGCATAACAGATTATGCAGGTTCTTTCGAGTTCATCGTGTTAAGTTCCAAGAGTGTTGCTGCCATTGTTGAATGCTTGAAGAACTTCATCTTCAACGTTCAAACTATCCTTAAATTTAGCAACTTTCTTCTCTCCCAATTCTGAATTTTTCTTTCATTTGCACTATTTTAAATATCTAACTTCAACATCATGTTTGTTTCTATTGCAGAGAAATACTTGCTATTATCCTAGATCCGCGAATGAACGATGAATGCTCTTTTCACCATCAACACCCTTGTATCAATATCCCTCTCATCATAGCCATCCAGAACATGCCTAATTATGCAAAAATACTTAAGGGACATGGTTTCTAAGAGGAAGTGAATTGAGGAGTTCGAAACCATAGCTGTGACAGAAGAGTGTATGGCTATGCTGCACAACAAACTGTCAGCCAAAAAGACAGATCCGAGTAGTTTCTTTATACCATGCAGAATCGGCAGCAACCATGAAACGAGAGCCCTGTGCGACTTAGGAGCCAACATCAACCTGATGCCCAAGGTAGTTTTCGATAAGCTAGGTATTGGGCAAGCCAAACCTACCTCCATCATGCTAAAACTTGCTGATCACTCATTCGTACAACCGAAGGGTAAGTTCGAGTGGGCAGCCTTATTTTTTCCAGCAGACTTCCTCATCCTAGACTGTGAGGCCGATCAAAACGCCCCTATTATCCTTGGGCGACCATTCTTGGCCACGAGCAGAACGCTAATAGATGTGGAGAATGGGGAGCTCATCACGAGGGTTGACAATCAAAGCATCAAGCTAAATGTTTTACAACCCTCAAGAAAGGAAAAAGCAGGATGCCCAGATGCACAGGCTTTTAAGGTCAGCACTAAGACAGGGCAAGACAATAACCGCCAGGGTAGACAGCAGCACAGACTGAAGAACCTCAAAGAACAAGAGGACCCCCAAGAGGGAGAACAACATATCTCCTCAAGAAGTGGTTATGTCTAGGAGAAGCACCCCAATGCACTCCCAACATAACTTAATTAATTTCATCTTTTATTTTCTTTATTTTATGTTTTAGGAATAGAATTTAATTTATTGCAATTTATTTTCTTTTAGATTTAGATTTTAAATTAAGTTAAAATTATTCTCCATATTTTTTATTTTTATTTATTTTTTAGAATTTATTTTATTTACTTATTTTTGTTTCAGGCTTTAGGAATAAAAGAGTCGGACCAAGAAGAAGACCCAACAAGGAGCCCGCCAAGATAGCTGAGGGTGGCCCAGCGCAGAAATTGCGTAACGGCTAGTTGACCGCTAACAGCTAGCTGCCAACAGCTACAGAAGTAACAGGCAGAAATCACGTAGCGTGTGCGAAGCAATCTGCCCGTTGGACATTTAATGCCGCTACGACATCTTTCGGCACCATCTATATAAACCCCACTTCTCTCATTCATTTACTTTACTTTCACCTCCTTGTTAAACTATTCTTGAGTCCACTGCTCTCTTTCTCATAATCCTCTTTTTCAGTTTCAGATTACAAAAACCGTCCCACACATGGCATCAACATCACAAGCCAAACCCACCTTCCAAAGGTTCTTCTCCCATGAAGATGCAAAACGGTACCGATCCCAGTTCGCAAATCAAGCAATATAGGAGGAATTAGGGTTCCAGTACTCCCAACAAACAGGTGACCTCGGCCTTGAGCATGCCCTATTTGACAAGATCCACAACAAGGATTGGGAAATATTTGCATGGCAGTCGGAGGCGGCAAACATCACGATGGTCAGAGAATTCTATGCCCACCACCCCCGTCTTGAGCTATCGTTCGTGTTTGTTCGAGGGGAACTAGTCAAGCTCAACCCGGTAGTGATCAACAGCTTCTATGGGCTCTAGATGGACAACAACCCACACGAAGAATAGAGGCAGTCACTGACGGCTGCCGACTATGACAAGATCAGGGCCCAGCTGTGCGAACCCAACACTCCTTGGTTGGCAGACAAACATAGTGGCTCAGTGCAACATCGCCGAAAGCTTCTCGAGCCGATATTGTGGAACACCTTCATTAAAAGGCATCTGCTGCCCACCTCCCATAACTCCACCGTAGATCGGCCGCGTCTTGCTCTAATCCACTCCATCATGGTGAACATGCCAATAAACGTTGGGGAAATCATCTACAAGGAGATCCACAACTACTTTCGGAAGTCAAAGGGTCGGTCGTACTTCCCATCCCTCATCACAGGCCTATGTGCCAATTTCAACGTCCCGTCAGATCCAAACGATGAGATGACAACCGCCAAGGTGGGCTGGACCAGAAAGGTCCGCCTGCAGATGATGCAGGCCCAAGAGACAAAACCAATCACTCTGAACCAGCCCTCTGCCGTCTAGCCAGCTACACCGGCAACCCCAGGCAGTACTGATGCTGCCTAGAACAATGAAGTCATTGCACTGCTCTGCACCCTTATCGACAGCAACAAATGCATAGAGCAGCAGCAACTGTCCTTCATGAAGTACGTGGGAGAGGTCCAAGAGGCCTTTGTGGCCTATCTTCTTCAAAAATTCCCTAATGAAGGCCCCACCCTGCCCACATTCCCTACAGATCTAGCCGCCACAGCCACGCCCAGAGAAGGAACACCATCAGAAGCAGCTACCTGCCACGCCGCCATATGCCCTCTCCAACACATTACCCGTCCTATTACGCCACCTCCGCCTCCAACACGGTGGCAAACACTTTCAAGAGGCATCAGCAAAATTGCTCTCCTGCCCACACAGTGGAAATGGTGGTCAACAACTCCCATTCCAACGAGGTAGAGCAGCAGCCGGCAGCAACAGCAGAACCCATGGCAACAGAAGATCCACCGGCAACATCCATGACAGAGGCAACCAGGAAAAGAAAGCGACACATCATCTCCTCCGAGCCAGACCAAAGTGCAGCTCCTCGCCCCACTCCCTAGAGAGTCCAGTCGCCGCGAACAACAAAGATTTCACCTACAAAGTCTGCCTCCCGAACACCTGCCAGTCGCCGCCTTGTCATCCAATCTTCATCCACTTCCTTCTCTGTCGAGAAGACCTCAGCTTCTTCTCAACCCTCCGCCAACTTCTAGTGTTACTTATTTTTATGTTTTAATGATCTTATTTGCATTTAATTTTTCTGTTTTCTTTTGTAATTTATTTTGTGCATTGAGGGCAATGCCCATCTCGAGTTTGGGGGGGTTAGCACTCATTTTGTTTAGGCATATACTAGTGCATATTAGGTTGCGTAATGTACTTGCCTTAAAAAATTAATCAAAAGAAAAATTTTGTTAGAACTTGTGCCTATGATAGGATAGCCGACTCAAAATTTTCGCATCAACTAAAAAAGACCTTAAATTTGGGGAAAGCATAAAGTAAACTTAGAATTTTTCTATAATTGCCAAAAAATTAAAAACACTATTGTTAGTTGCTTAATTTGTTAGAATTTCTGGTAAACATTGCATGCTTGAATTTTTTGTAAAATTCTAACACTGGTTGCAAGAAGCTGCCGCAATATGCAACAAATAGAAAAAGAAAAGCACTACCACGACATGAAAGAAATTTTTATGTTGTCTTTCCCTAGAGGTGCCTGAAACCGGCTCTAGGAAGAATCATGTGCAAGGACACTCCGCTGCTATCAAAGTCCATGTATATGAAAATCCTTGAAGTGACGGACAAATTAGCATGAGTGAATTAAAGTCTTCACGAGATAACTCTACTCAATGGGTTCGGGGTTTTGCAGTTTCCTCATATCTTAATTTCAGACCTAGAAGAGTAGTTGTGATGAGATGAGGCCCTTATTGCCATGATTAAATAAATGTGCTTACTTATGTTGCCTCGGCAGCAACCTTATATACCATGACAACATCTTTGTTTACTTAGAATGTTCTTCAGATTTAGCTTGTACATAGTTTCTGCACACACTGTACTGGCATTGTAGTTTAATTCTGAGGTAACTTATGCTCTTCTCCTTTCACTAATATAATGTCGGTGCCACGGCCTTGAGGTGCTAAATCAAGTTTAAAACATGTTTTCTTTCTGATTAGTTTAAAGGGCAAGTATGTTTAGGTTTGCATTGCTTGAGGACAAGCAATAGTTCGAGTTTGAGGGTGTGTAAAGTGCTCATTAGTACTATATTTTATATGCATTCCAGCTCATATTATTGTTGTTTTTAAGTACATTTTAGTCATATTTAGGTTCATGCATTGCATATTTAAAATATTCTTTACTTTACCATGATTTTATTGATTATATTCTATTTGGTACGAAAAAGATATCGTTTTAGTTTAGTTTGCATTTTAGGGTTAGGAGTTGTCGGGAGGAGGATAGATCAGAGGAGAGAATGCAGAGGTAGTAGACCAGGGAGCTGTACTGATGTAGTTCTAAGCAGAGAAAGCCGCTTTTGAGTACCTATCGCCGTCGTACCTGCCGCCCATAGCAGCAAGCTGAGGAATTGGAGAATTGAAGTGCGATCTGTAGAGAAGAAAATCTTGATTCTAACGATTCCATCCACTCAATTTTCTGACACTTGGAACAGCGGACAGAGCCGCCGAAGGAGGAAATCGAGATAACTTGCGGTGTAAGGCAACATGAAGAAGTCCACATTCAACTAAAATAAGTCATAATTAAAAGTTGCATTTAATGTAAAAGCTACTTTGAGGACTTCTACTCCAAAAAGAACTTGACCTAGCTAATGCCTATATATACTTGACATATTTTGTAATTGAAGACAACTTAGGTTTTCCTTTGGGCATAGTTTAGGTTTTCTTGCCGCCATTATGTTCTAAATTCTTTCTTGGGTTTGGGTTATGTTGTAAACTAGTGTGAGAATGGTTGTTTAGGAATTAAGTTTGTTTTTGCAATAAAACTTCAAGGTTTTCTTATTCTATGCTCTTCATAGTTTTCAATTAAGTTCGAAAGATTAGTTTTCAACTATCTATTTGTTTGGTATCGAGAGAGTTAAACACATGAAAGGGATAAGTACGATCCTCATCCTAATCAGGTGTTGATCAATTCGACCTAGACATAGGTACGAGTTTAAGGTGGCTAAAAGATGACGAACCAAGGTTGTTGTCTTTGCAAGATTCACGTCGTGACGGGTATCATCTGCAGTTGGAAATAACAACATTCTGACTTAGCATAAGTGGGATCAATTTCGAAGTGTTCTGCTGAGCCTTGAAGATCTGTCGAGTTTGCCGCCGAGCCAATCGCCCGTTCCACTGCCGAGGCAGCGAAAGCGTCAAAGCAGTCAATCTGCCATCCTCCGCCGAGGCAGCAAAGTCTGGAAGCGCAATGCAACTTATCCTATTCAACGCAGTTTCGCACTAGGGAGAAGCATAATCTGACCCATCCTATCACTCTAATATTTTCTTCAATTAATTTTGTTTTATTTACTTTTAATTCTTTCATAAACTAAAATTAATTATGCATTTAATTTTCTTGTGCAAGAATTACAATTCGAGTAAGCTGTCCAATCCCTGTGGGAGACGATATCTTTTATACTATAACTTGACAAGAGTGTGCACTTGTGATCATATTTAGAGAACACCCAAACGCTCTACAACATGTAAATGCAAGAAGCATCCTAATAGCTTTCATTCTTGCTATGGGTGCATATGTTTCATCAAAATCAATTCCCTCTTCTTGAGTGTAACCTTGAGCAACAAGCCTAGCCTTGTTCCTCACTATGTTACCACTCTCATCTAGTTTGTTTCTAAATACCCAATTAGTTCCTATATTAGATTGATTACTAGGCCTATCAACTAATGTCCATACTCCACTTCTCTCAAATTGATTAAGTTCCTCTTGTATAGCCAATATCTAAAAATCATCTTTTAATGCTTCTTTGATATTTTTAGGCTTTATGCATGAGATGAATGCAACATGATTCATAATTTTGAGAGAGGATCTAGTAGTTACCCCCTTGGATAGATCACCCAAGATTTTACCACCTTTGACATAGTTGAACTCCCTTGGGTATGTCACCTTCTTTTCCTCAAGAACCAAGTCCTTCAGGGCTTCAAGAGGTGGATCTTGTGCTTCCTCTTCTTTAATTGGAATCTCATCCACCTTTGATGTTTGTCCTCCCTCAATGGCTTCAATGATCCCTACATCATCATCATCACAAGATTCCTTCCTCAGAAGGAGGTTATCATTGAAAACAACATGTATAGACTCTTCAACAACCAAAGTTCTTTTATTAAATACCCGTTAGGCTTTAGAATTTAGGGAATAACCCAAAAATATTGATTCATCACTTTTAGTATCAAATTTACCTAAGTTGTCTTTTTCATTCTTTAAAACAAAACATTTACAACCAAAAGGGTGGAAATAACTAATGTTAGGCTTTTTGGATTTCAAAATCTCATAAGGTTTTTTATTTAAAATAGGCCTAATCATTACTCAATTAATAATATAAAAAGTCGTATTAGTGGCTTCCGCCCAAAAATACTTAGGTAAATTATTTTCACAAAGCCTGGTCCTAGCCATCTCTTCTAACGTTATGTTTTTCCTCTCAACTACCCCATTTTGTTGAGGAGTGCGAGGAGCCAAAAAAATTATGACTAGTACGATTATGAAAATCTTCAAAACCCATATTTTGAAACTCGGTTCCATGATCACTTCTAATATGTGAGATTTTAAGATCAAGACCATTTTGGATAATTTTTGTAAATGTGATAAAATTTTCTAAAGCCTCATCCTTAGTACTTAAGAATAGAACCCAAGTGTATCTAGAAAAGTCATCTACCAATACAAATGCATATGACTTACCACCCACGCTCATAGTTCTAATAGGCCCAAATAAATCCATGTGGATTAATTGTAACATCGTACTAGTTGAAACATCATTAATGGGTTTAAATGAGGTTCTCTTTTATTTACCCTTACCACAGGCATCACAAATTTTATCTAATGAAAATTTTAGTTTGGGTAAACCTCTAACTAGATTTTGGGAAACAAACTTTTCTAAAACACTTATGCTAGCATGCCCTAGTTTCCTACGGCACAACTATGCATCATTCTCATCATGTGCAACTAAACATGCATGGGATGAATGTATGTCATCTAAATGCACCATATAAATGTTTCCAATGAGATGGCCAATGAGCATTATTTTATTTGTTTTAATGTCCACAATTCGACACCCATTTTTATCAAAATGAACATCAAAACATTTATCACAAAGTTGACTAATGCTCAATAGATTATGTTTAAGGCCATTGACAAGTAATACATTTTCAATAAGAATGGATCAGAGATTACCAATAGAGCCAATGCCCTCAATATGGCCTTTGGAGTTGTCAATGAAAGTTATCACTCCATCATGCTTTCACTTGAGCTCTGTGAATCTACTTTTGTCTCCGGTCATATGTCTTGAGCTTCCCCTACAAACAAAGATTAGTTCTTTAATTTTGGTACCCAAACCATTTTGGGTCCATAAGTGTTAGCTCCCAAAAACTTGGTTCCCTTAGGAATCCAAGATGAAATAGCAACAATATTATTAGAAGCTACAAGTTCCTTAGGAACACATACACTTCTAATCCTCTTAGCTCTAGAATGCCTTTGAGAGCCACTTTGTTTGTAGTTAAAATCCTTTCTCTTTACATATTGGGTTTTTGAAGAACTACCCTTGTTAAAACATTTTTTCCCAATAGAAAGAGAAGTTTTAAGATTATCCACTTCTTTACTGTGATAATCTTGGAAATCGAAAATAAGTTTTTCAACATCAAGATTATTTTTAAGCTCATTTAAAAGATTTATCAAGTATAAAACCTTTTTTTCCAATTCAGAATTGGTTTTTGAAAGAGACTCATTTTAATATTTCAAATCGAAAATATTTTTCTTTTTTTCAAAATAGACTCTTTATATTTCTCAACTAATTCATCGTAAACTTCTTGCAACTCATCATAGGCATCATATAGTTCATCATAAGTAAGAGATGATGAGTTAGAGTTTACCATAGATTCCTCCTCAAGGGCCATGAGGCAAAGGTTAGCCACTTCATGCTCCTCATCCTCGGATGACGACTCCTCATCACTCCAAGTTGCTACTTGAGCCTTGAGCTTATTCTTCTTTAGTTGAGGACAATCAATGCGAATGTGACCCGGCTTCTTGCACTCATAGCAAATGAGTTGGTCTTTTTCTTCTTCTTTGTTCTTGTACTTGAAGTCTTTTCTTCTTGAAAACTTTCTTCCACGATTGGACTTCATGAACCTTGAGAATCTTTTGGCTATCATAGTCAATTCTTCAAACTCTTCTTCCCCACTAGAAGTGCTCTGCTCTTGTGGTAGAGAGGCTTTAAGAGCATCTCATTGTTTCTTCTTCTCTACCTCTTGTTTGGCAACTCTTCCCTCTTCTTTTATCTTCTCTTCTTCTCTCCCTTGTTTCATGATCTCATGAGTAAGGAGAGATCCTACTAACTCATCGAGCTTCAAGGTCTTCAAATACTTTGCCTTGATGATTGTGATTCTCTTCTAATCCCATTATTCAGGAAGTGAATAGAGTAGCTTCTAGACTAGCTTGTCTTCGGGTATGATCTCTCCGAAGCCCTTTTAACCATTTACGATGAAGAAGAAACGATCAAAAATTTTCGTTACGGTCTCATCGGCCTCTATCTTTGAGTTCTCGTAACTAAGATTGAGTATCCTGATCTTCGTCTCCTTTACATCGCTTGTTCCTTCTTAAATGGTCTCAAGAGTTTCCTACACTTCTTTGGCACTTGTGATCGAGGACACTTTAGAGTAGATGTCCGGTCTGAGTGAGCAAAATAGCATGTGCAAGGCTTTGTCATTCATTTGCAATCTCTTCCTATCCTCTTCACTTATCTCCACCTTCTTCTTCAGAACAAGCTTTCCTTCTTCATCTCTTTTCATGGGAATGATTGGTCTATCTTCTACCACATCCCATATGGTGTAATCATTTGAATTGATGAAGAGGCACATTTGGTTCTTCCAATAAGGATAGTTATCCCCATTGAAGAAGGGTGGTTTGGTGATAGATTGTGACTCGTACATGCTTGGCCTAGAGGTAGATGTCATGGCTTGACTTGGAAATTGATCAACACTCTTCTAGGATCTCTTCTTGTGGCTGTGAAGCCTTCAAAGAGGTAGGCTATGATACCAATTCTTGAGTGGATCAAATTAACCGATATGGACAACAGGGGGTGAATTGGCACTTTAAATATTGAAGGGAGCAAAAGGAACAATTAAAAATGATAGACAAGGCAATTATAGTGGTTCAAGCTTCTAAGGAAGTTCTACATCCACTACCTTAGCTCCCACAAAGGATTTTCAACAAACTCTCCACTAATTTGTTCTTCCCCTTTTCTAGGCTAAGGAGGCAACCTTTACAAATGTTCAATCTTTCTACCCAATGATTGAACCACAAGACTCTCACTTTACAAAGAAGATGTTGGCTATTACAGTTGATCTCTCACAAGATAAATATAACCCAAATAGCTTACAAACGCTCCCCAAACTCTCAAATTTGATTTACACTAAAAACTCTAAGAGTTGGGTACAAGAATTTGACAATAAGTGCTAGGGTTTGGATATGATTGCTTGGACGTTGCTTTGAGGTTCAATAATTGTTAATGGTGCTTTTGAGGCTTGCTTTTATACATTCTCATTGATTTCTATCCGTTTGGGTGGTTGAGATAATCAATAGAGCTGTCGGGGCTCTCTTTTCTCTCCATAAATACAGTTCTGCAACTACCCGTATCGGAACACGTGGCCTTGTATCGAAACAGCCTCTAAAAAAAGAAAGAGTTGTTATGTGTAAAAACGAGACCGTATCGAAATGGTTATAGGCTGTATCGAAATGTTTTGAAACTGTAAAATGTCGTTTCGAAACATCAAAGGGGTGTATCGAAATAGTTAACCAATTTTCAAAAATTCCGTTCTGACAAGTAACAACTAGTTCATTTAATGCTCAATTTTGAAAATTTCTTAACCCTTGTATTGAAACGGGTATGAGCCGTTTCGAACTGACACTTAGAGAACAAAAGCCCAGATGAAGGATGTATCGAAACGGCAAGCCTGTTTCGAAACCCTAGTCTCGGAACAAGTGATTCCGAATCGAAACAGACGTTTCAAGTGTCAAACTGTATCGAAACACCTATGGGTGTTTCGAAACGCATGGGCGATTTTGAGTATTTTGGCTTTGAAACACTTAGAAAATTTTATGGGGTTTAAGTTTTGACTTCAAAACATTTTAAGTCTAAAATTCACTTGTCAAATGTGAGTATTTTGAGTACTTAAAAGTTTACTTACTTTACAATTTGGTCCTTAGATTATTTGTTATATTAAAAAAACATTGGTTTTACGCAATGGGAGAAAGGACCAAGAAGCTCGATTAGAAATTAGTCGAGACTGTAACCCCCTCGACCCGGCCTGGGCGAAATACCGAACCGAACGGGTCACTCGGGGAATATTGAAGTAAACTGGGAAGTTTAACTCAATAAGCGGCCCTATTTTTTCATTGTCTTTTCCAGATGCTCATTATTATCCTATATGATAAACTTCGCAACAGAACAATTTGCAACTCGATCAGACAATATTTAGGGACTCAATAGCATACAAACACATTTTAAGGACCATTTTGTAATTTCAACAAATTACAGGGATTTAATCCATTTTAAGTGGCCAACCTTTAATTAGTCACATTACATGCCTCTCTGTCAAATCTCAGCTCAAAAAATCATCAAAGCTCATTTAATTGCATCCACTAGATACATGGACTAAAACGTAAAGAACTATAACTTCAAAAGATTCCAATAACCAACTTAACAGCTAGGTGTTTCGGTACATGTTGCTTTGTATTGGAACACCCCATTTCGGAACAGGTTCAACCGTCTCGAAGCTTAGGCTCGTATTGGAACACCCTCTATGGTGTTTCGGAACACGAGATTCCAATTGCAGACCTGAAAGAGCCTGTATCGAAACACTTACCTCTGTTTCGAAACCCCAAGGCTAATTCAGGCTCACTGTTTTGGTTCAGTCTTAGGCGTACCGAAACACTTGGGCTTGGAATGACACTTTTTGCTGATTTTTCACACTCTAATGCACTCAAAATCATTCCAACGTGCTTCCAACATGCATACAAAATATCAAAACATCAAACCTCAATCATATAAGGCAATTTCAACATCAAAGCATAGAAATATGCAATAAAAAATCTATAGGAATGCTACCTATGCAAAATGACCACTCAAAAACCAAACACAAACCAAAGCAAATATCAACAAGTAAAGGCCATTTACATGTCAACAAGGGCATCACAAACTTGCCACAAAATAGGGAGTTTCAAAACACACTCTCCCAAAATATAAAGGCATCCTCCCATTGCCGATTATTACTAGTAAGTAAACATAAAACCATACTTGAGCTAAGTCTCACTACTTGGGTTCCTTCTTGCTCCTTTGCTGCCCAAAAGATGCTATTTTTCTGCATTGTTGGGAAAAGGGAGCATAAGCAATAATGCCTAGTGAGAGATGCTCAAAACAAACCAACAACATCAATGCATTTTAAAACCATTTCTTAATTAGAAAACTCTATCTCATCATGGTCAATCTATCTCATGCTTGAAATCATTTTCAAAGCAAAAATCACATCATTAAAACCATATGTAGTATCTATCTCATGCTTTAACCCAAATGCATAATCTCAAAGCAAAACCATACATGCTTGTTGCTCAAAGCATAATCTCATATACAAAACTCAATTCATTAAATCATTTATAAACAAGGTACATATGAATCTCATATATTGGCATTTTAGCAACATTACTCGGATATGCGAATAGCTTGACAGAATCTCACATCATCAAGTCCTACCTCGGTGGAATCTCACATCACCGAACTCTCATGGCGGTATCTCTCATCGCCACAAAGCTTGATGGAATCTCTCATCATCAAGACCTACCATGGTGGAATCTCTCACCACCACACTCTCACTTTGGAACGGGATGGCACTACCCCTATTGCTCGAACCAAATAGCACATACGAATTTTGTATATTATAGTGCACTTCTCATCCTATTGGTTGACTAATTATATCTGGTAAAGGTAATCTCATCTCATGACAATATACACATTTTAAACAACATTACCTATTGTTTTTCAATGCATAAACATAAACCATTTCTCATCCCATTTCAAAAGCATAAACAATGCATAGCATTTTCTCAACAAGCTCTATCTTTTCAAAATCATAATTCTATCTCATGGAATCATATAAGCCATCAAATCATTTCTCAAAACATGGATAAAACAATAGGTTTACATCTATCTTCAAAACATGAGCATGATCATATAAATCAATGGGATAAAAATCGAGAAATGAGAGCAAAACATCTCATACTTACTTCCGAGATTAGATTAAAATTTCAAGCTAAATCTAAACCCCCAAACCTTGCTTTCAAACCTTTGAAAAGCTTTTAAACCAATTCCACTCACCGACAACGCCTCACTTGCTTTATCGAAGAGTAATCAAGCTTCCGAAGCTCCCGAAACTTCACCGATTGCTTCCGATGCATTCTCCCCTGTTTATATCACTCAAGAAAAGAAGATTAATGCACCTCAATGCATTAGAATCACCAGCAACCCAAACCACCACGTTACTCTGCCCAAAATCACCAAAACACCTATCCGAAACAACTGAAAACACCTTCGATTACTCTACAAACTCAACCCAGCCAAAACCTAACACTTCCATCCATTTTTAATCATCTAATAACATCCAAAACAACCTAATTGCATCCTTATATCTCCAGTAACATCAGAACCACATTATCACCACAAAACCCAAATCTAGCAACCTAACAACTAGAGATCCAACTCATTTCCGGATTACTTTGATAAAACCTTTATTTCAACATCATTTAACATCCAAAACATGATTAAAATCAATCTCAAATCAACAAAAACAGTACCATTACGAAAATCTTAAGAAATCATCTTCGAAGGCTTGATCTAACCATTTTCATCAAATAGATTATAAATCTTTATTAATAAACACAATTATAAATCCAAAGACTTGGTAATTTCATTAAAGAACCTTGATTAGAGGGGAGAAAAGAAAGATCACCTCTTACACAAGCTTTTTCCCTTGAATGGCAATGATTTAGATGGAAACCTTCAAGAAATCCATAGCTAGTTGATGTAGAAATCCATAAGAACCATTTAGAAATCAAGAGTGGGTGAAAAGAATGAGATTTTAGTGATGAGAAAATAGTTTTGTTGATGGAAAAGTTGAGAGAAAAAGTTAGGAGAAAAGTAGTTACGTTAGAAAATGTTTTAGCCTTTTAAAATCTTTTTTATTAAAACCCATTTAATAAATCAATTTATTAAAACTTTTAAAAATAAAAAACAAGGGAAAAGGCTGATAATACCTTGGTGTAATAGGTCCCTAAAGATTCTAAGTTTTGGCCATCTTCAAAATAGTCCATTAAAACAGATTTTACATTTTTTACAAATTAGTCACTAAATCGAAATGTCAATCTTCCAAAAGTCATTTTCAAAAATTGACTTCACCAAACCTTTATATATATTTTTATAGGATTTTAGGAATTTTTCCCAAAATTTTATCACATCTCGAGCCATGTTTTCCCTAAACCACTTCCGAACAAACTCGGATCTCTAGTATAGGTCCTACGAACCCCAAACCAACCTTAAAAACTCCCAGGCCCAAAACTGGGACGTTACAACTCTCCCCCACTTAGGAAATTTCATCCTCAAAATTTACCTGATGGAAAAAGATAAGGAAACTGCTTCATCATGTCATCTTTCCTTTCCCACGTGGCTTCCTCTACACCACGATGTCGCCACAAGACCTTGACCAACTCAATGGTCTTACCACGAAGAACCTTGTTGTCTGAATCCAAGATATCGACCGGTTCTTCATCATAGAACAAATCTGGATTTAACTCTATCTCCTCAACAGGTATAACGTGAGACGAATCCAATCTATACCTCCGAAGCATGGATACATGAAAAACATCATGTATCTTCTCCAACTCGGGAGGCAACCTCAACCTATAAGCAACAGGTCCAACACGCTCAAGCACCTCATACGTTCCAATAAACCATGGACTCAACTTGCCCTTCTGGCCAAATCTCATCACCTTTTTCCAAGGCGAAACCTTCAAAAACACCTTATCACCTACCACATACTCAACTTCCTTACGCTTCAAATCCGCGTAAAACTTTTTCCGATCCGAAGCCACTTTCAATCGCTCACTAATGAGCTTCACTTTTTCCGTAGTGCCCTTTAACACATTAGGCAAAGAGACAAACTTCTACCCCACTTCTGTCCAACAAAGAGGTGTTCTACACTTTCTTCCATATAAGGCCTCATAAGGAGCCATTTGAATGCTCGCTTGATAATTGTTGTTGTAAGCAAACTCCACCAAAGGTAACTGTTTCTCCCAAGAACCTTGGAAATCAATGATGCAACATCTCAACATATCTTCCAACACTTGGATAACCCGTTCAGGCTGACCATCCTTCTGCTGATGATACAAAGTACTGAAGCTCAAACGCATACCCAACGCTTGATGTAAACACTCCCAAAACCCCGCTCTGAAACGCAGATCTCAATCCGAAACAATGGAATTAGGCACCCCATGCAACCTTACAATCTCCGAGATGTACAAATCCGCCAACTTGTCTAAAGTATACGTGGTATGCACAACTAGAAAATGTACGCACTTCATAAAACGATCAACAATCACCCAAATGGAATTATTCTTGGACGGTGTCAAAGGCAAACCCGCCACAAAATCCATGGTGATTCTCTCCCATTTCCATTCCAGAATCTTCAATGGTTGCAACAATCCAAAATAAAATTGATGCTCAGCTTTAACACGCTGACAAACCATGCACTTACTAACAAAAGCAGCCACATCTTTCTTTAAACCAACCCAATAGTACTCATCCTTCAACCTACGATACATCTTTGTACTACCGGGATGCATGGCAAAACGACTATTATGCGCCTCAGTCTAGATAGTGCACCTCAACCCAACATCTTCCGGAACAACTACCCGACTCTTAAAACACAAAACACCATCATCGTTGAAACAAAAGTCTATTGGATTACATTCCACAATGTCCTGCACATGCGGTACCAATGAATCATCTAACAATTGCTTCTCCTTAATCAAATCTACCAACGAGGATTTCACTCGCAATGCAGCCATCAAACCACCATCTCACGATATACTGAAACGAGCAAACATCTCCCTCAACTCTACGGCCACCTTCCTACTCAAGGCATCAGCTACAACATTAGCCTTCCCTGGATGATACTCAATCATCAAATCATAATCCTTAAGCAACTTCAACTACCGTCGCTGCCTAAGTTTCAACCCTTTTTGTGACATTAAATACTTCAAACTTTTGTGGCCCGTGTAAATCGTACACTTTTCACCATTAAGCTAATGCCTCCAAATTTTCTAGGCAAACACCACCGCAGCTAACTCGATATCATGCGTAGGTAATTACGCTCGTGCACCTTCATCTGCCGAGATGCATAAGCTACCACACTAAATTCTTGCATCAATATACATCCCAACCCTACGTAGGACGCATCGCTATAAACCACAATCTCTTTACCCGATTCGGGCTGAATCAAGATGGGAGCTTGCGTCAATGCTTCCTTCAATTTCTCGAAAGCTTGTAGTCTAAGCTCCGTCCATTCAAGCTTAACATCATTTTGCATCAGCTTTGTAAAAGAAGCAGCAATCCTTGAAAAACGATCCACAAACCTACGATAGTATCCCGCCAAACCAAGGAAACTACGCACTTCATGGACTGACTTAGGCGACTTCCAATTCATCACTGCCTCCACCTTTTGGGGATCGACCCGAATCCCTTCGGTCGACACCACATGTCCAAGGAAAACAACTTCCTTAAGCCAAAACTCGCACTTGCTCAACTTGACATAAAGCTGATTTTCCATCACAATCCACAAATGCTTATCATGATCCTCCTCGGTACGAAAGTACACAAGAATGTCATCGATAAACACAACCACAAACCTATCAAAAAACTCATTAAACACACGATTCATCATGTTCATAAATGCAACAGGGGCATTAGTCAAACCAAAAGGCATCACCAAAAACTCATAATGCTCGTACCTTGTGCGAAAAGCAGTCTTAGGCACATCCACATCCTTTACGTTCAACTGGTAATATTCAGATCTCAAATCAATCTTGGAAAAGACCGAAACACCTCGAACTGATCAAAAAGATCATCAATCCTTGGCAAGGGATACTTGTTCATGATTTTCAACTTGTCAAATTGATGATAATCTATACACATTCGCATCGTGCCATCTTTCTTCTTCATAAACAAGACCGGTGCACCCCAAGGTGAAACACTAGGCTTAATAAATCCTCGATCAAGCAACTCCTGATGTTGCGTCTTCAACTCCTTCGGTACCAATTGATAGGGAGCAATTGACGCTGGAGTCGTATTTTCATACAACTCAATGCCAAACTCAACCTCTTTGTTTGGTGGAAAACTAGGAAACTCTTCTGGAAATACACCCGGAACCTCACATACCGTACATATGTCATGTACTCACACCTCCTTTGTACCTGGATTTATTACATAAGCCAGGAAAGCTTCACATCCCAAACGCATCAACCGACTCGCTTCAAGATCCGAAACCACATTAGACAAGAACTTCACATTCTCGCCTTCAATTACCACCTCATAATCATCGGCAAGTTTCAACGAAACTCGCTTGGTCTCAAAATCAACCACAACCATATGCACAGATAACCAATCCATACCAAGAATTACATCAAAACCATAGAAAGGTAACTCCATAAGATCAATGTCAAGCACATGACCTTGAACAGACAAAGGACGCCTTCTATACAACTTATAAAAATCGTCTCACAAAAAGAACTGGTTACACGCATACCAGCATCTACCAACTCAACAGGTAAATCAAGCGCTTGTGCATGCTCATGCAAAATATATGAATGAGTAGAACCAAAATCAATCAAAGAAAGTAATGACAAGGATTGCAAAGTAAAGGTACCTGTGATCACATATGTGTCATTCCTTCCCTCTCAATGCGCATACACCATATCCTGTTCACCTCCATCAGGCTGAACATCAACAACATGAGCAACATTCCTCTGTCTATCCTCCTTGCGCTGAAAATTACCACGTCCGCACCCACGGCCTCTCTTTGGCTCAACAACTTGTACCAGAGCTTGTCCATCTCTAACCGGTTTTGGACAATCACGCTTCATATATCCTCATGACCCACAATTCCAACACGTACCAATATTGCCCCAGCAGTCTCTCGTGTGCCTTCTACCGCACCGGTTACACTCTGGAGTACGAACAAAAGCATTTTGGCCTTGTTGACCACGACCAAGGTTATCGCCACCACGCCTTGGATCCGGTTGATACCTCCTATCTTTTTGCTTCTAGTAACGATCTCTACCAGCATCATACTCAGTTGACCTCTTTCCCGAACCAAAACCACTCGAACGAGCAGCTAAACCCAAATTTTGCTCGATGTCCTTAGCCCGAGTGACTAAGACATCAAAATTCGTGTATTCCTAAGCCAACATATACGTCTTGACCTCCTTCACAAGCCCGTAACAGAAACGTTCACATCACTTTTGTTCATCAGGAACCAGACCATGAGCATATTGGCTCAACCAAACAAATTGAACCTCATATTCTGAAACGGTCAAGCTTCATTGCACCAAAGACATGAATTCTCGCTTCTTTTCATCAAGATAGTCAACACCCAGATATTTTCGCTTAAAAGCGGTTCCAAAGAACTCCCAAGTCACATCGGCAGGTTCCATACCCGCAGTGATGGTCATCCACCACGTATAAGCATCTCCATGAAGCAAGGATACAAAACAACCCAACTTTTGCACATCATTACAACCCATCTGAACAAGAATCCTTTGGGTGCTCTCAAACCAAGCCTCAAAACCCTCAGGAGACAGACCTCGAAATTCAGTTCCACCCAAATTGCGTAAACGCTCTAAAGGTAAACCAGCATTAGCACCAGGATGTGGTGCAGCCACATGCATACCCACCATCACATCCTGAAAAGCCCCAGCTATAGCTTGAATCAATAGTTTCATATCAGCAGTAGCCTACCCTTGCGATGCCTGAGGTCTAACACCTCCAGCGCCAGCTCCCGCACAAGCTCTATCACCACTAGGAGGAGCAAGAAGGGGCATCAAATTCTCAACATCATTAACCTCATTCTCAACCACATTATGCACATTGGCTTTAAGCTCTAGTCTCAGTCCCATTATCAAAACGGTATGAATCTTTGAGCTAAAAATGCAACATTAAAAACATTCAGGCTAGTCGAAGCAAGAATCCAAGGTGCTCAAGTTTTACTTTTAAAACCAAAATCCTCTTTATATTAGTAATAATATGGCAATGGGTACCCTTAACCTCTCCCCCAACAGTACATAACAAACATAATTCATTTTATCAAACACCATGCATCACACTCATAGCAAAATAATGGCCACATCATAGCATAATCAACCACCAAGCTTAGCAATCATTAAGGAATCATCTAAACGACGATATCACACCAATCTTACCTCCCAATTCGTTCAAAACTTGTCTCTAATACAACCAAATGTAACCCCCTCGACTCGGCCTGGGTGAAAGATCGAACCGAACGGGTCACACAGGGAATATTGAAGTAAACCGAGAAGTTTACCTCAATAAACGACCCTATTTTTTCATTTTGTCTTGTATAGATTCTCATTATTATCCTATGTGATAAACTTCACGACGGAACAATTTGTAACTCGATTAGACAATATTTAAGGACTCAATTGCATACAAACACAATTTAGGGACCATTTTGTAATTTTAACAAATTACATGTATTTATTTCATTTTTAAGTTACCAACCTTTAATTAGTCACATTGCATGCCTCTATGTCAAATCTCAGCTCAAAAACAATAATCCAAGCTCATTTAATTGCATCCACAACATCTAGGGACTAAAACGTAAAGAAACATAACTTCAAAAGATTCCAATAACCAACTTAACAGCTAGGTGTTTTGGTACATGTTGCTCTGTATCTGAACACCCTATTTTGGAATAGGTTCAACCGTCTCGAAGCTCGGGCTCGTATCGGAACACCCTCTACGATGTTTTGGAACACGAGATTCTAGTAGCCAACATGAAGAAGCCCGTATTGAAACACTTGCCTCTGTTTCGAAACCACAAGGCCAATTTAGGCTCACTGTTTTGGTATAGCCATAGGCGTACCGAAACACCTAGGCATGTAATGACACTTTTTGTTGATTTTTCACACTTTAATGTACTCAAAATCATTCCAACATGCTTCAAACATGCATACAACATATCTAAACATCAAACATCAATCATATAAGGCAATTTTAACATCAAAGCATGGCAATATGCATTAAGGAAAGCTATAGGCATACTACCTATGCAAAATGACCACTCAAAAGCCAAAAAAAAAAACCAAAGCAAATATCAACAAGTAAAGGCCATTTACAAGTCATCAAGGGCATCACAGACTTGCCACAAAACAGGGAGATTCAAAACACACTCTCCCAAAACATAAAGGCATCCTCCCATTGTCGATTATTACTAGTAAGTAAACATAAAACCATACTTGAGCTAAGTCTCACTCCTTGGGTTCCTTCTTGCTCCTTTGCTTCCCGAAAGATGTTATTTCTCTGCATTGTTGGGAAAAGAGAGCATAAGCAATAGTGCCTAGTGAGGGATGCTCAAAACAAACCAACAACAACAATGAATTTTAAAACCATTTCTCAATTAGAAAACTCTATCTCATAATGCTCAATCTATCTCAGGCTTGAAATTATTTAAAAAAAAACACATCATTAAAACCACATGTACCATCTATCTCATGCATTAACCCAAATGCATAATCTCAAAGCAAAACCATACATGCTTGTTTCTCAAAAGCATGAGCATGATCATATAAATTAATGGGATAAAAACCGAGAAATGAGAGCGAAATATCTCATACTTACTTCCGTGCTTAGATTTTCATTTCAAGCTAAATCTAAACTCCCCAAACCTTGATTTCAAACCTTTGAAAAGCTTTTAAACCAATTCCACTCACTGAAAATGCCTCGCTTGCTTTACCGAAGAGTAATCAAGCTTCCGAAGCTTCCAGAACTTCATTGATTGCTTCCGATACGTTCTCCCCTATTTATACCACTCAAGAACAGAGGATTAATGCACCTCAATGCATTAAAATCACCAGAAACCAAAACCACCACGTTACTCTGCCCAAAATCACCAAAACACCTATCTGAAACAACTGAAAACACCTTCGATTACTCTACAAACTCAACCCAGAAAAAACCTAACACTTCCATCCATTTTTAATCATCAAATTACATCCAAAACAACCTAATTGCATCCTTATATCTCCAGCAACACCAGAACCACATTATTCCGAGAAAAACCCAAACCTAGCAACCTAACAACTAGAGATCCAACTCATTTCAGGATTACTATGATAAAACATTTATTTCAACATCATTTATCATCCAAAACATGATTAAAATCAATCTCAAATCAACAAAAACAGTACCATTATGAAAATCTTAAGAAATCATCTTCCAAGGCTTGATCTAACCATTTTCATCAAATAGATTGTAAATCTTTATTAATAAACACAATTATAGAGTCAAAGACTTCGGAATTTCATTATAGAACCTTGATTAGAGGAGTGAAAAGAAAGATCACCTCTAACACAAGCTTTTTCCCTTGATTGACAATGATTTAGATGAAAACCTTCAAGAAATCCATGAGAAAAGTTTAGAAATCCATGAGAACCATTTAGAAATGAAGAGTGGGTGAAAAGAATGAGATTTTAGTGATGAGAAAATAGTTTGGCTGATGGGAAAGTTGAGAAAAAAAGTTAGGAGAAAAGTAGTTACGTAAGAAAATGTTTTAGCCTTTTAAAATCTTTTTTTATTAAAACCCATTTAATAAATCAATTTATTAAATCTTTTAAAAATACAAAACAAGGGAAAAGGCTAATAACACCTTTGAGTAATAGCTCCCTAAAGATTATAAGTTTCTCTATACTACGACGAGCACTAACTCACTTCATAATCTCACCTCCTATGATGGTCTTGGTACAGTTCAGCTGGGTAATGGTAAATCTCTACATATATCTCACATTGGCCAGCACACAATTCCTACCGATGCTAAGCCTCTTTCCCTCGCAAATGTCTAACGTGTTCCTCAGTTACATACAAACTTGGGGCCGGTTTCTAAATTATTCCAAGACTAAGTATATATCTATTGAATTCTTGACTCTTATTTCCTTATTAGGAATCAACCCACGGGAACTCCTCTATTTTGGGGCAATAAAATTGGTGGTATCTACTATGCTCCATGATCTTTTCTTCCTCAAATCAATTCAGTCAGTTGCTTGTCCGTGCATCAGCTACATCACAAGTTTGGTCATCCCTAAGATAAGGTTTTAGCTTCTATATTACGCAGTTGTCATATACCTTATGACTCAACGTGCTTGAAAGAATTTCATTGTTCTTCATGTCTTATCAATATGAGTCATAAATAATCGTTTGGTAAAAATTCTACTTCAAGCTCTTGCCCTCTTGAACTACTTTATTCTGATGTCTGGAGCACTATACACATGTCATATGATGGGTATTCCTATTATGTGGTTTTTGTTGATCATTTCAACAAGTATACTTGGTTATATCCAATGAAGAAAAAGTTTGATGTTGCGGCAATATTTCCTCAATTTAAGAGGCTTGTTGAATGCTTTTTCGACCAGACCATTGTCTCTATTCTCTGGTAATGGGGGTGAGTTAATTAAGTTGTTGTCACCTTATGTAACGACCTGGGTTTTTGCGAGTCAATGGGTCAACGTTGACCCGTGGTTTGAGCCCTAGGCTTTAGGTTGATTAAATAACCAATTGGGCCATGTAAGATGGCTAATTGGGCCTTGGGAGTTTTCATTGGGAGAGTTTAGAAAGGTTAGGGTCTTGGGAGGTAATTTCCCCATTTGTGGGATGAGCACAATTTAAATTTTCTTGTCTTCTCCAGACAAAAGCTACACCCCTTACATCATCCTCATTACTACACCACTCTTCATCTTTCCTCTTCATTTCTCCATCCAAACCCATAGAAAAGGTTCAAATTTTGTTGGTCTAAACATCTTTCCCTTAGAAGGGAACTCTAGAATCATAATCTACTTATCAAGCTCTACCTTTTGAGACAAAAATCGTGTAAAAAGGTGGTAAGTGGGGAAAAACGGGTTTTGGATGAATTTTGAGTTTTTGGGAGTGTTGGGAAGATTTTCTTGTAGCTCTTCGTTTAGAACTTCCCTCTAATCATGTGAGAGTGTAACATTTCTTTATTTACACTTGTTTGGTTAGTTAAAAAAGTGGGGGAACTCCCCCCCCCCCAACACCAAGGCATGAGATAAGAAGTGAAAGAAGCTCTTTGGGAGGGGGATTCTGGATTTTTTGGTTAAGGTTTGTACATCTCAAACTTTGAAGTGCTTCATACCTTTCATAACTGTGATTGCCTTGAATATTTAATCATTTTTTAATTGTTGGGTGTTGTAGCATGTTGACTATTGGGTGCTCTTAGATCTTGATGTTTGATGTTAACAAGGAGTTTATTTGGTCACAATGTACTAATAATATACCTAATAGAGTTTAGGTAGCATGAAATTGGTTATGGGGTTCGAATTTTAGGATTTTCAAATGAAATTCGTGAACGGAAAGGCCATTTTTGAGCTTCGGTATCGGTACACAGGAAGCCATACCGATACTCCCTTGTATTTTTGTGGAACAAGGTGCAAGTGAGTGTAGCGTATCTGTACAGGATTCGACCTGTACTTGTACGCCATTCAAGCAATATTGATATGGGTCGACTTGTACCAGTACTCGTGGGAATCGGAAAATTCTAGTAGCCAACTTTAGTATCGGTATGGCCTGAACTGTACCGGTACCCCAACCCATGTATCGGTATGGGTGGCTCAATACCTGTACGGACAGGCTTTCCCCCAAATTCCAGTAGCAAACCTTGGTATCGGTATGCCCTGGATCGTACCGATACCCACTATTGAAACTGCCCAATTTTGATGTATTATTTGTAAATGGTTTAATGGGGGTTTGTGAGGGGGTATATAAGGAAAGAGGTCGAATGTGATAAATTCTATCTTGAGCCTTTTGTTAAACTATGACCTTGGATGCCTTTCTTGATTTGCCTTTCTTTGTCTTGTTTGCATACGGTCCTTGTGAGCCTTATTTTGATTTTACGATCATGTTGGTATGGAATCCGGATACCTAAGAGTAGTACTTGATGGCTAAGTGTTTCCAAATACAAGAAGACGTTACTCGATGGCGTATTTTTTAGTATACGATAACCTTACTCGATGGCTATGTGTTTTTGAGTATGTGTTGTTCCTTTACTCGATGTCTTTGTGTTTTTGAGTAGATGATCCCTACTACTACTCGATGGATAGGTGTTTCTTGGTATGTAGCCACTAGAAGAACAGATGATGGGGTGGTCCTAGGTTTATAGGTTTGAATACCAATGTGATGACACTTGTCAATTCTTTTGCCTTTTCATGACATACACTCATTAATTATATTGCATGCTTACTTTTATGAACGTCATGAAGTATAGTAGAGTAGACATGTACCACTGAGCTTTTTTAGCTCAATGTGCGGATTGTATCGTTTTTCTGTGCGTAGGTTGACAAGTCACTCTCTTGGAGGAGCACATCGATGAGGATTTCCCAGTACCGAATCAACTCGAGTATAGTACCTTGATTTTAGTTGTAGGGTTTTGTATCCATAGGACCTTCATGTAGTTTGTATGTAACATTATATCTACTTTATTTTGAAATACAATGTTAATTCTTACGGAGCTCCACTTATATTTTAGATTTTGAACTATTTATGAAACTCTTATTTGATGACTTGTTTTAAATGATGATTTGTGGCTAAACTTGACATTTTTAGTTGGATGAAACTTTATGAGTTGGGTTAAAGGTAACCCGAATGTAAGGTCTCAGGTTTAGTGGGATCGGGGTGTTACATTTAGTGGTATGAGAGCCTAGATTTAGTCGGTTCTAGGAAATCCCCGGGGTATATGGGAGTTTTTGTAAGGTGTCTAGTGGATACAACCCCCTAAGATTAAGTTTGTACTCTTCCAAGACTGGGAATCTAATGTGCTTCTTATGTTTTCCTTTGATTTCAGAATTCGCTATGCCAGGTGGCGCGAACCGTGGTAATGATGGTCATGACAAGAATCATGCACCACTTGGGGACGATTATGAGGATAAGTACATCCCGAATACGAAGGGGAAGGATGTTGGAGAAGATGATGATGCTTACTTCCGAAATTTGAATGGCTTCCCCCGTCTCCTTGTTAGGGCCTTACCGAGGCCATCTAACATGCCGCGAGAGACCCCCATAGTGAAGATCTGTCGTTATAAGGTCAAAGATCTTTGTGGCACCGGTGATTGTTATCCAATTACAACAGATCAATGGCTGCGAGATGTTTAGTGGGCCTTCAGAAAAATGCGATGCAGACCCGATGGTAGACTTGATTGCATTACCTCCCTCCTGAAGGGTAATGCTAGAGAGTGGTGGGAGACTGTGGAAATGAGATTGCACCCTACATTATCCACATATGAGTACTTATTGAAGGAGTTCAAGACCAAGTACATTGGAGAAGCTCCGAAGGATGTATGAGGGATCAGTTCTCTTACTTGAAACAGGGGAACCGTTTAGTATTCGAGTATGAACAAGAGATTCTGTGGCTTAGTAGATTTGCTTACAAGTTAGTCAGGACCGAGGAATTGAAATGTAAGAGGTTCCGTCAGGGTCTAAAACTAGAACTTCAGATGTATGTGACTGCTGACCCACACAAGACATTTGCAGAGTTAACCAATAGTGCCAGATCACTCAAACAGGTAGGGAGTCTGATACAGGATATGCTGAAGGGTTCCAAGGTCAACACATGACTTATACGACTGCGGTTCATCACAGAGTTTGGGTAAGAGATCTAAAGATTCTCAAGATTCAAGAAGAAACAACAAGAATAAATCAAAAAGGTACAATTAGAGGTCTGGTTTGGGTTACTGCAGAGGGTATTCGACTTCCTCGTCTATGATGAGTGAAAGAGGTTCGTCTGGATTGTCGGCTTCCCGTTTGTGCGATCGATGCAGACAACACCACTCGAGAGAGTGTTATAAGTCGACTAAGACATGTTATAGGTGTGGATCTCTAGATCACTTTGTTATGGATTGTCCCCATGCCAATTACGGCGCCCCAACCCAGTCTCAGAGGTCTCAGCAGTCAGATCAGAGGTGCAGAGGTTTAGATAGGGAGGATCGGGATCCATGTCAGGATAGAGGAGTGGAGGCACCGAGAGTATACTACTAGAGCTCCAAAGGGGCATTATGTTGTGAAGGCTAAGGATGAATTTGAGGCTATGGATGTGATTTCAGGTACCTTCACCATATTCTCCTTTACTATTGTTGCATTAGTGGACTCTTGGTCCACTCATTCATAAATTTGTAGTGATATTTTCCGAGAGTGGGGGATCATAGCTGAGGATCTATAGGTTTGAGTTCAAGTGACTAGTCCTATGGGATTCGATGTTTTGGTAGACAAGGTCTATCGTTGATGCCCGATCGAGGTTCAGGGACATGTGTTTCTAGCAAATTTGAAAGAGTTATCATTTTAAAAATTCGGTGTGATCTTAGGTATAGATTGGTTATTTGAGCACGATGCCAGCTTGAGGTGTCGAGAAAAGAGATTGAAAGTTCACGGATCAGGCAGTGAAAGGATGCTTGTACGAGGATAAAGGAACCATTACCCTTCCAATGTGATCTCGTCATGTCAGCTCGATATATGCTGCTACAAGGTTGTGAGGCTTTCTTAGCCCATGTAGTATACACGAAAATCCCTTGTCTTACGCCTGAGAGTCTTTGGATTATGTGCGAATTTGCCGATGTTTTCCATGAGGAGTTACTGAGATTGCCTCTGAATAGAGAGTTAGAGTACGAGTTCGATGTGCTACCAAGGATAACATCGGTGTCCATTTCTCCGTATCGCATGGCACCGACCGAACTCAAGGAGTTGAAAAATCAACTTTAGGAGTTGCTTGAACGAGGGTTCATCCGACCAAGTATTTCACCATGGTGTGCGCATGTTCTATTTGTGAAAAAGAAGGATGGGTCTATGAAATTGTGTATTGATTATCGTCAGCTCAACAAGGTGACGATAAAGAATCATTATCCCTTTCACAGGATTGACAATTTGTTTGATTAGTTGAAGGGTGGTCGCATGTTTTCCAAGATCGTCTTGAGATTGGGATATTATCAATTGAAGGTTAAAGAAGATAATGTTAACATGACTGCCTTTCGGACTCATTATGGCCACTATGAGTTCTTGGTAATGTCGTTTGGCCTTACAAAAGCTTCGATGACATTCATGGATTTGATGAACATGATGTTCCAACCCTTTTTGGATCAGTTTGTGGTTGTTTTCATCGATGACATTTTGGTGTACTCTAGTTCCGAAGAGGAACATGATTATCACCTTTGCATTGTGCTTTTGATCCGAGCGTGTGTGAGATCAAATCAAGAGGGAGGATCATATCATGGAGGAGCTCGACTTCTCTAGATTTTTATTTCTCTTTTTATCTTTAGATTAAACTGATGTCTGAGTTTATTTCTTTGTTGATTTCTTTCAACCCAGCCATGAATTAAATTAATTGGCTTTCGTTATTGGGTTTATGGAGTTTGTGAACGAATTCTTTGTTTTGGTTTTTAATTCAATATTTCAGTTTTTATCCATTTCTTGGTTCTCCATTTAATTTCAAGTGAACCCGGGAGAGGGACTTGAATGAATCCATTTATTTAGGCTCTAGAGAGCTAGATTCACGAAACGATTGGAAACATTTTCTATTTAAACAACCGTTGGTGGAAATTAATTTGCTTAGGGATAAAGAGTGAATTTCAACGACTAAGAATAGTTTATTGATCGATGAGGTCCACCCAATGTTAACAAAGGAATGTATTACCGAGGCTTGGACAATCATCAGTTCTTCGATTAGGGATAATTTGAAGGCATTAAAGAAAACTCTGTCAAACATCAAAGGGCAATTAATTGCCACGACAATTCATCCGGCAACTACATCATTAGACTCAATAACCAAACCTACTCTCACAAATCGGTTTTCTCTTTTATTTATTTAAATTCTTTTAGATTTGGTTTATTTTACTTGTTATTTATCACCATCAATTTAATTCCTTTACAATGTGAGATGCTAAAATTCAAAGTTTCACCAATCCACGTGGAGACGATCTTAATCTATACTATTACTTGCGACGTGTATACTTGTACCGTTTGTGTATCACTTAAATCACGCAATAAGTTTTTGGCGCCGTTGCCGGGGATTTTCAATGGTGACTTCATTTTTAATTTCTTGCATTTTTATTTTGCACTGCTATTTAATTCAGGAGGTTAACCCCATTTTGCAGGTTTTGCACTTGTACGTGACCAAAGCAAGACCTACATCACAAGATTACCCACTTGAACCAAAAATCGAAACAAGGAGCTTCTGCGCAAGTTTCCCAAGCACAAATTTAGAGATTGGACACAAGTTGTAATGTTCTATAATAGAGTAAATGCACCGACTAAGATGTTGCTAGATGTCTCGAAAAATGGAATTCTCCTAGACAAATCACCTGAGAAAGCATTAGAGATCTTGCACAGACTTGCCAACAACGATTACCAATACCCATCCACTAGGAAGGGACCGGCAAGAAGAAATGCCACGAAAATTGAGCTTGATACATCGAATGTCATTTCAGCACAACTTGCTGCATTAACCAACTTGGTTATGAATTTGCAACGACCGAATGATACACATGAAGTAAAGGTAGCATAGATTCATTTTGTGTATTATGTGATGGTAATCATGATTTTTCTGAATGTTTGCTGAATCCAGAGTCTTGTTTTCACGTTAGGAATTACAACCGAAATGACAATCCGTATTCCAACACATATAACCCAAGATGGCGGAAGCAACCCAATTTTTCATGGAGTAACCAGAACAACTCCAACAATACATCTCGCCAGAACACAGAAGCATCAATGTTCCGGCAGAACTTGCCACGACAACAGAAAAAATTTCTGCAACAACAATCATCAACAATAAGTCCTTTGGAAGAAACTTTAACTGCTTTCATGCTTAAGACTTATTCTTATATGGCTGAGACCAGTAATTTTATGAAAAAGACTAACTCTTTTATATATAGGGCTGAAATTACAATGCAGAGCCAATGGGCAACAATGAAAACACTGGAAATACAAGAAGGGAAAATGGCCCGAATCTTAAGCACAAGGCCACAATGAAGTTTGCCCAGTAACACGGAGGTTACACGAGGTACGAGGCATGAACAATTCAAAGTGATCACACTCTGGAGCAGAACGGAGATGAAAAATGATTATTCATCCCGATGAGAGTACCCAACCAAAAGAGTAGTTTTTCATTAAGAAAGATAAGCCCAACAACAAGGGTACGACAATTACAAATGATGAGCCTTCCGAAATTTCCACGACAATTTCACATGCCACGACAACTCACCCAACATTGTCAAGTCGGATGAGACGAGTAAAGGTAAAGAGATCATATTGCCACCACCATTTCCAAAGTGGCTAAGGAAGCAGAAGCATGAGTATCAATTCAAGAAGTTCATTTACATCTTAAGCAAGTCCACATTAACTTGCCATTTATTGAGGCAATTGAACATATGCTCAATTATGCTAAGTTCCTTATAGACATTGTCTCTAAGAGAACAAGGCTGAGCGAGTTTGAAACATTTGCCTTGATAGAAGGGTGTATGGCAATGTTACACAATCGATTGTCACCTAAGCTGAAGGATCCCCACAGTTTCAGGATACCTTGTGCTATTGGCAACCACTATGTCGGAAAAACATTGTGCGACCTTGGAGCAAGCATAAATATTATGCCGAAATCGGTTTTCCAACGATTAGGAATAGGAATAGAGAGGCTCACCAAAGTCATGTTGCAGCTTGCTGATAGATCTTATGTGCGTCCGGAAGGAAAGATCGAAGACATTTTGGTAAAAGTGGATAAATTTATTTTTTCCTGTTTACTTTATTGTTTTGGATTGTGAAGCGAATAAGTTTGCACCCATAATTCTTGGAAGACCGTTTTTTATGGAGATGACGCTAATTGATGTTGAGAGAGGAAAACTCACAATACGAGTGAATGATCAACAAGTCACGTTGAATGCTTTCGAAACACTTAAGTGTGTAGATGATCAGGATGAATTCTAATTTATTATAACTGTTAAGACAAATCTAGGTATCAACATGGAGGAATATTGCCACAACAATTGTATGTCTGCCGAGTTTGAATATGAGAACATCAAGGAACAAGAGCTGGACAATGAAGTTCAACGAGAAGCAAATTGGGTTGCGAATCGACCGGGTAAAAATTTTGAATTTCTTGATTACTCAAGTAAGGAATTTAAACCATCTAAGCCTTCTTTTGAACATTCGCCTTCTCTTGGGTTGAATTCATTGCTAGAGTAATTGAATTATGCTTACTTAGGAAAGGATAACAGGTTGCACATGATAATTCCTTTTCAATTGCATCCTAAAAAAGAAAAAGAGGCAACAAAGTCGAAGCACTACTGAGGTGTTGAGTTCAGTCAAAGGATCACTAGATTTATAGGGAAGAGGTACTTCGATTTCCTAAGATGGTTTTTCAAAGCCACCATGAGAAAACATGCTTCTTTGTTGTACAATCGAGAGTTGGGAGAAATTAAATGAAAAAAGTTCTTCGGTTTCCTACGTTGGTTATTCATGGAAAAAATGCCATAGCAATTCTAAGGGAGGTACCATAGTCAGGCTGAAACTATAAATTAAGCGCTCTAGGGAGGCAACCCTAATATTTTTAATTCCTTTAATTTTGTTAGTTTGTATTTAATTTCACATTAGTATTTTCATATTTGATTGGGTTGTTAGTGTCATCATTTTTAGCAAAATTACTAAAGGAAAGAAAAATTGCCAAAAAATGTCAGGCTTGTCAAAGAGAAACGACTTGAAGATCATACAAGAAGGTCCTCAAAAAGCACCCACGATAACAAAGAAGACCACTGTTACTAGACCTGCACCGGCAAGTGCACTTGCCGCAACAATTCTCCAAGTGCTAGTAGATTTAATTTATCCCTTGTTACAACGATTTGATCGATTGGAGGCGAGGCAACAAATGTTTTGGTGATACATGAAGGATCAATATATCACTCTAGAGAGAGTCATATCAGAGATTAATCTGATGTGCAGTGTGCATTTTCCTATGTTTCATGATTTTTTAGATTCTGAAAGATACCGCCTCTATACTGTTGAAGTCTCCACCCTCGGTTATAAAATCAAAGCAAGCATCGAAGCAATAAGTTTCGGCAACCGAAGAGGCCGAGAAGGAGGATCGGTTAGTTGAAAAGGTTGAGGAAATTGAAAGTGACCCTACACTGACCCCACCACCACTAGTAAAGCGAAGCAGCAAACACCTCAAGCTAACTATCCAACAGAAGCTGCAAATTCGAGGTGACGACCTCTTGCATTAGTTCATTTACATTTCTTTTCATTTTCTTATTCGTTTATCTATTTTGCATGCATTGAGGACAATGCTTCTCTCGAGTCTGGGGGTGCTTGTCTTGTCTTTGTTTTGTCTGTCTCATCGTAGTTTGCATCTATTACTTGTCATGAAAAATGCCTTTTAAACTACTAAAATCTGTTGTAATATCTTGTGATGAGTTAAATGGCACGACATTTAGTTGACAGAACCTTAGACTTTAAGATTGGTATGGAATTAACTTGGAAATTTTTCTATGATACTCTTATCCTTCACATTATTGTGACTTGTCAATCTAGGGAGACCTAGTAAGTGTTAGGTTGTTAAAAAATGGAAAATTTGTGCTAGAGGTGCCCATCTGGATCTAGCTGAAAAAAATGATAATAAGAAATTTTTTCTAGACTGCCCATTTGGCTCTAGTTTTAATAAAAATTGAAAATATTGCTAGAGGAGCCTAACTGGCTCTAGCTGAGTAAATTGTCTCGATAATATAATAAAAATTGAGGTTTGCTTGGAATCCTGTTGATTGACTTGTACACAACTTCCCACACACTCGCATCGGCATTATAGTTTATTTTTGAGTGACTCTCTCTGCTTTCCAAAGGTTGAAAGGTAATTGATTCTTTATTGCCACGATTCTGAGGATTGAAGTCAGGCTCAAAGCATGTTTTTTTTGTGAATGCCTTGGTAGGTAATTGTTGTTAGTTCATGCATTGCTTGAGGACAAGTGTTGCATGCAAAAGTGATGCGCAAATTAGCGTGCAAGTGGACACGGTGCCAAGTTATAGTATTTAAGATATCGTCTCCACAGGGATTGTGACAACTTTTCGGAGTTCACTTTTCTGCACAAAAAAAGTAAAAACACAGATATGAGAAGTTGGTTTGATTGAAGCTAAAGCTAAAGCAAATTAAGTAAATTGAGAAATCAGAGTGAGAGAATGGGTCGGTATTGGATGTTTCATAGTGTGGAGAATTGATGTATCGTCTCGGCACAGTTTTGCTGATCAACTTAACAACTTCAGCCACCACCCACAAGTATGCCTCGATAGGCGCCCGCCTCGGCAGCGTTGTGTGAGATCGCTTGGGCAGTTAAGCGATGATTCAAGGTTCGGCAAGGCTCCCTTCTATGACTCCCTCTGCACCCAAAGCTTAAAGTACTATTGGCGAATACGTCTTGGATGAAACCTCCCGACGTGAATATAAGGGCGAACACCAACCGATTTTGGATCCTCTTTTAGCCGCTGAACTTCTTAACTTATCCCTAAGCTGAATTAGCTTTACCCTATGGTTGGATAAAACCGTGTTTACTCGTTTCGTGAGTTCAACTCTCTCGATATTGAACAAATGGATTACCACCCTCTTCTCTCCCGATAAATAATTCGACAATGAAGAACCAAGAGTAAACAAACTGTGAAACCTATGTTTGATTTTGATATAATTAAATCTATAAGGATCAAATTGAAAAACTTAAAATTGTTTTATAAGTCCCTTAATAAGTTTTAAATCACCAACACCTTAAAACTGATTTGAAAAACTCAAACTCAAAATATTTTCTAAGTGTTCCAAGGCCAAACTATTGAAAACCGTCCAGGTGTATCAATACGCTTCCAGCCGCATCGATACCTTTTTTACAAAGTTGGCTACTGGAGGAATTCGTTTCGATACGCCCTTAACTGTATCGAAACACCGTATCGAAACAAATTCAATCTGTATCGATACGCTCCTTTGTAAAGTCTGAAAGAGTTTGAATGGTGTACCGATACGGCTCCACCCGTATCGATACGGTTTTAACAAATTTTTAATTCAGATCGTTTTAAATGCTTTCGACCGTTGGTGTCAGTTGTTAGGTAACCAAATTTCAAATTGGCAGTTGACCCGTATCGATACGGTAAGCCCTCGTATCGAAACGGAAACTTCCACTGAGCTAAGTCGAGAAAAAGGTATCGATACAGTCTCATCCGTTTCGATACCCCGTATCGATACGCCTACGTGCGTTTCGATACCCCCTATTTATTATGTACAACGGCTCTTTCTTTTTTGAGACAGGTATCGATACGGCTCCCCGTGTACCGATACGGATAGCTGCAGAAGTGCATTTATGGTGGTAAGAGAGGGTTCCAACGGCTCTATTCAATTCCCCAACCACCCAAACGGCTAGAATTAATAGAGGAGGTATAAATTGAAGCTCTTTGAAGGCCAACAACAACTATTCAACCCACAAGCATCATCAAAGCAAAAATCCAAACCCTAGTGCTCTTCAAAGTCAAATTCTTGTACCCAACTCTAGTGTTTTCATTGCTATCTTGTATTGTGAGTTTGGGGTGATTGAAATTGTATTTGGGTAAACATTTATCCTTTGTGAGGAATTATTTGAGTTTACCAAATCCTTCTCTTTGTAAATTGAGTGGATTAAGCTTTGGGTAGAAAGCTTAATCAAATTTGTAAGGTTACCTCCTCATCCAAGAAAAGGGGAAGAATTCAAGTAGTGAATTGGTTGAAAATCCTTAGTGGGAACTAAGGTAGTGGATGTAGAGTTCATTTGGAGAACTTGAACCACTCTAACTACTTGTGTCATCTTTTATTTTTCACTCATTCCTCCCACCAAATTTTTTATCGCCAATTCACCCCCCTCTTGGCCATTTGCAATTGTGTGATCAACTCAACAATTGGTATCAGAGCTACACTCATTGGAAGGATTACAACCCTCTTGAGTCGATTCTAGGAGAGTTTGATCAACAACTAGTCAAGCAATGGCATCCACCCCAACTCCAACCTCTATGAGTCCCAATCTACCACCAAGCCACCATTCTTCAATGGGGATAACTACCCATATTGAAAGAATAGGATGAGGCTCTTCATCAAGTCTACCGACTACATGGTGTGGGATGTGGTTGAAGAAGGTCCATACATTCCTATGAAGAGAGATGAAGAAAGACTTGTCCCAAAAGTAAAAGCCGAGATGACGGATGATGAAAGAAGAAGGATGCAAGTGAATGACAAAGCTCTCCATGTGATATTTTGTGCACTTGGTCCGGATATCTACCCTAAGGTGTCTTCAATCGAAAATGCCAAGGAGGTTTGGGATACCTTCGAGACAACATATGAGGGAACTAGTGATGTCAAGGAGACAAAGATTGGGCTACTCAATCTAAGCTATGAAAATTTCAAGATGTATCCCGATGAAAGTGTCTCCAAATTGTTTGATCGATTCTCGGTCATTGTCAACGGTTTGAAGGGGTTCGGTGAGATCATCCCCGAAGACAAACTAGTGAGAAAGTTGTTGTACTCTCTTCCGGAGTCATGAGATGTCAAGAGAATAGCTATTATTGAAGCTCGAGATTTGAAGACTCTCAAGCTTGATGCTCTTGTTGGATCTCTACTCACCCATGAGATCATGAGGAAGGGAAGAGAAGAAGAGAAGAAAATGGTTGAGAAGAAAGATGTTGAGAAGAAGAAGGTTGGAATCGCTCTTAAAGCTTCATATCAAGAAAGCGATTCAAGTGAAGATGAAGATGAGGAGATGACCATGTTGGCCAAACGGTTTACTCGCTTCATGAAGTCCAATCACGGAAGAAAGTTTATTAGAAAGGGAGACTTCAAGAGCAAGAGTAAGGAAGAGGAGAAGGACCAAATCACTTGCTATGAATGTAAAAAGCCCGGTCACATCCGTTCCGAATGTCCTCAATTGAAGAGGAAGAGCTTTGGGAAGAAGAACAAGCCCAAAGCTCAAATAGAAACTTGGAGTGACGATGAGTCATCCGAGGAAGAGGAGGAAGTGGCCAATCTATGTCTCATGGCCATTGATGATGAACCAAAGGTAAATTCTAACTTATCTAATTTTGATTTTACTTTTGATGAGCTTCAAGATGCTTATGATGAATTGCAAGAGGTTTACGATGAGTTAGTAGGAAAATATAAAGAATCCATTTTGAAAAACAAGAAAACCATTTCCAATTTGAAAAATCAAAATGAGACATTTTCAAAAGCGAACTCCGAATTGGAAAAGAAAGTTTTGTTTTTAGTAAATCTTTTAAATGATCTTAAAACGAAAAATCTTGAACTTGAAAAACTTCTTTCCGATTTTCAAGATTATCACACCAAGGAAGTGGATAATCTTAAAACATCAATTGCTATTGGGAAAAACAATTTTGAAAAAAGAAATCATTCTAAATCCCAATATGTAAAAAGAAAACCCTTTATTCCTAAACAAAGAAATTTTAATAAGCAATCTAGAGGTCAAAGAGTTAGGAGTGTTTGGGTTCCTAAGGAACTCATTATTTCTAATAATATGAATGTTATTGCTTCTTGGATTCCTAAGGGAACCAAAATTTTGAAGGCTAACACTCATGGACCCAAAATGATTTGGGTACCAAAAATCAAGGCCTAATTTCTTTGTTTGTAGGGGGAGCATTGCTACAAGGCTTAAGCTTCAAGCCAAAATTCTTGGTACCTTGATAGTGGATGCTCAAGACATATGACCGGTGACAAGAGTAGATTTGTGGAACTAAAGCCAAAGAGTGGTGGAGTGGTAACTTTCGGTGACAACTCCAAAGGCCACATTGAAGGAATAGGCTCCATTGGTAATCACTCTTCTATTTTCATTGAAAATGTTTTGTATGTCAACGGTCTTAAACATAATTTATTAAGCATTAGTCAATTATGTGATAAGGGTTTTAATGTTTTATTTGATAAAAGTGATTGCAAAATTGTAAACATTAAAACAAATCAACTAATGCTCATTGGTCATCGCATAGGGAACATATACATGGTGCATCCAGATGACATTCATTCATCTCATACATGCTTAGTTGCACATGATGAACATGAGTCATGGCTTTGGCATAGAAAATTAGGACATGCTAGCATGAGTGTCTTAGAGAAATTAATTTCCCTTAATCTAGTTAGAGGTTTACCCAAACTTAAATTTTCTAATGATAAAATTTGTGATGCATGTTCAAAGGGTAAACAACATAGAACTTCATTTAAATCCATTAATGATGTCTCTACTAGTAGATGCTTACAATTGATTCATATGGATCTATTTGGGCCTATTAGAACAATGAGCTTGGGTGGAAAATCATATGCTTTTGTGCTTGTAGATGACTATTCTAGGTTACTTGGGTTCTATTCTTAAGTACAAAAGATGAGGCTTTAGAAAAATTCATCACATTTTCTAAAATAACTCAAAATGGTCTTGAACTTAAAATTTCTCACATTAGAAGTGATCATGGAACCGAATTTCAAAATCTAGGTTTCGATGAGTTTTTAAAGGAAAATGGGATTAGCCACAATTTTTCTGCACATCGCACTCCTCAACAAAATGGGGTAGTTGAGAGGAAAAATCGAACTTTAGAAGAAATGGCTAGAACCATGCTTTGCGAAAATAATTTACATAAATATTTTTGGGCGGAAGCCACAAATACCGCTTGCTATATTATAAATCGATTAATGATTAGGCCGATTTTGAAGAAAACACCTTATGAGATTTTAAAATCTAAGAAGCCTAACATTAGCTATTTTCATCCTTTTGGTTGCAAGTGTTTTGTTTTAAATAATGGTAAAGAAAATTTAGGTAAATTTGATGCTAAAAGTGATGAAGCTATTTTCTTAGGGTACTCTTTAAACTCTAAAGCCTATCGTGTATTTAATAAAAGAACTCTAGTAGTTGAAGAGTCTATACATGTTGTTTTCGATGATAACCTCCTTCCGAGGAAGGAATCTTATGATGATGATGATGTAGGAATCTTTGATGCCATTGATGGAGGACAAACATCAAAGGTGGATGAGGTTCCAACTAAAGATGAGGATACACAAGATCCACCTCTTGAAGCCTTGAAGGACTTGGCTCTTGAGGAAAAGGAGGTGTCTTACCCAAGGGAGTTCAACTATGTCAAAGGTGGTGAAATCTTCGTTGATCCATCCAAGGGGGTAACTACTAGATCCTCTCTCAAATTAATGAACCATGTTGCATTTCTTTCATGCATTGAGCCTAAAAATATTAAAGAAGCTTTAAAAGATGATTTTTGGATTTTGGCCATGCAAGAGGAATTAAATCAATTTGAGAGAAGTAAAGTTTGGACATTAGTTGAAAGGCCTAATAATCAATCTACTATAGGAACTAAATGAGTATTTAGGAATAAATTAGATGAAAGTGGTAATATAGTGAGAAACAAGGCTAGGCTTGTTGCTCAAGGCTATACCCAAGAAGAGGGAATTGATTTTGATGAGACATATACACTCGTAGCTAGGATGGAAGCCATTAGGATGCTCTTAGCATTTGCATGTTATAATAATTTCAAGCTCTTTCAAATGGATGTGAAAAGTGCCTTTTTAAATGGTTTTATAAATGAAGAAGTGTATGTTGAACAACCACCGGGTTTTGAGGATTCAAAATTTCCAAACCATGTGTTTAAACTAACAAAAGCTCTCTATGGTTTAAAACAAGCTCCTAGAGCTTGGTATGAGAGACTTTCAAATTTCTTAATTGAAAAGGGTTTTGAAAAAGGAAAGGTGGATACTACACTCTTCATAGAAATATATAACAATGACATCTTAGTAGTACAAATCTATGTTGATGATATCATTTTTGGTTCTACTAATGAGTGTTATTGTAAAGAATTTTCTAAGCTAATGCAAGGTAAGTTCGAGATGAGCATGATGGGGGAGCTCTCATTCTTTTTGGGACTCCAAATCAAAAAAAGTAAAGATGGCACCTTCATAAATCAAGCTAAGTACGTGAATGATATGCTCAAAAAGTTCGGCTTGGAGAATGCAAAACCTCAAGCCACACCTATGAGTTCTTCCATAAAGCTTGACAAAGATGAAGGAGGTAAGTGTGTTGATTCTAAGCTTTATAGATCCATGATAGGTTCTTTGCTTTACCTTACTGCAAGTAGACCGAATATTATGTTTAGTGTTTGCTTGTGTGCTAGGTTTCAAGCTAGTCCTAGAGAATCACACTTAGTTGCCATTAAGATAATTTTTAGATACCTTAGAGACACACCTACCTTAGGCCTTTGGTATCCTAAAGATTCTTCCTTTAGCCTTCATGCTTATTCGGATGCGAATTATGGGGGATGTAAGATAGATAGGAAAAGTACTTCTGAGACATGCCAATTCTTAGGTAGTATGCTCGTATCTTGGTTCTCTAAGAAACAAAATAGCGTAGCCTTATCTACCACCGAAGCGGAGTACATATCCTTAGGGAGTTGTTGTGCTCAAGTCCTTTGGATGAAGCAACAACTCTTAGACTATGGTGTTAAAATAGAAACCATACCCCTTAGGTGTGACAACACTAGTGTCATTTTTCTCACTAAGAATCCCATCCAACACTCTAGAACTAAACACATAGAAATTAGACATCATTTCATTAGAGATCATGTTTTGAAAATTGATGTTGTTATAGAATTTGTTGACACCTTAAACCAATTAGCAGATATATTTACAAAACCTTTAGATAAAAAGTGCTTTTGGACCCTTAGGAGAGAGTTAGGTTTAACTAGCCTTACTTGACCCCTTTTAGGTCCCAAAATGTCAAAATTTGCTTGAAATTGTTTATGATTCATGCTTGTGTTAATTTTGTTCTTTTTGCTTCTATGCATGTTGCTAGGGGGAGTATGATTCTTTTCAAATATGCTTAGAATTGTTCATTCATCATTTGCATTCCTTTAGGAGGTGTTAAAATCGAGCCTATGGTTGTTCTTTAGGCCTAAAATGTATTTCTGGGCATAGGGTATCGATACGGCCCTACGCGTATCGATACGAGTACTTCATTAGCTTCCTAGACTTCATTTTTCCTTAAACAGGTATCGATACGGTTAAACCCGTTTCGATACGAGCTTCAATCGTTTCGATACGGATTTCATCCGTTTCGATACGATTCTTCAACGGGCATTTTTATGGGAATTACGTTTTTACCCCGTACCGATACACCCTCAGGCGTATCGATACGCGATTGCGCAGACAGCTTTAAATTTGGCATTTAAAGTCTTCAACTTTTACCAAAACTAAAATTCTCAAAACCCTAAAAACCCTAGCTGTTTTTAGCCTATAAATAGGCTCTTCCTCCCTCATATTTTCACACCACAACTCAAAAACTTAAAGAGGGTTTCAAATCAAGCAAAACTCTAAGGTTTTTCTCATCAAATTTGGTGCTAGGCTTTTCTTCATTCTTCTCTAATCCCTATCAAGGTAAAACACTTTCTTTTTCTTTTTTTAATTTTTTTTGTTTTGTTTTTATATTTGTCTTCTTAACAAAAATTTTTTTTTATTTTCTTCTTCAAATTTTATTTTGCAATTTTTTTTTTACCTTGATCTTTGATTTCTCAATGACTTGAATGAAGGAATCTAAATACATACACTTGTTTTTCTAGTTCATGGCACCCAAGGAATCTAGGAAGAGATCTCGTGTTACTCAAACCGGTGAATCATCTAATCCCGGAGAAGGTGCTCGTCCAAATTACACCCAAATCTATGAACATTCCTTTGAAACCCCCGGAGCTCTCACATATTTTCGTCAATTCGAAAACTACAAGATTCGTCCGGAAAGGGTAATATCTATTCCTTTTCTTAACTCGGAGCGATTCAAATTTGAATATCTCCCTTTGCTTCAACTTTGGAATTTTATGGATTTTCTCTTCATTCCCGGGTTTTATTTCCGTCTTTTGGTTTTGATCTTTTATACTAATGCCAAATGTTGTGCTAATCGTAATGGGGTTGTTACCGGAGTTAGTTCCTATCTCATGGGCAAGAAAATCCTCTTTGATGTAAAATCTATATGTGAAGTTTTTAAGTTGGAGGATGAAGGCCTTGATGATGAGAATGCTTTAGGCCATGTTCTTAGTGGTTCCGTCACCGCCCTCAATGCTCAAGATCGAATCCTCCATTTGATGGTCTCTTGGTGGTTTAGGCCTTCCGGAGGAAAGTACTCTACCATCCGTCAAGTGGATGACTTTTGGATTCGTTGCTTCCGTGAGAGAAAACGTCCAAACCTTGCTCGTATCATGTTTGTGGAGATTGTTTATCTTGTGCAACATCGCCACACCTCTCTTGTTACCTCCTTCACCTATGGTACGACCCTAAGCTATTTCTTTTTGAATAAGGATATTGATTGCTCGTATGACTCTCCAACTCCCCTCACCGATCCTATTGATGAACGCTCTCTTGCACGGGGTAAGTTCCATTATTTTAATTGTAGTTGGCTACGTCTTTCCGAGCTACCACCCGAGGCCGCGGCACAATTGGAAAATCCTCAAGGTGATCAAGTTCCTCAAGCTCCTCCACCTCCTCCTCAACCTTCCATGGATGCTCTTATGACCTTCCTTAATGAGCAATTCACGGGGTTGCGCACGGATATGGGGAATCGTCTAACCGCTCTTGAAACAAGCTTTGAAACAAGGATGACGAACGTGGAGAATCGTCTAACTTCTCTTGAAGGCGGTCATAACTCCTTGAATATTTCCCTCTCCGCCTTCCATGATGAGTGGCGTAATAGCATGAGGAATGATGATCCAATTGAAGATGTAGATGAAGATGATGAAGAAGGCGATGATGATGCCTAGTAGCTTCTCCTTGCATTTCATGCATATCATCTAGGATATTTCTATTTATGCACCTTTGTTTCATGTTCTTAGGACTAAGTTTGCTTTATTTTAAACATATGCTTTGATTTTCTATTTTGTTGGTTTTTTAAGTTGATGTTATGCTTTATTTTGAACTTAATGATATTTATGTTGCCTATTTATACCTTTGCCTATGTTATGCACTTTACTTTGTCTCAATTTTTTTTGATCTAACAAAAAGGGGAAGAGGGAAGCTCACAACACTTAAAAATTTTGATCTTCAACTTAAAAGTTACCTAGCTCATATTAAGGGGGAGTCTATTTTGAAAAAGTTTTTCAAAGTGTCAAAAATTTTAAGTTTTAGTTTTGTTATATCAAAAAGGGGGAGATTGTGAAACCTATGTTTGATTTTGATATAATTAAATCTATAAGGATCAAATTGAAAAACTTAAAATTGTTTTATAAGTCCCTTAATAAGTTTTAAATCACCAACACTTTAAAACTGATTTGAAAAACTCAAACTCAAAATATTTTCTAAGTGTTCCAAGGCCAAACTATTGAAAACCGTCCAGGTGTATCGATACGCTTCCAGCCGTATCGATACCTTTTTTACAAAGTTGGCTACTGGAGGAATTCGTTTCGATACGCCCTTAACCGTATCGAAACAGATTCAATCTGTATCGATACGCTCCTTTGTAAAGTTTGAAAGAGTTTGAATGGTGTACCGATACGGCTCCACCCGTATCGATACGATTTTAACGAATTTTTAATTCAGATCGTTTTAAATGCTTTCGACCGTTGGTGTCAGTTGTTAGGTAACCAAATTTCAAATTGGCAGTTGACCCGTATCGATACGGTAAACCCTCGTATCGAAACGGAAACTTTCAGTGAGCTAAGTCGAGAAAAAGCTATCGATACGGTCTCATCCGTTTCAATACCCCGTATCGATACGCCTACGTGCGTTTCGATACCCCCTATTTATTATGTACAACGGCTCTTTCTTTTTTGAGACAGGTATCGATACGGCTCCCCGTGTACCGATATGGATTGCTGCAGAAGTGCATTTATGGTGGTAAGAGAGGGTTCCAATGGCTCTATTCAATTCCCCAACCACCCAAACGGCTAGAATTAATAGAGGAGGTATAAATTGAAGCTCTTTGAAGGCCAGCAACAATTATTCAACCCACAAGCATCATCAAAGCAAAAATCCAAACCCTCGTGCTCTTCAAAGTCAAATTCTTGTACCCAACTCTAGTGTTTTCATTGCTATCTTGTATTGTGAGTTTGGGGTGATTGAAATTGTATTTGGGTAAACATTTATCCTTTATGAGGAATTATTTGAATTTACCAAATCCTTCTCTTTGTAAATTGAGTGGATTAAGCTTTGGGTAGAAAGCTTAATCAAATTTGTAAGGTTACCTCCTCATCCAAGAAAAGGGGAAGAATTCAAGTAGTGAATTGGTTGAAAATCCTTAGTGGGAACTAAAGTAGTGGATGTAGAGTTCATTTGGAGAACTTGAACCACTCTAACTACTTGTGTCATCTTTTATTTTTCACTCATTCCTCCCACCAAATTTTTTATTGCCAATTCACCCCCCTCTTGGCCATTTGCAACAACACAAACCTTGAGTTTTATTGCAAAACTGAAATCCTAAACGAATACAACAAGACTCCCACAACTACTACACAACCAACCCTTAGCCCGATGGAAGGTTTAAAACATGGTGGGGTTTTGACGACAGAAGGGTTTTGACAAGAAGGAGTTTCTCTCTAATCTCAATTGTCTTCTCTCCAACTTGTCGATTACATATATATAGCGGAGGAGCTTAGGCCTAAGTCGGTTTAGGGTAGGAATACTAGTTAGAGTATGATTACAACTTATTAAAAGATCATTAAATACTCCTAGATTCATGTTTGACTTTTCTTCAACTTGACTTTGACCTGGCTTTTCTTTGTTTGTTGGGCTCCAATGCACGTGCAAGTGGTCTCTAAAAATCGGGCTTGATGAGCTCTTTCTATCGCATACCACTTTGCATTTTTCCATTCTTCCTTGAAGTGCTGCCTTGGCGGCAAGTAGTTAACTGCCTTGGCGGAGATATGGACTGGTGTGCAAGAGTTGGCACAGCTTTGCATTCAGGTTCTTTCCTCCTCGATCAACTCTCCTGATGCTCCAACAACTTCCTCCTTCAGCTCCCAGCTTTCTCTTTCATTTGCCCTCTTTGTTGCCTGGGCAGGTACCTACGCACAGGGAGAAAACGCACTTGAGCAGTATCATATGTATAAAATCAACTAAATTCATCAAGGGTAAACTACACCGGTGGTCCCCTAACTATGTCTGTCTTCCTACTTTGGTCCCACAACTTTGTTTTTCGGCAAAAGGGTCCCTTCCGTCACATAGTTTTCCTATTTTGGTCCCCCGACGTTAAATAACTAACGGTTTTGCTGACGTGGCATTTTTTAATATTTTTTAAGGTTGACGTGGCATTTTTTTTAATATTTTTTAAATCAAAGTCGGGGACCAAAATAGGAAGACAGACATAGTTAGGGGACCAAAATAGGAAAACTATGTGACATAGTTAGGGGACCAAAAATATTAAAAAATGCCACGTCAGCAAAACCGTTAGTTATTTAACGTTGTGGACCAAAATAGGAAAACTATGTGACGGAAGGGACTCTTTTGCCGAAAAACAAAGTTGTGGGACCAAAGTAGGAAGACAGACATAGTTAGGGGACCACCGGTATAGTTTTCCCATTCATCAAATAAGGCAGATTGTCTAATCTATGCTATTTTGTGTATGTTACCTAATAAATGCAACCTAAACTATACTTAAGAACAACAATAATTGAGCTAAACCAGGGTATAAATATAGGACTTTTGCGCACTTAACACACCCCCAAACTCGAACTATTGCTTGTTCTCAAGCAATGCAATCTAATGATAACATGCCAAAACTTAAAATCATATGCAAACTAAGTTGAGAAATCATCTTGAGCAACCTTTACATACCGTGCAGATTTATGCTTAATTAGCAACCATTTGAATGATAAGAGATTTACCCAGAACCGAACTATGTATTTCGTGAGTGTGTGTGTTCCTTGTGATAAGCATGATTCTTTGGCTTCTAAGTAAACCTTTTATAGAAAACTTAATTTCCTTGGGTTTCCCTCTAAGTTTCTTTTTTTCAATTTAACCACTAGTTGTCGGTAATAGGCTTTTCTAATGATTGCAATTTTTTTCTTTTTCTAGAGCCAGTTTCAGGCACCTCTAGTTTATCCTAGAGCCAGTTTCGGGCACCTCTAGGACATCTTTTTTTTTTTTACTTCAAGTTCTACCCAAGTTTACTAGGTGAAATACCTAAATTTCCTAGAAGTCCTAAAATCAAAACTAGTCACAAAGAGTGTTTTCTTTTAAGTTCAGGCCATAGTAGCATTCTAAGTTAACCTAAAGTCATGCTAAGGTTGTCGCCTAGGCGGACCATCTTCCGCGGCGGGTAAAAGATACTCAAGAATTTTTCTCAAATTTAAGAGTTCATTAGGCTTTAAATAAAGGCATGTTACAATTAGAACCTAATTAAAACAGAAAAACATAAACAAAAACTAAAGAAACAAGAAAAACAAAGAAAAGACAAAATTAGAGGACTAATTCCCCCCCCCCCCCCCAAACTTGAGAGGAGCATTGTCCTCAATGCATGCCTACATACACAAAGTTTATGCATAGATTAGATAAGAAAAACAAAAGAGAAGAAGGGGAGAGAAGCTTAAATTAGTTGTGAGTCGGAAGAACTGTCGTCGTTTCCAATGATCACCCTCTTCCGTGTTGCCATCTTGAAGCGTTTGGCTGCTCTCGGCGGCTATTGGCGGGAAGGTAGAGTTGAGAGAGTTTCTAAACGTTTTTTTTTTTTTTTATCTCTGTAGATTTTTTCAATTTCTAAGTCAAACTAGTTTCTTTAAATCTTTATTTTCAAAACTTCCTAACAAACTTTACATTTCATTCGACCATACACTTTAATTTCCTCTCAATTTCTTTCATTTTTCAACTCATTTTGCCAAACTATTTCAAAGGAAAATATAAGAATTTCTTCTCCAAAGTGTTTTTCTTCATCACCTAAGGTGATTTTCTGCGTTCTTCTTATTGATTAAAGCTATCTTGCTTATCAAAACAAATTCTGATCCACTTTTATAAGATTTTCAAATATCTAGTGAAATCCAAATTAATGTATGGAATGTTGGTTTCTAAATCATTTTTATCTTATTCTGGTCTAATTATATGATTTTAATGTTATTTTACTGAATCTAATCTTGCTTTTAAAGAATTGAAAATCTTGGCTAAAAATGTCCTTAACATCATTTTTTTTTTTTAGAAAACTAACTTTGTTAATTTTGATTCTCAAAATTGTTTTGATCTCTTCTAATATGATATTATAAGTATTTTTAATTTTTATTTTGATATTAGATTTAAGTTATAACAATGATATCAAAAATTTCTCGTAAATAGGTTTAAATTTTAGTTTAAGTGAAGTGTGCTTAGATTAGTTTAATTCTGGAGATTTAAATTAGTTTTCGACTCTTAGTAATATTTGATGTGTCTTTGATAGTTCATAATCGAATTCAAGAAAATAGAAAGGAAATGTCAAATTGGCATAAGATTTGGGTTGTGATTTGGAGCTCATTTGTGAGTTTTCGATGGTGCTGCCCATTAGCACAATATTTTGTGCATTGTGTTGTGAAATATGTTGATTTCAAATGATGAATGACAACAATTTGATTTCATAATGCTATGTTTTCATGCACATGAATATGATGGGATAAATGCTTGATTTAAGAAGCATGTTTTAAGTACTTGGTAATGCAATTTTGAAGCATCGATACATAATTTTGAGGCACTCTCCACAGATGCAAAGGATGGTGAAAAAATATCAAAGTTACAATCTCAATCCCACACTTTTCACTTTGGTTTCGTCCCCTTTGGTTTTGGGTTCGATTTCCAGCCCTTGCATTTGTATATTTTCTTCGAAAAATTTGTTTTATACTAATCAGAAGGTGACATTTGTCAATCAGACAATGAAATATATGAAATTAAATTAAAAGAAAACATGGTGACACATGTCATCATGTGATTGCAGGACTAAATTTATTAGTTAAATTAAAATTAGGACCAAATTAATAGACTGTGTAAGTAACGAGGACTAAATGTATAATTAAACAAATGACTGCTAATTGTCATATCACTCCCTCCGTTAGGTTTGAATGGCATGCGGCTTGATTATTACCACTTAAATAGTTAAGTGGTTAAAATGACACAATTAAAAGTACGATGGTCATATCGGAATCATCCCAAAAATAGGTGGTCATTTGAGTAGTTTACTCTAATTATTTTTGTTAGTCGAGTGTTTTAAATTTTGACCATAATTATTTTAAATAATTAAATTTTATAAAATATATTTCTAATAAATATTTAATTAAATTTTTTCAAAATATATTTTTTTCGTATTTTTATCAATAATAAATTTTAGACAAATAAAATTAATAAAAAGATTTTTAAATAGAAAATGAGAAATATAAAAATTGTATAAACCCTTGTCTCGCAGCAAAGGCCCAAGGCTGTGACTGAGAATAGGGATGTGAAATTAGTTAATCGTTTAGCTTTCAGGTCAGGTCAAATCGAATACGAGTTATGTTAAGTTAATTTAATAATTTGACTCGAATCGGGTCGGGTTTAGGTCAACTTAGATTTTGGTCATTGTCAGGTTGATTTCAATCAGATTGAGTTCAGGTTCGGGTCGGATTAATTTCAAGTCGGGTAAGTTTCAGTTGAACGGTTCGGGTCTAAATCAGTTAATTAATAGGTTAATTCAAGTTCGGATGGACTTCAGGTCAGGCCACATGTCACATCCCAAAAAAAACGGTCTAGTCGGAATTAGGTTCCGATGACCGAATATTTTATATCGGTTCTATAAATTATTTAATCTTATTAGATTATTCGGGTCTAGTAGAAATTAGGTTCGAAATCTATTTATTCGGTTTATTATTATTATTATTATATAGACCATGGGACCCACGACCAAATCCTTGATAATTGAATGAATTTGGCGTGCAAATCCCACACTCAGCAAATGCTATTTTGGTGTACCACTTTGAATGGCTAGCAAATAAAGAAAAAATAAGTGGCCACTAAAATGCCACCAAAATACCACTAAAATGCCACTAATAATGGAGATTGGAAATGGAATTGAGAGCCGGCAATTGTGTATAAATAGGTGGGAAGGATTTCATAAGATGCACGGCAAAATTAAGGGAAATTGGTGAGAAATAATTTGGTGGGTTCAGTATTAGATTGGTGGTCCGATAAATTCGATATAGTAATATCGAATCTCTGCCGACGTCGGGGTAAGCTCAAATCCTTAGTTGGTCTAAGTTTCGGTATTGAATCTTCGTAATATTTTTATATTTATTCGATACTGTCTTACCGATTTTAATTAATTTTTATCATAGTACACGAGGTCGATTCAGAACAACCATCAAGCTCAAGAAATAAAAATAAATTACCGATCTATCAAGGTGAGTGAAACAAATTAGAGTTGAGATTAGAGTCTCAACTATCTTTAAATTTGATGTTAGTATTTATATTAAGCATGAAATTGGATTAATTAAAGGTTGGTAAAAGATAAAGGTACAAAGAATAAAGAAATTCGGATTTATATACTGTCCTGTAGAAAACTGCATTTTCGAGCATGTTAGAGTCATTTCTGGAAAAAGTGTTCTTCTACAAAGTTGTAGAGGACAAAATTTTACATGGAATAGAGGTATTATTTGTTCAACAATGTTAAGTATAGGTCTCGGAATTGTTGTTAAAAGATGACGGGACTGAAACTGAATGAATTTGGAATCTGCTGGACTAAATTATGAAATTCGAAATGTTTAGGGGTTTAATTGATGCCAATAAATTCTGGAAAATTTATTATAAAAAGGAGAAGTATTGTAGGAATGAAAAATAAATAATTTAGTTTGAATTATATATCAATTGATAAGTTTAAATATCATTAGAACACATAAGAGATTAAAATGGACTAGTTTGTAAGAATTGATAAGTTGAGGACTTATATGCTCTGTTTTCATGGTTTCTGGAACATAATTATTATGTTAATATGTGAAGGTAAATATGGTTAAAATCTCAAGATTTATGGTGTAGTAAAACATAGGTTATAAATACACTAAAGTCACAAATAGGCAGATTAGTTTTCTAAAGATACCCTATGTTCAAGTAATAAACTGTATTGATAGAGAAATGATAAAATTATGTTCCATACATGGTTGTAAAGGTGTGTTTATAAGCTTTCCAGAATGGTAAAGAACTCCTTATTTGGAGTTGTGAGTAAAAAGATATGACCAGTTTAGTAGAGGTTACTCAAACTGCCAGTTTAGGGGGCAGATTCACTTTTCTAAGTGATTATGTTTAAGTAAAAGAATTTATATGTTTGAATTAATTACTAATGGGTATTGTATATGATATTTTATGTATCAAGAGCATATTGGTGAAGAGATATTAGAGGAATCAAGGGGTGATCAAACCAAGAAGAAAGGGAGAGGCATCACCATTAAGGAGACAAACTAGCTTGGAGTATTGTGAGTGTAATTTTGTTTAAAGTGTTGGGATTAGTATCCTAACCTTGTTATTTTTTTTATTAGATAACATGAAGAAAGCATGAAATGAATTTAATAATGATTGGTAAAATTTAAAATGATAAGGAAGAAGGATTAAAGGCAAGAATATTGATCTGTATATTGCTTGTTAGATAAGCATACTTAGCATAAATATGATTAGTTGCTATGATGTGTTGATTGCTTGAGCTATGTGATATGTGACTAAATGATAAGCTTTGCTACTGATTTTTTTGATGATCATAAAATGAAAATGATCTCATGAGCTTGCTGGAATTTTATGTTACCATGATGCTTGATTGATTATATGTATATGCCTATTGAAATGGCTAAATGCCTTTGAAATTATGAATGATTGACAAGTGAATGATCTTGTTAATAAAGAAAGATAAGTAAAGTCCTTGGTATGATTAGTGTCTATAGGTAGAAGGGCATGCCTTAGAGTCGTTGAGCTCCCCTGATCTTTGTTACAGGATGGTGGTTAGTCACCTATAAACCTAATAAGGTGGTTAGTCACCTTGATAATTGAATGGTGGTAAGTCACCATTGATGCCTATGCATCCCCTGTTATATGTTGAAATGAGAAACGGATACTTTGAGTATCTAATGTTACATGTTACATGAAGACTTGATTACCTATTTCATTAATCATCCAAGGCAAAACATTTATTAGAACAATGATATATGTTTAAATGAACAAGTTGGGTATTAGCCCTTATGATATGAAATGAATATGTGTACTTGGTTGAGATTCGAAATGAACTATGTTGTGATGTGAAACTATGAAATATTGCTTCCAAGATGACAATGAGATTACATGTTGTTTGTTGTCCATGTTAGCTTGAATTGTAAAAGTTTGCTGCCCTATTGGTTAGTACATGAGACTAGCTAAGTTAACTTGGTTTTTGATGGAACTAGCTAGGTATTTCAATGTGTGCTAAGCCTAGCTAAGTAACCTCAAAGATTGAATAAGACTTTAAAAGATTGAAACTAGTAAAGTTAGGGCTGCCTCACTAAGTACATTATGTGTACTTATCACTCTCTTTGTTTCCTTCTTCCAAAATAACAGGTCCTTTGATATCCGAAAGTCATCCGTTCTGATTCAAGAGCTTCGCAAGCCAAGAACAAGTATGATATAATCTTGCTTAGACTCCTAGTTGGTGGCATAGTCTAAATTAGTTTGTCATGCATTATGAATCATGTAATTCTTAAGTGTGGTTTGACATGTTATATTACGTAATGACTTAATAAATGTTTATGTAAACATGAATATGATGATATGAATGAACTATGTTTGAAGTTAATCAAGCTTGATATGTATGAATCTGTCTATCAACACAATAGTAACATCGCTCGCTCGTAACCGGGCGAGGGGTGTTACATAAATTGGTATCAGAGCTTCGGTTTAGTCGATTCTCGGACTGAATAGGGTCTATTACATCATATAGGTTAAACTATGCCACCTAGGAGTTTTATATCGAACTGCTTGCGATTGCGCTCTCTAATTTCGATCTTGTCTGAAGTCTTATTAGAATGTCCGAATCACTTTTGGCTCGTGATAATGAAAGTCCTCGGGAATCATCTAACGAGGATGGTAGCGTTAGGATGAAAACCAACGCTCCGGGACAATCTAATCCTCTCGAGCAAGCGGACCCTCCGAGAAGATCGGAACCGCGAGAACCGACTCCGCCCCCTGAACCTAATCAAACAACTCCGACAATTCCAACTGTTCAAAGTGCTCAGCGGGAATGTCTCCTAAGTATGAAGGAGATGTTCGATCAATTAGTAATGAACATCCGACGAGAACAACCGACTCCGGTGGTTGCTACACCGAGTCGAGCCCCTATCGACAAGCTCGCACAACATCGAGCAACTACGTTCACCGGTGAAAACGAGGAAAAGCCGGAAGAAGCTGAGAATTGGCTAGAAAGAACCACTCAAATCTTAACTCGCCAACTCCAATGTTCGGATGAACATAAACTTGAATGTGTGATTGCACTTCTAGCCGATGAAGCTCTAAGTTGGTGGGAAACCACGACTCTAACTGCCCCTGCCGAGTCAGTTACATGGAAATTCTTCGTTGATGAATTCAAAAAGAAATATATTAACGAACAATACCTTGCTGATCGGAGGAAGAAATTCTTACATCTGAAACAGGCCAATCGGCCGATTGAACAATATGTTGCCGATTTCTGCAAATACTGCAAGTATGGCTCGGAGTACATCAAGACCGAGAAAGATAAATGCAGAATGTTCATCGACGGGCTAAGTGATGAATTGAGTCCGATGTTCACAGCACTTGACATTACGGATTTTCAAATCCTTGTGAATCGGGTCATCGCCACTGAATCTAAGATGCAGAATGCCGAGAAACGAAAGAGTGGATTCCGAACTGATAAGAAGCGGAAGAGTGACGACAAGTCTCAGTGGTCTAAGAAGCCGAAACATCAGAAGGAATCATCCTCCACCTATATACCATTTACTCGGAATAATTTCCAACCCCAACACTCCAACAAGATGGCTACTCCGGTTGTTTCCATCAACAGTACTGGAAATGTCGACAGACCTCCTGTTTGCAAATTCTGTCAGAAGAATCACTTTGGCCAATGCCGAACTCAAGCAAACCTCTGTTATGCTTGTGGCGCTGACGATCATTACATTCGAGACTGTCCAAAGCGAAATGATCAATCTTTTGTTCGACCGGCTAACCAAAGTTCTGTACCATCTAGCCGAGGCAAACATCCGAGACAAGTTCAGTCGAACAATCCCGGGAAAGGCAAGGCTGCCCAGTCAAAAGCCACCACTTATCAGGAGTCCCGAGTCCCAGCTCGTGTCTATCACATTCGTGGCAAGGAAGAAGAAGAGTCTCCTGATGTCATTGACGGTACGGTTGAACTTAACCTTAAACCTGTTTACGCATTGATAGATTCGGGATCAACCCATTCATTTATATGCTCATACTTGTTAGATGAACTTAAATTGAAACCTGAAACTGTACAAACTGGGCTAATTGTTTCGAACCCTATAGGAGGTAGTATGCCAATAAATTTGATCTGTAAAGATTGTCAGATAACAATTCAAAATATACCCTTTCCTTGTAATCTATATGTTTTACCCAAATGTGAATTTGATCTAATTTTAGGACTAGATTGGTTGGGAAAACATGAAGCCTGGATAGACTGTCAAAACCGTAGGTTATATTTACGGGGTTTAGGAAAAGAATCCATTCTATTGATAGACAAGAAACCGACCTCTATTTTTGCCGCTATGGCATTGCAAGACAAGCTTGATTTCAGTTTACCTGAAATGCCTGTCGTATCTGAATTTTCCGATGTTTTTCCTGAGGAACTCCCTGGCCTTCCTCCAACTCGGGAAGTTGAATTCAAAATCGAAGTTCAACCCGGAACTAATCCGGTGTCCATTACACCTTATCGGATGGCACCTGTTGAACTCAAAGAACTAAAGAAGCAAATTCAAGAACTCGAGGATAAAGGATTCATCCGACCTAGCATATCTCCCTGGGGTGCTCCTGTCCTATTCGTGAAAAAGAAGGATGGTACGATGCGGCTTTGTATCGATTACCGACAACTTAATAAAGTAACCATTAAGAACAAGTATCCGCTACCGAGAATCGAAGATTTGTTCGATCAACTCAAACACGCAGCCGTGTTCTCTAAGATTGATCTTCGGTCTGGTTACTATCAAATGAGGGTAAGAGAAGAAGATGTACCCAAAACAGCTTTCCGAACTCGATATGGACATTACGAATTCTTAGTAATGCCATTCGGTCTAACAAATGCCCCTGCTGCATTCATGGATCTGATGAATCGAGTATTCAAGCCCTATCTTGACAAGTTCGTTGTCGTATTTATCGATGACATCCTTGTTTACTCCCGGAACAAGGAAGAACATGCTGATCATCTTCGGATTGTACTTCAAACGCTCCGAAATCACCAATTGTTTGCCAAATTCACTAAGTGTGAGTTTTGGTTATCCGAAGTTTCATTCCTCGGACACATCATTTCTGCCGAAGGAATCAAAGTTGACTCTAAGAAAATTCAAGCTATTCTTGATTGGAGACCTCCGAGAAATGTGAGCGAAGTCCGAAGTTTCCTCGGATTAGCTGGCTATTACCGAAGATTTGTGAAAGGATTTTCCACTATTGCCGCACCGTTAACTAAACTCCTTCGAAAGGATGTAATCTTTGAGTGGTCGGAAAAGCAGCAACGAAGCTTCGACCAACTCAAACAAGCTCTAACACATGCCCCAGTCCTTATTCAACCCGAATCGGGTAAAGAATTCATAGTATACAGCGATGCATCACACTCGGGCCTAGGATGTGTTCTGATGCAAGAAGGCAATGTGATTGCATACGCCTCCCGGCAACTGAAGCAACACGAATTGAATTATCCTACTCACGATCTCGAGCTTGCAGCCATTGTGTTCGCACTCAAAATTTGGCGACACTATTTGTACGGTGAAAGATGCAAGTTGTTCACTGATCACAAAAGCCTAAAATATTTACTCACTCAAAAAGATCTGAACCTTAGACAAAGAAGATGGTTAGAGTTGCTCAAAGACTACGATCTGACTATCGATTATCATCCTGGAAAAGCCAATGTTGTTGCCGACGCTCTGAGTCGAAAACCGAACCTCTCTTCTTTGGCTATCAACGCTCATTTCCGGCTATGCAAAGCTCGGAATTATCTGAATGAACCTCAAGTTCAATCTACTCTGATCACCAGGATCAAAGAACTTCAACAAATTGATCCGGAACTTCAGAAAATCAATTCTAAGCTTGAGTCTAATTCTGACTTCTCTGTTAAGTCGAACGGTCTTCTATACTTTAAAGATCGTATATGTGTCCCTAATAACAAAGAATTACAAGATGAAATCCTACAAGAAGCACACCAAAGTTCTTTTTCGATCCACCCTGGATCAGTTAAGATGTACAAGGATCTCAAGCTCTTGTATTGGTGGCCAGGAATGAAAACGGCTATCAATGACTATGTAGCAAAATGTTTGAACTGCCAAAGGGTTAAAGCCGAGCACCAAGTCCCTACTGGTTTACTCCAACCTCTCAAATTTCCGCAATGGAAATGGGAACAGATCACAATGGATTTCGTAACCGGCCTTCCCTGTTCGCCAAGAAAGTGCGATGCTATCTGGGTGATCGTTGATCGTTTCACCAAGTCAGCACACTTTATTCCGGTGAGAATGAATCTCAGTCTTGAAGCCTTAGCTGAATTATACATCCGAGAAGTAATTCGTTTACATGGAGTTCCGATCTCAATAGTCTCCGATCGAGATCCCCGATTCACAGCTCGATTTTGGAAATCATTACATAAAGCTCTCGAAACCAGACTGAATCTTAGTACAGCTTTTCATCCGCAAAGCGATGGTCAATCTGAACGAGTAATTCAAATTCTCGAAGACATGCTCAGAGCTTGTATCATTGACTTCGGAAAGAACTGGGAGAAATCACTACCTTTGGTAGAATTCGCCTACAACAATAGCTTCCAATCTTCGATTCAAATGGCTCCTTTTGAAGCGTTGTATGGCAGAAAATGTCGAACACCTCTGTGTTGGTCTGAACTCGGTGATAATAAAGTTTTGGGACCACAATTGCTTCGGGAAACCGAAGAACAAGTCCAAATCATTCATTCTCGATTGAAGCAAGCTTTCGATCGCCAAAAGTCTTACGCCGATCTGAAACGTAGAGACATTCAACATCAAGTGGGAGATAAAGTGTTTCTTAAAGTCTCCCCATGGAAGAAAGTATTCCGATTCGGCAAAAGAGGCAAGCTAAGTCCTCGGTTTATCGGACCATTTGAAGTAGTTGAAAGAATTGGTCCTGTAGCTTATCGACTCGCTCTTCCTCCGGAGTTTGATAAGATACACAATGTCTTCCATGTCTCAATGCTCAGAAGATATCGATCTGATCCGTCTCACGTTCTTGAGCCTGAAGAAGTTGAACTCAATCCTGATCTTTCATACGAAGAAGAGCCTGTTCAAATCCTTGATCGAGAAGTCAAAAGACTTCGAAATAAAAGTGTTCCTCTTGTCAAAGTTCTTTGGAGAAATCACAATGTCGAAGAAGCGACGTGGGAACCTGAGGACACGATGAAAAAGCAATATCCTCACCTATTCGATTCAGGTAAAATTCGAGGACGAATTTTTTTTTAGGGGGGAAGAGTTGTCACATCCCAAAAAAAACGGTCTAGTCGGAATTAGGTTCCGATGACCGAATATTTTATATCGGTTCTATAAATTATTTAATCTTATTAGATTATTCGGGTCTAGTAGAAATTAGGTTCGAAATCTATTTATTCGGTTTATTATTATTATTATTATATAGACCATGGGACCCACGACCAAATCCTTGATAATTGAATGAATTTGGCGTGCAAATCCCACACTCAGCAAATGCTATTTTGGTGTACCACTTTGAATGGCTAGCAAATAAAGAAAAAATAAGTGGCCACTAAAATGCCACCAAAATACCACTAAAATGCCACTAATAATGGAGATTGGAAATGGAATTGAGAGCCGGCAATTGTGTATAAATAGGTGGGAAGGATTTCATAAGATGCACGGCAAAATTAAGGGAAATTGGTGAGAAATAATTTGGTGGGTTCAGTATTAGATTGGTGGTCCGATAAATTCGATATAGTAATATCGAATCTCTGCCGACGTCGGGGTAAGCTCAAATCCTTAGTTGGTCTAAGTTTCGGTATTGAATCTTCGTAATATTTTTATATTTATTCGATACTGTCTTACCGATTTTAATTAATTTTTATCATAGTACACGAGGTCGATTCAGAACAACCATCAAGGTCAAGAAATAAAAATAAATTACCGATCTATCAAGGTGAGTGAAACAAATTAGAGTTGAGATTAGAGTCTCAACTATCTTTAAATTTGATGTTAGTATTTATATTAAGCATGAAATTGGATTAATTAAAGGTTGGTAAAAGATAAAGGTACAAAGAATAAAGAAATTCGGATTTATATACTGTCCTGTAGAAAACTGCATTTTCGAGCATGTTAGGGTCATTTCTGGAAAAAGTGTTCTTCTACAAAGTTGTAGAGGACAAAATTTTACATGGAATAGAGGTATTATTTGTTCAAAAATGTTAAGTATAGGTCTCGGAATTGTTGTTAAAAGATGACGGGACTGAAACTGAATGAATTTGGAATCTGCTGGACTAAATTATGAAATTCGAAATGTTTAGGGGTTTAATTGATGCCAATAAATTCTGGAAAATTTATTATAAAAAGGAGAAGTATTGTAGGAATGAAAAATAAATAATTTAGTTTGAATTATATATCAATTGATAAGTTTAAATATCATTAGAACACATAAGAGATTAAAATGGACTAGTTTGTAAGAATTGATAAGTTGAGGACTTATATGCTCTGTTTTCATGGTTTCTGGAACATAATTATTATGTTAATATGTGAAGGTAAATATGGTTAAAATCTCAAGATTTATGGTGTAGTAAAACATAGGTTATAAATACACTAAAGTCACAAATAGGCAGATTAGTTTTCTAAAGATACCCTATGTTCAAGTAATAAACTGTATTGATAGAGAAATGATAAAATTATGTTCCATACATGGTTGTAAAGGTGTGTTTATAAGCTTTCCAGAATGGTAAAGAACTCCTTATTTGGAGTTGTGAGTAAAAAGATATGACCAGTTTAGTAGAGGTTACTCAAACTGCCAGTTTAGGGGGCAGATTCACTTTTCTAAGTGATTATGTTTAAGTAAAAGAATTTATATGTTTGAATTAATTACTAATGGGTATTGTATATGATATTTTATGTATCAAGAGCATATTGGTGAAGAGATATTAGAGGAATCAAGGGGTGATCAAACCAAGAAGAAAGGGAGAGGCATCACCATTAAGGAGACAAACTAGCTTGGAGTATTGTGAGTGTAGTTTTGTTTAAAGTGTTGGGATTAGTATCCTAACCTTGTTATTTTTTTTATTAGATAACATGAAGAAAGCATGAAATGAATTTAATAATGATTGGTAAAATTTAAAATGATAAGGAAGAAGGATTAAAGGCAAGAATATTGATCTGTATATTGCTTGTTAGATAAGCATACTTAGCATAAATATGATTAGTTGCTATGATGTGTTGATTGCTTGAGCTATGTGATATGTGACTAAATGATAAGCTTTGCTACTGATTTTTTTGATGATCATAAAATGAAAATGATCTCATGAGCTTGCTGGAATTTTATGTTACCATGATGCTTGATTGATTATATGTATATGCCTATTGAAATGGCTAAATGCCTTTGAAATTATGAATGATTGACAAGTGAATGATCTTGTTAATAAAGAAAGATAAGTAAAGTCCTTGGTATGATTAGTGTCTATAGGTAGAAGGGCATGCCTTAGAGTCGTTGAGCTCCCCTGATCTTTGTTACAGGATGGTGGTTAGTCACCTATAAACCTAATAAGGTGGTTAGTCACCTTGATAATTGAATGGTGGTAAGTCACCATTGATGCCTATGCATCCCCTGTTATATGTTGAAATGAGAAACGGATACTTTGAGTATCTAATGTTACATGTTACATGAAGACTTGATTACCTATTTCATTAATCATCCAAGGCAAAACATTTATTAGAACAATGATATATGTTTAAATGAACAAGTTGGGTATTAGCCCTTATGATATGAAATGAATATGTGTACTTGGTTGAGATTCGAAATGAACTATGTTGTGATGTGAAACTATGAAATATTGCTTCCAAGATGACAATGAGATTACATGTTGTTTGTTGTCCATGTTAGCTTGAATTGTAAAAGTTTGCTGCCCTATTGGTTAGTACATGAGACTAGCTAAGTTAACTTGGTTTTTGATGGAACTAGCTAGGTATTTCAATGTGTGCTAAGCCTAGCTAAGTAACCTCAAAGATTGAATAAGACTTTAAAAGATTGAAACTAGTAAAGTTAGGGCTGCCTCACTAAGTACATTATGTGTACTTATCACTCTCTTTGTTTCCTTCTTCCAAAATAACAGGTCCTTTGATATCCGAAAGTCATCCGTTCTGATTCAAGAGCTTCGCAAGCCAAGAACAAGTATGATATAATCTTGCTTAGACTCCTAGTTGGTGGCATAGTCTAAATTAGTTTGTCATGCATTATGAATCATGTAATTCTTAAGTGTGGTTTGACATGTTATATTACGTAATGACTTAATAAATGTTTATGTAAACATGAATATGATGATATGAATGAACTATGTTTGAAGTTAATCAAGCTTGATATGTATGAATCTGTCTATCAACACAATAGTAACATCGCTCGCTCGTAACCGGGCGAGGGGTGTTACACCACATTCAGGTCAGATCACATTGTTGACGAATAAAATTCAGGTCGGGTAATATCGGGTTCGGTTGAGCTTCAAGTCAGGTATTAGTGCTGAGTTATTGTTACGTGTATAAATTGAAATAGTCATAGACTCCGGGACCGGGTCTGGTAATTGTATGTCAATTTCTGATAATAATTTAATATGAATCAAAATATCCCTTATTTCTTTAGGGATGTCGGATAAAAAATAATTGTGACTAAATAGTAAATTTAATAAATTAAAACTTGAATTAGGACTAAAATGAAAACTTTTAAATGGATAAAGCCTTAAAGGGTAATTAACCTAAAAACTAAAATGTTGGCAGTGGGCGGCAAAAAATTTTAATTTAAAATTTAAAATTAAATGGGTAAATTATAATTTTGGCTTGAAATTACCAATTTGGAGGAAATAGTCCGCCTAATATTTTAGGTTAGGAGAAATTCAAGTTTTAGTCCATATGATTTTAAAAGGATTTCATTTAAGTCCCATTTTTTACTTTTAGGTTTTAATTTAATTCAATCGAGTCTCAATGTAGTCTTAATCTAGATTTTTGCCTCCACAATTCCTTTAATTGTGTTAGATTTTTAATTTTTCAGAATTTGTGAAGTTACTAAATTTATCAATTTCATGTTTTGATTATTTGATATTATCAATTTATCGTAAGTACAATTGTACAAGTGTACAACCATGTTCAAATATGAAATATATGTATATATAATTATATATATATATATATATATTACGTTAAATTATATTTAAATCATTCATTAATTATTACATCAAAATAATAAATTAAACTTATTGATATTTAAAGTCAATTATTTTTAATGATTAAGTTAATAATCAACAAACGAAACATTTAATAAAATTAATTTAATGATTATAATTAATATTTTTAATATAATGATTATACTTAATATAAAAGACAAATTTATTAATTTAATTGTCATAATTAACAAATTAGTTTAAATTTATAATAATTTGTTTTGAATTTATTAATATCAAGTTATTAATTTAATAAAACTTTTAAATATTATTATATACTATAATTTATAAATATAAAAAGTATACATATTAATTTAATGATCATAGATAATCATGTATCTTAAATTTTGAAGATGTATTTTGTCACACTATAATATAATAAAGTCATAATCTCGCAAATTCATCAATTGTAACTTATTAGTTACAAGTTAGATAAATACCAAGTCAGATAAATATCAGATCAATTCAATAACAAGTCAGGACATTTACAAGTTGAGTCAATTACAGATCAGGTTCATAACAGGTCAGGTTGATAACATGTCGGGTAATATTAGTTATTATCAGGTTAATCTCGGGTTCAGGTTCATATCAGGTTGGATGCAGGCCGAGTTCGGTTATTACATTATCAGGTTGAATTCAGGTTCAGGTTCATATCATGTCGGATGCAGGTCGAGTTCGGTTATTACATTATCAGGTTGAATTCAGGTTCATGTCTTTCTTAGGCCGGGTGCAGGTCGGGTTCAGATCCAAAGTTTCCAGGTTCAATTCAACATCAGTTCGGACTTGAATCGATTTCAGGTCATTACCACCTCAAATCACAAGCAGTTATGACTCAAGTCAATTTCAATTAATTTTACAGGTCGGGTCAACTTTTTACATCCTAAATGATAAAGAAAGATGGATATGAACGAAAGCTATTGTAGACAGCAAACATACGGTGGAATCCCAATATTTTAATACTTGCGTGTACCAATAAAGGACGTGAGACACTTCAACTTATCGTTTAGGTTGCCTCCTAGTTTTTCGGGTTTTATCTTAATTAATTTAAATTGATTTGTAACACACATTTAATTTTAGTAGATAAATTTTTTTATAAAAAATTTTGTACATATATAAGGTTTTAAACTCGAGACCTGCTTAAATAAAACTAAATTACTTATCTTAAGTAGTTTAGTTTCATTTAAGCAGCTACTAAGTTAGACACTTGCCCAGAGTAGTTCTCAATTAGCAAACGTTGTATGTTGTTTGCGTAATTAAAGTGTTCACCTAATACTAGGCTCCCATTATTAATACTAGTTAAAAGTAAACGGTAAATGTTATAAAAAGAGATTCATGTTTCTTCTCCAATTTTAAAAGTTTCTAATAAATAAAACATGATTTCATCGAACACATTGTTTAAATAAATTAATAGTTTGAAATTGAAGTAGCTTTAGGAAAAGGAAACTGAAATAAACATGTTTTTATTGTTATATATTTCAAAATAAGTTTAAGGTTAAAAATGTCTTATAACTATTTAATAAAATAATTATGTCATTTTCTGCACTCAACTAAGTACTCGAATTGGTAAAATGCATCAAGTTGTCCCTTTAACAGGTGTTGATTGTTATTGTGAGGATAAAACAGATTTAAGATTGAAAATGTCTTTTTCTATTTAAAAATAATAATTATGTCATTTTCTGTACTCAAATGATTACTCGTATTGGTAAAATGCCTCAAGTAGCCCTTTAACTAGGGACGAAGCTATACGGGATGGGAAGCGACAATTGCCCTCACGTTAAATTTATTTTAACTTTGCCCTCCTCTATAATTTATTTATGAATTTGTCTCTCACTTCTAATCATTTATGTTTTGTCCCTAAGTTCAAATCTCGGTTCTGCCCCTGCCTTTAACCGATGTTTAGGGGTGAGCAAAACTCGACTCGAATCGAAAAAAATCGATATTTTTTTCAATTTCGAGTTATTCAAGTCGAGTTGTTTGAGATATTCGAGTAAACTCGAGTAATTTGACAAAATTTCGAGTTCGAGTCGAGTTGAAATTCGCCCAACTTGAAAAATCGAAAAATTGAAAAACCGAATTTTACAATTTTGCAAATTAGTCCCTGGTTTCATTTATCTTCAATTTCTCCTTCATTCTAAGTTCATTTTGACCAAATTTGAAACACATATTCCTAAGAAAACGTAGAATACTTATTTATCTTCAATTTATATTTTTTAAAAATAAATTTCATATTTTTTTTCAATTAAGCCCCTTAACTTTGTATGTTTTCCTTATTTCTTCAATCTCTCCTTCGTTTTAAGTCAAATTTTGACCAAATTTGAACCACATGCTCCCAAATCACCGTAGAATACATATTTATCTTTAATTCATATTTTATTGTGAAACAAATATTTTAATTTTGATATAACTAAAAACCTAAGGACTAAATTGAAAATGTCAAAACGAATTTTAAGTCCTCAAAATATCCCCATATAATTTTAAGATTATGCCCAAGTTAAAAGCAAAGTTTTTCAAATATTTTTCTAAGTGTTTAAAGCCAAAACAGTGATTTTCAAGTCCCTGTTTCGAAACGGCCTAAGGCGTTTCGAAACGTTTTCATCACTGCTAACCCCTGTTCCGAAACGTGTATCGAAACGGCTTAAGAACACTTGAACCCGTTTCGAAACGGTCTCACACGTTTCGAAACTGTTCTTCATATTTGATTTGAAAAAGCATAACGGTTGCAATATTTTTTAACTGAATATTTAAAGAAAAATAGGGTGTTTCGAAACGGGCTAAGGCTGTTTCGAAACGACCCTTGACAGTAGCAAATCCGTTTCGAAACAAGGCAAAGCGTTTCGAAACAGTTCTTAAGTTTAAATTGAAAATATGACCGTTGAAGTTGTTTTTAATTGATTTTCTGAAAACCGTTAGGGTGTTTCGAAACGAGCTAAGACTGTTTCGAAACGACCCTTGACAGTGGCAAAAGTATTTCGAAACGGCCCTAAGGCGTTTCAAAACGGGCTCTTAAATGCACCCCAACGGCTCTTTCTATTTTAGTCCGTTCCGAAATAGGTACCCTGCGTTTCGAAACGGGTTGTTGCAGACTGCAATTATTGTGGTGAGATAACATCCCAACGGCTCTATTGATGAGTGCAACAACCACAACGGCTAGAAATCAATGAGAAGGTATAAAAGGGACCTCTAAAAGCACCAGCAACAACTATTGATCCTAAAGCAAACATCCAAACATCAAATCCAAGCAATTGTGCAAAAATCCCATTTTGTCTAGAAACCCCAATTGTAATTTTCATTCATATCTTGTTCAATTGGGTTGAGTGCTTGTAATTGGGCTATCATTTGTATTGAGAGATACCTTATTAGCCAACAAATGGGTTGATTTTTGGGTAGAAAAATCAACCGAAATTGTAAGGGTTGCCTCCTTAGCCTAGAAAAGGGGAAGAGCAATTAGTGGAATTGTTGCAAATCCTTAGTGAAGCTAAGGTAGTGGATGTAGAGTTCATTTGGAACTTGAACCACTCTAAATCCCTTGTCTATTATTTTTAATTTGCAATTTCCACCACAAAACCTTTAAAATTCCAATTCACCCCCCTCTTGGTTTATATCGATCTTGCGATCCACTCAACATTTTTAAATTAAAATTTCAACTTTTGCAATTTAGCCCCTTAACACTAAATGATTTATCATTTCTTCAATTCCTCTTTCATTTTAAGTCTATTTTTGAACAAAACTAAACCACATGATTCACTAACACTATATAATATCTATATAACTTCAATTTATATTTTTAATAAATATATTGTTTTTACAATCTAGTCCATTAACTTTATATTTTATTGAATTTGATATTTAACTACATTTTTTTGTAATTTTTTTCTTCACATCAATTCATTGACTCATTTGTACTCACATCAATACTTTATCCCCAAAAGTTACTTATTTAAAAACCATATTATAAATATATTTTGAAGTTTAGATGATATTTTTTATTAAATAACATTACAGATCTTACTTATACATGTGAAAAATAATATGAAGAAATATATATATATATATATATATCTTATATGATTAGAGAAAATTGTTTAAACTGGAATCAAACTGTACACATGGTAAATAATTACAATTAAATTTGTATAGGAACTCGAAAACTCGACTCGAATCGAAAAAATTTCAAATTAAGTTCAAGTTGTAAAATATGACGCGTCAACTCGAATAACTCGAATTTTTTTGACTCGATTCAATCGAACACTCACCCCTACCGATGTTGATTATTATTGTATTGGTGTGGTAGCTAACCTTGTAGACATAACTTTTAACCTTGTTGACATGACAATCAACAAGTGAATGATGACATGGTCTGATGCAACGTTCACGTCTTATTGGAAATTATCAATTGAAATCTAAAACAATTGTGGGTTGTTCATTGATGAACAAGGAGATTGTTTACGATTCATAGTATTTTTTCAGATTATTTTCCATTGATTTGATCTTTTTTGGTTGGATTTCCGTAGAATTTGTTGTTGCTATTGATCCTCCATCGTTGGATCTACAATTTGATCTAGGGGTGATGAGATGCCGTACGATGTTACGGTTGGACGGTTACTCTAGGGAGGACGGTTATTCTATGGATCAACCAGCACCCATAGGTGCGAAAGGAAGCCGGACATGGTCGAACCTGGGAGCCGGCCACTCGGTTTGGCTCAACCAGATGATGAAAAATATGGCACTTGTGGGTTTCGATCCTGGATCCCATTGCATGGATGCTAGCAATCCTATATACCATCCGTTTGATGTAGCTGTACGACGCAGAAACACACTGGTCCGTTCGATTAAGGGTACTATCTATAGCCCACCATTGGTTTTGAGTGGATTCGATCACATGTCCTGGTGTTTAGCTGAAATGATATCTAATGCAACAAATGTGGCTTTCCCTGGTTTCAAACACGGGACTGTCTTGGTGATACAATTGTCTATACAAGCATGGCCATTGGTTTTTCTTGGAATTGATCTCGGGACTCAAGGATTGATCCGTGTCATGAGCTGCCAATAGCCGTTGGATTCGTTGGAGAATTTTCAAGATGATAAAATCCACCATTTGATATATAGTTTTATTAATCAGTGTTTTTCCTTTATTGTTTACTGTTGGATTATATTTGTGATAAGCAACTTCACTTATCATCTTGCCTTATCACCAAATTAGTTTTCCCATGACCAGCATGATCTTCACATTAAAGTTAGTGGGCAGTTTCCACTACTTCACGTGAGACTAACTACTTGGCCGGCTTCATTTGGCTATATATACAAGAGAGCATATTCATTTTATTCTCTTTGCTGTATTGTTTTCTCTCTTCGATCTCTTGTCATCATTTATTCAATGGCTGCAAACTTGCAAGCTTTAATGGAAAACTTGAGTTTTACCGAGTTTGAGAAAGCTGCCTTCCTCGATAATGCACCGTCCGATGAAATCTCCATAGCTGCCGATGTTAAATTTGGGTTGGTGGGTAAGGTCCTTACTCCTTGATTGATTAACGATAACACTTTTATCCGTGTGTTCTCTAACATCATGGCAAACGAGAGTGTTGAAATTATGGCTCTCAAACTGGGAATTTTCCTATTCAAAGTTCCTTCCGAGATGCAACTTCGAAGTGTTATCAAACGTGGCCCATGGTTGTTCGATGGTGAGCCAATAGCCATGACCTTGTTCCGGCCATCGATGTCCCTTGACGAGTACAAATTTGATACGATGTGTTGGTGGATTCGTGTCTATGACTTGCCCTTAGACAAGATGACAATGTCCACGGCTCGCAAAATTGGTGAGTGCTTTGATGCACTTGACTATGTGGATGGCCGGCAAATTAATGGCAACTTGGGAGAATATTTTTGGGTGAAGGTGGAACTTACCGTCACTAATCCTCTCTTGAAGGTGTTGTTGCTGCCCAATGGTGATGATGGTCCTCGTGCATGCCCGATACAATACGAGAAGCCAAACAAGTTTTGCTTCTTTTGTGATGTCCTTGGACACGAGGTGGAACTATGCCCAAAAGACGTTCCTAAAGATATGGCTCTTCCTTACGGGCTATGGCTTCGAGTTCCAATTGAAACAAAGATGCCACAACAACATGTCCGAAGGGGCATCATTGCGATCCGAGAGCTTGAGGTGCCATCCCAAGGCCGTATTGCTCCTACCTTGCCGACCCCATCCGATGCTCCTTCCTCTAGCACGATTGCTCCTCAAATTGCCGTGCAAGAGATGGGGGATGCTAGTTTGCCGACCGGGATCGAGGGTGAGGGGTTGATCGTGAATGACATAGACGCCCTCGACATTGATGCACCCATCTTGGGTGATGATATGATGAAGAACGCCAATATGATATCCGAGCTGCTCTCGAATGATGTAGTGCAAGTGACCGGGGATGATACCTTGGTTCATCCTATTGTAACCGAGCCAACCATGAAAGATGTTGATGGGATGGGGCTCACATCCGAGCCAATTGCACCCATAGCCCGCCCGGTAATGGCTAAGGAAATTCCATATAATGCTGGCCGCTTGAAGGTTGCTCGACAGCTTAACTTGTGTGCGGATGATGGGGCTGCAAAGCCTAAGACAAAAGGCCCCGTGGACCGTGGTGATCGTGGGAAGGCAAAGATGGGCTCATCCGAAAGCCTTGACAACAGGGAGGGAAGTACAAAGAAGGGATCCTCCGATGCCTTGGTGCATGAGAAGGATGCTGGCCACAATACCGTGCAGGGCAGTTTTGGACCCGATGGTGTTGGCCATCGCACACCAGGCACCTACCGACGCAAGTCTCTCCCGGGGCGCATCGAGCTGGACCCAGCCATTGTGGCCGAGATGGAAGTCGACGAGGTAGCCCATGGTGGTTTCCGTGACCGTAATGACCCTAGCCACAAGCACAAGCGTAAGGATCATTCAAAGCATCGTCCATCATCACATGCAAAGCATTCCCGTTCGGGTGCGGACTTGGTGATCTCTACTTTTGACATGACTACTACTACTGATTCGGCGGAGGCTGTGGGACAGTCCACCCGGCACATTGAAGGTCTTGGTTATGAATTGTCAAGGGCTTGGGAACCCTTCGACAATTCGTGCACTTGAGCGCTATGTGGAAATTCAAGCTCCCGATATTATCTATTTATGTGAAACTCGTATGAAAAAATCACGTGTTGATCATGTTAAACAGGTATTAGGACTAGTTGGTTTTCTTTCAGTTGATGTTGGTCAATCTTGTACCGGGTTGGCCTTATTATGGAATAAAAATGTTCAGTGTGTGCTTTCTAGTTATTCGAAGCTATATATTGATGTAACCGTCACATGTAGTGGTTCTTCTTTTCGATTCACCAGATTTCATGGTACTTGCTCAAATAAATCACAAACATGGAATCTTATATCATGCTTACATGCATCCTCGAACTTGCCTTGGCTTCTCAGTAGGGACTTCAATGAAATCCTTCTTGATAATGAGAAGCAAGGTGGTAGGAGACGTCATCATGGTGAAATTCAGCAATTTCGGGATGTCCTTGATGCTACTAATTTATTTGATATACCACCTGCACGGGGATGGTTCACTTGTCATAAAACAAGTGCACCGATTATGTGTGAGAGAATCGATCATTTCATAGCATCATCATCTTGGTTAGAACATTATGGTAATCATCGGGTTCTTACTGAGTTCACGGATGCCTCGGATCATTGCTTCTTAATCTTGGATATGGATTCGACTACTTACTCTCCTGAAAATCACCATAGTAGTGATTGCTTCAAATTTGATGCATGCTAGGCATCGGAAGATGCTTGCCGTGATCAAGTTCTTTGTGGATGGGTGGGTCCTAACGGATCTACCCTTTCTAAAATTGAACATGTTGGGTGTACACTTGATGCATGGCAACAAGACAGACGAATGCAATCTCAGGGTCGCATTAAAACCCTCCGAAAACAGATTGCGGATATTCTTTCCCATGCCACTGATGATGCTGATTTGACGACTTTATCTAACGTAAAAACCGAATTAAAGGCCTTGTTGGATAAAGAATAAGTATATTGGTTGCAGCGGTCACGTATACAATGGTTACGAGATGGTGATCGTAACACTAAATTATTCCATGCTCGAGCTACAGGGCATAAAAAGAAGAATTTTGTACGAGGCCTTACAGGTGATGACGGACATTGGTACGAGCAAAGAGCATACTTACTTGGCATCACCGAGGATTATTTTCATAACCTTTATCGTTCTAACAGCTGCACTCCTTCTTTGGAGATTCTATCTTGTATAGCTCCGACTATTACATCATCGATGAATGATGCACTTCTTGCACCGTTCACAAAGGATGAGATCCATCAAGCCATCTTGCAAATTCACCCATCAAAGGCCCCAGAGATAGATGGTTTACCATCTTGTTTTTACATGAAATATTGGGACATTGTTGGGGATGATGTCCTCAACCTTTGTCTCGACATCCTCTATGATCGAGTTAGCATGACAGATATTAATAAGACTGTCCTAGACTTGATTCCTAAAGTAGATGACCCGGCTTTCATGCGGCAATTCCGCCCTATTAGCTTATGTACCGTTGTGTACAAAGCCGTCTCTAAAGTGCTTGTCAACCGTTTGAGACCGCTGATGCCGATTTGTATAGATGAAGAACAAGATGCCTTTGTACCGGGACGACATATCTCGGATAATATCTTAATTGCACATGATATCTTTCATTACATGCAGTCATCGAAAAATGGCCCTAACAAGGGTGCTACCTTGAAATTGGACATAGAGAAGGCCTACGACCGTGTTGAGTGGTCTTTCTTAGAAGCTGTGATGCCCCGACTTGGAATTGCCCCTCAGTGGGTTGACATTATCATGAGATGCATTACGACAGTTTCTTACTAGGTCCAGCTAAATGAGGTTCTTTCTGAGGTTATTGTGCCAAGCAGAGGTATTCGCCAGGGTGATCCACTTTCACCATTTCTGTTCCTATTCTGCACACAGGGGTTATTTGCTCTATTACACCATGCCAAACGACAGGGCACTATCAGAGGCATCCGTACAAGTATGCAGGGTCTGAGTATCACCCACTTATTATATGCTGATGACAGTTTGCTCTTTGTTAAAAATTTAGTGCAGGAAATAAGTCGGGTGAAGGAAATTCTGGATATTTATTCAGCGTCCTCCGGGTAGAAAATTAACTATTCAAAGTCAATGATCTACTTCAATCCTTCCACTACCCAACAAAGTAGAGACCATTTTCAGGAGGCTTTCCCTATTACGAAAGTTGAGGATCCTGGTCACTATCTTGGGATGCCTCTTATCATTGGCAAAAATAAATCTGTCAAACTGGGTTTTATACTGGATAGAGTGGCAAAGCGTGTGCGAGGATGGATCAAGAGCCTCCTATCATACGGTGGAAGGGAGGTACTTCTTAAAGCTGTGGCCAAAGCTTTACCGACCTACGTCATGACATGATATTTATTGCCGGATTGCCTGATCACACAAATAGTCAGTGTTATGTGAAACTATTGGTGGTCGGGTAGGATGACGGGACGAGGATGGCCGATGATAGCTTGGCAAAAGCTTTGCACACCTAAGAGGGTTGGTGGATTGGCATTCCGTGACCTACACCAGTTTAACATTGCACTATTGGGTAAACATGTTTGGAGATTATTGACTGATCTTGAGTGCCTTGTATCTCGCGTCCTATCTTGCAAATATTTTGCAGGGAAATCTGTACTTGATGCAAGACTTGGAGATAAACCTTCTTATGCCTAGAGATCAATATTTACTGCATTACAGAAGCTCCGAAATGGCTTCTTTTGGCAGATTGGCATGGATAGTCAAGTTCCCATCTTCACTGCACCCTGGGGTTGTTCACACAGAGTTGGTTTAGTTGATTCTTATGTGGACAGTCTGACTACACCTATAACATGTGGGGACTTCATGATACCATATTTTAATGGATGGGATGTTACTAAAGTTAGACAGGTTTTTAGCTTAGAGGATGCATCTGAAATATTGGCATGTCCTATTGCTAATAGATTATGTGATATACTCGTCTGGGGTAATCACTCTAGTGGAACATACTCAACTAGATCGGGGTATGCTTGGCTAATGAAGGAATTCCTTGGATCGGATGTTCCGTCAAAGCTTTGGCACACGTTGCCAAGGATTAAAGTGCTGCCAAAGATCTGAATCTTTATATGGAGGGTCGCTCATGAGGCATTACCTGTTTATGGTCGTATTGGTGTCCTCAGCTCACCAGACGGAATCTGTCCACTCTGCCAGTCCGATATTGAGACCGTTCTTCATGCCTTACGAGACTGTCCAATGACTAGGGAGGTGCTTCATTTATTTAAACTCCCTGGTCGGATCATCATGGATAGTTCTCAGACATCTCTAGTTTGGTTTGAACATTGTGAGGCGATCCTACCTCTTGACAAATTCTCAGAGGTTGTTGTGCTGCTTTGGAATATCTGGAACAATAGGAATACTCTTGTGTATGATCGGAAACTACATCCGGTTTTTCTTATAGCAGAGAATGCACGCCACTTACATAGGGAGTATAATGGTGCAACCATTAGGGCTCTTCCCAATGGTGTTCCTAGTCGGCCAACACAAACTAAGTGGGTGAAACCACCGTCAGGTATGATTTCACTTACGGTTGATGGTATGTTCCAGGAGCATTCAAAGTCAGTAGCATTTGGATTCCTTGCTCGTGATCATTATGAACTAGCTCTTGATGGATGTGCACGAATGCTGCCCATAGCGGATTCTGCTGAAATGGTGGAGAGCCATGCCTTTTATGCGGCCATACTGTTTGCTTTGGACCAAGGATGGTCGGATGTGCGGATAGAGGGTGATGCGGCAAACGTGGTGAACCAGTTGGTGAGCCGTGATGATGGTAGATCCCTACTAGCAGAAGGCTTGGCCGAGGCTAGAGAGACACTGCGTTCCAATCCACAACTCAAGGTTGCGTTCATTCCCCAATCGGCAAATGAATCAGCGCACAATTTAGCACAATGGGCATTCACTGAACATCGATGTATTTATTTTCATGACGAATGTCCGTCTTGTATTGAAAACATTGTACTGAATGATGCTATTAATGGATAACAGGGTGGTAGGTACTCTTTTCCCCCTTAGGATTTAGAGGGGGTTTTTAACGAGGACTGCTTACTCTTTTCTTTCAAAAAAATGAGAGAATGCAAACTCAAATGCATCGGAAGGCCACATGCTAGCCACAACCATGGACGACACCTCCTCAAGCTTTGACTCTTGAATAAAAAACATGTCCACTTTATGAAAATTTATCACATATCTAATCCTACGACACTTCATCACATTGCCCAATCTCCAAACATTCCACGACAAAATACGCATTCCCAAAACCCCACCCTACTTTCCGCAATCAAACGAATTAAATCTCGAATAATGTCCTCCTCCCTCCCTATCGTTGTCACCACAACTAGCTTAACCAATTGGATCGTATCGTTCACTTTACGTCGTACAGCCAAATTTGCATCAATGTTTACAGCCAATGATGTCCCCATGGCATTCCTCGGTCGACCTCTCTTCTTTTTTCTTTGTGTAGGGTCTGATTTAGATACTTGAATTTGTGCTTGTTGTACGTTATCCACTGAGGGTAAATGTTTTCAAATATTAACAACCTCTCCCTCCAAGATAGAGTTTGTCTGCTTCTCAAATACTTCAACTAATCTAGAATTAGGATTCAAGTCAGAGTCTTCGTTAGCATAAGTTGTTACATGCACAATCCCTCCCGGATTCAAACATATACGATCCCCCAACAAAGTAGGCGTAGTCAACTCATCTTCCTCTGGACAATCTGCTTCAACAGCCACCAGAACATGCTCACAAATAGGCTTCCTTTGATCATCCCGCGCCGGCATTTTATCCCAAACCATTCCAGCATTCTCTGGCTTTCGAATCACCAGAGCCAATTCATTCCTTGTTTTCTCATCTGCCATGCATTCCTGATTCAATTCTTCTCGACAAGTATCCTCAACACCCACTTGCCTACCCCCTGTCTCGTAATTTAAATCGTGCTTCAACGAATCCGAATTTGAGTCCTGCAATGTAACATTAATAAGATTATCAATATTGGATAATTTATTTGTACACAATAACATATTTGCCCTTTCAAAGCATAACGACAAAGTCGTCTCCTCATCGACATTGATAAAAAACCCCCAAAAATTATGCAATCCTAGTGAAAGTCGGGACACACCACCCATGTAGCGGCAAACCATACACTGATACCCATATTTTTCGACTATGGAATCCTGCAGAAATCGCAGTCCACGGCTCTACCTTCTCAAACAACAGTCCTAACATTTCCTTGTCGCAAAGAAACTCCCCTCTAGATTTTATACCATCGAACAAGAGCAAAACAACTGTTAAGTGTGTGAAAGTACTATTTTTCTACCCTTTTTCATCTCAATTATTGCTAGACTTAGGATCATTTAGGTTGTACATCTAGTCATTCATGCATATTTGCATTGTTTTCTTTCTTGCCGTGCTTGATGGTTTTTAATTACTTAGTTGGTGGAAAAGGTGCTGCTTTGGTATGTGTTTTGATGTGCGCAAGTTAATTGCTCTAGCAAGTATTGCCGCGACAATGAAGGAAATGAGGAGGTTTCCGATTGATCCTGACCGAGCAGAACCGAGCCGTATTGTTCGATGCTGAGCGCACCTGACCGAGCAAAGACGACCGAAAAATCACCACCAAGCCATTGACGCGTCGAACTATGTCGAGCCATTGCCCATGCAATGCCCGAGCAATTCCCGACTAGGGAGAAAAAAAGCAAAGTGGTAGGCGACTTTAAAAGCGTAAAGAGCTGAATATTTAGAGATAATTTACATGAAGATCGGAGCTTGGAACTGTATAGAAGGATTAAAGAAGATTAAATTCCATGAAGATAGGAGGAGTTTTAGGAGGAATAAAAGAATAAAATAAAAGAGACTTATTTCTTTTATTTTCTTTAATTCCAACTTAACTTCTTCCTCAAAGATGACTTTGACCTACCCATCTCCTATAAAGAAGAGGCCAAGCCGTCCATTGGGATACGACTAGAGGGGGAGAGACGCAAGGATTGAAGATCGATCAAAGACAAAGGCTGCCCAAGTTCTTCTAGTTTTCTTTCTTGTTTAGTTGATGTTCTTGTTGGGAATTAATCTTGTGTTGTTCCCAATCCTAACTATTAACTAAACTTTCTTAAGTTAGGGTCATTTTGTTTAGTAGTTGTCAGAAAACATTTGGATTTTGTTTAGGTTTTTGTTATGCAATTTAAGTTCAAGGTTTGCTTATCCTTGGTATTTATCTTTATTTATAATTGAATAGGGAGAAGAAATTGTGATTGCATCCATTTATCTAACATCGAGAGAGTTAGATTCAAGAAACGAATAATCATGGTTTTTACCCAATTCGATGAAGACTAATTTTGCTTAGGAATAAGTACAAGTTTCAACGGCTAAGAGAGGCGTTAGATCGATTGAAGTTCACCCTTGGTTCATGCTGGGAGGTATTGTTACAATGTAATCAGTCCAAGACGATAATAAAAATTAAATAAAAGAAATAACTTTAATCAAATAATAAGAAGAGAAGAATTATAAAACCAGATTAAAGTTAAGGCCTGCGAAGAGAAGTTTCCTTAAGACAAATTTTGACCACTCCGCGGTGCTTGAGTTTGGTTGGTCGTTCGCCTCCCAGGATACAACAACAGGAAGATCTTCGACAGAAGCATGAACTGAAGAGATCTCGAACTAGAGCCTTGCCTTAGCCTATCACCGGTTAAAAGAAAACGAGAGAGAAAACAATTTTTTGGAGTGCTTTGAAACTGAGGAGAAGCACGGTTTATATAGGGGAGTGGAGGAGGAAAAACATGGAAGGTAAATATTCCGAATTAAAGCCATTGACTTTGTACCCGAGAAAAATCAGAAATAATCAATTAATGCCTTATTTAAACGGATATATTTCTTATGAATTGATTTTAATATATTTTAATATCCGATTTAATGAAAGTCACAAATTTTTCTATTAAATTCGGAATATTAAAAGAGATATGTTGTATATAAGGAAAAAATTTAATTCGAATAGGGAGAAGAAAATGTGATTGCATCCATTTATCTAACATCGAGAGAGTTAGATTCAAGAAACGAATAAGCATGGTTTTTACCTAATTCGATGAAGACTAATTTTGCTTAGGAATAAGTACAAGTTTCAACGGCTAAGAGAGGCGTTAGATCGATTGAAGTTCACCATTGGTTCATGCTGGGAGGTATTGTTACAAAGTAATCAATCCAAGACGATAATAAAAATAAAATAAAATAAATAAATTTAATCAAATAGTAAGAAGAGAATAATTATAAAACCAGATTAAAGTTGAGGCCTGCGAAGAGCATTATCCTTAAGACAAATTTCGACCACTCCGCGGTGCTTGAGTTTGGTTGGTCGTTCGCCTCCCAAGATACAACAATAGGAAGATCTTCAACAGAAGCACGAACTGAAGAGATCTCGAACTAGAGCCTTGCCTTAGCCTATCATCGGTTAAAAGAAAACGAGAGAGAAAACAATTTTTTGGAGTGCTTTGAAACTGAGGAGAAGCACGGTTTATATAGGGGAGTGGAGGAGGAAAAACAAGGAAGGTAAATATTCCGAATTAAAGCCATTGACTTTGTATCCGAGCAAAATCGGAAATAATCAATTAATGCCTTATTTAAACGGATATATTTCTTATGAATTGATTTTAATATCTTTTAATATCCGATTTAATGAAAGTCACAAATTTTTCTATTAAATTCGGAATATTCAATAAGATATGTTGTATATAAGGAAAAAAATTAATTCGAAGTGGGTAAAATATCTGCAGGTCCTAAGTAGAACCCGACTGGTTCGGACATTCGCGTCGCCCACGACGTGCGTGCGCGCCCCAACCCGAATGGGTTCGACGAGCTTTGATTTGCACCCCCCTGCGCCTGCGCACGAGGCATAGTGTTCACTCAAGTCATTCAATGACTTCCAAGTGGGTTGGTGTATTTAAACCATTCCCAAGTTTGTTATCCCACCCATGTGGGATAAGGGGTTCATATTTTCCTTAACACAATTCATAACAACCTCACTTTGAACATCAATTTCTCATTCATTTCTCAACCGTTTTGAGCATATGAGATACCGTTGTAAAGGTCTCATGGATTAGAATATAAATTAATAAATTTATCATTCGAACATCCATCTTTACCACTAGAAAATATGGCTCAAAGTTTCCAATTTCTCACATTTTTCCAACAATCCCCCACATGAATGAAATTGATGTTTTTATCAAAATATTTTGACTTGATGTGGTGATAGGATCTACGATTGATAGTTGCATAGGATAGGTAGGTTTCCTCCTTTGAACCTTCCCTTGTGAAAGTATATTTACTTTACTAGCTAATCAGTAGACGTGTTGTCCTTGAACTGTTCAGCTGTTTGTGTAAACGATGATATACTTCACACAACTACCTTTATGACAAGATTATTAGTTCTCATGGTTATGTCCATGTGGCCGTGGACATCGTCTGGTCCTGCAAGAGTTTGAAAGAACTATGCCTAATAGTCTTCTTGAAGCAGCCTCACTTCACTCTTACATAGGTGACTTATGTTGCTCGGCTCACCGAAGCATACAATGGTCATTAAAAGCTGTGCTTAACCTATAACGCTTTTTATCACTGTTTGCATCATAGGAATGGACTTGGGAAAAAATCCCCCACAGTGATCACACAGGTCTATGTAATTAGGTTGTCCCTTTGAACCTAGATCTTGGGATCTCTAGTCAACTAGGTAGGGTTTTCCTTCATATAGTGCCTTTAATTCTCATGGGCTTTAGTCCCATTCCTTTAGATGTTTTCTCAACTTGATCTCGATTCAATCCTTTTGTTAGTGGATCAGCAATGTTATCCTTTGATCTTACAAAGTCAATAGAGATAACTCCATTTGAGATCAGTTGTCTGACGGTGTTATGTCGACGGTGCATATGCCTTGACTTACCGTTATACATGAAACTCTGTGCCCTAGCAATTGTTGCTTGATTGTCACAGTGTATACATATTGTGGGTATATGTTTCGACCATTCAGGGATATCCTCAAGGAATTGACGAAGCCATTCTGCTTCTTCTCCAGATTTGTCTAGAGCAACAAACTCAGATTCCATTGTGGATCTGGTTATAATAGTTTGTCTTGAGAATTTCCATGACACGGCTCCTCCCCTCAAAGTGAATACATATCCACTTGTGCCTTTGGTATCTTGAATATCAGATCAACTGGCATCAGAGTATCCTTCTAAGACAGCAGGGTCTCTAGAATAATGCAGTCCATAGTCCCGAGTATATCTTAGATATCTCAGTATTCTCACAATTGCTTTCCAGTGATCATTCCTTGGATTGCTTGTGAATCTGCTTAAACTACTCACAGTAAAAGCGATATCTGGTCTAGTGCAGCTCATGAGATACATTAAGCTACCTATGAATCTTGCATATTCCACTTGGTGGATACTTTCCCCACGATTCTTTGATAGATGTGAACAAGGATCTAACGGAGTTAAGGCTATGCCAGAATCCTCCTTATTAAATTTCTAAAGAATCTTATCCACATAGTGTGACTGACTTAATATGAGACCCTCCGGTGACCTTTTAATTTGGATGCCCAGAATCGTATCGGCCAGTCCCATATCTTTCATGTCAAATTTTGAATTTAACATGTTTTTGGTACGTTTTACCATTTCATTGTTGCTTCCAACCATAAGTATGTCATCAACATATAAACATAGGATGACATATCCAATGTCTATAGTTTTGTCATATATACATTTGTCACACTCATTTATTTTGAAACCGTTAGTCATCATGACATTATCGAATTTCTCATGCCATTGTTTTGGCGCTTGTTTAAGTCCATACAGGAACTTAACCAATCTGCATACTTTCCTTTCTTGACCTGAAACTACATAACCCTCAGGTTGTTCCATGTAAATTTCTTCATCAAGATCTCCATTTAGGAAAGCTGTTTTAACATCCATTTGATGTACTTCTAGATTTCGCAGAGCAGCTATTGCGAGTATCATCCGTATGTATGTTATTCTTGATACAGGGGAAAATGTATCGAAGTAATCAAGGCCTTCTTTTTGTCGGTATCCTTTGATTACCAACCTTGCCTTGTACTTATCAATTGTTCCATCTGCTTTTATTTTCCTTTTAAAAATCCATTTTGAATTTAGTGGTTTAATTCCAGAAGGAAGGTCCACTAATTCCCATGTATGGTTTTGCATGATGGAATCAATTTCGCTCTTAATGGCATCTTTCCATAAGGTGCCTTCAGAGGAGCGTATAGCATCACTATACGTTAGAGGTTCAGCCTCCAGCATAAAGGTTAAGAAATCAGATCCAAAGGATTTTTCTACCCTTGCTCGTTTGCTCCTTCTTGGCTCTATTTCATTTTTAGCCTCTTGTTGATTACTTGGAATCATTTCATCCAAAGTTTGTTCTGTTGAACTTTGATCAAGTTCCCTAGATTTATAAGGGAATGTATTTTCAAAGAATGATGCATTCTTTGATTCCATTATCGTGTTCTTGTGAATCTCAGGATTTTTTGATTCATACACAAGAAATCGATAAGCATTGCTATGTTCAGCATAGCCAATAAAAATACAATCCATAGTTTTTGGACCTATTTTCATTTGTTTTGGTAATGGAGTCATTACCTTGGCAAGACACCCCCATATTTTCAAGTGTTTGTAGGAAGGCTTTCGACCTTTCCACAACTCATATGGTGTCTTATCCTTTTCCTTTCGAGGAACCTTATTCAAAAGGTAATTAGCCGAAAGAACTGCTTCCCACCACATGTTTTGTGGTAACCCAGAGCTTCCTAACAAAGCATTCATCATTTCTTTTAGAGTTCGATTTTTGCGTTCGGCTACTCTATTAGATTGGGGAGAATATGGTGGTGTTACTTCATGAATAATTCCATGTTGTGAACAATATTCACCAAATAGATTAACATATTCACCACCACGATCACTTCTTACCACCTTAATCTTTTTATTAAGTTGGTTTTCGACTTCTTGCTTATAGAGTATAAATTTCTCTATAGCTTCGTCTTTTCTTTTAAGCAAATATACATAGAAATACTTTGTGCTATCATCGATGAAGGTAATAAAATATTTATTTCCTCCTTTAGTTTGAACAAATTTCAAATCACATACATCGCTATGTATTAGATCAAGTGGTTATGTACTTCTTTCAATTGTTTGAAAAGAAGACCTTGTTAATTTTGCTTCTACACACGTTTCACATTTATGGTTATAATTAATGTGAAATGAAGGGATGTGTTCCAAGTTAATTAACCTACGTAAGGTATCATAATTAACATGTCCAAGTCTACCATGCCATAAATTAAATGATTCGAGCATGTAAACAGAAGAAGAAGCTGCATTCTTATTCATTATTTTGGATTTTACAGAGATAGCATTGAGTTTCCACATTCCATTCAATACATATCCCCTACCCACAAACATCCCCCCTTTTGACAGAATTAACTTCTGGGACTCAAAAACCATTTTAAAACCGTGAACACTTAAAAGTGTTCCAGAAACAAGGTTTTTCCGTACGTCAGGCACGTACAATACATTCTGCAGCTTGAGTTCTTTTCCGGAAGTCATCTTCAAGACCACTGTTCCCTTCCCTTTGATCTTGGAAGTTGCAACATTTCCCATGTAGAGCTTCTCCCCATTATCGCAAGGTATCAGCTCTGGGAAAGAGTTCTCGTCACAACATATATGGCGTGTGGCTCCAGTGTCAAGCCACCATTCCCTCGGGTTAGAGTCAACCAGGTTGACTTCAGAAATCACCGCGCATAAATCTTCATCCTCCATAGCATTGGCCTCCTTAGCTCTAGCTCATTTCGGATGTCTGCATTCAGAGGACATGTGTCCCACCTTGCCACAGTTGAAGCATGACCCTTTGAATTTCTCCTTTTTGGAGACTCCGCCATTAGGCCTCAAATTTGGCTTGGCCTGGTGATGTTGAGGTTGCTTACCCTTCTTGACTTCGAAAACATTTGCCTTGGCCTCTTTGAAAGCAAGTTTCCTGGCATTACCTCTGTTTTCCTCTTCAATTCGAAGTCTGGTGATCAGTTCTTCCACTGACATTTCCTTCCTCTTGTGCTTCAAATAATTTTTGAAGTCATTCCATCCGGAAGGCAGCTTTTTCGTGATGGCAGCTACTTGAAAAGATTCACTGATAGTCATCCCTTCTGCAATAATTCCATGAATGATTAGTTGGAATTCTTCAACTTGATTTACTACTGGTTTTGAATCAACCATAGTAAAGTTCAAAAATTTGGCTACTAAAAACTTTTTTAGCCCCAGCATCCTCTGCTTTGTACTTATTATCCAGCGCTGCCCACAGCTGTTTTGATGTTTTGTACATATCATATACCGGATACAACGAGTCTTGTAGTCCGTTGAGGATGTAGTTTCGACACAGAAAGTCATCATTGTTCCAAGACTCTGTGATACTGAAGGCGGTGAGATCATCCACCTCTCATTCTCCATCCCCTACGGCGACAACTGAGGGATCTTCTTTTAAATACTTTGCCAGATTCAGCATGGTCAAATAGAACAACATCTTCTGTTGCCATGTCTTAAAATTCTGTCCGCAAAATTTCTACGGCTTCTCATTGTGGCTAATTGCCACTGCCGTTGCATTCAGATTCGGTATCGGTTGTTTCGAAGTCTGCGCAGGTACAAGGACCTTAGCAGTAGAATCGACAGAATCTCCAATAGTCATTGTTTCTGTTCAAAAGAAACAAAGAGGAATTAAAATAAATTCCAATAAACAGAAAATTAATTTCTCGTTTATTACCGAAAATTTCTGTAACCATATTTTTCCAACTTTGAGATTTTAGCAAATCCGTTAAAATGGCAGGATAAATCCTGAAACCAATTTATTTGCTATCTCTATCACGATTATATCGTCTCGGATTAGAAGAAAGGTAGAAGAAGAATTTGTCTTAAGATTGTTACAAAGTAATCAATCCAAGACGATAATAAAAATAAAATAAAAGAAATAACTTTAATCAAATAATAAGAAGAGAAGAATTATAAAACCAGATTAAAGTTGAGGCCTGCGAAGAGCAGTTTCCTTAAGACAAATTTCGACCACTTCGCGGTGCTTGAGTTTGGTTGGTCGTTCGCCTCCCATGATACAACAACATGAAGATCTTCGACAGAAGCACGAACTGAAGAGATCTCGAACTAGAGCCTTGTCTTAGCCTATCACCGGTTAAAAGAAAACGAGAGAGAAAACAATTTTTTGGAGTGCTTTGAAACTGAGGAGAAGCACAGTTTATATAGGGGAGTGGAGGAGGAAAAACATGTAAGGTAAATATTCCGAATTAAAGCCATTGACTTTGTATCCGAGCAAAATCGGAAATAATCAATTAATGCCTTATTTAAACGGGTATATTTCTTATGAATTGATTTTAATATCTTTTAATATCCGATTTAATGAAAGTCACAAATTGTTCTATTAAATTCGGAATATTCAAAAAGATATGCTGTATATAAGGAAAAAATTTAATTCGAAGTGGGTAAAATATCCGTCGGTCCGGACATTCGCATCGCCCACGACGTGCGTGCGCGCCCCAACCCGAATGGGTTCGACGAGCTTCAATTTGCACCCCCCTGCGCCTGCGCGTGAGGCATAGTGTTCATTCAAGTCATTCAATGACTTCTAAGTGGGTTGGTGTATTTAAACCATTCCCAAGTTTGTTATCCCACCCATGTGGGATAAGGGGTTCATATTTTCCTTAACACAGTTCATAACAACCTCACTTTGAGCATCAATTTCTCATTCATTTCTCAACTGTTTTAAGCATATGAGATACCGTTGTAAAGGTCTCATGGAGTAGAATATAAATTAATAAATTTATCATTCGAACATCCACCTTTACCACTAGAAAATATGGCTCAAAGTTTCCAATTTCTCACATTTTTCCAACAGGTATTATCAAGGCTTGCACACTGATAGAATTTCGACTTAGGGATAAGAAGGAACAATTGAAGAACGCTTTGCCGAACCTTGAAGGTTGTCGCCAAATTGCCCAGGCAGTAGCCGTTTCCATTGCCCAGGAAACCGCCTTACCAATTGCCCAAGCAATCACTTTGTGCATTGCCTAGGCAATCATATTGCCCATTGTCGAGGCAATCATTCTGCCCATTACCGAGGCAATTCAGCTTCCTCTTGCATGCAAAACCAAGACAGTTCCATTCGGATTCCACACTACGACACAATATAATCCGGCCTATTCTCTCATTCTTTCAACTTATCTCTTTATTTTACTCTTTTATTTTAGTTTAGTAGATTATTCAACCCAAAACTATTACTTGTGTTTTTACTTTTTTAGTGCGAGACGATAGATTCTTCAAGTAGCACCAATCCCTGTGGAGACAATATCTTTCTATACTATAACTTGCGGCGTGTATACTTGCACAAATTGCGAAGCACTCAAATCACGCAACAAGTTTTTGGCGCCATTGCCGAGGATGTGCAATAGCGACTTTGTTTTTATTTTCTTGCACATTTATTTTTACTTTTTATTGTTCAGTTTCTAAACGGTTAATAAAATTTGGTTCTGCATTGGTTTATGACCAGGGCAAATTCAACAGCTTTAAACTATCCCTTTGATACAGAAATTGAATGAACCTGTCAAAGACTTAGACGAAGACTAAGAGCAACAATGGCTGACCCACCTACTGGCCGAAACGACAATGTGCATGGCAACAACAACCAGAATGCCGCATCAAGAGATGAAGTGATCTTCGCACGGAACTTAACCGTCTGAGATTATTTAGAGGAAGACCTCAACAGACTAAACCAATGAGTTGTCACACCTGCAATATTGTTGTATAAATGTCTAAATTTAGTCAGGCTCATATGGATGAGCGTATTGTGGTCGGAGAAAATTCGAGGAAGAATTTTCTTTAAAGAAGGGAAGAGTTGTACCGAAACCCGGCTTAGTTAGAATTAGATTTCGATGACTGAATATTTTGTATCACTCGTATAATTTATTCGATTTTAATTGAAACAATAAAAGTTATACAAGTTAATTTAATATGGTTTATTATTATTATTATTATTATTTATAAAAATATATATATATATAATATAGCACGTCGTGGCAATTCCTTCAAATTGAAGGAATTGCCTAAAGGCAGCCCACGTTATAAGGCCACTCGGCCGAATAGGGGAAAATGGTGGCAGCCACCATTATACGTGGCATTTGGGAGGTGAATGTTAGGGGAATGAAAACATGATTTTAAAGGATGCCAAGCCGGGAAAGTTTGAGAATAAAAGGGGGAGATTATGGCGCAAATGTTAAGGAAAAATTAAGAAAAAGAATTAGTGAAGGGTAAACAGAGACATAATTATGTGGGTTCAGTATTAGATTGGTGGTCCGATATTTTCGCTATAGTAATATCGAATCTCTACCGACGTCGTGGTAAGCTCAAATCCTTGATTGGTTTAAGTTTTGATATCGAGTGTAATTAATATTTTTATATTTATTTGATATTTTCTTGTCGGCCCTAACTGATTCTTATTTAATCTAGTTCAAGAAGTCCAGAAAGAACAACCGTCAACCAAGAAAAAAGGCGTCGTTATTCAGGAACCCTAATATCGAGGTGAGTGGTAGTCGGAGTCTCGAGAGTGGCTAGAAGCCATCTCGAATCATTGTTTATTGATTTACTAACCATTGATTTTAAGGGATTTACATGAAGCATTATTGTAAGACATGTTGGTAAGTTTTGGTAAGCATTGCATCTAATCATTTATCATGGTATTGCTATCATTGTCATGAAAATCATTGAAGCATTGACATGTAAGAATCATTGGCATGAATTATTGTTGTTGCTTATTGACATGGAAATCATGATTGTTGAGTTATTGATATGATACTATTGTCATTCAATTATTTTTATTGCTATTGATGTGGAAAATGTGGAAATATTGTTAATGAATCATGGATATTGAACTATGGATCATTGAACCTTGGATTCGAAGTATTGAATACAATTGGCATGCCATAGAATTCATGAGCTTATTGGTATGGGTGGACTACGGTCCTAGGGCTACAACCTATATTGATCTGGCGAGGCGGAGGAAAGTATTGAGTATTGGTCTTATTGGCGATGTCGGGGGGATTGACAATTTATTGATTTGGCGAGGAGGTGAAATTCGTGTATCCATATACCATGAATCGATCCAAGGGGACTATTGGTTATTGATATTGTTTGCTATGAAATCATGATATTACCATTGATGACATGATACTATATTTTTATTATGAATAAAAAGCATTGCATGTTTATTGTATAATTGATACTATGATTGTCATCAAAGCATGATAAATGGCATACCATGTTCATTCATTATTATTGACTACCTCACTTAGACTATATAAGTCTAACGCATAACATTTCAGGTTAAGAAAGTAACGGATCGAGATCGGAATTAGTTGGAAGATCGGCAAGTCACTACAAGTAAAGAGTAATGTATTTTGTCCTTATGAACTCCTAGTATGGTGGCAAAGTAGTTAAGTCAACTTTAATTATTTTGATATGTGTATATTGGTTTTAATGACATATTTGTCACTAAAATATTGATTAAAAATTTAAGATTTATGTCTCCGATCTCTGTATTATTTTTCGATAACACACTCCGACCCGGTTCTCTACCAGGCCGGGAAGGGGGTGTTACAATAGCTTTGCACTACTCATGGAAAATTCCCCTTGTGACCTCAATATCGCTGGGTAAACCTCCTTGTAGTCCTGTATTCAGATTTTGGGCGAACTGCCCAACATGAGTCTCCAAGGACTTCAGGGCTGCCTCCTGATTCTGCAATCTCATTTCAGTCCTGTTAATAAAAGTGTCAGTCCTTTTCATGAAACTACTATTCTCAGTCATATAAGATTCATTCTTTTATTATTAAAGCTTTAAGAGAGTTTTCCAAAGAACTAGATAGGGTTGATTGTTGCTACAGCATCTGTTGCTGCGGCATCTGTGATGCGGCATCGGTTGCCGAGGCATGTTCTGTTGGAATCCCGATGCTTGTGCATTCTGATTGTTCTGATTTAGGGCATTGTTGGGATTGTTCCATGAGAAATTTGGATACTTCATCCAGGCTGGATTGTAGGTGTTGGACATCACATTATTGTTCCAGTTGTAGTTTCCAACATAAAAACTGGACTCTAGGTTTTGTGGACACTCAGAAGAATCATGGTTACCGTTACATAAATCACAAAAGGAACCTACTACCTTGACGTCTTGTGTGTTGCTTGGTCATTGCATGTTCTTAACCAAATTGGTTAAGGTAGCCAATTGTGTGAGAATTGTATCTGATGACTCAAGCTCGTTTATCATGGCATGACGTTTGAATCCTCCTCTTTTGGTAGTTGGTAACTGATAATCATTTTTAGAAAGCCTGTTCAAAATCTCTATTGCTTCTTCTGGTGGCTTGTCTAGGAGTATGCCATTTGCCGAGGCACCTAGCATCATCCTTGTCGACGTGTTTACTGCGTTGTAAAACATCATCACTTGTGTCCATACTGGGAATCCGTGTAGGGGACATTTGTGTAACAGTTCTCTATATCGCTCCTAAGCCTCGTACATAGATTCATCATATGTCTGCCGAAAAGAGGTAATTTCATTACATAACTTATTAGTCATATTTGTAGGATTAAATCAAGCAAGAAAATCACGACATAAATCAATCAAAGATCATAATTATCCGGATAGAATACTATTCAACCATGATTTCGCCCTATCCCTCAGTGAATAAGGGAATAATTTTAGCCTCAAAATATCCTCATGGACTCCTTGTAGTTTGAATGAATTGCAAATTTCCAGGAAAGATTTGAGATGTTGTCCGGCATCTTCAGTTGTTGATCCGCCAAATTGACCAATTGTATTGATCATATTGAACATTATTGGTTTTAATTCGAAGTGGGCAGCTTCAATTTCAGGTGTGACAACTCTTGGGTTTAGGCCGTTGAGATCTTCCTCTAAATAGTCTCGAACGGTTCGGTTCCTTGCTTGAGCAAGTTGAGCTGGAAGAATCGCTCCACCTGCTATCGCGGCAACCTTATTGCCTTTGGTATTGTTATTGCCGACTTGATCTGCCATTGCTGCTCTCATTCTTTGTCTGAGTCTCTGATAGGTACGTTCAATTTCGGGATCAAGGGGATATTCTGGAGCTGTCGGGTTTGCCCTGGTCATACACCAGTGCAAAACCAAATTTTATTAGCCCTTTGGAAACTGAAGAGTAAAAAGTAAAAATAAATAAAAGTGCAAGAAAATAAAAACATAGTCAATATTGCCAATCCCCGGCGACGACGTCAAAAAACTTGTTGCACGTAGTAAGTGCTTCGCAATTGGTGCAAGTGTACACGTCACAAGTTATAGTATAGAAAGATATCGTCCCCACAGGGATTGGTGCTACTTCAAGAATCTACTTTTTCACACTGAAAATAAAAATACAAGTTGGTGATTGTAGGAGTTCTAATTAACAAGTAAAATAAAGAACAATTAAATAAAAGAGAAGTTGAATGATTGAGAGAATAGGCCGAATTAAAGTGCGTCATGGTGTGGAAATTGAATGGACAATATCGGTTTTGCATATTGAGGCAGCGTGATTGCTTCGGCAATAGGCAACACGATTGTCTGGGCAACTAGTGAAACGATTGCCTAGGCAATTGGGCGGGAACCTTCAAGGTTCGGAAAAATGTTCTTCAATGGTTTCTCCTTATCCCTAATTTGAAACTCTAGTCGTTGTGCATGCCTTGATAATACATGCATACGTTAATCATGGGTGAACACCAAACTATCTTGCGCTTGTTTGAGCCATTGAAATTCGTAACTTATTCCTAAGCCGAATTAGTCTTCATCGATTTGGACAAAAACCATGTTCATTCGTTTCTTGAATCTAACTCTCCCGATATCAGATAAATGGATGCATTCACGAGATTCTCTCCCGATTCAATCGCAAGCAAAAATAATTACTAAGAATGAAAAAAATATCCCTAGCATGAACAAAACTAAAACAAAGAAGGAAGAAGATGAAGTCGTCATCCCCTCTCTTGGATTCTCTCTCTCTATCGCACACCCTCTCTATCTAACTTCCCCCTCAAAGTAGGCGGCTAGGCTTCTTATGCAGCGCCACATCCCCTACACTGCTGCTGCCCAAAATCGCACCCTTTTAATTTCCCCTATTTTAGTGATCCAATTTCTTATGGTAATTTCTTCGAACACTCAACGTGTGAACTAATAATTCAATCAATCATTCTACTAATCACCCATTCAAGAACTCAAATCAAAACCTAACCAATTAGATTAATTCCGGTATAATTTTATAAAATTGATATTAGATTCCATCTTACCCATAAAATTAACTTTCTATCCAATTAAAACATCTTGATTTTATTTATCAAATTATCATCACTCCTTTATCATCCAAGAAACCAAATAAATTAAATTAAATTCATTTTAATTCATAAACTCGAATAGAAATGATAGATAATCAATTAAAAACAATTAGAGAACCTTTAAAAATCAAAAGCTTACCCCAATTGATAGGAAAATGGAAGTTGAAAACATCATCATCCATTTGAACGTGAATTCGAAGAATACTTGATGAAGACCACTAGCTCTTGCTAGATTGTTGATTAGAAATCATTTAGGATATAAAAAGAAATGAAAATCAAGAAGGAAAATCAATGTTTTTTAAATTGTGTTTGGCAAATTCATGAGAGAAAGTGAAAGAAAAGCTTAGGTATATTTTTCCTCATCTTTGGGAATATAATAACTATCATCTTACTTTGTTAAAAAAATGAGAGGGAAAAGATATAATAATAATAATAATAATAATAATAATTGGTTTAATAATCCCAATAAAATATCTCTTTAATTCTTCTTTTACAATATTGGCATCCCTAACATTTTACAACTATTGCAAAATAGTCACTTTTTAATTTAATATTAAATCGACCCATTTAAGAAGTACTCAAAACTAAATTTTATCCTTTAATAAACTCATTAAATATACTTTCAAAAATATTTGTCACGATAAATTTATCAGAAACTAATTTAATTAACCTAAATTATTTTCTAAAATTAATTGATTAGCTAAACCCTAACCCAAATTCCAACAGAATTTCGATAATTCACATGAATCTTCTAGCTTGTTTTTTCGAGATGTTACACAATGGAAATCCCAAAATCCTAGGCCACAATACATGCAACAACGCCAACCTGTCAACATGCAGTGTAATCGTGTAGTTTGTCAACTTTGTGGTCGTCATAGCCACTTAGCCAATGTTTGTCTTACATGCTCTCACCACCACCTGGAAGCTCAAGTCAATTATACATCTATGCCTTGGATAGTTGACTCAAGAGCATCTCATCATGTCCAACGAATGCCAATAATATTCAACATTCACAGGACTATACAGGAACGAATGAAATCATAGTGGGTAACAGTAACAAAATTTTCATTTCTTCTACTCGTTCAGTTCATTTAAAGGCATCAAACAAAAAGTTTTAACTTTCTCATACTTTATGTGCTCCTGACATTAAATGTAATCTTAAATTTGTTGCAAAATTTTGTCACGACAATCTAACCTCAATTGAGTTCTTTCCCTTTTTTTTCATGTTAAGGATCTACGCACGAGGCATTGTCGGTACACGGCCAAAATAAGCAAGGATTATATGAGTTGCCCTTCGAGATTCATTTATACAAGTCGATCCACCACTCTTACTACATTAATAGCGAGGAATATCAACTTCTATGGCAATGAAAATTATGACACCCAAATAAAAGAGTAATTCAAACTGTTTTTTAAACACTGTCAATTTCGTTTTCAACTTCAACAAGTTTTAATCATTGTAATTATTCATGTGATTCAAATAAAAGCCATCGAAAACCCTTTTCTCAAAAAAACTTCGGTAAGCAGAAAGCCATTCCAACTTATTTGCAGTGATCTATGTGGTCCTACACCTGTTTTATCAATTGATAAAATTTATATTATGTAATTTTTATTGATCAATTTACTAGATACATATGGCTTTATACGCTTCAACGAAAAAAATAAAGTTCAATAAGTTCTTTCAAAATTTAAACATCTCATTGAAAACTATTTTGAAACAAAAATAATTTATTTTACACTGATGGCGATGGTGAGTTTGAAGGTCTAGAATCTTTTCTTCAAATGAATGGCATTGAACCTCTTGTTTCACCGCTATACACACCTCAATGAGTTACCTTGGCGGAACGTAAATATCTTCACATAATTGAAATAAATAAAACAATTTTACATCAAGCTTCCTTGCCTTCTCCCTTTTGGTCATTTGCTTGTCACCAAGTCACTTACTTGATAAACATGTTTCCAACTAAAACTTTAGATTATCAGTCTTTTTTATCAAAAATTATTCAATGAAACACCAAATTACAAAAATATTTATACCTTTGGATTCCTTATTATCCTTGGTTTAGACCATATGCGAAACATAAATTAGAACCTCGATTTAGACCATGTGTTTACTTAGGCTTCTATCATACTCATCACAGTCATTAGTGCTTTGATCCTATATCTCAAAAAGACTTTTATATCAAGAGATGCTATTTTCTATGAAAATAGTTTTTCTTTTACTGAAATATTTTCTCATTTACAACATAAAAATCTTCACATTTAAATTGGGTTCATATTGCACATGATGCCAACGAATTTTGATGAGATTCCTCCAATAGTTAAGGTTGCTCTTGAATTGCAAGAACCTCTCGTTACAGGTCGATCTCCTAATACAACACAAGCGGTTGCATCAACTTCATCCCCCGCCATAGCTCCTCCATCCACCTTATCCCCTAATTAGGTACCTTCCTCCTCTCCTATTACTTCTATGTAGCCCTATCAATTTCGAATTCGCGAATGCCAACAAACTCAACCTATTGCTACTCCCTCACCCCCATCCTTATCATCCGCTCCCACCTCAATCCCCACTTCACTTCCAATTGATAATATCCATCAGCCACCCCAAGTTCATCAACAAGTCACTCCTTCACAAAATAATATCACTAAATCAAAATTTATATTCGACTATCTAGCCCATGTTACACCAATCTTACTTCCTTTCACATACAAACAAGCCCAGAAAAATGCACAACAGCGAGAAGCTATGAAATTTGATTTTAATGTTTTAATAAACAATAATACTTGGGAATTTGTTATGCCAACTTCTTCACAGAATGTTGTAGACTGCAAATGGCTTTACAGGATAAAACCAAGTCTGATGGTAGCATTGACCGATACAAAGTTCATCTTGTAGCCAAAGGGTTCACACAATGACCCGGTATTGACCATCGTTCAACCTTCAACCCTATAATCAAACTCGTGACTGTATGACTCATTCTTTCTTTTTTTGTTCAACATAATTGGTCTTATATCAATTGGATGTCAACAATGCCTTTCTTCAAAGCAAACTTGATGAAACATTATACATGAGACAACTCCTTGGGTATGAACATCCTGACTTTCCTTCCTATGTGTGTAAACTAAACAAGGCCATTTACGGTCTTAAACAAGCACCATGTGCTTGGTACTCTGAACTGAATAATTATCTTGTTTACATTGGTTTTCGAACATACAACTCTAATTCGTCGTTGTTTATTTATAATCGTAGAGCTAAAATTATTTTCATTCTAGTAGATGTGGATGACATCATTGTCACTAGAGCATAGTCCTATTCGATTCAAGATATTGTCAAGTCTTTGACTGGCCGATTATCATTGATAATCTTGGAAGACTCACTTATTTTTAGGTGTTGAAGTCATTCCACGCCCGATGGACTTATACTTTCTCAAGAAAAATATATCTCTAATCTCCTTATTGAGTTTCACATGGCAGATTGTAAACTAGTTCAGACGCCAATGAGTTCTGTTGAGTGTAGCAATCGATCGAATAAAACCAAGAAGGGGTGAATTGGATTTTTAAAAGATAGTGGACACTAATTTCGAAGGAGAAATAATTGTAAGATGATTTAGAGTGGTTCAACTCCCTTAATGGATTCAACATCCACTTCCTTAGTGACCACACTAAGGATTTTCCACAAATCCACTAATTTATCTTTCATTTAAGGATAAGGAGTAACCTTACACAATTCAATATACTTATACCCCAAAGTCTATTGAATTCTTTCCCCAAAACAATTACAAAGAAGTAAACTAGGAAATCCTCACAAGGAAGGTGTTTGCAAAGTTTAAGCTCGCTCACACACCTAAAGAAACACTAGCAAAAGAATGACAATGAAGAACACTCTAGTGTTTACAAGAAAGATAAAAAATTAAGCACAAATTGGACTCTTGATTGCTTGAATGTTTGTATAGACTTTCTTGTTGTTGCTGAGATGGTATTTCTTTGTTTTTCTACCCTTTCAATCAATACTAGCCGTTTGAAGCCGTTGGGGATGACATCAGTTCGTCACCTCCCAAAAAACAGAGCATTTATAACACGAGGGATCGATCCTTTTATAAAGGGATCGGTTCTTTTTCATAAAAATATGTCTGTTGCAACAAAAAGATCGATCCCCTAGTGTATGGGATCGATCCTTTTGCACTTTGAGACTGGAAAACAGTTTTCTTAGTGCAAAAACGGATCATACTTGTTTTGAAAAAGATCGACTAAGCTGGAAAACATTCGAAAAGAATTTTTCAAATTTGTTTGGACTTTGAATTATTTTTGAAAGATTTAATATACTCGATTAAGTCCAAAAACATTTTTTTTAATTTGTTATATCAAAATATTAGTTCAACAATCTCCCCCTTTGTGATATAACAAAACTCTTTGAAAAATTGTTTTTGACCAAAGCTCCCCCTTAGGAAAATAATTTTTGAGTTGATAAATGGTTTCAAAAACTTGTTTTAAATCACAACTATTTAAGCTCCAATTTTGTTTAAAACTCATTTTTCATTATTCACTCATATTTCTCCCCCTTTTTGTTATATCAAAAACAATTCAAGAAAATCATTAGCACAATATAACAAAGGAGAAAATCAAAATAAAGGCTAGAATTGGAATGATAGATAACAACAATAAAACGTAAATATCCATAGATACTTAAATTAAAATCCATAAAGCATCCATAAGTACTAAAATAAAACAAAGTAACATAGCATCAAAGTTCTAAAACAACATCCAACATAGAGTCAAAAAAAGCATGTAGCAATGTCTGAAAGCAAAGATAAACATAAGTATAATATAATATGATGTTCATGCATGCATGCATTTAAGATGAAGATGATGGCGGTGGGAATAGGTAACCATCAAACTTGCGCTGAAGAGCGCTAAAAGCATCACCCAAAGAAGCATGACGTGCCTCAAGAGAATCGAGTCTAGAATCCATATGAGACCTTAGAGATCCGATGGATGAGTCCACGTGACGAATGAGAGACTCATGAAGCTACCTCAACGACATGACATGAGGTCTAGCATCGGTGGAGGCTCCAGGAATGTCATCCATATGTTCATCATCATGTTATTCATTTCCCTCTTCATGGTGTTCCGGTTCTTGAACTTCGCCTTTCTTCTTTACCCAATTCATAGAGAATTTATGTTCTTCCTTGTATCCCAAGCGATCCATCGAATGACGGCCAATGATGTTGTCGGTGGGAGGATCTATGCCGAGCTCAAAAGATGTATCAATGTCGAGCAAGGAAAAAATATAGCTAAGATGCATACCATAGGCTAAGGTTTTCACCTTCTTAGCCTTGATAATTTTTACCATTGTTGTCACTAAATTTTCACCCTAACTTTTTGTAACCCCCTCGTCCCGGTCTGGCTGGATGACCGGTCCGAGTGGGCCACACGGGGAAAACCGAAGCGAAACCCGTTAAGGTTCCCCCTCGGTTAGCAACCCTATTTTTTTCTTTCATTTTAATATTGTCTAGAGGATTGTTAAATCCTAGGTGATCACGACAGCGGAAAACAATCAAAGGAAATCACATTCGACCCACGACCATGCATAAACAGTCCATTTTAAGCTTACAGGGCAGGCCGTATCGATATACCAATCAAGGGTATCGATACACCTTGACTTGGTCAACTCGAACAGTCAACTCGAAGAAGACCGTATCGATACAGCCCTTGAGCGTATCGATACGCCCTCTTCAGTCAACATCTCGTGGTCAACGAGATAAACTCGTACCGATACGCCCCAACACCGTATCGATACGCCAAAAACTCTCCAATTTCTCAGAATTCCAGTGACCAAAAACCGTATCGATACACCCCCGTGTATCGATACGCCCAGCCAAAATTGAGCTCTACAGGCAAGACCGTATCGATACGGCCCTTAGGCGTACCGATACGCCATGTTCTGCAATGCCACAAATTTCAACTTAACGACCCCAAACACGACTCTAAATGCATTTTTAGACACTCCTAAGCACATACAAACATTTAAGCAATCATACATGAGCCATAGGTAGCAACCAAACATGAAACAAGGCATCCATACATGGCATTCCAACAAAAGAGCAATTTAGGCATTAATGTGCATACATGAAAGCTCAAAGCCTTAAAAGGCACAAGTCAACACATAGGAGGTTTGCATTCATACACACAAGGCAACCTAAACATCTAAAGCATGCCACCACACACCAACATTCATCATAATATCTCATGCTTTACAAACCATAATCAATCCCAAAACGTCAACATTTAAATGAGTCATACAAAGCTCATACAAAAACCCTTGCCACATTGCTAACTAATACAAAATTGATAACCGTACTTGAGCCACAAACTTGGAAAGCCCTTCTTGCCTTGCTCCGAGCTAACACCACGCTAATGATCTGCATTGTTGAACATTGAGAGCGTAAGCTATAAGCTTAGTGAGGGTGCTCTAAAACGAAAAACATCAACAATGCAGGGTTCAAGCATGTAAATCCTAATCTCACATACAACCTACAATGGCATATAATCAAGTAGACCTAGCTAGTCTTTCAAGTGGCATAATATGGCATCTTACTTCATACTAAGCATCAATATCAACGATCTTAAATCAACATCACATATCACAATGTATGAACAAGTTAATTGGCCACTTTCAATTACCCCGATTGTGCGGATTTACATTTCAACAGCACTTTACCTCGGTGGGATTACACCCATCACCGGACCTTGCATGTGCGGGATTCCACTCATCGCCACATGCCCTACAGATGGGATTCCACTCATCATCCCGTAGAAATATATAAAAGCTTCCGGTGGAATATTACATCACCGTACTCCTCCTTGATGACTTAACGCCGTCAAGGCCACGTACGTTTTGACTCAATTTGTGTGCACACTAATCCTAATGATCGATCATTTACAACCGGTAATTTACTTAGTGCCAATTTTCATTATCACATCACATATCATCAATCATATCTCATGCTCATCACATATATACATATCATGATATACATGCACCAAATAGCCACAATCACAAGAGCATAGATAGGTAAGCACAATAGCATTTAATGGAGAACAATGGCTAAATTAACAACTTGAATTAAATAGAAATGGCCTACCAAGCACACTTCACACATACACACTACACATACTCGAACCAAACTTTAAAACAAGTTTGAAACCACTCACCGCCCTTCCTCAGCAACCAAGCGAAACTCATACGAACCCGGATTCGGTCCTAAAGCTTCTTCGACGACTCCTCTTGCTTCTAGCCAACCAAAAACACAACCAACAACCACAATCAATGCTAACATTCAAACAACACATAACCTTTGAGTTCAAATCAACTTCACCCAAATTTTCCAACCAATTTAATCCCCAAATATCTCAAATCCGTACTCCTTCAAACCTTAGCCGAAATACCCATTTTCAATCACCCAAATGACCCCCAAAAGGTCCCAAAACACCTTCCTAATACACCTAACCCATCAGCCCTTTGATTTCACCCTAAAACCCACCAAAAATGGTGTTTTTGACACCTCAAATATGGCTCTAAGACCCTACTTCGGGGTTTCCACAAAACTTAACCAAATTGATATATGTTGCACCTTTTAACATGAATAAACAAAAACCCAACTCATCATTTCAAAACAAAACGAAAATCAGCATAAAAACCCAAACTTTAAACCAAACCCTAATTTCCAAAATCTCATAACTTTAAAATCTAAGACCATGGATAGTTAAAGGATGAAGAGGAGAGTAAGAAAATGATTTTACCTTGCAAAAAGACCTTGGATTGAAGTTGAAAGCCAATGGAATAGTGTTTTTAGTTTGAGAGGGTTTTGAAGAGGGGTTTGGGGTATTAGACGTTGGAAAGGGGATGGGGGAAAGAGAAGATGACTTTTATTTTAAAGTTGTCTTCCTTTAAAACTCTTTTGGGTAAAATTGCAACATAGGTCCCTCCCCTTTTTATTAAAGCTTAATTAGGTCCAATTTAATGTTGAATTTATTTTAGTTTTATTTTACCGACTCGACCCGCAAACCTACTAACTCCTAACCCCAAAACACGGGTGTTACAACTCTCTCCCACTTAAGGAATTTTGTCCCCGAAATTACCTGACTGAAAGAGATACAGAAACTGCTTTTCCATATCCTCCTTCCTCTCCCAAGTGGCCTCGTCCACACCTCGACGTTGCCACCGCACCTTCACTAACTCGATCGATCTACCCATCAACACCTTACTGTCAGAAGCTAAGATCTCAACGGGCTCTTCTTCATAAGTCAAATCCGGATTCAACTCAATCTCTTCTACGGGCATAACATGTGATGGATCGGACCTATACTTATGAAGCATCGAAATATGGAACACATCGTGTATCTTCTCTAGCTCGGATGGCAGACGCAACTGATAAGCAACCGGACCAACCCTCCTCACAATCTCATACGGTCCTATGTACCTCGGACTCAACTTTCCCTTTCGGCCAAATCTCATCACTTTCTTCCACGGAGACACCTTCAAGAAGACCTTCTCACCCACTGAGAACTTAACTTCCTTCCTCTTCAAATCGGCATAGGACTTCTGCCTATCCGAAGCAGCTTTCAAACGATCACAAATCAATTTTACCTTGTCAGTTGTCCCCTTGAGAAAATCTGGCATAGGTAACAACTTCTGTCCCACTTCGGCCCAACAAACTCGAGTTCTACACTTTCGGCCATACAAGGCCTCATATGGAGCCATCTGAATGCTCGAATGAAAGTTGTTATTATACGCAAACTCTACTAGAGGCAAATGCTTCTCCCAAGTACCCTGAAAGTCAATGATACAACAACGCAACATATCTTCTAAGATCTGAATAACCCTCTCTGACTGACCATCTGACTGAGGATGATAAGAAGTGCTGAAGTTCAAACGGGTAGCCAAAGCTGTATGCAGACACTCCCAAAATCGAGAAGTAAACCGCGGATCTCTATCTGACACAATGGACTTCGGCACACCATGCAGTCTAACAATCTCACCAATGTACAAATCGGCCAATCTATCAAGAGTGTAAGTAGTATTGACTGCCAAGAAGTGAGCACACTTCGTAAAACGATCTACTATCACCCAAACGGAGTTCTTCTTCGTAGGAGTCAAAGGCAAACCCGAAACAAAGTCCATGGTGATGTTCTCCCATTTCCATTCCGGAATTCTCAACGGCTGTAACAGACCTGAGGGAACCTGATGTTCCGCCTTCACTCTCTGACACACTAAGCACTTACTCACAAAGTCGGCTACATCTTTCTTCAAGCCAACCCAAAAGTACTCATTCTTCAAATCACGGTACATCTTCGTACTTCCAGGATGCATAGCAAACGGACTACTGTGGGCTTCAGTCAAGATCGTACGTCTCAAGTCACTGTCCTCTGGCACAACTATTCTATCTTTGAAACACAAAACCCCATCAGTACTGAAACTGTAGTCTGAAGATCTACCCTCGGCTATATCTTGCATGTGAGGTGCCAAAGATCTATCTAAGAGTTGTTTCTCTCGAATCAACTGACCTAGAGTAGGTCTAACCTGAAGCTCGGCTACCAAGCCACCATCTCCGGACAAACTCAATCTAGCAAACATAGCTCTCAAGTCCACGGCCATCTTCCTACTCAATGCATCAGCCACTACATTGGCCTTACCCGGATGGTACTCAATAGTAAGATAATAGTCTTTTAGCAACTCTAACCACCTACGCTGTCTGAGATTCAAATCTCGCTGAGTCATAATGTATTTCAAACTCTTGTGATCGGTGTACACTGTGCATTTCTCATCGTACAAGTAGTGCCTCCAAATCTTCAAAGCAAACACAACTGCAGCTAACTCTATGTCATGGGTCGGATAGTTGCGCTCATGGCTCTTCAACTGTCTTGAGGCATAAGCCACTACTCTCTTGTCTTGTATCAGAACACATCCTAGCCCTACATAAGAGGAATCACTGTAAACTACATAGTCCTTCCCGGACTCAGGCTGAATCAAGATCGGAGCTTGGGTCAAAGCTTCTTTCAACTTCTCAAAGGCTCTCTGTCTTGCATCTGTCCACTCAAACTGAACACTCTTCTGAAGTAACTGTGTCAACGGGGCGACTAACTTAGAGAAACCCTCTACAAATCTCCTATAGTATCCGGCTAAGCCTAGGAAGCTACGTACCTTTGTTACGGACTTCGGTTGCTTCCAGTCAACAATGGCTTCAATCTTCTTGGATCAACTCTAATGCCTTCGGCTGACACTACATGTCCTAAGAAGACTACCTCTCGGATCCAGAATTCACACTTGCTGAGCTTCGCATACAACTGGTGATCTAGCAAATTCTTCAAAACTAGTCTCAAGTGTCGGTCATGGTCTTCTTCAGTTAGCGATTATACCAAAATATCATCAATAAACACAACTACAAACTGATCTAGATACTGATGAAAAATCTTATTCATCATGTCCATGAAAGCAGCCGGTGCATTAGTCAACCCAAATGGCATGACTAAAAACTCATAATGTTCATATCTAGTCCTAAAGGCCGTCTTCGGTACATCAACCTCTCTTACCTTTAGCTGGTAGTAACCCGATCTCAAGTCAATCTTCGAAAAGACCGATGCTCCTCTCAACTGGTCAAACAAGTCATCAATTCTAGGCAACGGATATTTATTCTTCACTGTCAACTGATTTAACTGCCTGTAATCTATACACATTCTCATGCTTCCATCTTTCTTCTTCACAAACAAAACTGGTGCACCCCAAGGTGAAGAACAAGGTCGGATAAAACCTCTATCTGTCAATTCTTGCAACTGAGTCTTCAACTCTTTCAATTCCTTCGGTGCCATGCGATACGGAGCAATCGAAACAGGAGCCGAATCAGAATAAGTCTCAATGCTGAACTCTACCTCTCTGTCCGGTGGTAACACTGGCAACTCTTCCGGAAACACACTAGGAAAGTCACATACAGTCCGGATGTCCTGAGGTCTAACCTCACTCATGTTAGGGTTCATCACATACGCTAAGTATGCTTCGCACCCCAACTCAACTAATCTCTTAGCCTCTAATACTGAAACCACATTGGACAAGAACTTCACGTTCTCACCCACCACTACAATCTCATAGTCATCTGTAGGCCTCAAAGAAATTCGCTTAGTTTCAAAATCTATCCTAGCTCTATGCTTCGTGAGCCAATCCATACCCAGAATCACATCGAAACCATAGAAAGGAAGCTCCATCATATCCACTGGAAACACATGTCCCTGAACCATCAACGGACACCTTCGGTACATCTTCCTAACTACTACCGTGTCCCCAAAGGAACTAGTAACACTAACTCCTACCTCTAACATTTCACAAGGCAAATTCAAAGACTGTGCATGCTCACTCAATATGTAGGAATGTGTAGACCCAGAGTCAATCAAAGAAAGCAAACCCAAAGACTGTATTGAGAAGTTACCTGTGATCACATCGGTGTCATGCTGCTCCCCGCGCTGAGCGTAAACTCTGGCCTGTCCTCCGCCCTCTGGCTGAACTGCAACTACATGTGCTATATTTCTCTGGCCATCATTCCTTGGCTGGAAATTACCTCTACTGCGCCCGCGGCCTCTCTGATAGTCATTGGCTCTAGCTGGAGCCTGAGCTGGTGCCTGTCCCACCTGATGTGGACATTCACGTCTAATGTGGTCTCTAGCACCACAACTCCAACAAGAATGAAAATTTCCCCAACACTCACCGGTGTGGTTCCTCCCGCAAGTGGCACATGTGGCCAACTTCCCACCAGCTCTCTGGCCCTGATGGCCCCTACCGTGGTTACCGCCACCACGCCTATGATCATAATGATGCCTATTGTCCCGATGCCTCTTGGCATCACCTCTATCAAAGTTACTGGACCTCTTACCCGAACTAGATCCACCAGACCGCCTGGTCAAACTCAAACTGTGCTCCAAGTCCTTGGCCCTCGAGACTAGGAGCTCAAAATCTGTGTAGTCTGAAGCTAGAGTATACGTCTGGATTTCTTCACTCAGCCCATAACGGAAGCGGTTACAACGCTCCACCTCAGTAGGTACAAGCTCAGGTGCATACTGACTCAGTCTGACAAATCGGATCTCATAATCGGTCACGGACATACTCCCCTGAAGCAAAGCCATGAACTCCCTCTTCCTCTCATCGAGGTATCGCGGACCCAGATACTTCTTACGGAAGGCTGACTCAAAGAACTCCCAAGTAATCTCGGCCTCATCCATACCCGAAGTAACGGTGACCCACCAGGTGTAGGCATCACCCTGAAGCAAGGACTCAACACACCCCAACTTGCGCTCGCCAGTACATCCCATCTGAGCGAGGAAACGGACAGTCTTCTCAAACCATAACTCTGATCGCTCTGGAGTAGCACCTCTGAACTCTTCGGCCCCAAGGCCCCGAAGTCTCTCTAAAGGTAAATCGGTGCCCTCACCCTGATGGTGTGCTGCTGCCTAACCCCCAGCTACAGCAGCCTGAAATGCCCCGGCTATCGCCTGAACCAACAGAGCTAAGTCTATCCCGGCCGGTCCTTGGCCACCTTGGCCTCCTTGTGGTCCCTCTCCTTCGGCCCCGGCCTCACCTCCCGCTCCCGGTGGAGGAGGTGGTGGTGGTGGAGGTGGTGGAGGAGCTCCAACTCCAACCATATGCTCTCCCACTTGAGCCTCAACCCTAACTACTGGCTCAACTCCTGGAGCCGCTGCCCGTGGTTCCGGTCGAACCATCCTAGGCCTCCCACGTGGTCTCATGGTACAGCTAGCAAGGTATAAACTACAACAGAAACAGATAAGGATTACGTTAGCCAAAGCAAGGGTCCAATAGTGCTCAAGTACTCCTCTTTCCAAAAATTCTTTTTAAATTAAGTAATAGTAGCAATGGGCACACACTCTACACCAGACACAACAACGTATGCTTCAAACATCATTCAAACAGTCAAATATCAAGAATTCATGGCAAGGCATGTATCGAACAACACAATCATTTAACATATCAAGCTTACCTCACTTACCTGCCCGAGGTCTCGGTAACCTCAGGCTCTGATACCAACAAATGTAACCCCCTCGTCCCGGTCTGGCCGGATGACCGGTCCGAGTGGGCCACACGGGGAAATCCGAAGCGAAACCCGTTAAGGTCCCCCCTCGGTTAGCAACCCTATTTTTTTTCTTTCATTTTAATCTTGTCTATAGGATTGTTAAATCCTAGGTGATCACGACAGCGGAAAACAATCAAAGGAAATCACATTCGACCCACGGCCATGCATAAACAGTTCATTTTAAGCTTACAGGGCAGGCCGTATCGATACACCAGTCAAGGGTATCGATACACCTTGACTTGGTCAACTCGAACAGTCAACTCGAAGAAGACTGTATCGATACAGCCCTTGAGCGTATCGATACGCCCTTTTCAGTCAACATCTCGTGGTCAACGAGATAAACCCGTACCGATACGCCCCAACACCGTATCGATACGCCAAAAACTCCCCAATTTCTTAGAATTCCAGTGACCAAAAACCGTATCGATACACCCCCGTGTATCGATACGCCCAGCCAAAACTGAGCTCTACAGGCAAGACCGTATCGATACGGCCCTTAGGCGTACCGATACGCCCTGCTCTGCAATGCCACAAATTTCAACTTAACGACCCCAAACACGACTCTAAATGCATTTTTAGACACTCCTAAGCACATACAAACATTTAAGCAATCATACATGAGCCATAGGTAGCAACCAAACATGAAACAAGGCATCCATACATGGCATTCCAGCAAAAGAGCAATTTAGGCATTAATGTGCATACATGAAAGCTCAAAGCCTTAAAAGGCACAAGTCAACACATAGGAGGTTTGCATTCATACACACAAGGCAACCTAAACATCTAAAGCATGCCACCACACACCAACATTCATCATAGTATCTCATGCTTTACAAACCATAATCAATCCCAAAACGTCAACATTTAAATGAGTCATACAAAGCTCATACAAAAACCCTTGCCACATTGCTAACTAATACAAAATTGATAACCGTACTTGAGCCACAAACTTGGAAAGCCATTCTTGCCTTGCTCTGAGCTAACACCACGCAAATGATCTGCATTGTTGAACATTGAGAGCGTAAGCTATAAGCTTAGTGAGGGTGCTCTAAAACGAAAAACATCAACAATGCAGGGTTCAAGCATGTAAATCCTAATCTCACATACAACCTACAATGGCATATAATCAAGTAGACCTAGCTAGTCTTTCAAGTGGCATAATATGGCATCTTACTTCATACTAAGCATCAAGCATCAATATCAACGATCTTAAATCAACATCACATATCACAATGTATGAACAAGTTAATTGGCCACTTTCAATTACCCCGATTGTGCGGATTTACATTTTAACAACACTTTACCTCGGTGGGATTACACCCATCACCGGACCTTGCATGTGCGGGATTCCACTCATCGCCACATGCCCTACGGATGGGATTCCACTCATCATCCCGTAGAAATATATAAAAGCTTCCGGTGGAATATTACATCACCGTACTCCTCCTTGATGACTTAACGCCATCAAGGCCACGTACGTTTTGACTCAATTTGTGTGCACACTAATCCTAATGATCGATCATTTACAACCGGTAATTTACTTAGTGCCAATTTTCATTATCACATCACATATCATCAACCATATCTCATGCTCATCACATATATACATATCATGATATACATACACCAAATAGCCACAATCACAAGAGCATAGATAGGTAAGCACAATAGCATTTAATGGAGAACAATGGCTAAATTAACAACTTGAATTAAATAGAAATGGCCTACCAAGCACACTTCACACACACACACTACACATACTCGAACCAAACTTTAAAACAAGTTTGAAACCACTCACCGCCCTTCCTTAGCAACCAAGCGAAACTCCTACGAACCCGGATTCGGTCCTAAAGCTTCTTCGACGACTCCTCTTGCTTCTAGCCAACCAAAAACACAACCAACAACCACAATCAATGCTAACATTCAAACAACACATAACATTTGAGTTCAAATCAACTTCACCCAAATTTTCCAACCAATTTAATCCCCAAATATCTCAAATCCGTACTCCTTCAAACCTTAGCTGAAATACCCATTTTCAATCACCCAAATGACCCCCAAAAGGTCCCAAAACACCTTCCTAATACACCTAACCCATCAGCCCTTTGATTTCACCCTAAAACCCACCAAAAATGGTGTTTTTGACACCTCAAATATGGCTCTAAGACCCTACTTCGAGTTTTCCACAAAACTTAACCAAATTGATATATGTTGCACCTTTTAACATGAATAAACAAAAACCCAACTCATCATTTCAAAACAAAACGAAAATCACCATAAAAACCCAAACTTTAAACCAAACCCTAATTTCCAAAATCTCATAACTTTAAAATCTAAGACCATGGATAGTTAAAGGATGAAGAGGAGAGTAAGAAAATGATTTTACCTTGCAAAAAGACCTTGGATTGAAGTTGAAAGCCAATGTAATAGTGTTTTTAGTTTGGGAGGGTTTTGAAGAGGGGTTTGGGGTATTAGACGTTGGAAAGGGGATGGGGGAAAGAGAAGATGACTTTTATTTTAAAGTTGTCTTCCTTTAAAACTCTTTTAGGTAAAATTGCAACATAGGTCCCTCCCCTTTTTATTAAAGCTTAATTAGGTCTAATTTAAGGTTGAATTTATTTTAGTTTTATTTTACCGACTTGACCTGCAAACCCACTAACTCCTAACCCCCAAACACGGGTGTTACACTTTTAACAAAAGAAAAAAAGGAAAAAAATAAAATCCTTTTAAAAGCCCATTCTTTTATAAAAACTATTTTTAAAAAAATAAAAACCCATTTTTTAAAAAAAGAAAAGCCCATTCTTACAAAAAAAAAACCCATAAAACCCCATTTTCAAAAAGCCCATTTTTTAATAAAGCCCATTTTAGTTTGAAGCCCATTTATTAAAGTAAAATATTATAAAAAAGATTAAAAAAAGAGAAAAAGCAAAAAAGTAAAAAAAATATTAATTGTAATGTTTAAAATTGTAAAAAAAGGAATAAAATAGGATAATAATTAAGTGTGAAAAAGGAAAAAATAGCAACAAAAGGGGGTCAAAAACAGTAAAAAAGAAAATAAATAAAAATAATAAATGAAAAAAGAGGGCTGACAGTCGTCATTCTCCGTCCATCGGACGCGGCAGCCGGCGTGGTTGGTGCCGTTCGAACCGCCTGGTTGCCGCCGTCTGTTTGCCACTGACCTCGCTTGTCGTCGTTGCCTATATCCACCGGAATTTCTATCCCGAATTAAATGGGAAATTCTATCCCGAATTTAGATCAAAATGGATAATTTCTTGGGGGTTTTACCGGGTATCAAGGTTTGTGTCTGAATTAGGCTCCAATTTGGGGATTGAATCGGGATTTAGCTTGATTTTGAAGCTCAAAATCAAGTATAAAACCCTCCCTTTACCCACTTGTTCTACACACCAAAAACTTGAGAAAAAAACACTAAAAGGGTTCAAGGAAAAATTCGAAAATTCTCTTGAGTTGGCTGGAATTTTTTGGAAGAAAAATTGGAGTTTGGAGCAATTTTCTGGAGGGAGTTTGAAGCATTTCGAGAAGCTTTAAGTTCAATGTTCTTCGTTCTTCGATTTCTCGGTAACTTTCTAACTTTTCGTTTTTTTATGTTGATTTTATTGTTTGTTCTTGGTTGAATTTTGATATTTTTGTTTGTGTTGTTTGTGATTTTTAGGTTGCTTTCTCAAGGTTGGAAATTGTTCGCGGTTTTGGTAATCTTTTTCCTTTTAAATTTTGTTAAAATTTCTAGTTTGATCTTAGACTTTTTGCATGTTTTTAAAAAATGTTGTTAAAGTAATTTTGATCTTTAGAAATGTAGCATTTAATTTAAAAGGTGTTTTGAATTTTAATGCATGAATAAAAGTAAATAAATATGGTTAAATTGAAAAACTTAAATTTAGGGGTTTAATTAGAAAAAAAAAAGTGATAACGTAAAGTTAAATAATAAAGGGCTTGATCTTGAAAAAAAAAATAAAAAAAAAAAGATTTTTATGATTTGTTTTGATTTTAAATAATTGGTGGGAAAATGTTTTTTTAAAAGATAAAGATTATTTTAGTAAAAAGGAAAAAAGAAAAAAAATATTAGGGAAAAAAAATAAAAAAATGTTTTAAAAATAAATTTTTGAAAAGGGTAAAAAACTTTTAAAAAGGGTTTTGGGAAGAAATAAAGTTCATTTTAGAAATGAGTGGTTTTAAAACTTTAAAACTAAAAAAATGAAAATGAGTTTAAAAAGAATAAAAAACTTTTAGGGAGAAAACATAAAAAATGAAAAAATAAAGAAACATAAAAATTGAAAAAGTAATAAAAATGTAAAAAAAAAAAGAGTTTTAGCTTAGAAAACAATAAAAAGAAATAAAGGCTTTTAAAAGGAAGAACAAAAAGGGGTTAAATTCAAAAGAATAAAATTTTGCTTGCTTGTTTAGAAATAGGTGAAAACTTAGGATTAAGGACTAAAGCTTAGATAGAAATTTTGTTTTGTTGAAAAATGTTCTTCATAAAAATAAAATACACTTAAGCATATTTAAACCTTAACTTAGGAATAAAAGACTTATATGTTTTTAGGGCTTTTATTAATCAAACTTAGAATAAAGAATAAAATGCTCAACGCACTTTAATTTCCTTGTTGCTTGAAAAGTGAAAACATAATTTAATACGGTGTCTTATCAATCGGGAATGACAGGTTAGCGCCATAAATGTTGGCGAGGATTAAAGTTCATCTCCCGGGCGATAAGGCCGTTAAAATAGACTAATATTCATTAAACGGACAAGTAAAGTCGAACCTTTTTGAACTTGCAAATTCCAATTTTGAAAACGATTTTAAAACCAATTAGGTACCAATTTTGGGCGTTGTGGGGGTGCTAACCCTTCCCCACGCGTAACCGACCCGAACCAGTTTTTCTTATTTTCGCAGACCAAAACCGTTGTTTTATTAAAACAAAACGTTTTATTAAAATAACCCTATTTTTAAAAGTGATCCAATCACATTTTTTCAAAAAAATATTGGTGGCGACTCCGTTGATTTTAAAAGTGTTTTTTTTCCAAAAAGTCGAAGCCTCCCGTAAAAAGGCGGTTGCGATAGCTTGGTGACTCCGCTGGGGACGTGTTTTTGTTTTTTTAAATAAAAACAAAGAGGGTCAGGCCACAAATTGGTTTTAAATGATTTTCAAAAAATGTTTTTTTTTAAATATGGATTTTGCAAGTTCATCAGATGTTCTATTTATTTGTCCGTTTAAATGAATATAATTCTATTTTGCACATTTAAGACTTAATTCCAAGCTCTATTCCCGAGTGTTGTCCCGTTCGTTTTAAGTGGGGGAACACGTTTTGCTCATGTAAGAATATTGATTCTTTGTATGACCATCGCAAAGTACCTCCGAGACTCAACCCCTTTGCCTTCGTAAGGATGTTGATTCTTCGATAAGGCTTCGATGGTGAGTCCTCGTGAGTTGAACTTGATTCGTTTGCAGCCTATAATGGGTGAGAATCGAGGGCTTTGTTACTCTAAGTAAAGGACAGCAAGGACAGCTCGGGTACCTTTTTAGAACTAAACCAAGTTTGAGAATTTAGAGCCTACCCCTAATAGAGTCATGCGGAAAGCCTAGGGTGTTGAGTCGCAGGAATAATCCGTGGAGACATCGTGCATTTAAATTATTGATTGTTTTATTTGTTTCATCTATTTCATTTTCCTTGTTTATTTAATCTCTGCTTATTATCTTGTTTATTTTGTATGTGCATCATTTCATATTAGAAGTGGTTGATTCTGGAAAATTGTTCAATAATGAATGGAAAGCTTGTAAAAATGGAGGAGAACCAAGCACATGACAATATTGGTGACCGAAGCTGCAGCCCTTCGACAGTATGCCAAGCCCGTTGGAGAAGTGGGACCAAGACTCATGTGGCTAGTCGAAGAAATCAAAGAGTTAGGCGTTCGAGCAGAAAAATATTTGTAATTAAAAAAAAAGATGTAATAAAAAGCTTTCGTATTTAATAAAGAGTTTCCTTTAATGGACAAATTTTCAATGGAATTGATGGCCCTTCGACTACATTCATGCATTAGCATTATCTTGTTTGCTTTGTTGTTTGCTTTTTGTGAATTCATTTGTGCATACATTCATTGGTTCATAAAATAACTTAATAATAAAAAACAAAATATCTAAAATTGCTAAGAAAACCCATAAATACAGTACACGAGCCCAAACCCGAGCCATTAACTTTGAGGAACAGTTGGCAACTTTGGAGGCAAATCAAAAGAACATTCAGGACAAGTTGGAGAAAATGGAAGTCGACATGAAACAACAAGTTGAAGCCATCCACCAAAAGACGATCAGTTCGATAGCTGCATTGCTTGGATTCAAGGACCCAAATGCGGCTGAAGAAGGGAGAAATACTTCTACCATTCCTCGATTCCCAGGGATGACTTCTGTAAAGTGTCCAAAAGTCCTATATTTCATGCACTGTCCAACTCTTATTATTATTGTTTTTAAGCACATTTTAGGCATAATTAGGTTCATGCATATCATTTTACATTATTTCATTGTTATGCCTTACTTTTATAGCTTATCATTAATTTGGTGAACAAGAGGTACTGTTCTAGTGTATTCTTGCTTGTAGGTACTAAGAGCTGAACGAGGGAGCCGAGGAACGGAGCACACAATGCTGAGAAGCAAACCCATGAGCTGTACTGAAGCAGTTCCAACTAAAGTAAGTTTCTGCCGAGCAAAAGCTACTGCTAACCTTGCTGCCCGCGGAAGCTAACTATGGAAGATTGCAGATCCGGAGCGCGTTTTGTAGAGCTAAAACTCATAATTCTATCGCCGGCGTTCACGTGATTTTCCGACGTCTGTAGCAGCGGTTAGGGCTGCTGAAGTAAAATTCCCAAGCTTACTTGCGGGCTAAGGAAAACGAGGAAGAGTCCATATTCCAAGAAAAGAAGTCAACATTTAAAGCTACATTAAAGAAGAAAAGCTACTTTAGAGGACTTCTACTCCAATGAGGACTTGATCTAGTTTTAAGTCTATAAATACCCATTGTACTTCTAGTTTAAATCATCAGAGGTTTTCTATAGACTTTCCTTGTGCTCTTCTCTGCCGTCATGTTCTAAATCTCCATTGGGTTAGGGTTATGTTGTAACTAGAGTGAAACGGTTGTTTTAGGTTTTTGAGTTATTTCTTCAATAAAATATTCCAAGTTTACTTAATCCATTTTTCTTCATTCTTTCAATCTTTCCACACCAGTCGTTTGAGAGAATCTATTTGTCGGGCATGAAAGTGCAAGGCTCACGAAAGGGTTATGTACGGTCGCAACGGGAGGCGTGACTAGCTTGGTTCCACACTAGTCCACAAGTTTCAGCGGCTAAAAGGGATCACTAACCGAGTTGGTTGATTTGGTTCCACACTAGTCCTCAAGTTATCAATCTCGAGCATCCTAACCTAGAAATAGGAGGGATCATTGTCGACTATCCTGTCGAACTTGGAGTATTTGCCAGACTTGCCGCCAGGACGTCTTTCCATTCCACCTGTCGAGACAGTACACACCCCTGTAGTGGCAGTGACCTGCTGCGGCCGCGTGATAGGGTCGTAGTTTGCCGCCCATCCACCCGCCGAGGTAGCATATCGTGGCAGCAAAGGATAACTCATACCTAATTCAACGCAATTTTCACACTCAGTGGCAGCATAATCCTGCCTGCTCTATCAACCCGATTCACCCTTATCTTTTACTTGTGTTTTATTTACTTTCCAATCTCAACCAATCATTCACTTGTGTTTTACTTTACCATTGTGCAGGAACTACGAAACGAGACGAGCTGTCCAATCCTCGTGGGATTCGACATCTTTTATACTATAACTTGACATGAGTGTGCACTTGCGCTCCCATGAAAAGGGAACACCTACATGCCCTACATGTTTTTGGCGCCATTGCCGGGGATTGGTAACATCGAATTTTGTTTTTCAATTTTTGCACCTTTGTAATTTTTCTTTATTTTTATTTTTAATCGGAAAAAAAAGAAATTTTATCGTGTCTTTTGCAAGTGTATGACTAGGGCTAACCCTAGCGGAAACTTCATTATTTACGACGATCTTGAGCGTGAAACTAGACGAATCAAGAGGGAGCTCAGGGAAACCTTGAAGAACAAAGACAAAGGCAAAGCAAAGGAAGTGACCATGGTAAACGAAGATCCACCAGTTGATGCAGGGGCGGGCAGCCAGATTTGCCGCCCAGAGGATCACAAGCACAACAGAGGCAGGATCCCCCCTGATCCACCCCAAGTGCGGACAACTAGAGACTACCTTGAACATGACTTTAAAAGGTTCGAGCCAATAGTAACGGAACCAGAGATAGGGGCAGATCATTTTGAACTGAAGCCTGTCATGTTCAACATGCTAAACACACTAGGGCACTTCAGAGGGACTGCCATAGAAGATGCTCGACAACATCTACGAGGATTCCTAGACATTTTCCGAGCATTCAAAATTCATGGGTACACCAGGACGTATTGCGGCTGAGGCTATTTCACTAGTCGCTGAGGGATAGGGCGAAACAGTGGTTGAATAACCAGCCAGCCGGATCTTTCACTTCATGGGCGGAGCTCTACAAGGACTTTTTAGACCGATTTAGCCCATCCAACGTCACCGATAGACTACGAAATGAGATCATAGCTTTTAGACAAGGGGATGACGAGCCGATGTATGAGGCATGGGAGCAGTACCAACAAATGTTGAACAACTGTCCGCTTCATGGTTTACCAGCTTGGACTCAGGTATCTATATTCTACAATGGGGTTAACTACCCAACTCGGATGCTGATAGATGCCTCGGTTAACAGGATCATCATAGACAGGCCTCCAGAGGAAGCACTACGACTGCTCAACATAGCAGCTAAAAATGATTATAAATATCCGACAGCCTGCCAAGGCGGCACGAGGCGACCAGCTACTGTAAATGAGGTGGAAGCCTCCGAATCTGTTAATGCCCGCTTTGACACTCTAATGGAGCTGGTGATGAAGATAATGCAATCATCATGGAAGGTCCTTGAGGTAAAAGCTGTTGAGCCCTTCTATGACGAATGTGGGGCCAACCATGATTCCTCTGAATGCACTGCATCTGCTAACTACATGTGTGGATATGAGAGGAAGAGCAGGTCAGCCCAAAACACATACAACCCTATCTGGAGAAACCATCCCAACTTCTCCTGGAGCAACCCGAAAACAACAAATCCACAACAGCTACAGGGAAGCTACCAGCAGAATCAGTCCCGGCAGCAGACTCAGCAGTCACAACACAATAATTCACTAGAAGCTACTTTGAATAACTTTATGAAACAAACTGGTGAATTTATTGTTTATACGAATAAATTTATTGAAAAAACTGAGTCTTTCATGGACAGGACGGAGATGAAGATGAACAACCAGGAGGCTGCTATTAAGAACCTAGAGACCCAGTTTGGGAAGTTCACCGAAATCTACCACAGCCGGACCATGGTAGCATCATCTAGCAGCCCGCCAGAAGCAACTAAGCCCACTTTTGAACATTGTAAGGCTATAACTACAAGAAGCGAGAAGCAGCTGGATGAACCTAGGATTGTAGAGCAGTTAGGAACTCAGCCGGAACATATAAGTAAGCCTGCCCCAGCAGCACCCATATTAGCCACCCCAGCAGCAACACCTACTCCAGTCACCCCAGCAGCAGAACAGAAAAGCATCCCTGACAAGGATGATATTCCTCGAACTAAGCCCCAAAGCAAGGAGAAAATAGAGGACACCCGCCCGCCATCTCCATTCCCCCAAAAGCTCAAACAACAGCAGCAAGAGCACAAATTCAGAAAATTCTTGGACATTCTAAAACATGTGCACATTAACATACCTCTGATAGAAGCTATACAAAGCATGCCCAACTACGCCAAGTATCTCAGAGATATAGTTTCTAAGAAGAGACGAATAGGGGAGTTTGAGATGGTGGCCGTCACTGAAGAATGCATGGCTATGCTACATAACAAGTTGCCGCCCAAGCAGACAGATCCGAGCAGCTTTGTTATACCATGCAGGCTGGGCAGCATGCACGAGACCATAGCCTTGTGTGATTTGGGAGCCAGTATAACTCTGATGCCTAAGGTTGTCTTCGACAAACTAGGCATAGGACCTGCAAAACCAATCTCCGTAATGCTTAAACTTGCCGATCACTCATTCGTGCAACCAGAGGGAAAGATTGAGGATATACTGGTCAAAGTGGGCAGCCTAATTCTTCCTATCGATTTCCTCATCTTGGATTGTAAGGCCGATGAGAAAGCCCCCATCATTCTCGGGTGACCCTTCTTGGCCATGGGAAGAACGCTAATAGATGTGGAACTCGGGAAACTTACAATGAGGGTAGAAGATTAAAGCATAAGGATGAATGTGCTGCAACCCTCAGAGGAAGGAAAGGAAGGCCTGGATGAAAGAGCTGCCAAGATAAGTGTGGAAACAGACCAGGGTAGCGGCTGCCATGACAGACCTCGGGGTAGATTGAAGGACCTCATCAAGCAGAAACTGAAGGAAAATGAGGACCCCCGGGAGGGGAGAAAAAGCTAAACCACCTCAGGAAGTGGTTATGTCTAGGAGATGCACCCAAATGCACTCCTAAAATAACTTAATTTTTATTTATTTCTATTTATTTATTTTTATGCATTAAGAATAAAGTTTATTTTATTTTAAGACTAGATTAATTTTCAGTATTTAATTCTTTAGATTTTATTTAATTATCTTTATTTTTGTTTTAGGATCAAGAATAAAGGAGCACGATTAAGAGGGAAGACCAGCAAAAAGCCCGCCAACAATCCTGGCGAGTCAGCAGCCAGCGCAGCGAAGTGTAACGGCTAGTTGGCCGCCAACGGCTCCGAAAATAACGGGCATAAAAATCTGTAATGTGCACAAGGAAATCGGACCGTTGATCATTCAATGCCACCCCGACACTTCTCGACATCGCCTATATAAACCACTCACTCATTTCACTTTATTTCACTTCCACCTTTTTGCTAGCTTTTATCTTATTCTTCTGCTCTCTCACAATATTTACTTTCTAGTTTCAGTGAAAATACAACCGATAACATGGCTTCAACGTCAACCCAAAAACCCACCTACAGCAGGTTCTTCTTCAAGGCAGACGAAGAGAGATATAGAGAACAATTCTCGAAGCAGGCCGTCTAGGAGGAACAAGGCTTCCATTATACGAAGCAAACGGGATATCATGGTCTTGAGCCCGCCTTGTTCCAAACCATCCACTACAAGGGATGGGAAATGTTCGCTCAACAGCCCGATATAGCGAACATCATTATAGTCATGGAATTTTACTCACATCAGCCCTGCCCAGACAAGCCATTTGTCTACGTCCGCGGAGAGACAGTCAAGCTCAACTATGTTGTCATCAACAGTTATTATGGCCTTGATATGAAAAACAACCCGCATGAGGACTGGAGGCAGTCACTGACGGCTGCCCACTATGAGGAGATCAAGGCCAGAATCTGCAAGCCCAACACACCATGGCTGGGGGGCAAATATGTGGGATCTGTCTAGTGCCGCCATCTGCTGCCTGCAGCGATGTTATGGAACACGTTCGTGAAAAGGCGACTGTTGCCCACATCCCACAACTCAACAGTTGACCGGTCACGCCTCGCCCTAATCTACAGAATCTTGATGAAACGATCGATCAATGTGGGGGAAATTATCTGCACGGAAATATACAACTGCTTCAAGAAGAAGAAGGGCATGATGTACTTCACGTCCCTCATCACAGGTCTCTACACCAATTTTCGAGTCCCCGTAGAACCCACTGATGAGTTCACAGCTGCCAAGGAGGGCTGGACCAAAAAGGTTTGCATCCAGATGATGCAAGATGCTGAGAAAGAACCAGCAACGCCCAGTCAGCCCTCCGCCACATAGTTTGAAACGCCGGCCGCCCCAGGCAGTACTGACGCTGCCCCAGACAGAGAGGTCCTCCCATTGCTCCAGGCACTCCTCGAACACACAAAACGGATAGAGCAGCAGCAGTTGGCCTTCATGAACTACGTGGGGGAGGCCCAAGAAGCCCTTGTGGCTTATTTCCTATAGAAATTCCCTGGTGACGTGCCCACCATGCCGCATTTCTCTTAAGAGCTTGCAGCAGCAGCAAGAGCACGACGAACTTCACCTGCCACCACCGCTCGCCAGACAGACCACCTGATGTCCTCTCCTATGCATTCTTCGCATAACTCAGTTGTCACCCCATCTAACACAATGGCAGACTCCCCCGAGAGGCACCAGCTGAATCTCTCCCCCGCCTGCACAGCCAATATAGTAGCAGACTCCTCTTCATATGAGATTGAGCAGTCGCCGCCGGAACCGGAAATTGTAGTAGTTGCGGCAACAACAACCATATCCATGGCATTCATCCCTCCGGCAGCAACCACAGAGGAAAGGACAAGGAAGGGGAAGCGACACATAATAGAAGAAGAACTTGTGGACCTCGAGACAGTCAGAAGAAAGCGATGAATCTCCTGTCGTTCCCCTTGCTGAGCCTCCAGAAGAGCCACAGTAGACACCAAAGAGAGTCCAACCGCCGCGGAGAGCAAAGACCTCTCCTGCTCGAACCGCAGCCAAGGCATTTGCCAAAAGCCGTTTCGTCGTCCGAACATCCTCCTCCTCCTTAGCTAGCTAGAATCCAACCTCCTCCCAACCCTCAGCAAACTTTTATTTTCTTTTCCTTTATTTTTATTTTTGCTAATTTTAACATGTACATTTTTGTTTTCTTATTTTATGTTTTGTGCATTGAAGGCAATGCCCATCTCGAGTTTGGAGGGGATAGCTCTCGCATCATTTTTAGGCATTCTTAGTTGCATTTAGATTGCATTGTACTTGCCTTAGTAATAATCGGAAAAGAAAAGTTTGTTATGACTTGTGCCTATGATATGATAGCCGATTACTCTATCTTCGCACCTAACTTAAATTAAACTTAATCTTGGGAAAGAGCATGGAATATGACATATTTTTTTCTTTTTTCCTGAAAAAGTTGAATATCTCTGTTACTTGCTGAATGTGTAGAATATTTTAGGAACACTGCATGTTTGTCTTTATTGCAAAATTCTAACAATAATTGCAGGTAGCCGCCGAGGTAGGCAAAAGAAACAGGAAAATGCAAAACTGCCAAAGGTAGCAAAAACAAAGAAAAATGATGTGTTACCCTAGAGGTGCCCGCAACAGGCTCTAGGAAGAATCATGAGCGAGGACACTGCGCTGCTATCAATGCCCATGAATATTAAAGCCTAAAAGTGATGGACAAATTAGCATGAGTGAATGAAGCCTTCACAGGATGACTCTACTCCAAGGGTTCGGGGTTCTGTAGTTTGCTCCTATCTAAACGTCAGACCTGGAAGAGTAGTTGTGATAAGATGAAGCCCTCACTGCCTTGATTAAAAATAATATGCTTAACTATGCTGCCTCGGCAGCAACCTTTTAAATTACAACATTATCTTTGTTTAATCTTTTATTCTGCATATTCAGCTTGCTTACATATTTGCAACCATCACACATGCATTAGGAATTTAATTCTGAGTTATTTTCCTGTTTATTTCCCTTCATTAAGTTATATGTATATAGGTGCCACAACCTTGAGGCAGAAAATCATGTTAAAAACAAGTTTTTCTTTCTGGCTATTATTAGAGCAAGTACTTTAGGCTGCATTGCTTGAGGACAAGCAATAGTTCAAGTTTGGGGGTGTGTAAAGTGTCCAAAGGTCCTATATTTCATGCACTGTCCAACATTTATTATTATTGTTTTTAAGCACATTTTAGACATAATTAGGATCATGCATAACATTTTACAGTATTTCATTGTTCTGCCTTACTTTTATAGCTTATCATTAATTTGGTGAACAAGAGGTATTGTTCTAGTGTATTCTTGCTTGTAGGTACTAACAGCTGAACGAGGGAGCCGAGGAACAGAGGACACAACGCTGAGATGCAAATCCAAGAGCTGTAGTGAAGCAGTTCCAACTAAAGTATGTTGCTGCTGAGCACTTGCCGAGTATCTGCCGAGCAAAAGCTGTTGCTAACCTTGATGCCCGCGACAGCTGACTTTGGAAGATTGGAGAACCAGAGAGCGATTTGTAGAGCTAAAACTCTTGATTCTATTGTCGGTGTTCACGTGATTTTTCGATGTGTGTAGCAGCGGCTATGGCTGCCGAAGTAAAATTCCCAAGCTTACTTGCGGGCTAAGGAAAACGAGGAAGAGTCCATATTCCAAGTAAAGAAGCCAGCATTTAAAGCTACATTAAAGAAGAAAAGCTACTTTAGAGGAATTCTACTCCAATGAGGACTTGACCTAGTTTTAAGTCTATAAATACCCATTGTACTTCTAGTTTAAATCATCCGAGGTTTTCTATAGACTTTTCTTGTACTCTTCTCTGCTGCCATGTTCTAAATCTCCATTGGGTTAGGGTTATGTTGAAACTAGAGTGAAACGGTTGTTTTAGTTTTTTGACTAATTTCTTCAATAAAATATTTCAAGTTTACTTAATTCATTGTTCTTCATTCTTTCAATCTTTCCACACCAGTCGTTTGAGAGAATCTATTTGTCGGGCACGAAAATGCAAGGCTCACGAAAGGGTTAAGTACGGTCACAACGGGAGGGGTGACTAACTTGGTTCCACACTAGTCCACAAGTTTTAGCGGCTAAAAGGGATCACTAACCGAGTTGATTGATTTAGTTCCACACTAGTCCTCAAGTTATCAATCTCAAGCATCATAACCTAGAAATATGAGGGATCACTATCGACTATCTTGCCGAACTTGGAGTATCTGCCAGACTCGCCGCCAGGACGTCTTTCCATTCCACCTGTCGAGATAGTACACACCCCTGCAGTGGCAGTGACCTGATGCGGCCGCGTGACAGGGTCGTAGTTTGCCACCCATCCACCCGCTGAGGCAGCAAAGGATAACTCATACCTAATTCAACGCCTTTTTCACACTCAGTTGCAGCGTAACCCTACCTGCTCTATCAACCTGATTCACCCATTATCTTTTACTTGTGTTTTATTTACTTTCCAATCTCAACCAATCGTTCACTTGTGTTTTACTTTATCATTATGCAGGAACTACGAAACGAGACGAGCTGTCCAATCCTCGTGGGATTCGACATCTTTTATATTATAACTTGATAGGAGTGTGCACTTGCGCTCCCACAAAAAGGGAACACCTACACGCCCTACAACTTCTAGGAAGGAGGCTGCTACCAAGGCTAAAACACCCATTCATGTAGCTAAATCTTACACTCATATTCCAAATGTGGAGGCCAGTAATTACGAGGTGCCTGATCTCGATGAAGTCGCTGATAAGAATCGAACTGAAAAGAAGTTGGAAGAGAAATACAAAAAGTTAGAAGGAATGTTCAAATCTTTCCAAGATGGAGCTGCCTATGTTGGAATGGGTGCCAAGGATCTAAGCTTGGTAACTGACTTAGTTGCGCCACCGAAATTCAAGATCCCAGATTTCAAGAAATATAATGGGACCACATGCCCGTCAACATATCTTACCATGTACTGCAGAAAGATGTCCATGTACCTCGACAATGAGAAGCTGCTCATTCACTGTTTTCAAGACAGCCTAGTAGGGTTCGCTGCACGTTGGTACTCGCAGTTAAGTCGAGTAAACATTAAATCATGGAGAGACATGTCCAGAGCCTTTAGTCAACAATACAAACATGTTTCAGACATGGTTCCAACTCATCTGGTCTTGCAAGGGATAGAGCAAACGCACCACGAGAGCTTCCGCTAATACGCTCAAAGGTGGAGGGACGTAGCGGCACAAGTGCAGCCACTGTTGCTAGAAAACGAGATCGCCCTAATGTTTGTAGAAATGCTAAAGGGTCCCTTTTATGACCGTATGCTCAACCACGCCATGAAGAACTTTGCAGACATGCTAATGAATAGCGAACTAATCCTGGCAGCCATGAAGAGTGGAAGGTTAGACAAGGGGAAACAAAGAAAACATATAAGAAGAAGGACAACAATGAAGTCAATGCAACAAATGTCTATAACCCCAACTATTCAAGAGGTGTGGTGTTCAACAAGCACAATACCTTCAATAAGCCCAACACCACAGCTCCAACGGTCGTAAACGCCTCAAAAGGAGAGCGAAGATATCAAGGGAATTCGAGGCCTTACTTTCCTCCCACCCAATGACTTATGCAGAGTTGTTTACCGAGCTGGTCAAATTGCAAACGGTGTTACCAAGACATGTTCCTCCATTCTCACCTCCCTATCCACTATGGTATGATGAGAAGGCCCAATGTGAGTATCATGCAGGAGTAAGGGGGCATACCATTGAAAACTGCACCGCAATTCAAAAGGGTGGTAGATGATCTAAGAAAATCAGCCATGTATGCATTTGAAACTTCCGACGAAAAAGGAAACCCATTGCTAAACCATCAAAAGACGGAGGTGAATGCTGTGCTCGAGGAAGAGAAGATGATGATCAAGGAGAATGTCGAAGAAATTAAAGCGCCCATGATTTGGGTGTGGGATCAGTTAGTAGCAGCCGGGATATTGAAGGAGGAGAACCTGAAAATGGAGGATGATGAAAATCTATATTGTTAGTATCATGGGGCTGAAGGACATGAGATCCAGTGTTGCCCAGAGTTTAAACTGATGGTCCAAGCCAAAATGAATAGCACGAAATTGGTGTTCTTCGAGAATTGAGGTGTAGAGCATGAAGCAAATGTGTGTACCACGGAAGAAATCTCCTTCGGGAAACTAGGAGAGGAGGTTGAAGAAGAAGGGTGAGAAAGGCCTTATCCTGTGGTGATTCTAGTGAAAAGGGATCGATTCGGTTTGGACTTTAGGGCCGATAAATGGCAAGATAAAGTTGAGAAGCAGCAGGAAAGCGCGAAAATGAAGCGGAGAGAAGAAGAAGTTGAAGGAGAGCTCATGATGTATCCACCCCTAAGCGCCATTTTCAAGACTGGTGGGCTTTTAGACCCTAATGCCCGCTTCGACGAGGAGGAGAAAGGAACGAATAACCTATGCGATGTTTTTGAGAACTTAAGCATCAACGCTATCGCAGACAAGTAGGAGGAAGAAAACAAATTTCTAACCAAGATTCGCCCTTGCCCTAAATTGAAGAACTGGACCGCGGAAATGGTCCCCGAAGTTTTTAAGACTGCCTCAGAGTGATTCTCAAAACCAACTATTTAACCCTAAGATCCTGGGGTAATTAGAGATCTTATGTAAAAGGGTCTATTGTCAAAACCATGATTTGAGTTTCAATAAAGATGCATTTTCCTCAATTCTATATTGTGGCAAACTTTCTTTCACAAAACCAAACCTATAACACCAAAAATCATAAAAAACCCAAAAAGAAAAAACGAATCCTAAAAACATAACAAATCATATCATTTATTCTTTCTTTATATATATATATATATATATATATATATATATTGCCTCTTTTTATTTGTAGGTTTTTAGATATCAATGGTCTAAATGACTCTGAATCAGATTCTGAGGTTAATTTTGAGTTGCCACTATGTTTAGAAGAGGTTGAGAGTACTAGTGATGAGTAAGGATATGACTTGTCAGAGGATTTGCTTAGAATGGTAGAAGGGGAGGAAAAGAAAATTTTGCCTCACAAAGAAGAGTTAGAAGTTTTGAACCTTGGAACCGAAAAAGAAAAGCGCGAAGTCAAGATTGGTACCACCCTCTCAGTTAAAACACAACAACATTTGATTGAGCTTCTACAAGAATACAAGGACATCTTTGCTTGGTCATACCAAGATATGCCTAGACTCAGCACAGATATTGCCATGCATAGGCTTCCTATAAAAAAAGGATGGGAGCCCGTGAAACAAAAACTCAGAAGAATGAAGGCAGATACACTCTTGAAAATTAGAGATGAAGTCAAGAAGCAGTACAATGCAGGATTCCTCGAAGTAGCTAAGTATCCGGAATGGGTGGAAAAAATCGTCCCAATGCCCAAGAAAGATGGAAAAGTAAGAATGTGTGTCGACTACAGGGATCTCAACAAAGCAAGCCCTAAAGATGATTTTTTGCTTCCACATATCGACATTTTGGTCGACAATACAGCTGGTCATTCTCTTTTCTCATTCATGGACGGATTTTCCGGTTACAATCAAATCAAGATGTGCCCAGAGGACATGGAGAAAATTACTTTTGTAACGCTTTGGGGAACCTTCTGCTATATGGTGATGCCCTTTGGATTGAAGAACGAAAGGGCAATGTATCATAGAGCTATGGTCACTCTTTTTCATGACATGATGCACAAAGAAATAGAAGTTTATGTGGATGATATGATTGCCAAGTCCAGAACTGAAGAAGAGCATCTGATGAACTTGAGTAAGCTTTTTCAAAGATTAAGAAAATTCCAGTTAAAGCTTAATCTTGCTAAGTGCACATTTGGGGTTACTTTTGGGAAATTATTAGGCTTTGTAGTAAGCAGAAAATGAATCGAAATCGACTCAGACAAGATAAAGGCCATACAAGAGCTTCCACCTCCTCAAACACAGAAGCAAGTTCGAGGATTCTTGAGAAGGTTGAATTACATAGCTCGTTTCATCTCCCAACTCACAAATAAGTGTGACCCAATATTCAGGTTGCTTAGAAAGAACAACCCAGGGACCTGGAATGAAGAGTGCCAAACAACCTTGGAAAAGATTAAGGAGCAGTTAACTAATCCTCCAGTGTTAATGCCACTTGTTTCGGGGAAACCGTTAATACTCTATCTGACGGTGTTTGAAAACTCAATGGGTTGCATACTAGGGCAGCATGACAAAACTGGAAAGAAGGAAAGGGAGATATATTATGTGAGGAAGAAATTTACAGATTGTGAAACAAGATATACGCCAATCGAAAAGGTGTGTTGTGCTTTGGTGTGGACCACTAAGAGGCTTAGGCAATATTTTTTTTATCACACCACATGGTTGATTTCAGGGCAAGACCCATTGAAGTTCATGATGGAGGCTCCAAACTTGTCGGGAAGAATAGCGCGATGTCAAATGTTGCTTTCAGAATACGACATCCAGTATGTGAATCAAAAAGCAGTAAAAGGAAGTGCCATAGCAGATTTTCTTGCAAGTCGTGCACAAGATGATTATGAGGCATTGGGTTTCAGTTTCCCTGATGAAAATTTGTTGTGTATCACGGAAGATGAAGAATCACCAATAGAATCCTGGGTCATGCATTTTGATGGTGTTGTAAATGCTCTAGGAAGAGGTATTGGGGCAGTTTTAGTCTCGCCAAAAGGAGATCATTATCCTTTTACTTGTTTAAAATTCTTCTGCACCAATAACATTACAGAATATGAAGCATGCATAATGGGCCTAAGGGAAACCGTCAATAGGAGAATCCAAAAGTTGAAAGTCGATGGGGATTCAGTTTTGATCATTTACCAAACGCGTGGTGAATGGGAAACAAAAGATGCAAAATTGATAGAATATCACAATTTGGTCCTCAAGTTAGCTAAAGAGTTCGAGGCAATTACCTTCAAGCATCTCTCAGGAGAAGATAACCAGATGGAAGACGCGTTAGCTACCTTGGCTGCCACGTTTAAAGAAAGTGAAGGTTCAAAGATGATACCCATTAAGTTACAAATGATGGAGTCCCCAGCATATTATTATAATGTAGAAGAAGAAGATGGCTTATTGTGGTTCTACGACATCTTACAGTACTTAAAGCTGCAACAATACTCAGCACAGGCTTCAGAAAATGAAAAGAAAATGATCAGGAAAATGGCATCAGGATACATGTTTGATGGAAATATTCTTTACAAACGAAGTCGAGATCAGGTGTTATTAAGGTGTGTAGATGCAAAAGAAGCGCAGTTGATTTTGGAAGAAGTTCATGAAGGAATTTGTAGAACCCATCCTAGTGGTTTCACTATGGCAAAAAGAATTGTGCGCTTAGGATATTATTGGTCGACAATGGAAGGGGATTGCATTAATTATTCTCGTAAATGCCATAAGTGCCAAGTATATGCTGACAAGATTCATGCACCTCCTCAGTCTCTTCACGACATGTCGTCTCCATGGTCATTCTCTATGTAGGGCATAGATGTTATTGGGCAGATTCATCCGAAAGCGCCAAATGGTCATCACTTTATCTTGGTAGCTATTGATTACTTCACAAAATGGGTGGAAGCGGCCTCATATGCAAATGTAACTAGATCCACTGTATGCAAATTCTTAAAGAAGGAAATCATTTGTCGATATGGTCTACCAGAAAGCATAATCACAGATAATGCTTCTAATCTGAACAACCGAATGATTGTTGGGGTCTGTGAGCAGTTCAACATCAAACATCGCAATTCGGTAGTATACCGCCAAAAAATGAATGGAGCAGTAGAAGCAGCCAATAAGAATATTAAGAAGATAATCGCAAAGTTGACTGATACGTATAAAGATTGGCATGAAAAGTTACCATTTGCTTTGTATGCATATCGAACAGCGGTACGAACATCCACTCGGGCAACTCCGTTCTCATTAGTATATGGAGTTGAAGTTGTGCTACCAATCGAGGTGGAAATACCATCGTTGCGTGTCTTGATGGAGGCCAAATTAGATGAAGCAGAATGTGTTCAAGCAAGGTATGACCAGTTGAATTTAATTGAGGAAAAGAGGCTAAAAGCTGTGTGTCCTGGTCAAATGTACCAAAGAAGAATGATTAGGGCTTATGAAAAGAAGGTTCGCCCTAGAGAGTTCCAAGAAGGGGATTTGGTCTTAAAGAAGAAACTGCCAATTCAAAGTGATCCCCAAGGAAAATGGGCGCCTAATTGGGAAGGACCGTATATTGTGACAAAGGTTCATTCAGGTGGAGCATTGATCTTAGCTGAGATGGATGGAAACGAGTTTCAAAACTCGGTAAACTCTGATACTGTCAAGAAGTACTATGCTTGAAGAAGAAGAAGGAAAAAAGGAAAAAAAAAAGAAGAAAAAGAAAAGAAAGAGAAAAAAAGAAAAAAAAAAGAAAAGGGGAAAAAAAGAAAAAAAAGAAAAGGATAGTTCAAAATGAAAACCCGCAAAGGACGTTTTGAAACCAAAGGGGATCTGAGTTGAAAACTTGTAAAGGGCGGCTCAGATAATTTGACAAATTTTGAGGCTCCACAGATCATGCGCTGTATTCAAGGCTTCTTCGACACTGGTGGGATTCAAGTTTGCTTATGGCGTTTGGAAAAGAGAAATTTGGACTATTGATATTTGAATACTTGTTTCCCTTACTTTTTTATAAACCTTTTCGTGTTTGCCACAACATTAATAAATTTGATTCATAATTTTTTCTGGCTTTCTTGTTTCTTTCCCTATCTTTGTTAGCATCTTGCTTTGAAATAAGGATTAATGGATTTGACAATCATTTATACATGCAAAAGATTTTTTAGCATTACTTTGAGAATGTTTTGAAAAGTTCAGGGACTATGAAGTGTTCCATAATTATTTGGGGCATACGTGTTAAGAAGTTTAAAGGAGAAAAAGTAAAGCCTTGTTGAGAAATTTTCTAAAAAGGAAGAAAGTCCATATGAATGTCCGGGCGCTTAAGTAGCATCTCTTAGCTATCAACTCCCTTTACATGACAATAGAAGCAGCCTTACAAGATCAAAACTTTACCTAGGGTGTGCATCCTTGAATACAAAAATGTTGTCTCGGAAGATAGATAAGGATTAGATGTTGAACCAATCATCAGAAAATCAGAAAATGAGGAAGAGTCAGAGTAGCTCATAATTCGTTGGTAGTTTTCAAAGCAAAAGAAATGGCCTTGTCTTTGAATGGTGAATTCAAAGTAAATAACCAAGAAGGGTGGAAAGAAGAGTGAAGCAAATCGTTTCGACCTACACAAGTTCGGGAGAAAGAGTTCATGATTAATCGGGTTGGTCTCGATAACCAGAATTTCATCAAAAATTTAATAAATGGCCGAAGCAAAAGGAGTTTTTAAAAGGAAAACATGTCATGCATTCATGTTTTAGACATCCCTAGGGGCATGTACATCCTATTGCATGTTGCATTTTGTTTTTTAGGTACATGGAAGACTTGCTCAAATGGAGTTTGCTTATTCATCCAAGCATAAGGAGGATGAAATGCTTAAGAACTTTGCCTATTCATTCGGGCATAAGGAGAATGGAGCCTGCTTATTCATCCAAGCATAAGGAGGTTGAGAGCTTTTTAGAAGACTTGGCCTAATTGAGCATTCGAGAGGACAGAGCCCAGCTCATTTGTTTAGGCATTTTGGGAGAATAGAACACATCTCATCTATTCGGGCATAAGGAGAATAGAACCAGCCTGTCCGCTCGGGCATTTGGAGAATGGAACCCTGCTCATCTATTCGGGCATAAGGAGAATAGAACCAGCCTATCCGTTCGGGTATTTGGAGAATGGAACCCTGCTCATCTATTCGGGCATAAGGAGAATAGAACCAGCCTATCCATTCGGGCATTTGGAGAATGGAACCATGCTCATCTATTCAGGCATAAGGAGAATAGAACCAGCCTATCCGTTCGGGCATTTGGAGAATGGAACCCAACTCATCTATTCGAGCATAAGGAAAATAGAACCAGCCTAACCGTTCGGGCATTCGGAGAATGGAACCAATCAGTAAATCAGATGAAAATTTGTGTCTTTTTTGTCTTTGCTTTGTCTTGGTTTCACAAAGATAAGCAAAGAGGGGCAGCTGTTGTAACTAAATTTTCACCCTAACTTTTAACAAAAGAAAAAGAAAAAAGAGGAAAAAAAAGAATAAAATAAAATCCTTTTAAAAGCCCATTCTTTTATAAAATACCATTTTTAAATAAAAACTCATTTTTTTAAAAGAAAAGCCCATTCTTATAAAAAACCCATAAAAACCCGTTTTCAAAAAGCCCATTTTTTAATAAAGCCCATTTTAGTTTGAAGCACATTTATTAAAGTAAAAAATTAAAAAAGAGAAAAAAAGAGAAAAAGCAAAAAAGTAAAAAAAAAAATATTAATTGTAGTGTTTAAAAATTGTAAAAAAGGAATAAAATAGGATAATAATTAAGTGTGAAAAAAACGTAAAAAACAGCAACAAAAGGGGTCAAAAACAGTAAAAAAGAAAAGAAATAAAAATAAAAAAGGGGGAGAGCCAGCCCGCGCGTCACGACCACGTGCGTGGGGTTGGGCTCTCCAAACCCTTGCCGCGAGGGCTGCCAGTCGTCGTTCTCTGTCCACCGGACGCAGAATCCAGCGTGGTTGGTGTCGTTCAAACCACCTGGTTTACGTCGTCCAATTGCCACCGACCCCGCTTGCCGCCATTGCCTATAGCTACCGAAATTTATGAAAATCGAGACAAGATAATGAGCCCTAGATTTGAATTAAATGGGAAATTATATCTCGAATTTGGATCAAAATTAATGATTTCTTGGGGGTTTTACTTGTAACCCCCTCGTCCCGGTCCGGACGCTTGACCGATCCGAGTGGGCTACACGGGGATAACCGAGATGAAACCCGTTAAGGCTCCACTTCGGTTACCGACCCTAGGAAAAACTTTTTCATTTTATCTTATCTAGATGCATCAATTAAACCTAAGTGGAAGCCCAACAACAAACAGGGCCTAAGCCCAACCATTGAAACCCTTTAGAGATGTCAAAAGCCCAAATTCAGGCCTTTGTTTCGAAACAATCAGAGCCCATTTCGAAACACGAGCCCAGTTTTAAAAGTCAGACACCCGTTTCGAAACGCATCCACCCCGTTTCGGAACAGGGTCTCATTTTGCCTTGTCGTTTCGATACCAGTTTCGAAACAGGCAATTCCAGTAGCCAAAGTGTTTCGAAATTGGTTTCGAAACAGGGGCTCACAGTAGCCAAAACGTATCGATACAGGTTTCGATACGGGGCCCTAGAACCACACCCGTTTCGAAACAGGGCTACCCGTTTCGAAACACCTGCACACTGTGAATTCTCAAAATCAGCTTTAAACACCTCCAAATGATCCCAAACGTCCTAAACGACTCCAAAAAGCAACCATAACATACAACCACACTGTAGAGGCATACACCCTATAGCAACCATACTCACGATACCCAAGATATAAGATTGGCATCCAATCAAAGACCATACATGGCATTTAAGACAATATGCTTACACAAGGGCATATACTTAGATATTTAGGATAGGCAAATCCAACATGGTTTACAAGCATACCATAGCATCCAAAAGCCAAATCAACATAACATATAAAAGGAGTCTAGCATGCTCCTAAACAACCAAGGTCAACATACTTCAAAAGGCTCAAACAACATATACATGTCCCATTGCTTGACCATTACATCATTTAACTAAAATGTCCATACTTGATAGCTAATAGCACCACAAGGCACACTTGGAGGCTTCTTCTTGCACTAGCAACCCACGAGCTAAGGATCTGCATTGTCGAATAAAAGAGAGCGTAAGCATAAAGCTTAGTGAGGGTAAGCTCATTAAAAACAAACCTCGACAATGCAGGGTCCAAGCATGAGCACAACCAAGGTAGAATGCATGATCTTACCTTCGATCCACATGAGCCAAAATGTACATGATGCATGAACAATTATCCAATAATATGCCATGCTCAACAAGCTCAATTCCATATCATATGTAAACACATATAACAATCCATATAAGAATCACATTTCATATCACATTGATACACATATCAACTCATATTGGCACCTAGCTATGACTCGAATACGCAGATAAACACGTTGGAACTCACATCCAACAACAACTTTACCTCACGGTGGGATTACACTCATCACCGTTCACGCGGAGGGGATTCCACTCATCCTCACGCCCCGTCGATGGGATTACACTCATCACCGACTATCACAAAACAAGAAGAATTTTCGGGCGAACCCGTACTCCATCTTGATGACTACCATCATCAAGACCACGCGCGCATTTGACTCACGTATGCACACTAACATCCTAATGATCGATCATTTGTACCCAAGCATACTAGTGCCAACATTAAACACAATCCACAGTATCAATTCACAACCATTTCCGTGCTTAGCAAGTACTCACCATGATTAACATCATGCCCATACCTCATGCATATAACAATGCATCACAACCATGCCTCAACATACATGTATAACACATTTATACATAACCATCATCAACACAAATCATCATGAGGCATAAGCAATAATTAAAGAGTTCAACCAATGTCTCTAACTAAAGCTTGGGATTAGGCTATCACTCTAATCCCAACTCTAGGTGGGTCTACCAAGCCCAACCTAGTCCACATGCTTGAACCAAGAACTCAAAACCATTTTTGAAAGCATTAAACCACTCACCTTTACTTCCAAGCCCAACTATCAAGCAACCAACACCTTCAAGCTTCCGGATTCACTTCCGATGTCTCACCGATGTCAAACCTTGATTCTAACCAAATCCAAACACAAACAAAACACCAACAATCAATTACTAGTCGTCGGAACAACCTGGATTAACATTTCCAAGCAATTTAACACTCAATTTCATGCCCAAAACAGAATTCCCGAGCAGCCCTCAAGACCCACTGAAATCTTCCATTTCAAACAACCAAACGATCATCAAACACACCCAAAGTTACCCTCATATACCATACTAACATCAGCCCTCAAATTCCAACATAAAACAACCCCAAAAACCACTCCAAAACCCTTCTAAAAACCCATCAAAACCCAAATCCGGGAATGTTTATAAAACCAAATAAGAATCACATATGTTGGACCTCATGCTTCATAAACAACATATCTAACATTATTAAATCAATAGCTTTAGTAAAAACCCATAAAGCTTTAGCCTTTAACATTTTCCATGGAAAACCAAATTTCCAAAACATGGATGAAAACGAAATCTAAAGGTACTTTTGAAGAGAGGAAGATGAGAGCAAAATGAAAACGTAATTACCTTTCAAAACTGAGCCAAAATGAAGAAGCAAGGAAATGGAAATAGTGAAATAGGGTGAGAGCTCTCTTTGGTCGTGGGTTTTTGAATGGGAGTGAGGAAGAAGATGAGCACATGTCTATTTTAACAAAAAGGGGATTTTTATTGAAAGTCCATTTATTTACCCTTTTGCCATTAATGAGATGGCAACTTCATTTAAATCTTAAAATTCCACTTCACTTAGTTTCAAATGAATTTTGGTCCAACATAAATGTTTGTTTTGAAAGTTTGAAGCCCAAAGTAATATTTTATTATTTAAAATATAAGACCGAAACCCGAAACAATATTTTAATATTATTTTCACCTGACCCCGGGTGTTACAACTCTCCCCCACTTAAGGAATTTCGTCCCCGAAATTACCTGACGGAAACAGATACGGAAACTGCTCAAGCATATCAGCTTTCCTCTCCCACGTGGCCTCTTCCACACCTCTATGTCTCCACAACACCTTGACCAACTCTATGGTCTTGCCACGCAACAACTTGTTATTAGAAGCAAGTATCTCAATAGGCTCTTCATTAGAAGACAAATCTGGATTCAACTCTATCTCCTCAACATGCATAACATGAGAAGGATCTGATCTATATCTCCTAAGCATCGACACGTGAAATACATCATGGATCTTCTCTAACTCAGAAGGCAATCTCAAACAGTAAGCTACAGGCCCAATCCACTCAATTATCTCATACGGACCAATGAACCTCGGACTCAACTTGCCTTTCCGGCCAAATCTCATTACCTTCTTCCACGGGGATACTTTCAGAAACAATTTCTCACCCACTGAGAACTCAATTTCTTTTCTCTTCAAATCCGCATAAGACTTCTAACGATCGGCAGCTGCTTTCAAACGGTCACAAATCAACTTCACTTTATCAGTAGTCCCCTTAAGCAAATCCGGCATAGGTAACAACCTCTGACCCGTTTCAGCCCAACAAATCAGAGTCCTACATCGTCTACCATACAAAGCCTCATAGGGAGCCATCTGGATACTAGCCTGATAATTGTTGTTGTAAGCAAAATCAACTAAAGGTAAGTGCTTCTCCCAAGAACCCTAGAAGTCAATCACACAACAACGGAGCATATCCTCTAAAATCTGTATCACTCGCTCTGACTGTCCATCGGATTGCGGATGATAAGAAGTACTGAAATGCAAACGGCTACCTAGAGAACTATGCAAACAACCCCAGAACCTCGAAGTGAATCTCGGATCTCTATCTGAAACAATAGACTTCGGAACTCCGTGAAGTCTCACAATTTCGCGAATGTACAAATTCGCCAACTTGTCTAAAGAATCCGTAGTGTTCACTGCTAAGAAGTGAGCACACTTAGTGAATCTATCGACTATCACCCATACAGAATTCTTCTTCGAATGAGACAACGGTAACCCCGACACAAAGTCCATGGTGATCATCTCCCACTTCCATTCCGGAATCTTCAAAGGCTGTAACAAACCTGAAGGAACCTGATGTTCTGCCTTCACTCTCTGACAAACCATACAAAGACTCACATATTCGGCTACATCCTTCTTTAAACCAACCCAGAAATAGTCATTCTTCAAGTCACGGTACATCTTGGTACTACCCGGATGCATGGAGAAAGGACTCGAATGTGTTTCACTCAAAATTAGACGTCTTAACTCAACATCTTCAGGTACCACAACTCTGTCTCTGGAACACAACACATTCTCACTACTGAAACTATACTCGGTCGGTCTACCTTCGGCTATGTCCCGAACATGAGGAACTAAAGACATATCTTGCAACTGCTTCTCTCTAATCAACTAAATCAAAGAAGGCTTCACTTGCAACTATGTGATCAAACCACCATCATCGGATACACTCAATCTAGCAAACATGGCTCTCAACTCAACTGCAACTTTTCTACTCAAAGCATCGGCTACTACATTTGCCTTACCCGGATGGTACTCAATGGTCAAATCATAATCTTTCAACAACTCAAGCCATCTTCTCTGCCTCAAGTTCAACTATCTTTGTGTCATCAAATACTTCAAGCTTTTATGATCGGTGTAAACTATACACTTCTCACCATATAAGTAGTGACGCCAAATCTTCAATGCAAACATAACTCCGGCTAACTCAATATCGTCAGTAGGATAGTTCTTCTCATGAACTTTCAACTGTCTTGAAGCATAAGCAACAACTCTTATTTCTTGCATTAGGACACACCCTAAACCTATGTAGGACGCATCACTATAGATCACAAACTTCTTACCTGAAACTGGTTGTACTAATACTGGAGCATTTGTTAAAGCTTCTTTCAATTTCTCAAAGGCCTTCTGTCTTGCATCTGACCACTCAAACTTAACTCCTTTTTGCAACAATTTAGTCAAAGGAGCAGCTACTCTAGAGAAACCATCAACAAATCTCCTATAGTAACCGGCTAATCCTAGGAAACTCCTAATCTCTGTCACAGACCTAGGTTGTTTCCACTCAACAATAGCCTCAATCTTCGACGGATCAACACGGATACCTTCAGCCAAAACAACATGGCCAAGAAATACAACCTCTCGAATCCATAACTCACATTTGCTAAGCTTCGCATACAACTGATTGCTCAACAATCTCTGCAAAACAAATCTCAAGATCATGCTCTTCTTCTGATTTCGAGTATACAAGGATATCATCTATGAAGACAACTACAAAACGGTCTAGATAGTCTCTAAAAATTTTGTTCATCATATCCATGAATGTTGCTGGTGCATTCGTGAGCCCAAACGGCATCACAAGGAACTCATAGTGACCATATCTAGTCCTAAAAGCTGTCTTCGGAACGTCACACTCTTTTACTTTCAACTAATAGTACCCCGATCTCAAATCTATCTTCGAGAACACTGAAGCACCTCTCAACTGATCAAACAAATCATCTATACGGGGCAACGGATACTTGTTCTTCACAGTCAACTGATTCAACTGTCTGTAGTCAATACACATACGCATACTGTCATCTTTCTTCTTTACAAACAACACAGGAGCACCCCAAGGAGAACTACTAGGTCTAATGAAACCACGGTCTAGTAACTCTTGCAACTGACTCTTCAATTCTTTCAACTCTTTCGGAGCCATATGATACGGAGCTATAGAAACTAGAGTAGACCCTGAAACAGTCTCAATTACAAACTCAACATCTCTGTCAGGAGGCAAACCTAGTAACTCTTCAGGAAACACATCCGGAAAATCACAAACTGTTCTAATGTCCTTCGCTCTAGCCTCACTCATATTAGGATTCATAACCTAAGCTAAGAAAGCCCTACAACCGGAATCCAACAACCTATGAACCTCTAAAGCTGACACCACATTAGACAAGAACTTAGTGTTCTCGCCTACTACTACTACCTCGTAGTCATCAGAAAGTTTCAAAGAAATCCACTTCGTTTCAAAATCCACACTAGCTTGGTGCTCAACTAACCAATCCATACCCAGAATAATATCAAACCCATAAAACGGAAGTTCCATCATATCAACGGGAAACACATGACCCTGAATCTTCAGCGGACATCTCCTATACATTCTTCTAACTATAACTGTCTCACCAAAGGAACTAGTCACATGCATACCTACATCTAAGATCTCAACAGGTATATCTAACTTTTGTGCATGCTCACTCAAAATGTAGGAATGCGTAGAACCCGAATCAACCAAAGAAAGCAAAGACATAGACTGTAACTCAAAATTACCTGCTATCACATCAGTGTCGTTCCCGGCCGCTCTCTTAGCATAGACCCTCGCTGGTCCTCATACCTCTGGCTGTACGGCTACAACATGAGCAAGGTTCCTCTGAGCATCTACCCTAGGTGCATCAGCCCTAGGCTAGAAGTAGCCTCGACCGCGCCCACAGCCTCTCTGATAATCTATCGCTCTCGCAGGAGCCTGTGCTATGTTCGGTGCTTGTGCCGTCTGATGCTGACACTCCCTCCTAAAGTGGTCCCTCGAACCACAGTTCCAACAAGCATGGAAGTTACCCCTACACTCACCATTATGTTGCCTCCAACATCGTGTACACTCGGGCAAACGCCCTCCTCCTCTATGGCCCTGGTGGCCTCTACCAAGGTGGCCACCGCTACGTCTATGGTCAAACTGCTGTCCACCGCCTCTATGCCTCTTGGCATCCCCACGGTCAAATTTGTTATTCCTCTTACCATAGCTAGATCCTCCAGAACGCTTGGTCAGCCCCAAGCTGTGCTCAATGTCCTTGGCTCTAGCAACCAAGACATCAAAATCTGAATAATTAGAAGCCAACGTATACCTCTTAACCTCTTCGTGCAGCCCATATCTGAAACGGTTACAACGGTCCCTCTCAGTCGGAACCAACTCTGGTGCATACTGACTCAAACGAACAAAACAAATATCATAGTCAGTCACAGAAGCATCTCCCTGAACTAGGGTCATAAACTCTTGCTTCTTCTCATCAAGATACCTCGGCCCCAAGTATCTTTTCCGGAATGCAGACTCAAAGAAATCCCATCCAATCTCAGCCTCTGGAACTCCAGTAGTAATGGTGACCCACCAAGTGTAGGCATCACCCTGTAGCAAAGAGATCACACATCTCAACCTACGGGCACCAATGCAACCCATCTGAGCTAAGATGCGGACGGTCTTCTCTAACCATAACTCGGATCGCTCAGGTGTAGACCCTCTAAACTCTTCAGCCCCTAGGCTACAGAGCCTCTCCAACGGTAAACTGTTATCATCCCCTCTAGGCTGAGTTGCAGCCTGTGCCCCGGCAACTGCGGCCTGAAACACTCCTGCTATAGCTTGACAAAGCGGAGCCATATCTATTCCGGCCGGACCTTGGTCACCTTGGCCAAACTGAGGTCCCTCACCCTCGACTCCAGCCTCGCCTCCCCCAACTCCAGCAGCAACAACAGGCTCTCCTACATGAGCCTCTACCCCAACCACCGGCTCATCAACAGAAGCCACAACACGTGGTTCCTAACGAACCACTCTCGGCCTACCCCTCGGCCTCGACATCGAGCTCACAAATAACAACTACAACCACAACAACAAAACACAAAAGATAGGGTTAGCAAGGCAAGGGCTCCAAGTGGCTCAAGTATGTTCCCTCACTTTAAAAATCCTTTTCCTGAGGTAATAATAGCAATCTGACTCTAAACAATATGCTTCAAACAAAACAACAAGCATACTTGTTAAACAAGCAACAAGTTTACATGGCAAGCAAACATCGTGCATTTCAACATAAAAACACAACTTACCTCTCTTACCTGCCCAAGGTCTCGGAAACCTTAGGCTCTGATACCAACAAGTGTAACCCCCTCGTCCCGGTCCGGACGCTTGACCGATCCGAGTAGGCTACACGGGGATAACCGAGATGAAACCCGTTAAGGCTCCACTTCGGTTACCGACCCTAGGAAAAACTTTTTCATTTTATCTTATCTAGATGCATCAATTAAACCTAAGCGGCAACCCAACAACAAACAGGGCCTAAGCCCAACCATTGAAACCCTTTAGAGATGTCAAAAGCCCAAATTCAGGCCTGTGTTTCGAAACAGTTAGAGCCCATTTCGAAACACGAGCCCAGTTTTAAAAGCCAGACACCCGTTTCGAAACGCATCCACCCCGTTTCGGAACATGGTTTCATTTTGCCTTGCCGTTTCGATACCAGTTTCGAAACAGGCAATTCTAGTAGCCAAAGTGTTTCGAAACTGGTTTCGAAACAGGGGCTCACAGTAGCCAAAACGTATCGATACGGGTTTCGATACGGGGCCCTAGAACCACACCCGTTTCGAAACAGGGATACCCGTTTCGAAACACTTGCACACTGTGAATTCTCAAAATCAGCTTTAAACACCTTCAAATGATCCCAAATGTCCTAAACGACTCCAAGAAGCAACCATAACATACAACCACACTCTAGAGGCATACACCCTATAGCAACTATGCTCAAGATACCCACGATATAAGATAGGCATCCAATCAAAGACCATACATGGCATTTAAGACAATATGCTTACACAAGGGCATATACTTAGATATTTAGGATAGGCAAATCCAACATGGTTTACAAGCATACCATAGCATCCAAAAGCCAAATCAACATAACATATAAAAGGAGCCTAGCATGCTCCTAAACAACCAACATCAACATACTTCAAAAGGCTCAAACAACATATACATGTCCCATTGCTTGACCATTACATCATTTAACTAAAATGTCCATACTTGATAGCTAAATAGCACCACAAGGCACACTTGGAGGCTCCTTCTTGCACTTGCAACCCACGAGCTAAGGATCTGCATTGTCGAACAAAAGAGAGCGTAAGCATAAAGCTTAGTGAGGGTAAGCTCATTAAAAACAAACCTCGACAATGCAGGGTCCAAGCACGAGCACAACCAAGGTAAAATGCATGATCTTACCTTCGATCCACATGAGCCAAAATGTACATGATGCATGAACAATTATCCAATAATATGCCATGCTAAACAAGCTCAATTTCACATCATATGTAAACACATATAACAATCCATATAAGAATCATATTTCATATCACATTGATACACATATCAACTCATATTGGCACCTAGCTATGACTCGAATACGCGGATAAACACGTTGGAACTCACATCCAACAACAACTTTACCTCACGGTGGGATTACACTCATCATCGTTCATGAGTAGGGGATTCCACTCATCCTCATGCCTCGTCGATGGGATTACACTCATCATCGACTATCATAAAACAAGAAGAATTTCCAGGCGAACCCGTACTCCATCTTGATGACTACCATCATCAAGACCACGCGCGCATTTGACTCACGTGTGCACACTAACATCCTAATGATCGATCATTTGTACCCAAGCATACTAGTGCCAACATTAAACACAATCAACAATATCAATTCACAACCATTTCCGTGCTTAGCACGTACTCACCGTGATTAACACCATGCCCATACCTCATGCATATGACAATGCATCACAACCATGCCTCAACATACATGTATAACACATTTATACATAATCATCATCAACACAAATCATCACGAAGCATAAGCAATAATTAAAGAGTTCAACCAATGTCTCTAACTAAAGCTTGGGATTAGGATACCACTCGAATCCCAACTCTAGGTGGGTCTACCAAGCCCAACCTAGTCCACATGCTTGAACCAAGAACTCAAAACCATTTTTGAAAGCATTAAACCACTCACCTTCACTTCCAAGCTCAACTATCAAGCAACCAACACCTTCAAGCTTCCGGATTCACTTCTGATGTCTCACCGATGTCAAACCTTGATTCTAACAAAATCCAAAAACAAACAAAACACCAACAATCAATTACTAGTCGTCGGAACAACCCGGATTAACATTTCCAAGCAATTTAACACTCAATTTCATGCCCAAAATAGAATTCCCGAGCAGCCCTCAAGACCCACTGAAATCTTCCATTTCAAACAACCAAGCGATCATCAAACACACCCAAAGTGACCCTCATATACCATACTAACACCAGCCTTCAAATTCCAACATAAACAACCCCAAAAACCACTTAAAAACCCTTCTAAAAACCCATCAAAACCCAAATCTGGGAATGTTTACAAAACCAAATAAAAATCAAATATGTTAGACCCCATGCTTCATAAACAACATATCTAACATTATTAAATCAATAGCTTTAGTAAAAACCCATAAAGCTTTAGCCTTTAACATTTTTCCATGGAAAACCAAATTTCCAAAACATGGATTAAAATGAAATCTAAAGGTACTTTTGAAGAGAGGAAGATGAGAGCAAAATGAAAATGTAATTACCTTTCAAAATCGAGCCAAAATGAAGTAGAAAGGAAAAGGAATAGTGAAATAGGGTGAGAGCTCTCTTTGGTCGTGGGTTTTTGAAATGTGAGTGGGGAAGAAGATGAGCACATGTCTATTTTAACAAAAAGGGGATTTTTATTGAAAGTCCATTTATTTACCCTTTTGCCATTAATGAGATGGCAACTTCATTTAAATCTTAAAATTCCACTTCACTTAGTTTCAAATGAATTTTGGTCCAACATAAATGTTTGTTTTGAAACTTTGAAGCTCAAAGTAATATTTTATTATTTAAAATATAAGACCGAAACCCGAAACAATATTTTAATATTATTTTCACCCGACCCCTAAACTCGGGTGTTACATTACCGGGTATTAAGCTTTGTGTCTGAATTAGGCTCCAATTTGGGGGTTGAATTCGGGATTTAGCTTGATTTTGAAGCTCACAATCAAGTATAACCCCCCCCCCCCCCTTACCCACTTGTTCTACACACCAAAATTTGAGGAAAAAAATCCTAAAAGGGTTCAAGGAAAATCCGAAAATTTTCTGAAAATTCTCTTGAGTTGGCTAGATTTTTTTGGAAGAAAAATTGGAGTTTGGAGCAATTTTCCGGAGGGAGTTCGAACCATTTCGAGAAGCTTTAAGTTCGAGTTCGTCGTTCGTCGATTTCTTGGTAACTTTCTAACTTTTCGTTCTTTTTTAAGTTGATTTTATCGTTTGTTCTTGGTTGAATTTTGGTGTTTTTGTTTGTGTTGTTTGTGATTTTTAGGTTGCTTTCTCAAGGTTGGAAATTGTTCACAATTTCGGTAATCTTTTTCGTTTTAAATTTTGTTAAAATTTCTAGTTTGATCTTAGACTTTTTGCATGTTTTTAAAAAATGTTGTTAAAGTAATTTTGATCTTTAGAATTGTAGGATTTAATTTAAAGGGTGTTTTGAATTTTAATGCATGAATAAAAGTGAATATATGTGGTTAAATTGAAAAACTTAAATTTAGGGGTTTAATTAGAAAAAGTTATAATGTAAGATTAAATAATAAAGGGCTTGATCTTGAATATTTAAAAAAAGATTTTTATGATTTGTTTTGATTTTAAATAATAGGTGGGCAAAAAATGTTTTTTTTAAGATAAAGATGTTTTTTTAGTAAATAGAAAAAAGGAAAAATTATTAGGGAAAAGGAAAATAAAAATATTTAAAAAATAAATTTTTGAAAAGGGTAAAAAAACTTAAAAAGGGATTTTGGGGAAGAAATAAAGTTCATTTTAGAAATTGGTGGTTTTAAAACTTTAAAACTAAAAAAATGAAAATGAGTTTAAAAGGAATAAAAATCTTTTAGGGAGAAAACATAAAAAGAGAAAAAGATAAAGAAACATAAAAAATAGTAAAAAAATGTAAAAAAGAGTTGTAGCTTAGAAAACAATAAAAAAGCAATAAAAAAATAAAGACTTTTAAAAGGTAGAATAAAAAGGGGTTAAATACAAAAGAATAAAGATTTGCTTGCTTGTTTAGAAATAGGTGAAAACTTAAGATTAGAGACTAAAACTTAGATAGAAACTTTGTTTTGTTGAAAAATGTTCTTCACAAAAATAAAATACACTTAAGCATATTTAAACCTTAACTTAGGAATAAAAGACTTAGATGTTTTTAGGGTTTTTAATAATCAAACTCAGAATAAAGAATAAAATGCTCAACGCACTTAAATTTCCTTGTTGCTTGAAAAGTGAGAACATAATTTAATGCGGTGTCTTATCAAACGGGAATGACGTGTTAGCGCCAGAAATATTGGCGGTGATTAAAGTTCATCTCCTGGGCGATAAGGTCGTTAAAATAGACTAATATTCATTAAACGGACAAGTAAATTCGAACCTTTTTGAACTTGCAAATTCCAGTTTTGAAAAAGATTTTAAAACCAATTAGGTACCAATTTTGGGCGTCGTGGGGGTGCTAACCCTTCCCCACGCGTAACCGACCCCCGAACTTGTTTTATGATTTTCGCAGACCAAAATCGTTGTTTTATTAAAACAAAACATTTTATTAAAAAACCCTATTTTTAAAAGTGATCCAATCACACTTTTTTCAAAAAAGATTGGTGGCGACTCTGTTGATTTTAAAAGTGTTTTTTTCCAAAAAGTCGAAGCCTCCCGTAAAAAGTCGGTTGCGACAACCATATCCTCTAAGATGAAGGTGGCAAGATGGAGTTGAGTTCCTTTACGGATGTAATGAATGCCCCAATAATTGGACTCTCGAATCGACAAATACTTCCTTCCACGAGGACAAATCACATGAGAAAGAATGAGGTGCAAGAGACGATCATGAAGCGGAAAGAAAGTGGTTTGGCTGTTCATGACACATGAATTTGAAGGATAAGGTCATTTTTCAATTTCAATACCCTCATCGGGAAGACCAAAAGCATTTGCAAGAAAATCGACGGTGAGAGTGACATGCTTACCCAAAACATAGGATTTAATTATTCGAACAGTGGTGCCATCCAGTTGTTTTGAAGAAGAAACAGTGGCATTAGAGTAAAAGACTCGAACAAGAGTAGGATAAGTTGGCCCCTTGAATTTTAAAATTCCATCCACTTAAATTTCGTAAACCTTTTCAAGTAGGCAAAATTAAGTTTGGTTGGGAAATCAAAATCAATGGAGCGAGTTTCCTTAACCGGTGTGGATGCAAAAAGGTTTCGAAAACGTTCACTTTCCTTAGAGCTTCTAAAATAATATTCTAAAGAGTTTCAAGGTGGAGGAGGGTTGGATGCAATCCCCTTCCCCTTAGAAGCCATAGTCTTTATTTTTGACATCTTTAAAAAAATATTTTGATAATTCAAAAATGATAGAATTATAAAAGGATGTTTAAGGATGTCTAAAATGATTTTTGGGTGGATTGAAACTAAAATTTTTGGCTTAAATATTAGGTTTGGTCGAAATTTTCTAAAGGGAAAAATTGGTTGAGGCTTTTTCACAAACACATGGTGTGCAAATGTTGAAAATAGAGGTTTTGAGAGAAATTTAAACAATGGGCAAACCTCCTACAGCAAAAACAATAATAACTAACAATGATAAGTTCTCTAACATCACCTAATTCAGCCAATAATCCCAAATTTTCAAATAAAATTCGAATGAAAATTTTAGAGTTTTAGAACTTACCCAAAAGATGATTTTGAAGAAAAACAACTCAAAAAAGTAAGAGCCAAATCTGATTTAGAGATGAAAGACTCAAGAAATTCGTGTTGAATGCTTGAAAATTCGATTTGGATTGAAGGAAAAGAGAGGTTTTTCAATTGGGGGCGTTTTGGGAGTGTTCTAGTCGAGCAAAGGGGGTTTTTAAAGAAAAATGTACGTATTGAACCTTTTAAAAACTGTCTTCCCAGCCATTTAGCCTAATGGGATCGATCCTTCGGGTTAGGCGATCGATCCGTTTAGTGGATCAAAAAATCGGACCTTACTGCCAATTTTGGGATCAATTCCTTTACATAGGGGATCGATCCTTTTTTGGGTTTTTACATTTTAGGCACAAGGATCATTAAAGATGGAGATTTAAACTCTAATTGAGACATCCTATATCATATGAATGATATGAAATGAGTTTAAATGTATTAGAAATTATCTAAGGACATGCATGTCAACATGAAACAACGAGATATGCATTTTACATCATATATCAAATTTTAGTCCTTTAAATGCACACAATGAAGTTCATTTCAAGTCACATACACTCAAAGGCTCTATAGGTGCCTAAGCATGCATTTTGACAAAAAATAACAATATCATATTCTCAAAATTCATTATAAAAGATCATACTAAGCATAGAGAACATGATTTCACATGATCAATCAAATATTGCACATTTAAGGTGACCTTCAAACATACTTTAAAACATATAAACACACATAATCAACATAAATGAATAAAGATTGCATGTTAAATGAAATGTTACAACTTGAACCAAGATAGGTGAATTTGGCCTTATCATCTTCAAGTATCCTTCCTTCTAGTGTGTCTAGAGCTTTCAAATTTCTTCATTTTGCTCACCATGGCTCCAACACACCTACAATAAGGAACTATGCATGTTTTGGTACCCAAACTCTTTTGGGTCCATGAGTGTTAGTTTCTAATATTCTAGTCCCTTTTGGAATCCATTTAGATAAAAGATCATATTCTTTGTTAGCAATGAGTCCTTTAGGAACCCAAATGCTTTTAACTAACTTTCTATTATATGATCTTTGAGGACCACTATATCTATATCCATTAAAGTTCTTTCTAACATAGTTGGATTTTGAATTTTCACCTTTTTCGATTAGTTTTGTCCCAACTTTGTTGAAAGAAGCTTTAAGATCATCAAGTTCCTTTTGATGATCATCATGGACCTTTGAAAGTAAGTTGTGCAAGTCTTGATTTTTCTTTTCAAATTCTTTTATTTTAACTTGCATTTCCTCAACTCTACTTTCAAATTCCCTATTAGATTTGGAAAGAGAATCGTTTCCATTTTTCAATTTTAAAATGATTTTTCTATTTTCCAAAATTGACTCTTCAAATTCCAAAGCTAATTCATCATAAGCCTCTTGTAATTCATCAAAAGTATAATCAATTGAAAAAGATGAATTAGAGGTTACCATAGAGTCATCCTCAATAGCCATGAGACACAAGTTGGCTACTTCATTCTCGTCCTCATCGGATGATTCATCATCGCTCCAAGTAGCTACATGAGCCTTGTGCTTCTTTTTCTCATAGCTCTTTTTCTTCAATTGGGGACAATCGAACTTGATATGTTCTAGCTTTTTGCACTCATAGCAAATGATTTGATCCTTCTCTTTGATGTCGTTCTTGAAGCCCTCTTTTCTTTGGAATCTCCTTCCTTTGTTGGACCTTATGAATCTTTTAAATATCTTGGAAAACATAGTTGTAACGCCCCGGTTTTGGGCTTAGAAGTTTTGGGCGTTGACCGGTTTGGTCAAAGTGTTGTTCGAATCTAAGAGAGTGAATTTAGGAAAGCTTAGTTCGGGTTGCATTAAAAATATGGAAAAATGTTCTAAAATCATCTTTTAATATATTTAAGTGAACTGTGAAATCAATTTTGGAAAATGAGTTTCGGAAGGGTGACATTTTGGCTAGTGACCAAAATGTAATTTTTGAAAGTTTTGTGACTATTTTAGAAAGGATTGAAACTTTGAATCTTTAAGGAGCTATTTACCCAAAGGGAGTTTCTCCAGATTTTTCTAAGATATTTTAATGATTAATTCTGATTTTCAAGCAAAAGAAAAGTGGAGGGAAAATCATTTTGGTTATTTTGTAACTAATTCTCATATTTTCCAATTTCTCTTTTCTCTCATTTTCTCTCAACCCAAACACTTTCTCTCCAGAGATTTCCTTCTGATTTTGTCACTCATTTCTCTCTTTTCAATCTTCTTTTGATTCCTAATCATCATATCTTCAAAACCTCTCAATTTGATACTTGATTCATCAAGCTTTTTGGTTCCAAAAGAGGAGAAACTCAAGTTTGGAGGTAAGAACGTCCTTCTCCTCTGAACTTCAAGTTCTTTAATGAAATTCCTAAGTTCTCAATCCTTAATTGATGTTTTATAAATGGCTTTTAAGATTGTTTAATGGATCTTGGCTTAAAATGCAAGATTTGGTGTGTTTTTGATGAAATTTCGTTGGATATTTTAAAGCAGTGTTTTAAGGTGTTAAAATGATGATTAATGAATGTTAATTTGATAAGGAATTGAGTTTTGATTAATGCAATCCCGGATAGGTTGAATCTTTCGGGTTGACTTTGGTTTTCCCCGTGTGACTTTCTTAATTCGGGTCAACCGTCTAGGCCGGGTTAAGGGGGTTACATTTGGTGGTATCAGAGCTGAGTTCTCGAGTAATTGGGAATGAATGTGTGCATGATTGAAGTGTGTATGCTTTGTATGCTTGTTGAGTGGAAGCATGTTGAGTGAATTGCATGTATGTTGCATTTGAGATGTATGTGGAGATGTAGCATGTTGTGGGTACCCATTGCCAAATAAAAGCTAATGAAATGGTGTTGATTTTGAATGAAATTAAGCTTGAATACTTGGATTGCTTACCTTGCTGGGCCTGACTTTGTTTTATTTGTGTTGTGATTGCATGGTAAAAGTATGGCACCACGTAGAGAGTTACGAGGTAATGTGCGAGCTACGGCTCCTAATGAGAACGAGAATGAGGAAAACACGGGTAGTGCGGTGTTACCTCCTCCTCCACCTGGTGGTGGTGGTGCTGGGGCTGAGGAAGCTGGAGCTGCAGCTGGCGCTGGAGCTGCTGGACCTGGGGCTGGTCAGGGGCAAGCTATGCCTGATATGACGATGTTAGTACAAGCTATTGCTGGTGCTTTTCAAGCAGCAGTAGCTGGGGCTCGTGGAGCGGGGCATCAGGAAGATGCTGGAGTTAGACTACCTTTGGAGCGTTTGCGCAGTCTTGGTGGGACTGAGTTCAGGGGTATGTCTGCTGAGAGTTCTGAAGCTTGGCTAGAGAGTACCAAGCGAATCTTGGGTCAGATGAGCTGCACGGATGTGCAAAAGCTGGGTTGTGTTGTGTCCTTGCTGCAGAAAGATGCGTATACATGGTGGACAACCACTATTGCTGGGATGGCAGAAGCTGATGTGACTTGGACATTCTTTCAGAATGTGTTCAAGCGGAGATATCTTGGTGTGAGATATCTTGATGAGAAGAAGCGTGAATTCATGTCTCTTACCCAAGGGAGCATGAGTGTGGCTGAGTATGAAGTGCAGTTTGTGCGACTCAGTCAGTATGCACCTGAGCTGGTACCTGATGAGCGGGCAAGGTGCGAGAGGTTCCGTTACGGCTTAGAGACGGATGTGAAAATGTATTTGCTGGCCGCCGAGTATGATGATTTTGATGTGTTGGTGGGCCGAGCCAAGGACGTTGAGATGAACTTGAGTTTATCTGCTAAGGGTGCTGGTAAGCGAGCTGCTGAGTATAGTTCTGGAGGTGGACGGAACAAGAGGGGACGTGATCAGAAGTATCAGTCTTCTGCTAAGAGAGGTGGTGGTGCACCTGCTAGAGGAGGTAATGCTAGAGCTGATCCGAGTGCTTGTTGGATCTGTGGTTCACGTGGTCACATGAAACGTGACTGTCCCCGTGCTGTGAGAGAGGTGCAAGCTCCTGTTGCGGCAGCTGGTAATGGGTGCTGGAATTGTGGATCCGCAGACCATTTGAGGCGTGATTGTCCTAGGTTGGCTGGTGATCAGGTGCGTGCTCCTGTTGTTGCTGCACCGCAGAGAGGTCGTGGGCGCGGCCGTGGTAATTTCCAGAGGAGAGAGGAAGGTGGTCGTGGAGTGGCCCATGTTGTGGCTATTCTACCTGAAGGTGGAGGCCAAGCGAGGGTGTATGCTCAGCGTGAGGGAAGGAATGATGCGGATGTGATTGCAGGTACCTTTACTTTGCAATCCTTGTCATTGCTTTCTTTGATAGATTCTGGATCTACGCATTCATACATTTTGCGTGAGCATGCTGAATTGCTTGGTTTGCCTGTTGAGTCTTTGGATGTTGGTGTTCGTGTCACTAGTTCTTTTGGTGAGACTGTTGTGGCTCGTAAGCTTTATAGAAGGTGTCCCTTGGTTGTTCAAGAACATGTTTTTCATGTTGATCTTATGGAGTTGCCCTTTTATGGCTTTGATGTAATCCTTGGTATGGATTGGCTTGCTGAGCATCGCGCTGTTGTGGATTGTGAAAACAAGCGAGTTTCGCTTAAGCTTGCGGATGATTATGAAGTTGTTGTGGTTGGTGAGAATGTGAAGTTTCTTGCCAATGTGGTGTCTACCTTGGAGGCGAGCAGGATGCTGAGGCAAGGTTGCGAAGCCTATCTAGCTTTTGTGATGAATCCTAGCTCTAAAGAGTTGAGGGTGCAAGATATCAGAGTTGTGAAGGAGTTTCCTGGTGTTTTTCCTGAGGAGTTGCCTGGTTTACCTCCTAACCGCGAGGTGGAGTTTGGAATTGAGCTGTATGAGAATACAACTCCTGTGTCCATTACTCCCTATAGAATGGCACCTAAGGAGCTGAAGACGCAGTTGCAAGAGTTGCTTGATCATGGTTTCATCCGGCCGAGTGTGTCACCTTGGGGAGCACCGGTCTTGTTTGTGAAGAAGAAGGATGGCACTATGAGAATGTGCATTGATTACCGTCAGCTGAACAAGTTGACTATCAAGAATCGGTATCCTTTGCCGAGGATTGATGATCTTTTTGATCAATTTCGGGGAGCTGCTGTGTTCTCTAAGATTGACTTGAGGTCAGGGTATTATCAGTTGAAGGTGAAGGATGTGGATGTGCCTAAGACAGCTTTCAGGACAAGGTATGGGCATTATGAGTTCCTTGTGATGCCGTTTGGGTTGACAAATGCTCCTGCTGCTTTCATGGACATGATGAATCGTGTGTTTCATGAATACCTGGACAAGTTTGTTGTGGTGTTCATTGATGATATCCTCGTGTACTCGCGTACTGAGGAGGAGCATGAAGAGCATTTGAGGATTGTTTTGCAAGCTTTGTTGGAGAATCAGCTTTATGCTAAGCTGAGTAAGTGTGAGTTCTGGTTAAGGGAGGTGGTGTTTCTTGGGCATGTGGTCTCAGCTGAGGGGATTCGTGTTGATCCTCAGAAGATTGAGGCGGTGATGAATTGGAAAGTTCCTAAGTCTGTTCATGAGGTCCGTAGTTTCCTTGGTTTGGCGGGATACTACCGAAGGTTTGTGGATGGTTTTTCCAAGATTGCTGCTCCTTTGACGAAGCTGTTGCAAAGAGATGTTAAGTATGAGTGGACGGAAGCGAGACAGCAGGCTTTTGAGAGGCTTAAGGCGGCTTTGACGCAAGCTCATATCTTGATTCAGCCTGAATCAGGGAAAGAGTTTGTGGTTTACAGTGATGCATCCTATGTTGGTTTGGGGTGTGTGCTGATGCAGGAGGGTAAGGTGGTGGCTTATGCATCGCGGCAGTTGAAAGTGCATGAGCGCAATTACCCTACGCATGATATTGAGCTGGCTGCAGTGGTTTTTGCTCTGAAGATCTGGAGACATTATCTGTATGGTGAGAAGTGTACTGTGTACACAGATCACAAGAGTTTGAGGTATCTGATGTCTCAGAAGGAGTTGAATCTTAGGCAGCGGCGTTGGTTGGAGTTGCTCAAGGATTATGATCTGACGATTGAGTATCATCCTGGAAAAGCTAATGTTGTAGCGGATGCCTTGAGTAGGAAAGTAGCTGTTGAGCTGAGGGCTATGTTTGCTAGCTTGAGCATATCGCAAGATGGTGGTCTCGTTGCTGAGTTGCAAGTGAAACCCTCTTTGGTTCAGTTGATCAAGGATAAGCAGTTGCTGGATGATTCCTTGGTGTCGCATGTTCAGGATATCGTGGAGGGTAGACCTTCGAATTTCTGTTTTAATGATGATGGTGTGTTGTGTTTTGGGAGTCGGATAGTAGTGCCTGCTGATGCTGAGTTGAGGCGTGCTATTCTGACTGAAGGTCATAGTAGTCCTTTTGCTATGCACCCTGGTAGTACTAAGATGTACCGTGATCTTCGTGATGAGTACTATTGGGTGGGTTTGAAGAAAGATGTTGCGGAGTTTGTTAGCAAGTGTTTGGTATGTCGGTGAGTTAAGGCTGAGCATCAGTTTCCTTCAGGGTTGTTGCAACCGTTGAAAATCCCTGAGTGGAAGTGGGAACGGGTTACCATGGATTTTGTATCTGGTTTGCCTTTGTCTCCCTCGAAGAAGAATTCGGTTTGGGTGATTGTGGATCGCCTAACGAAGTGTGCGCATTTCTTGCCTGTGCACACCACGTTTTCTTTGGATAAGTTGGCAGAGCTGTACATTGATGAGATTGTGCGGCTGCATGGTGTAACTAAGTCGATTGTGTCGGATAGGGATCCGAGGTTCACATCGCGGTTCTGGCAGTGTTTGCATCAAGCTCTGGGTACAAGGTTGCTTTTCAGTACATCCTATCATCCTCAGTCGGATGGTCAGTCTGAGCGGGTTATCCAGATTTTGGAGGATATGTTGAGGTGCTGCGTGATTGAGTTCCAAGGTTCTTGGGAGAAGCATCTGCCTTTGGTTGAGTTTGCTTATAACAACAGTTATCAGGCAAGTATACAGATGGCACCTTATGAGGCTTTGTACGGGAGGAAGTGTAGGACTCCTCTTTGTTGGGCTGAAACTGGTCAAAAGTTGGTTTCGATGCCGGCTTTGTTGAAAGGGACCACAGAGAAGGTAAAGCTCATTTGTAAGCGGTTGAAGGCTGCTTCTGATCGGCAGAAGTTTTACGCAGATTTGAAGCGTAAGGAGATGGAGTATGCGGTGGGTTACCGTGTGTTCTTGAAGGTTTCGCCTTGGAAGAAGGTGATGCGGTTTGGCCGAAAGGGTAAGTTGAGCCCTAGGTACATTGGACCATATGAGGTGGTTGAGCGTGTGGGTCCTATTGCGTATCGGTTGAGGTTACCTCAGGAGCTGGAGAAGATTCATGATGTGTTCCATGTCTCTGTGCTCCGGAGGTATAGATCTGATCCTTCGCATGTGATGCATGTGGAGGAAGTGGTTTTGAATCCGGATTTGACCTATGATGAGGAACCGGTGAAGGTTTTGGATTCGAATAGCAAGGTTCTTCGTGGCAAGACCATTGAGTTGGTGAAGGTGCTGTGGAAGCATCGAGGTGTTGAGGAAGCCACGTGGGAGCGGAAGGAAGACATGCTGAAGCAGTTTCCTTATCTCTTTCCTTCAGGTAAATTTCGGGGACGAAATTTCTTAAGGGGGGGAGAGTTGTAACGCCCCGGTTTTGGGCTTAGAAGTTTTGGGCGTTGACCGGTTTGGTCAAAGTGCTGTTCGAATCTAAGAGAGTGAATTTAGGAAAGCTTAGTTCGGGTTGCATTAAAAATATGGAAAATGTTCTAAAATCATCTTTTAATATATTTAAGTGAACTGTGAAATCAATTTTGGAAAATGAGTTTCGGAAGGGTGACATTTTGGCTAGTGACCAAAATGTAATTTTTGAAAGTTTTGTGACTGTTTTAGAAAGGATTGAAACTTTGAATCTTTAAGGAGCTATTTACCCAAAGGGAGTTTCTCCAGATTTTTCTAAGATATTTTAATGATTAATTCTGATTTTCAAGCAAAAGAAAAGTGGAGGGAAAATCATTTTGGTTATTTTGTAACTAATTCTCATATTTTCCAATTTCTCTTTTCTCTCATTTTCTCTCAACCCAAACACTTTCTCTCCAGAGATTTCCTTCTGATTTTGTCACTCATTTCTCTCTTTTCAATCTTCTTTTGATTCCTAATCATCATATCTTCAAAACCTCTCAATTTGATACTTGATTCATCAAGCTTTTTGGTTCCAAAAGAGGAGAAACTCAAGTTTGGAGGTAAGAACGTCCTTCTCCTCTGAACTTCAAGTTCTTTAATGAAATTCCTAAGTTCTCAATCCTTAATTGATGTTTTATAAATGGCTTTTAAGATTGTTTAATGGATCTTGGCTTAAAATGCAAGATTTGGTGTGTTTTTGATGAAATTTCGTTGGATCTGTTAAAGCAGTGTTTTAAGGTGTTAAAATGATGATTAATGAATGTTAATTTGATAAGGAATTGAGTTTTGATTAATGCAATCCCGGATAGGTTGAATTTCCTAAGTTTAGCTTATGATTCTTGGTTGTTTTTGAGGTGATCTTGTGGATCTGGTGTTGCTGGAGGTATAAGGATGTTGTTAGGTTCTTTTTAGATGTTAAAAGATGTTAAAGGATGTTAGGTTTTGATGGTTAATGGCTGGGCTTAGTTGAGAAGTGGTTTGGATGCATTTTCGGTTGTGTTTGGTGGCCGAAAATGGAGTGTGGTTGAGAGCAGCGAGTTTAGGTGCTTTCATTGAAGCTATTAATGCATGATGATGCATTAATCTACTGTTTTAATGTGTTAAAACAGGGGAGTCATCTTTGGATCCAAGTGGTGGTGATCCGGAGGCTTGTTTTGGTGCTTCGGCAAGAGGCGAAGTGGAATCGGTGAGTGAAATTGGGTTTTCGGCTTTGAAACCAATGTCTTGGGAGCTTAGTTTAAGTCTAAACAACTTTGCTAAGCTCAAGTGTAAGTTTTCGGAAATACTCTCTAGTGGTGGCCATGATTTGATTGTTGTGCAATGTGGTTTATTGCATGTTTTAAATTCTGTTTTGAAAGCATGATTTAGCATGGTTAATGCTGTTTTTGTAAGCCATATGTTGAAGGAAGCTCAAGGTAAGAGTTCCTTGTTTTTGAACATTGATCAAATGTGGTTTGATGCTTTTAAATGCATGATGAATATGGCTTGGTTTAATGCTTTAGAACAGTGGATAAATTGATGATAATGATGTATATTGGCAAGTGATGTTTTGAAAAGGTTGAGGTCACTAAGGTGGTTAAAAGTCCTTGAGTGAGCCTTGTTACTTAAGAACATCAAGGTGGTTAAAAGTCTTTGGATGATTCTTGTTACGGACACAAAGGTGTTTAAAAGTCCTTGTGTGGTCCTTTCTATGGTGTTTAAAAGTCCATAGGCCAAGGTGTTTAAAAGTCCTTGGGGTCAAGGTGTTTAAAAGTCCTTGAGGTGATTTAATTCATGGTGTTTAAAAGTCCATGGCCAAGGTGTTTAAAAGTCCTTGGGGTCAAGGTGTTTAAAAGTCCTTGAGGTAATTTATATCATGGTGTTTAAAAGTCCATGGCCAAGGTGTTTAAAAGTCCTTGGGGTCCAAGGTGTTTAAAAGTCCTTGGGGTGAAAGTTGATGAACTTGTTTTCAAAGAAATGAATTGTATCACTTGTGGCCAATATGACATGTAATGAAATGAAGCATGAGATGCTTGTTAAAGTATGCTTTTGAGCATGTGTAAATGATGATTTGAAGCATGATTTATAAGTGTTTTATAAATGCATTATTGGATGGTTTTATTGAGCATTCCTCACTAAGCTTTTGCTTACGCTCTCTTTGTTTTCTCAAACCAATATTGCAGAGCATTAAAGTACTTTGAGGGCAGCAAGGAAGGCAAGCATTCAAGTGGTAGTAAAGCTCAAAGTATGGAAGGTTTTTCTTAAGTACATTTAGCTTTTGGTAATTTGGCAATGGGGGACCTATGTGTATGTTTTGGGAGATGTTTTGAACTCCCTAAGTATGTTGAATGTTGTTGAGAATGCTGGTTTTTGTGGTTGGCCTTTATATGCTTGAATTTGGAAGTTTATGCTTGAATGGTTGCTTGTGTAGGAAGCATGCCTATAGATTTGGGGCTTTTCATATATGTGGATATTTTGATGAATTGTTGATGCAAGTATGTCTCATATATGTTGAATTGCATGTCGGCAAAGTTTGGTGGCATTTCGAGCATGATTGGTTGGTCAATTGCATGTTTAAGTATGCATTTTTGGGCAATCTGTGCAGGGTGTTTCGGAACAGCACCTACCGTTTCGGAACGGGTGCCTTAAACAAGCCCAGGCGTCCGAAACGGGAGGGACCGTTCCGAAACGGAAAGGCTACTGCCCGACCCCCGTTTTGGTACGCGTTGCGGAACGGCCCCGTGTTTCGAAACGGGCTGTCTCCCGTTTCGGAACGGGTGACCGTTGGGGGCTGACATTGGCAGTTAAATGTTTTGAAATGTTTGCATTTTGGTCCTGAATCTTGTTTGTGCAATTGTATAAGTTTGGGAAGTCCCTTTGAGCTGAAATTTCACAGAGAAGCATGAAACATGATTAATTTCAAGTTGGTAACTTCAATTTGGGTTAAGTCCTTATAATTATCAGAATTTAAAATTTGGTCCCTAAAGTTGTAAATTGTTCAATTGGGTCCCTGTTAGATCTCTGATGTTTATGATCTTTGAGTATGCTGTTGTATGAACATATCTAAGGCTTAATATGCATCTAGACAAGTTTTAAAAGAAAAAAAAAGGGTCGTTAATCAAGGTTGACTTTCGGGTTGACTTTGGTTTTCCCCGTGTGACTTTCTTAATTCGGGTCAACCGTCTAGGCCGGGTTAAGGGGGTTACAATAGTCATCTCTTTATCTTCATCTTCTCCACTAGAATCAATCTCTTCTTTTGTTGCTTTGAGAGCAACACCAAATTTCTTCTTTTCCACTTCCTTCTTATTTTCTTCCTTCCCTTTTGACATCATCTCATGTGTAAGAAAGAAACCAATGAGCTCATCCAACTTGAGAGTCTTGAGGTCCTTTGTTTCTATGATCGTCTTTTTCTTTGAATCCCATGAATTGGGAAGAGAGTAGATCATCTTCCTCACAAGTTTATCTTTCAGGATCACTTCTCTATAGCCCTTCAATCCATTGATGATCACAGACAATCAACCGGACATGGTTTTGATGTCTTCTTTGGGGTCCATCTTGAAGTTTTCATGATTAAGGTTGAGAAGCCATATTTTGGTCTCTTTCACTTGGTTGGTTCTTTCATGTGTTACTTCAAGTTTATCCCAAATTTCTTTGGCATTGGAACATGATGACACCCTTTCATATTCATCCGGACCAAGAGCACAAAAAATGAGATGCATTGCCTTAGCATTTGTAGAGAATTTTTTATTCTCGTCATTGCTCCAAGTCTCCATGCCACTAGTTGGTGCGGTGTAACCACTCATGATGATCTTCTAAGATTCAAGATCAAAAGCTTGAATGAATAACTTCATGCGGTTCTTCCAATAAGCATAATTAACTCCATTGAAGAAGGGAGGGTTGGTGGTGGGTTGAGAATCGCCCCAAGCTTCAATAGTGGAGGGGGAAGCCATGAATGACCTTGTAGATGATTGCACACTTCTTGGATCTTCTCAAGAGGTTGTAAGACCTTCCAATGAGCCAAGCTCTGATACCAATTGTTTAGTGTAGCAATCGATCGATTAAAACCAAGAGTGAGTGAATTGGATTTTTAAAAGATGGTGGACACTAATTGAAAAGGAGAAAAAATGTAAGATAATTTAGAGTGGTTCAACTCCCTTAATGGAGTCTACATCCACTACCTTAGTGACCACACTAAGGATTTTCCACAAATCCACTAATTTGTCTTTCCTTTAAGGATAAGAAGTAACCTTATACAATTCAATAGACTTATACCTCAAAGTCTATTGAATCCTTTCCCCAAAACAAATACGAAGAAGCAAACTAGGAAATCCTCACAAGGAAGGTGTTTGCAAAGTTTAAGCTCTCTCACACACTCAAAGAAACACTAGCAAAATAATTATAATGAAGAACACTATAGTGTTTACAGGAAAGATCGAAAATTAAGCACAAATTGGACTCTTGATTGCTTGAATGTTTGTATAGACTTTCTTGTTGTTGCTAAGATGGTATTTCTTTGTTTTTGTATCCTCTCAATCAATACTAGTCGTTTGGAGCCGTTAAGGATGACATTAAGTCATCACCTACTAAAAAAACATAGCATTTATAACATGAGGGATCGATCCTTTTATAAAGGGATCGATCATTTTTCATAAAAATATGACCGTTGCAACAAAGGGATCAATCTCATACACCAGGGAATCGATCCTTTTGTACTTTGAGACTTGAAACAAAAATTTATGTGAAACTGTCCAAAAAGGGATCGATCCCTTTCATTAGGGGATCGATCCTTTGTGCCTTGGAGTCTGGAAAACAGCTTTCTTAGTGCAAAAACGGATCATACTTGTTTTGAAAAGATCAGCTAAATTGGAAAACATTCAAAAAGAATTTTTCAAGTTTGTTTGGACTTTAAATTATTTTTGAAAGATTTAATATATTCGATTAAGTCCAAAAATATTTTTCTTTTAATTTGTTATAGCAAAATATTAGTTCAACAAGTTCTAATGTACCTCTCACTATTGGCGATAGTAGTTCTTCCGCTGATGCCACTTTATATCATCAAGTTCTTGGCAAACTAAAATATCTATCATTTACTCGACAAGATTTGAGTTTTGATGTAAATAAACTTTATCAGTTTACACATGCTCCAATGGTTATTCATTGGTCCTTTGTTAAGAGGATTCTTTGATATCTAAATCACACAATACCTCATGGTTTGAATATCACTTCCTCGACTACATCAGCTCTTACTATGCACTCCGATGTTGATTGGGCTAGAAATGTCAATGACTGAGCCTTTATGTCTGTGTATATACTCTATTTTGGTCAAAATCCCATTAGTTGGTCTTCTAAAAAGCATTGTATTGTAGCACAATCATCTACATGGCCTGAATATAGAGCAACTGCATCTGCTCTCGCTGAAGTTAATTGGATTAAAAAGCTTTTCATTGAACTTTGTGTTTATCTTCTAGACACACCCATAATTTATTGTGACAATTTTGGTGCTACTTATCTTTTTCAAAATCATGTTCTTCACAACAAAATGAAGCATATCGAAGTTGATTTCACTATGTTCGCAAACAAGTCCAAAACAAACAAGTGTTTGTTCAACATTTGCATGCATTAGATCAGCTCACTCATACTCTTACGAAGCCTCTACCTTGGCCAGCCTTTCATTGTCATCTTGCCAAGCTGAAAGTTGTTCCACTACCATCAGCTTGAGGGGGCATATTAACACATTAACAACATGTCCTAATATCTAGCAGCAAAAATTGTTTTATTTTATTAGGATAATAGTTTGCTTTTAATTTTTTTTCGGTTGCCTCTCCCAGTTCCAGTGCTTCACCCTGACTAATCTGGAAGAGTTTGTTTTTAATTTAAATAAGTTTGATTTAGTTTGAGTAAGGTTGTTTAGATAATTCTCCATCTATAGAGGTGATTTAGTTTGAATAAGGTTGTTTAGATAATTCTTCATCTATAGAGCAGAAGTTGTTTTTTCTTTCTTGTATTTAAACCATGCTTCCTTCTCAATAATGCATCAAGTCTTTTTCATCATTTTCCATCAGTGATCTTTTAAAACTTACACATTTATACGGTTGTTGAGGATTAGTGGTTCAAATTTAATCAGAATAGAATTAATACGAAGAAGAAATAAAAAACATAGAGATCAAATCACAAAACAATAAAATTCTTAACTAAAGGCAAAAAAATAACATAGTTTTAATATTCTTTTTTTGTTTATTCAAATTTTAAAATTCAAACTTGAAATTTGAACCACTTATTTAAGTTATCTCTAATACCTTAAACAATTTAATAACTTTAATCAAATAATTCAAATTTCAAAATAAAGTTTTGAATTTTTTTTTCAAGTCTGAGTTTTGTTTACCCTATTTCAAACACAATCTTAAATCGTAGAAATTGGTAAAAGATCACCTTACCTTACTCAATCATGGCTTGGATTTTTTTATGAATTATATTAAGGGAAAACTACACCAGTGACCATCGAAGATATTGAGGATACCTATTTGAACCACCGAACTAAAAAAAACGTCAATCACACCATCAAACTTATTAAATCAACCTATTTTGACCACCACCGTTAAAAAATTAACGGAGGGGTGACGGAAGTGCCACGTGGCAGTTTACAGGACATTTTTAAAATTACATGTTTAGTCCCTGTTATTTACTTATTAAATCAATTTGATCCTAATTTTATTTTAATTAAATAAAAATTAATCAACCAATCAAATTATGACACGTGTCATCACCCAATTGGATTAATTTAATTTATTTTGTTTAATATTTAATATATTTTTTCCTTCACCACCTGGTTGAAGGAAATTTAAAGAAGAAAATGAAGATGGCGTTATGGTGGTTCGAACTTGGGACCAAGGGGATAAAACCCCATGCTTTAACCATTGAACCAAACTGCTCTTAGTGCTATAGTTTGCACCTTTTATATACATATCTTATAGTCGTGATACAGTAGTAATATTCTAGCCATGAAACAGGATAAAATTGTGTTTTTTAAATTCTATTTTAATCCTTGGCCTAGTGCTCAATTGCTCATTTGTTTTTTGTTCTGTTTTTTTTTTCTCTTATTATTACATGGACAACCATTTAATCAGAAAAAGCTGAAAAACATATTTTCATGGTTAGTGATGAGCTGAGCTTTCATGTAAGAACTGCCATACAGCAGCAGAATGCTACATTTAAGTTCTTAGATTGATTTCATTTTATCTTGTTTTATTAATTTTTTAAAAAAAATCCGGGTGTTGTGCTGCAGTTCTTTTTCTATGAATGTTTTCTTCTGCAGGACCATGATTCAGCTGCTGGTGAGTTCATATGATTCCAAAAATGGAAAGGAAATTGCAAGGAAATGGAGTAAAATGCAAAGCTAGAAATCCCAGATTCCATTTTTCTTTTTGAATTATTGAAGAAGAAGAAGAAGAAATATGCCAACAGTTTGGTTTTCTTTGAAGAGATCTTTACACTGTAAATCAGAGCCATCAGATGTTCATGACCCAAAAACCAGGAAACAATTGAGTACAATTCTGACAAGGAAAGCAGGAAGGTCTGGTTGTTCAAGGTCCATTGCAAATCTCAAGGATGTCATCCATGGAAGCAAGAGACATTTGGAGAACAACAATTGAGCACTAGGCCAATGAGCAATAGTTCGATTACGAGTGAACAACAATTCGTTGTCGGGGACTATAAGATATGAGCAATAGTTCGATTACGAGTGAACAACAGTTCGATTACGAGTGAACAACAGTTCGATTATGAGCAATAGTTCGATTATGAGCAATAGTACATCGAGTCATCTTCGAACTATTTAATCCTGTTTCATGGCTGGAATATTACTACTGTATCACGACTATAAGATATGTATATAAAAGGTGCAAATTATAGCACTAAGAGCAGTTTGGTTCAATGGTTAAAGCATGGGGGTTTTATCCCCTTGGTCTTAAGTTCAAACCACCATAACGCCATCTTCATTTTCTTCTTTAAATTTCCTTCAACCAGGTGGTGACACGTGTCACCACCTGATTGGAGGAAAAAATATATTAAATATTAAACAAAATAAATTAAATTAATCCAATTGGGTGATGACACGTGTCATAATTTGATTGGTTGATTAATTTTTATTTAATTAAAATAAAATTAGGATCAAATTGATTTAATAAGTAAATAACAGGGACTAAACATGTAATTTTAAAAATGTCATGTTAACTGCCATGTGGCACTTCCGTCACCCCTCCGTTAATTTTTTAACGGCGGTGGTCAAAATAGGTTGATTTAATAAGTTTGGTGGTGTGATTGACGTTTTTTTTAGTTCGGTGGTTCAAATAGGTATCCCCAATATCTTCGGTGGTCACTGATGTAGTTTTCCCTTATATTAATTGTTTCGCTTATGTTTGGAAAGGATTTTTTTGACATTTTTTGTGGCAAATTGTTGATATGCAATACAGAAAAGAAAAAAACTATAATAAAATAAATATTATTATATAATCATATTAAAATCTTAAAAATGAAAATGAAAATTTAATATATAAAGTACAATTATTGGTTATTGCAGTATAGATTACATGACCGACCCTATCTTTCCGTACAGAAAATTGGCAAATTCTTTTTTTTTATCTAAAAATTCAAGAGAACCGAATTTTAAATGTTATATTCTTCCCTAGGCAATCCATGATTGAAAAAAAAATCAGAAACAAAAGTTAAAATAATACCCACTATTAATTAGTTAATCAATTTATAATTTTGCAAATCTTATCACGGACTAAAATCTCCAATCTCCAATCTAGAATTTTATAATTTTAGTTTGCGATGAATAAAACTGTTCAAGAAAAGTATATAATCAGTAATAAAAAGAAAAGAAAACTAAAGAGGGCAAGACGGTTTTTTTTTTTGAACAAAATGCCGTTTTGTGTTTTTTATTACCACTAAACAAATGAAACAAAAGGAATTAAAGACCCTACACAACAACACAAATTAAAGCAGGCCTTGTCCCTGAGAAAGGATAGACCCAATGTCTGGAAAAAAAAAACCAAAGAAACGAAAAAGCTTATACAAAACGACAACATCCCCTTCGATGAACAAGAGGAAAACTGGGGGGTTCTTCAGTAAACCAGATCCAAATACACCCCATTCACCAATTTCTGCTTCAATTTCTTGTACGAGGCCGACCCAAAATTCCGATTACCATGCAATGCCTTGTTCATTATCAGCCTCCTCACCAGATAGATCTTGACGCCGCAACATTCGACCAGCTGTTCCATTTGAAATACAGCTAAGGACGATCAGCTTCAACCACATGCAAGACTTGGTTTGGCACATCTTCGATCCAGAGACCTTCGACGCCTTCTTTGCCGAGCGCCGCGAGCGAGTGTGCAGATTTGTTCCCTGACCTTGGGGAGAAGACGAATCGGCAGCAAGGTATTTGTTGTACCAAGCTTTTTATATCAGCAATTATGGTTCTAATCTCTTATGAATCGTCCATGGTTGCCTGTAATTTCGTGATTAGAGTTCTTGAGTCACTCTCCAGGATTAGACATTGGAACCCTAATTCAATAGCAAATTCGACGCCCTGCTTTGCCGCCCATGCTTCAGCTTGTAATACCGAGATATATGTTGGCTGAGGTAAAATTCCAGAGCCCATGACTTGTCCATTTTCATCCCTTATTAGGAACCCTGAAAATGCCTTATGTTCTGCAAGTACACAGCTGGCATCTACATTTATCTTAAAGAACCCAGCTAGTGGAGGACTCCAGTGTACAACTTCTATTACTTGAGGGCTAGAATAAACTCCCAAGGTATCTTTGTATTCAATTACACAGCCTCTGATGAAATCTGTTGTGCCAATTACAGTAGAGATTTTTCCTTCGTGTATGTATTTGTTTCTTGAGTGCCAAATTGCCCACACAGCGTAAATCACTAATTCAATAGAATGACCCCCTGTATGTTTGAATAACCATGATAGCCACTCAAAATATGTTAAAGAACCCACCACTGCTGGCCAAGTCACACCTAAACAGTGCCATAGTTGCTGTGAAAAAGGGCATTCACGAAATACATGTTCTAAACTTTCAGTTTGACTATTGCATCGAGCACATCTAGCATTTGGTGATATACGTTTGCGATGTAGGTTCTGAAACGTAGGTATGTAGTTCCATATAGATTTCCAAGTAAAACTTCTGACCTTAGAAGGACACTCTGCACTCCATAGTAGTTTATATGTTTGCTTGTCTTCAATTGTGGCCTGGTTGTTATTTAGGAGCATCCGATATCCACTTCGGATCGTATATAAGCCTGTTCGCTCGCCTCTCCAGACAAGCTTGTCATGTAAAGGGGAAGCTGGGAGAGAGATACTTAGGATAGCTGTAGAATCCTGCTGATTGAAATGTTGTCGTATCAATTGTACATTCCATTCTCTTGAGTTCTGGTTCATTAGATCATTAACAGTGAATAATCCTCCCACTCTTGGGGAATCGACCAATCTGCTCTCTCTCCCTGGCAGCCAAAAATCCTCCCAAATTGAGACATGAGTACCGTCCCCTATGCTCCATTTCAGACCTTTCTCTAATAATCCTTTCGCACTCCAAATTCTACGCCACGTGTAAGATGGGTTCGCCCCTAACCTGGACCTCAAGAAAGTTGTATTAGGAAAATACCTTGCCCGAAAAACTCTTGAAAGCAGCGATTCTGGATTTTGTAAGATTCTCCAAGCTTGTTTTGCTAACATAGCAATATTGAACTTTGACAAGTCCCGGAATCCCATTCCACCGTCTTCTTTTAGCATACAAAGCGAAGACCAATCACACCAGCGAATCCCCCTTCTTGCCCCTGATTTTTGCCACCAATATCGAGCAGAAATCCCTTCCAACTCCTTACAAAACGAGGATGGCAGAAGAAAACAGTTCATTGCAAACAGCGGTGTTGCTTGCAAGACTGATTTAATAAAAACCTCTCTTCCCCCCACTGATAAAGGCCTAATACTCCAGCCTTCAGTTCTTTGTTTAAACTTCTCCTTTATTCCTCGGAAAGCAAGATTTTTGTTTCTTCCCACAATCGCTGGCAACCCCAGATATTTTTCTGGATTCATGCACCTGTAAAATCTGACACACTTCTTGCCTCAGTCGATCACTGACATTTGAACTAAATAATATCCTTGACTTTGCAAAGTTTATCTCCTGTCCTGAACAACCAGCATACACCCGTAAAATTTCTTTTATCCTCTCTGCCCCATTCTGTGATGCTTCTCCAAATACTAAACTATCATCCGCAAAGAGAAGATGCGTGATAGTTGGTGCATATCTGTTTATCTTCGCCCCCTGAATTGTATTGTTTGCTGTTGCTTTTCTCATCAATGAAGATAATCCCTCACTGCATATCAGGAAGAGATATGGGCTTAACGGGTCGCCTTGACGTAACCCTCTCGAAGGGACAAAGGATGGGCCAACCGACCCATTCAAGCAGACCGAGTAAGTCACTGTTTTTACACATAACATGATTCGTAATATCCACAGCCGAGAAAAACCCATCTTTCCCAACATCGCCTCTAGAAACGGCCATTCTACCCTGTCATACGCTTTACTCATATCCAGCTTTAGTGCAAAAGATCCATTTCTCCCATTTCGCTTGTTTTTGAAACAGTGTAACACTTCATACGCAAGCAGAATATTATCTGTTATAAGCCTCCCCGGTACAAACGCCGATTGGGCCTCGTCAATGCATAAGTGCAAAACTTGCTGAAATCTATTTACAAGCATTCTCGAAATGATCTTAAATAACACATTACATAAACTTATGGGCCGAAAATGCGTCATACGCTCCGGTTTACCAACCTTAGGAATTAAGACGATGCGTGTGTGGTTTATAAGTTCGAAATCATGCTCACCGTTTAACATGTCTATACAGTACTGTGATACCTCCGGACCCACGATATGCCAAAATCTTTGGTAAAACACAGCCCCTAGACCATCCTCTCCGGATGCCTTCAATGGACCCATTTCTTTCATAGCTATCAGCACTTCCTCACTCGTAAATACCCTGTCAAGAGCATCATTCATCTGATCAGTAATACATGTTTGCACTCCATCAAGAATTTCAACAGGATCATCCACACCATTTGAATGAAACAACTCAGAAAAATAATTTGTAGCTAAATTTAACAGTTCGTCAGTCGAATCAATCGAATTCCCCATATCGTCCAATAGGTGCTCCACCCTATTTTTCTTTTTCCGATACGAAGCATATCTATGGAAGAACGAAGTGTTCTTGTCCCCATTTCGTAGCCAGTTTGCCCGAGCACGTTGCTCCCAATACAATTCCTCTTTGTCCATTTCAAAGTTCAAGCTCAGCCTAGTCTCAGAAATTTCCACCAGATTATCATCAGTTGGGGGTTGATCACAAAGTTGATCCAACCTTTTCCGCAAGTCTTTAACTGTAACTTTCCGCGTCATTTTTAATTTTCGAAACCAGTTCTCAAGACCTGTTCCAACCTGTTTCAGTTTTTCAGGCGTGGAACCAACAGACGCATTCCATAGATTTCTGACCTCTGGTTCACAGGAGTCTTCCAACAGCCACGATGCTTCAAACCGGAAGTGCCAAACATTATTCTCCTGATGAGTTTCTGCCGTATTTAGCAACAGCGGACAGTGATCCGAAATCGAGTGCGATAAATGATCAAGAACATAACCTGGGAACAAATTAAACCAAGATGAATTTGCGACTCCTCTGTCCAGTCTCTCACGAATGTTGTTGCTACTAAATTTCCCCTTTTCCCATGTATACCATCTCCCTCTATAACCGATATCCTCAACTGCACAATCTGATAATACTCTTCTAAATTCACGCATCTGCCGATCACTACGAACCAGGCCGCCCTCCTTCTCATTTAGAAAAGCAATTTCATTAAAATCACCCACAATTAACCATGGGATATCCGGTGAATCATTAATCTGTCGAAGGAGATTCCATGCAGCAACCCTATTTTGCTCTTCTGGTGCTCCATAAAATCCCGTCAACCTCCAAGTTTTACCATCTGAGTCATCATTAATAAGCACATCTATATGTCTTTGGGAATAGGACCGGAGTGAGACATCACAATTGTTTTTCCACCCGATTGTAAGTCCTCCGCTTCGACCAACCGCGTCAACATCTATGTCGTTCAAAAAACCACACCTCCTTCTAACTTGCGCCATTTGTGCACCTCGAAGCTTTGTCTCAATGAGAAAAACGACGGATGGGTTTAAGTCTCGCAACACATGTTGGAGACGACGGACTGTCCGAGGCATACCCAAACCTCGGACATTCCAGCATAGTAGTTTCATGGCGTACGGCTGGTCTGATTAAACAGACCTGCCGATATCTCAGTTATTGTTTCTCCCTCCTTAACACCATCCTCACAGAATTTAGTAGATGGTTCACCAGCAATTCCCACCTCACATTGTATTCTCTGCCGTTTCCTCCCCTCAGTTTGAGCAATTGGATTATCATCATTTTCCACCATTATAGCATCATTCATTGTGAAAGCCTTTGTAATTAAGATTGGGCCCATGACTACATGTTGTGGAGATTGTGAGCTGGGCCCATTATTTGCAGCAGCTTTTTTATTTCCCATATCCACGTTTTCAGTTACCACACCCGGTTCACTTGCAACATTTTCCCCCACTAACTATTTACCCCCCGGTATGTCTGCAGCAGTTACTTGTTTTCCAACCGTACCGGCAGCCTCTTCAATTAGCCATTTGCTTTTTGCCGCCGCCGCTCGCCGTGGAGGAGCTTTTATCGATAAATCCCAACCAAAAGGAAATTCTCTAGTCGGATATTGCACTCTTAATGGGCAGAAACTCTCCCCATGTCCCAACTTACCACATATAAAGCAAAAAAGTGTAAGTTTTTCATACTCGAATCGAGCATACGAAGTCGTACCGTTTGGAAGTGCAATCTTTTTACGCCTTTTCAATGGCGTTCTGATGTCTATTTTTGCACGGATTCGCATGGTCCGTTGATAGCCTAATTGGATAGCACTTGAATCATACTCAATAAATTCACCGAGAAAGTCCCCAACCTTTTTTGCCACATCCAGAGACATGAAACCAGGTGGTAAATCATGAACAAGAACCCAGTAACTTACATGAAAGAGAGACACCAACATTGGGTCCTCTCCCATAGTTAATCGATGCATGACTAGCAAATGGTTGTTAAAATTCCATGGGGAACCTTTTTCAATACGATCCACATCCACTTTGTGATATAATCTGAATAAAAATCTGTTTTCTCCCAAATCTGAGATTGAAATTCCTCCAATTGGATGCCATACATTTGCTAAAGTAGCCCTCATTGACTGAAAATTTACAATGCTACTGGTTAAAAAAGTGCCTACAAAGCAATTCTCGAAGGTAATAAGGCTTGTCGATTCTATGTTGCACAGCGGCAACACTTCATCCTCCTCCTCCACTATTTCTAGACCCGCCAACTCCTCCTCCACCTTATCCATCAGATTCGAACCAGGAACTCCCAACCAAGAGATAACCAAAAAGTAGAAAAAAGAAGAAAGTGAAAAAGAAACCGTGCTATGAAGCAGAGAGAAACCGTGCTATGAAGCAGGGAGAAACCGTCAGTTGATTTCAAGACTAAAAGTATAATTAAACCTTATTTATCGTAGGGCAAGACAATTTTTTTATAATTTTATTTCTAATACAAAATAATATTTGTGTTGTTTGATTTGAAATTTGGATAATTTTATGTATGCTTACAAAATAAATTATTTAAATTTAGATTACTCAAATAAAATATGTTGGCCTTTACTATTAAGAGTATAAAACTATTATTTAAATTCATGATTTTTTTTAAATAAGTCCCTTAGTTGGAACTTTAAATATTGATCCCTTGCGGTGGAAGTAATGTTTTTTGTTCTCTTCATATTGCTACCATAGACATCAGATACTTTATATTATTCAACTTGTAATTTAATATTTTATATATTTTTTCTTTTTTCGTATTCTTTTTAAATAAGTATTGAGAACCCAATAAGTGGTCCCAGTAAAAAAAATGGATGATATTTATTTTAAGAAATTCGAGTTTACATCGTTTTGTTTTCAAGGTGCATGCGTATTGTCAAAAGGTTAAAAATATATATGAACAGATACTAACTTATAATTACTTTAAAATTATTCAAAAGAAAAAAATGTAAGTATTGATTACCCATATGGGCATATTTGGGTCAAAAACCCTTTAAAAATAATTATATATAAAAATGGCTCCCTCCAATGATCATTTGGAAAAATGACCCCCAAACATGCCACCTAATGGAACCTCGCGTTCTCTGGGAAGCGAGACGCGAACTCGCGTTCTGCAGAGCGCGAGTTCCATCTACGTGGCATCGTTGTTTAAAATAACGGTTTTTCAGGAACTCGCGTTCTTCTGTGCAAATATGGGTTGAAAAACAAGGGTGGGTAGGCCTGTTCGAGCCCAATTTCGGGCTTATAAATAGTATATTTCTAACGAACATCGAGTTTGGTTTCGTAGTACTGGAAATTCTCTATCGTATGACATCAATACGGTCAATTTTTGTCCATTCTAAACTAACTTAAAATGGCTTCTAAAACCTATGGTATCATCCTTTTTTGAATGAAATTGCCTTTGAAGAACAATTGATAATTTCGGCTTAGTAATCGCATAAAAGTAATAAAAAACCGAAATTAAATAAACATTTAAAAGTTTAATTATAATAGATAAAGAAAATTAAAATATGGTATTTAAAAAAACCAAATGTCTCGAATAAATATATTAAAAACATAAGTACATATCCATTAGAAAAAAAGGCTAATGACGTCTATGTCCACTCATTTCGCAGTTGGGTGGACGACGATCCCGATCTGAATTCCTCCGAACAAGATGTGATGCATCTTCCTCGTCCTCATCATCATCATCTGCGATACGCGGACCTCTGCTGGGCCCGAGCGGGGAGTAAAACAAGCTTCACGACGGCGTTTGCTGGACAATGCTAAAGTCAAACTAAGATGACAACGGTGGAATATCGATCAGCGGAGGACCACTTGTCGACATATGGGGACGGTAGGCATTGGAGAAGTCGAAGTCGGGTGGAGGCCTCATCTTCTGGAACATCGAAGGACCACTCAAATTCTAAAATGTTGTGGCAGAAGATGAGGCCACTGCAGTGTCTGTTCGCGGTCTCAGACCACGCTACCTCGGCTGGCTCTGGCTCGTTCGACGTTGCGGGCGTGGGCGGTTTTGGGGAGCCTCGTCAAGCTGTCGCTTGTGCTCCTCGTGAGTAAGGATATGATGCTTCCCAAAGAGCCCATACCACTGAAAGTAATAAAAAGTGACCGAATTGGCCCAATCCCCAATGGGTCGGAAGATGCGTGAGCGATTGGCATATTAGTCAAGCCAAAGCTGAATCGAGTCAGCGTGATAATGGGCCCAGTCAATCTTCATCTTCCCCTGGCGCGTCAGATGGTGGAATTCGCCCAAATCTGGTGGTTCCACTTGCGGAACCCCTTGGACGTACCCGAACTGTCGAAGAACCTGATCTGTAGGATGCCACACAATAATTTCGTAGTTGATCAGCGGCACTCGGGAAAGCCATGCGTGCTGGTGAGCCAGAATGTCGGGTGGAGTGATATGCTGAATCGCCTCAGAATCGTAGGGCATCCACACGAACTAAAAAAATTATAACGTTTGTAACGGTTATATGAAATATTATTGGGAATAAAGTATGAAGAAATTCAAATGAATTTTTCGGATTACCTGATCGTGCGTCATCCTATCCATAAGAAGCATGTAGTCTTGTTGTTTTTTCGGCAGGCCCAGGTGCCTCAGTGTTTCGTTTCACCTATCATTAATAGAAAATAAAAAAATTCGTTAAATAAAATAATTTAAAAATAAAATAAATATAATAAATTGAATAGTACCTCCGAAGAAGCGAAAATAAGTAGGGGCGGGCTGTTTAGGCTGCGGGCTTAAAAAAGGCATCTGAAACCAAGCCCAAGACTGAAGGAGTAAACAACATCCTCCAATTGCTGCTCTATCTTGGTCGACGTTTCTGCACAGCTCTCTAAAAAGAAAGGCCAAGACAACTGCTCCCCAACATTTTTTTCTAGAATCATCGAAATCGGTAAGATGATAAAGCCACATCACGTGCACCTTGGTGCGGGATTTGTCTGGCATCAATATCCCGCCAATAATGCACAAGATGTGGGCACGCGCAAACCGCTGTGAAAATAATAAATAAAACAAAATTTAATAGTAACAAAACAAAAAAAGCAAGAAATATGGATAGTAAAAAATTAAATATTTAAAAAATGAAATATATTAAAAATATATAAATTACTAAAAAAATGAAGAAAAAAATTACCCGGAGTGTTTCGTCATTCGCATGGGGGGAGGGTTTTCAAATTCAGTCTTCAGATAAGATAGGGATATTTTCTCATCGTCCCATACATCCGTTGGGGGCGCCACTTCCACTAGTTGAGCAAATAGATCTGGCCAATTACCAAACGCTATACCCGTAATAAGGTTGTCGTCCGTAGGCAACCCAGATGGTAGGCAACATCCTGCAGCGTTATTGTTGCCTCGCCACACGGAAAATGAAAAGTGTGTGTCTCTGGCCTCCATCGTTCTATTAGCACGCTAATGAACGATGGGTTACACTTCACACCCGCTAAGATCCTCACTACGTGGCCAAAACCAGCTCATTCAACCCACAGCATAATGTCGGGATGAGGTGCGTGGTTGATACGATTAAGGTAACAAAGTAATCGGCGTTCGTATCCCTTCAAAAATAAAATAGTTGGTAATACGAGTAAAATAAAAAAAATAAAAATATAAAAAATTTATTATTCTGAAAAAAATAATACCTCTGTTGTTGTCCTGAAATAGTTAGAGTAGTGTTGCGCATCATTTTGTAAGCCCGCCATTGTATCGAAAGAAAAGTAAGTAAGTGTAGTAAAAACATAGAAGAAATCATGTTCTGGTGCGTAGAGAAGGGTGTAGGGCCACCAATTTAAAGAGGTGCTCGTGTCCTTTGGGAAGCGAGGTTAATGAACCTCGCGTTCTGGGAAACACGATTTTCTTAAGACCTCGCGTTCCACAAGACGCGAGGTTCATTGAAAAGACGCGTCACGCAACAGACGCGTGAACTGAACGGGCAGAACAAACCTCGCGTTCTGCAGAACGCGAGTTTCCAATAAACTCGATTTCTACAGGACGCGGGGTCATGGGATTTTAAAAAGGGATGACTTCCCGCGCGGGAAAGTCATTTATTATACTATAAATATATACATATTATTATTATTATATGTAAATATTATTATTATTATTATTATTATTATTATTATTATTATTACTAATAAATATTATTATTATTATTATAAATAATATTTTTTTTACAATTGTTCGAATTAAATTTACTTATGTGGTGTTTTTCATTTACAATAAATACTCCCAAATCCACCATCATTTACTCATTCCTATTTCACCCAAAATACCCAATGCAAATCTTTGCTCTTCTCATGGAAAAATTTCACGCAACATTTTTTTTCTCGGTACTTATTACGAATCAACAATCACCAGTAAAATGTCACTCAAAAATTTATTACATTTGACATCAAGCGAGGTTAGTAAACGCACCGACAAACAAATTTCTTCCTTGAAATGTTGAATCCCAACACCGTCAGCAAACGAAACGCACTACATTCTGAAGCTTGCGAACGAAACTGGCGTTCGTAACATGTATGACTAGCTCAATTCCTTTGGAGCTAAATACGTCGATTTAAATGTTAAGTTTGATGAGGTCAACGCCGACGAAGGTAGTACGTCTGCACCCATACAACCTGCTCCGACCCCAGTCTCACCAACCAATGAACAAGCTCCATCTTCACCGGATGTTGATGCGGCTGCCGACGAGTTGCAGCTTTTTATGTACAAGCGTAGACAAAGAAAACAATAGCTGATCGAAGAACTTAACTTAAGTTCAGACGTGTCAATTGACTACGATGATTCGGATTAACCATAAACTTCTTAAATCATCGTCGAATTAAGTTATATGACCTATTTTTTTCATCCTTTATGAATGTTCAAAGTATTTGTAATGATGCAATTTATCAACATTTATTACCGTCATTTATTATTCAGTACAATTTGTATTCAATTATATTTTCCCAACACGTTCCATTTATCGTTAAATGACTCAAACACATTACATTACTAGTCTCCAATTGTCTAAATTATTCAAACATATACTCAATTATTCAAACATAACACGAGTACACAGTACCAATATTATTAACTTTGACAGAATCTCTACTTCCACAGAGGGATAAAGGGACCTCGCATTCTACAGAACGCGTTTTTTTTTTTCTTTCTGAAACTCGCGTTCTACATAACGCGATGTCATGGAATCTCAAGGATCTCGCGTTTTGTAGAACACGAGTTTCACAAGGCTGACACCTAGTACAATAATTATCCTTACACACCCGGATTCTCCGAGATTTCCGGTGCCAATAATAAGCCATAAGTGTCCCCTTATATGAAGCAGAACCATAAACCCTAAATATATGTTTGAATAGCCAAAACAAATCGTCAAAATTTTCCAAGTTTTAAAATTTCACAAGTCTTTGAACATATATTCAAATGGCGAGACGAGGAGAATTTCCTACTCTAGTATACTACGATGGGCAGATAATCTTCGATCCCGAACCCGACGTCGTTTTTCAATGCGAAGATCTAGTAACGCTAATGATTCCGAGGAGATTATCGTACAAGAAGTTGGTTAAGGAACTGGAGAGCAATGTCCCGCATTTCCAAAACCAAAATTTGTCCGACTTGAAATATCGGGTGCCAATATCTATATATCTGTTAACTTGATCTGTATGCAGCATTGCGGACAATTCTAATGTGGAGCTCATGCTGGCTACCCACTTCGAGTATTCATTGGGCGGGCCCTTAGAGCTGTATGCATCGTTTTCAGATTCTAATCTTGCTATCGAAATACCAAGCTAGGGACTGGCGAATTTCGACTTCGATCCGAATGCCAACGTTGATAGCCCGACCGCAAGTCTAAGAAATGATTTTAACCTACTACTTGGTACACAGACCCCAGACAATGAGTTCGGTGCATCGTCGTCTGTTGTGCCAAGACATTCGTGGGTAGCTAGTATCAGGTTCGACCTGAACCAACCCTTAAATGATGAATTCGATACGCTAAGAAATGCAATGTACGCTCTATACAATCCGTATAGTTTTGGAGGGGAGGGAGCGTCGTCTTCTTACGTTACGCATGACCATGAAGCATTCAACCCCTTCAATGATTCCTCATATGGACGACACTCAACGTATGTCCCTAGCACGGAGTACGTTCAACCATCTATGAGGAGACATTCTTCTTTTGGTGTTCTTGATTTTGGTCATGGAAATGCGGTTCATGAGCGATCTTGTGAGAGGTCTCGCGATCGTCGACCACCATGCTTGCCTCAAAGAGTAGCGATCGACGATGCTGAACTATGCCAGCTCGCAGGGGATGCTTTTGACGAAGAACCGATTAGAGAACCCGGGCCCGACGGTGACGAGCAGGGGCCCTTCTATGAAGAACAAGAAGACTTGACCATTCCACCAACATCTTTGGAAGATGATTTAAAAGACATCGAAGAACAGCCGACAACAACCAACTTTCCTGTATCAGCAGTTCAAGGACCGTGATGAACATGAACTAGTGCTCAGAATGGGTACGTCCTTTATGTCATTTTCATTTACTATATTAGTTGTTGCTCGCATTCATTTACGACCTCTTTGCATGTGTTGTTCGCCCATAACTATTCAACTGGCATCCCTTAGGCAACTCGCACTACGTACAGGAGGTGGAGGAGATGTTCGAGGAACTGAGAGCGAGAAACAAACATGGCGCAGACTACCTTGAAAAATCCTAATGGAAAAATGGCTTCGATCGTATGACGGGGGTAAACGATGTGGTCACATGACAACGAACTTGGCTGAGACAGTGAACTCATCACTAAAGAGAGTGCGGCAGTTGCCTATCACTTCCATTGTCAAAGTGACCTACTATCGTTTGGCTACCCTATTTGCAACCTTGGGAAGGCAAGCAACTGAGTACATGGCAGGTAGACACATAGTTCATCCGGATTTCCGCACAAAACTGCAGACTCAAGTGCACCAATCAAGAGAGATGAGTGCAACTCTCTTCTCGCGAGAAGGACATAAGTTCCGTGTTTCAGAATTTTCCAGGCGGTTGGAAGGCATTCAGCACAACGCGTATGTGGTAGATCTCAGGGCAAGAACCTGCGAGTGTGGAATATTCCAAACATTCAAATACCCATGCGCACACGTCATTGCTACTTGCGCAAACCAACGGATAAACTATATGAGATTGGTTGATCTGGTATACTTACTCGAAATGGTGTTTAAGGTTTACGAAAAAGAGTTTCCTCCAATCAAAAAATAAGGTTGATCCTTATGTCGTTGACACTGAACCGACCATACGCCCAGATCCAGCACTACTGAGAGACAAAGGACATCTACGGTCTACACGAATACACAGTGCCGAGGATATGGTCGAACATCGATAAAAAACTGGACAAAAGAAACATTGCAGTACATGTAAAAATCTTGGACACACAAAGACCAAGTGTACTAATCGCTCGACCCCTCACCTTAATTAATTCATTGTAATTTGTTTACGCGAGTTCGCCCCTAACTATCGATCAATAAAATCAGTTTAATTCGATTTATAAAATAGGTCATCTTATACTTTCAATCATTCAAAAAAATATGCTAGGATAGCGTTTTCGAAGCGGATTTAAGTCAGTGTAGAATGGACGAAAATTGACCGTGTTGGTGCCATATAATAGAGAATTTCCAGTACTACAAACTCAAACTCGATGTTTGCTAAAAATATACGATTTATGAGCCTGAAATTCCCCTCGAACATTCCTATCGACCTTTGTTTAAAGGCAATTTCATTCAAAAAAGGATTATACAATAGAGTTTTTGAAGCCATTTGAAGTCAGTTTAGAATGGACGGAAATTGACCGTGTTGGTGTCATACGATAGAGAATTTCTAGTACTACGAACCTAAACTCGATGTTCGCTAAAAATATACGGTTTATAAGCCCGAAATTGGGCTCGAACAGGCCTACCCACCCTTATTTTTCAACCCAGATTTGCACAGAACAGAACGCGAATTTCTGAAAAATCGTTATTTCAAACAACAATGCCACGTAGATGGAACCCGCGCTCTGCAGAACGCGAGTTCGCGTCTCGCTTCACAGAGAACGCGAGGTTCCATTAGGTGGCATGTTTGGGGCCATTTTTCTAAATAATCATTGGAGGGAGCCATTTTTATATATAATTATTTTTAAAGGGTTTTTGACCCAAATATGACATACATATGATATGGTATTTGCTAATTGCCATGTACTTTAAATTATTCTCCATGCTTTCAGATATTAAGCCAACCTCTCTCTTTCTCATTCACTTTGAGTTTGACCCGTCGCCAGCCACCGGCTTCTCTCTACCCCAATGGCTGCCCCACCCCGCACTCTCTAGATAATGAGAGAAATAGCCTCTCTTTCTTCCTCTTTATTAGAGCTAAACAAATCTCAAATAACCTTTCTTTCTCTCTTTTCCTACTCCTCCAAGAAAAAACCCTAATTCATATAATAGGGGGTGAGGTACCAACAAGATGATGAACAACTTTCTTTTTTTTATATAAAGTAGTTTACAAGAGGATCGATCGATATGAATGGAAAGCTTTTTGCTTTTGAGGATATGGTAAACTTTTTTTAAGTTCCTTCTTTCTTTCTTTCTTTGAGTCCTTTCCTTTTACAGTGTCTTCAGAATTGCTTTTTCCAAGCTATCTAGTTAGATTATAGCTTTGTTTCTGTTTTTGGGGACTGAGGAACTGTCAACGACATGTACAATTCCCAACCTTTTGCCATGGATTCCGGTAATAGTAGTAGTAGTTTACAATCTTCAAGCGGTGATGATGAAGAGTATGACTCAAGGCATGAGTCAGTCCCAGCTTTTCTGAACACTTCTGGCCACTTTAGTGGCTTATCATATCCACCCTCATCGCTTGGCTCGCACCAGCACCACCAACCACCCACTTTCTTTGACCCTTCGCCCAACTATCTCAATAACACTTTCTCTCAATCTCAACTGCTTAATCTTGATGGGGTTAGGCCACGGAGCCTTAGATCTGACCCCTACTGCACTGACCTTGGTAACCTACCAGGCCAAGGACTCAACCGTGATTCATTCCCAAGCTCATCGTCGATTCAAACAAGGCCACCTCATGACAACAATGGTGTAAGATCATCGACAAAGAACCCCAAGAAGCGAACGAGGGCATCGAGGAGAGCACCCACTACAGTTCTCGCCACCGACACAACGAATTTTAGAGCAATGGTGCAAGAATTCACAGGAATCCCTGCACCACCGTTTACGGGTTCATCACCATATTCTCGAAGGCTCGATCTTTTTGGCTCTGGCTCGGGTATTCGGTCCGGTCATTTTGAAGCTCTCTACCCTCTACGTCCCTCAGCTAAAAGGGTTCAACCAATTGCCAATACCACCATTCCAAGTAACTACCAACTTCCTTCTGATTTGAGCCTAGTAAAGCAGCCTCAGAATATGTTGGACTTGCAAAACCAGAGCCCCGTTTTACCTTTCCAGTCCTTCCTAGACCCTACTCCTCTTCCCCCTTGGGTTAATATGCCTGGCTTCGGGGTCAAGTCCCATGGAAGTTCAGCCCCATCCCTTGATGAACTGGGGTTGAGCCATGGTCAGGTCAATGCCGAGCTGGGTGGTCAAGGAAACCGGAGAGATGGGGTTGGATTGAACCAATATCATTTGAGGGGTTTAGATTGGAATTATGGTAATAGTGGTAGTAACCCACATGAAAAAGGGTTGGAAAACGCTTCTTCTAGAGCTGAAGGTACTGTTGATTCATGGATTTGTCGAAATTACCTTACTACAACTTATATATTGATGTGCACAAATTTGTCATGCAGAACAACTACACAAGTTTTAATGCGGAGTGGCTTTTGCATCAGTAATCCTCTTCTCTCCCCTTAATTTATTCCTTTTTCTATGTTCATTTTAGATATAAAACAAAGAATATTTTCAATTCCATCATTCGGATATATGATGTAATCTATACACAGATATTGTCTTTCTTCTCCTATTTTGGATTGAACACTTACTGTAGTGTAACAATTTATGTTGTTGTTTAGAATAATTCTCTACATTATTATTGTGTTGTTGTCTATAACTTTTGGTTGAGGAACTCAAGTGCAAGTGCAACATCTATATATTATGACAAGGAAAGCAGAAGCTTTTCTTCCTCGTACCATTGTCTGGGCTCCAGGCTCCATCTCCAGCATGGGAAAATAAATAGGTGGGTGGTGTCAATAAAAAGACAGTTAAAATTTTTAAATCCCTATTGTCACGGACTTATTTTCTCAAGCTCAATCCGTGCGGCACTAGCACTCCCGACACAATGCTAGTAAGTCTTACTCACGCAACGATATGGCTAAAAAAGTGAGAACTTAAAAAATGAAGCTTTATTAGCTTGGAGAAAGCTTTACAAGAGAGGGAGCTTGTAGGATTACTAGGATGATTTACAAATGAGGGGTGGCCCTATTTATAGGCACCCACCTCATCAACGGACGGTTAAGATCATTTTGATCTAACGACTACAATTTTGCCTCTTAAAATATCTAGGGGACCTAAACTATTCTAGAGATATCTATAGGCTTCTACATATATCTCTAAGGACCTAAAGTATTCTAGATTACTCCTATAGGTCTACGCTTTTCTATAGGCTTCTAGAATGTTCCAGAGGTGTCCAGACTTGTCCCGAGCCTTTCGGAGTTGTCCTGATGCTTCCCCGAGCTTCCCGAGCCTTCTAGGTCCTTCTGGATGGGCCTAGATGGTTGTGGAGCATCCTGGAACCTCCTAGAACTTTGTGGGGACGTTGAAAGAGAGTTGTAGGCCTCTCTGGGGCATTCTAGAACCTTCCTTGGCTCATGCTTAGCCTTAAAATGCCCATGGGTGCTTTTTGCACGCCCAAAGCTCTTCATTTGGCCTTGGTTGGCCTCGGTGCACTTTGGCGGGGCGTGACATTCTCCCCCACCTGATCTCGCGACGCCCTTGTCGCGTCCTCGTTGGATTGGGATGTTGCTGGAGTGCTTCCCTCGACTCTTAGCTTGCCTCGCCTTTACCCTCGGCTTAGCAGCTCGATCCTGGGTTATCGTACCAGGTTGTACCTTGCCATCACCTCCTTTGATGAAGGCAACAAGTCGCTTTCGTATGGGACATGACTTCATCACATGAGGTCCTTCACATAGGTAGCACTTCACCCTTGTGCTAGCCTTTGGCGCGGACTTAGCCTTTGCGTTGCCATGATTCCCTCTCGTGGGCTTGACCTTGGTGACGCCACCTTGCTTACCCCGTGCAAGCTTGGTCGGTGACTCGGCCTTACCATCGACCTTTGGAGATGATGGGTCGCCCTTGTGCTCTACGTCGAGCATTGACCCTGGCTTAAGTCCCTCGGTGCCATGTCCCTTTAGAGTTGAACTTCCCTTGTTCCTATCAGTGTCCTCAACCGATTGAAGTGCTGAAATCATCTGCATGGATCCCATTTGTGCACTTTCATCGCCACTGTCGGTGTCACTACCTTCTTGGTGCTTGGCTAGGAGTGAACTAAGGGCTTGGCGTTGTGGGCATTCGCGAGTCCAATGGTCACCGTCGCAAATGAAGCAACTGCTTGGTGGTGACTTCCTCGTTCCTTGGAACTCCTTGGGCTTATCCTTGTCCTTGCCTTTCCAAGGGGACGAGTCTCGGTGCCTTGGTAAGTGGCCTTCTCGATGACCCTCCTTGTGATAGCCCTTGTCTCCCCCACCTTTAGCATGACTGCTTTTCTCATCCCTCGGCTTAGAGGTGGTCTCCTTGTGGCTAGAGTAGTCAATGAGACTCTCGGCCACGACAATGGCATCGGCAAGGGTTTGGACTTCCCTTCGCCTTAGCTCGATTTTGGCCCAACTTTGGAGACCATCTATGAAGTTAAAGAGCGAGTCTTTCTCGGACAGATCAGGGATCTCGAGCACCAAACTAGTGAACTCCATCACATAGTCGTGGATGCTCCCCGACTGCTTCAACCTTCGTAGGCGAGCTCTTGCCTCATCCTCGGCATTCTCCGGATAGAATTACCTTTTGAGCTCCCTTTTAAAATCACTGAAGGTAGAGATGGTGCACGTACCTCTCTCGATGTCCAGACGCCTTCTCCTCCACCATAACATGGCGGTGTCGGTGAGGTAAAGTGAGGCAGTTTGAACCTTGGATGCCTCATCCAAATACCCATCACGGCAAGGTATTGCTCTAAGCCATATAGGAAGTTGTCTACTTCCTTAGCGTCGCGTGACCCCGAAAATGTCTTAGGTTTGGGCACCTCGACCCTCCTGGTCTCATATGAGGTGCTTGGCCCCGCGGTCATGGCGTGCTTGCACAACGCAAGGTCGCTTTGTAGTTCCTCAAGCTTGGCACGCATGTTGTCAAGTTCTTGTTGGCAAGAATCACGTACCTTCGAGAGCTCTCCCATGAGAAGATCGTGGATTTGCCCAATCTCCACGCGTAGGGTCTCCTCTAGCTTGATCCTCATTGCCCTCACAGCTGTGTGGATCTCGACATCCTCCGCCTCTAGGCCTTCCACTCGTTGGGTAAGGTCGTCCACCTGAGTGCTCACACCCACCACGTTCTCCTCGACGTGGGTTAGACGGGTCTCAAAGCTAGAGATTGTGTCCCTTGACTTGGCACTTGGCCTTGTCATCTCAGGGTCGACCATCTCCTCGCGCCCTCGTTGCTCATTCATGACCTCCGTGTCAGATGAGCTTACCACTTTGCTCTTACCCAATTTAGCTATGTCCTGAGCGAATCGAACTTGCTCTGATACCAACTGTCACAAACTTATTCTCTCAAGCTCAATCCGTGCGGCACTAGCACTCCCTATACAATGCTAGTAAGCCTTACTCACGCAACGATATGGCTAAACAAGTGAGAACTTAAGAAAAAAAGCTTTATTAGCTTGGAGAAAGCTTTACAAGAGAGAGAACTTGTAGGATTTCTGGGATGATTTACAAATGAGGGGGTGGCCCTATTTATAGGCACCCACCTCCTCAACGGACGGTTAGGATCATTTTGATCCAACGACTACAATTTTGCCTCCTAAAATATCTAGGGGACCTAAACTATTCTAGAGATATCTATAGGCTTCTACATATATCTCTAAGGACCTAAAGTATTCTAGATTACTTCTATAGATCTACACTTTTCTATAGGCTTCTAGAATGTTCCAGAGGTGTCCAGACTTGTCTCGAGCCTTCCGGAGTTATCATGATGCTTCCCCGAGCTTCCCGAGCCTTCTAGGTCCTTCTAGGTGGGCCTAGATGGTTTTAGAGCGTCCTGGAACCTCCTAGAACTTTGTGGAGACGTTGAAAGAAAGTTGTAGGCCTCTCTGGGGCATTCTAGAACCTTCCTTGGCTCATGCTTAGCCTTAAAACGCCCATGGGTGCATTGTGCACGCCCAAAGCTCTTCATTTGACCTTGGTTGGCCTCGGTGCACTTTGGTGGGGCGTGACATCATGCTCCCCTGACCTAGAAAGTTGAAATTTCAAACGGAATGGTCCTCTTAGTCCTAAACCTAAACCTCTATTGTTTCTTACAATTAATTGGACCATGGATGGACCCCAGTACAATAAATCATATGGACAGAGATTATTTTAATTATACATGCGATGAGAAATTAAAAATTTTCAAGGTATTTAACATAGACATAAAATTAGCATGATAAAAAAAAGTTTTACTTATTAAATAAAAAATATTATATTAATTGGGGTAGAGAGGAAAGAGGAGAGATGGATTGAATCGGTGGCAAGAAAGATAGAAGGAATCCTTACCTGCCGCAATCATAAACTACAAGTCAAACTCAAAACAAATAATGTCTTCGATTTAATATATTAATTCAATAATAATTGTTGTTATCTTCTTTCGTTGTCCTTTGTTTGAATAAAAATAATTCCAAAATCGATCTCTATAAAATCAGAAATTAAAGGTCCGCTATTTCTTTCTTTGAATCATATATAGAATCGGCATAAGTATGTGTGGTTCTAGATATGTGTAATAGGTGTTATTTATAAGTTCTTAGGAAAAAAGGCCCAAAACGAATTAAGTTAAATGTTGACAACAGAAAAATAGAAAATTAGTTACTGGATTGTTGATAAAAATATGAGAAATAAAATATAATTGTACTTTATAAATTTCGAGCCTTATTACACCCATTTTTATTAAAAAAAACCAGCTTATCATATACACAATAACTGAATAAACATTTATTTATTTTCTTTTAAAAATTGAAAACTTAATTTTAATAAATTACACAAATTGCCTTAATATTTAAACCGTCCATGAGTATGGGTGAATATGTGACTTTCTCCGTAAGAAAACATAAAGAAAGTTGTAAAACTATTCATTTAATTAAAAGAAAAAACAACCTATGAATATGACATGGTTAATTGATGTACTAATATGACATACGGACACGTCATATTTATTTGTTAGTGGATAGGTGACAACTTTTTTTAAAAAAAAATAACTTCACTCTCATTGGATCGGATAATTATCATATACGTATGGAAATGTATAGTATGCCATTTATTAATAGATGTGTTTAAGGCAATATGAACAATAGACGTTTGTTTTTTGTATTTTTTATGAAAGGTAAAGTGATTACAAGTAGTATCTGTTCTAAATATACTCTCAACTATTTGACAATGAACGCTCAATTACCCTGCTGCAGCTGTTGGTGCTCGAACCCGTGACCTCTAGGAACAACAACTGTTCCCTTAACCACTGAGACAAGTTGGTTCGTGCACAATAGACGTTTGTTAACAATCGTTTGATACAATGTATAAAATAAGAACCGACGAGTTAAACCTTATTAAGGTTATATTTTTTCTTAATCTTTTGATAAGACATACACACTTTATAATAAAAATAGTTTAGATCTGACTCTTCTAAATGAACATCATCTGCTTTTCTATTAGAATTGCGGTCAGCTAATAGAGAGCACAACGAGCGACCGCTCAGGGCCCCTAGTCAGTCTAGGGCCCCTAAAAATAATTATTCTTATTTTTTAAAAAAATACTAAATAAATTATTTAATCTAACAATAAAAAATAATTATTAGCAACCAATTAGATCTTTTAAGCAAGATCAGAGGTTTGAATCATGAAATTGTGAATAGAGCAAATAGGATTGGGAGGGTCGCCCCCATAATGAGTCTGCAATGCACGATCCAGATTAGTCAGTCAATAGGTTGGATACTAGTGGTTAAACAAAAAAAAAACTCAATTCCTTCAATTTTCATAACAAAGCAATGAAGAAAATGTATTTGTCAAAGTTTAATCATGTTTCTATGGTTATTAATGGAATATGAAACTAATTGTTAGAAATAATGAGATATGCTTTTGTTTTATAGGACTACATTTTTTAGTTTTGCACATGTCCTCAAAAATATCTGAAACGACCCTAATTGAAATCACTCGTTGGATTCGATTATAATACTAAAACATATCATCCTAAAAGTTGATTAGTTTTTTTTCATATATGGATTGGTTGTCCTAGATTTTGCCTCACATGGTAGATCCCCTAAACCCTACTCATTGGAATATACACTAAAAGGGAGAAATTATTATACGTGGATGGATGTTGGCTATTAAATGAATGAGAAGAGAGACAGATTCTGGGGTTAAAAAATCTTAGTGTGTCATTTTGAAAGCTTGAAGAAGGATGTAAACATAGCACTATCATATACGCGTATGTGAAACAAAAGCACGACAATGATGAAATGTTTGGAAAACAAGTAAGAATGAGGAAGAGGAGATGTCTGGAATGATGTTAATGGTGGCCCATGACAGAGAGAATAATCTGGTTTTTAGCAATCATCATTGTTTTTCTCATCTTTATCTCTCACTCACTCATGTGATGTGAAACAGAATGCACCCCCTTGTTTTCAAATGAATTAGGGAGATAAAAAGTAGGGATAACTACATATTTAATACCTCACGTATTTTTGCGTTTTTATTTTAGTACTTCATCTATTTTTTTGACAAAATAGTACCTAACATTATGTTTTTGTTCTGTTTTGGTACCCCAACCGTTAAAAACTAACGGAGATGATGACATGGCTTATTTTTAATTGGCATAATCACAGTTTTAGTCCCTAAAATTTATACATTTCTATCAATTTGGTCTAAACTCTATCTATTTAATAATCATCTCAAATATCTGAGTTAAAACTATAAATCCCTCATTCTGTTTCTTCTTCCCCAAAACCTTAACCCCATTTTATTTCTTCTTCTTCCTCCCCGAAACAATGGCAATGATAGTTTCACTCGTGCTCTGTTCCGATATCAAATGAAGGATAAGTGGTAATTGCCATTGTTTTGTTATTCATATGTAATTTAGGGTAAAAAATATAGTTTCAAATCTTTCAAGTTAATTTATCTCCTATAAATAGTTTGAATGAATGAGCTCATCGGGATTCTTCAAGTTTTTAATATTTAATATAATAACATCCAAATTCAAAGTTTCTCCATCACAGTTAAAAAGTAAAGAGATAATTGCATAGATGAGTAAATTCAAGGATTAAAAAACTTGGAAATGATTTGGCTATTATTGTAACCAAGAAATTGTGCCAATCAAGTTAGTGAACTGGGTTACTTCAATACCCAAAAAAAATTAGCAGGGGCATAAACTTCAATGCCACAGGATGAGGATGCACAATGTACGTTGGCAATCTGCACTGGTACAATTGCATAATCTCGAGACTAAAAACATGAGCAGTTATTATTTACAAAATGAAGAACAACAATCAAGAAAATATCATCAACAATGAAGTCAGGCTCAACAAACTAGAGTTTTTTAGAAACATAATCGTCAGATATATCTGCCGATGTCCTTTGGTTCGACGATAATTCTTCCTTCTCTTTTTCTTAAAAATGATCACCTTAACATCTAATGCAGGACATAAAAAGTTTACATGTGCTTGGCATAAAAAACTATTACCCGATGAATAAATGCTAATACTTAATGTTTAAAGTAAATGATCCTGCATGCTCGGACCCGAATGAAAGGATGGGTGAAAATAGTAAGGTGTATGGAATGATGAGATAGGAAAATCGGAGTGAAGCTTACATGTTCCTCAATGGCGGCATGAACAACTATATTGAGACGAAGAAATAAAATGGGGTTAGGGTTTTAGAGAAGAAAAAATAAAATGGGGGATTTAGGGTTTTAACCAAAATATTTAAGACGATTGCTAAATAGATAGAGTTTGGACCAAATTGATAGAAATGTATAAGTTTTGGGGACTAAAACTATAATTATCCCAATTAAAAATAAGCCATGTCATCATATCCGTTTGTTTTTAACAGTCGGGGTACTAAAACAGAACAAAAACATAACGTTAGGTACCATTTTGCCAAAAAAATAGGTGGAGTGCTAAAATAGGAACGCAAAAATAGATGAGGCACTAAATATGTAGCTATCCCTAAAATGTATTAAGTTCTTGGATTATACTATGGAATATATTTAATCTGTTATATTTTTTTGAATAATATATGGGCCGGATTTATAAGAAAATAAAATAGAGAAATATTTTAAATAAAATAAAAATGTAGTAAAAAATAACAAAACAAAAATATATATAACAATTTCTCTATAACTTCATCTTTGATTTTAATCAAATACACATAACACTAATTTGAGCTATCATTAATGAAAGTAGTAAATTTATTCACGCAAATAATAGTTTGTCAAGTCAATTATTATGAAAATATTTTATCATAACATTGACCTCGTTTATTCTGACTTTTTTTAGAAGTCTATAGTCAGAAAACTAATTTTTCATCTTAAGATAATTGAAGTATTTCCCATAAAAATTTACTTCTTTGAGATATCATTTTTCCCCAGATATGACCTACTATGCGATTTATTTTCTTGAAGTCCTTATTGACTTTTACCACGTTTGTGGCATTAGGTTAAGCTTTAGTCACACTTTTATTGTTTTAGCAACATTAGGCTTAGCAATATTTGTCTTAGTAATATTTTCTTGCTTTAGCGATATTTAAAGGCGGTAACAACATTTATTTTAGGAAAATTTTATAGCGCTGGAGCACTACTATTGACGAGCACCGATGAGCACTGATAGGTTAATTTATAAAAAATTTAAATCCAAAGTACTTTATGTGTAATTATAATTTTTTAAAAATTAAAAGTGTAATTTAATTAAAGTATTTTTTAGTTTTAAATTTATTTTAAATTAATATAAACTATCTCAAATCAAAAAATCCTAGGTTTTTTTGCTTTGAAATTAACCCAATTGCCGTCACACCCACCGCCAAACGTCGCCATTGTCGACAGCTGCCGTCGCCAGTCTTAATTCTTTGTTGTAATTAGGTAATTTATCCCTAATTTTTGAAACCCTAATCATCACCCTAACCAAAATTATGTTAATTGGCTTATGTAATTCAAAATTGAGAACCCCAACGCCTTTGCTAAGACCCCAAAATTAGTTTCAGCAAGCCAATTTTTTTTATTGATTCGTAAAATTAATGGTCGACCCGAAACCCCCAATTTTGTTGTTCGTCGTGTGTATCGGTACGGTATTTCCACGCGTACTAGTACGCGTGGAAATACCGTATCGATACGCTATGTGTACCGATACAGTTTTTAGCCACTGGAAAATCAGTGATAATTTACCGTACCGGTACGGTACTCTCACACGTACCGGTACGCTGGATATTAATGTATCGGTATGGTATGTGTACCGATACAGTTTTTGGTCACTGAATTTTCAGCGATATCGTGTAGTACCGGTACGTTACTAATACCAAACCAGTATCAGTACGATACTGATGGCGTACCGGTACGCTAGCTTCAAATGTTGCAAATTGTTCTTACTTAAAATTAACCTCTTTGATGTAGATGATGGATCTAAATTTAACGCCTTCAAAACAAGATACAACAATGATGAAGTGCAAGCGTCTTATCGACATGTGTTCGAGGAAGACAAACACTGAGGTACATTTATTAATAATTACTTGAACTTCCAATGCTTGTCTTGAATAGTTTTAGTTGAGATTAGTGTTTTATGTACTTATAGGAAAAGCGTGGAGTTGTACTTGAGAAAAACATAAGCACTCCTTATCAGAGTGATCAAAAGTTCGAGACACTCATTTAATATGTGCAAAATATTGAAAAGGAGTTTGTGAAAATGAATTCCCATTTTGAAAAATTTAATGGTCAATTTGAGAAATTAGTGCCCATATTAGCAGCGAGCAATGTAAAATGCTCAAAACAAGATGGTGATTCACTAAAAGGAGAGGTTGTACATAATAAATCATTAGAGGGAGATGATTTAAAGAGTATATCTGAAGATATGAACTTATACAACGAGCCATTGAATGCTGATGGTTTAGAGAATAAATCTCACAGGAAAGAAGAACTAACTGCCGGGGTAATAAAGGAAGAAACCGTGAGTGGTATTAAAATACCGATTATGTCTCCATTTATTAATTGTGATATAAAATTTTCTCCCTTATTAGAACGTAGTGGTAAAAGCAAAGTTGAAGCTATTTGAGAAGACAAAATCAAGACTGATAGGGATGTTTTTCTAGAAATTACGAGTGATTTATTTAAATTTGAATTTAGTCCCCAGTGATTTCCTAGTCAACTAGTTACGTTGAAGGAAACTCCAATAAGTAAAAATATGTGGCCTAAAATGTCTAACGGTCAGAAGTCATTGTCAAAGAGAAGTTCGACTACACGTTCTGATGTTACATATGATCTGAAGTCGAAAGATGTGACATCAAAAAAGAGAGCTCGAACTTCTAGAGTGAATACAAAGGTATGTATAAATAATTTTTTATTTTTTATTTAGCATATTTTACTTAAAACTAATATTTTACATATGATAACAGGCAAAAAAAACTACTTTGCAAGATAGTGGAGAAACATGCAAGGTTTATTTTCTTTGTAGAGTGTAAATTCGAAATAAATAATGTACAAATATGTTATTTGAATTACATATGTGATCAATTACTCTTTAATTGCGTAGGTTGGGAACAAGAACAATGTTTGTGATGTTGATAGTGAAGAAGAATTGAAAGATTTGATCCTACATGCTCAAAAAAATTTAAGGAAAAAAAGTTTTAGATTCTACAAAAAAATTTATTTATAAACATTGACATGTAATTTTTTGGTTATTATCATTTGTAAGAGTTTAATTAATGTATTTCATGCAGTATTGTTCTAAGCCAGGTGATACGTTAGCAGAAGTACGTAAGAAAAATCCGAGGATAAGCGATGCGTACAAGCAATATTTGAAGTACTTAACGCCTGAAGAAACCAGAGTTTGCATGAATATTGCTACTTGGGATGATACAGACACGACTCTTTACATGGCAAAAAACAATATGTTGGACGTTGGCAATGCTCGCATTGTTTTTCCAGAAAATTGGTTATCTGATTGGGTAATGTAACATGTTATAATAAACTTTTTTTGTTTTGTTTGTTGTTAACATTAGTATTTTTTGTTTTTAATATTTAATAGTTCATCGATATCTATGTCTACGATTTGCATTTGAGACAAGAGCGAATGCCAAAAGAGTTATATCTCCCTTTGTCCTTTCAGGTAAAAAAAAATATGTTTATGGGCTACCTAGAAATAACATTATTTTCATTTGATGATATTATCCAATTTTTTGTTTGTCGCAGACTTTGATTCAAGATTTTTCACCTGATAAGAAGGCGGGATCACATCATAATCTTTTCAAATTTCATACCCGCTGGATAGATGACTTTATGCCTACTGATAGTAGTAATGTTGAGCAGGTATATTTACAGTTTGTAGTTTGTTTTTATGTAGTTGGCAATGATTTTGAACTTACATGATTTTGCAGGTATATGTGTCTTTGTATGATGCAAAAGGTCACTGGTTTTTATTAGTTGTTGATGTTGTTGAGAGACATAATTACGTTTTGGACTCTCTTGGTAAGTCCTTAACTCATTTATGGGAACTAATATATGAATAGTGTTTAACTATCGATATCTTAATGTTTTTCACGGTTTATACAGCTGACTAAAGCTCTAGTTTGGTTTGCGGGTCATGCTCATTTGGGTCGATTATTTAAACATGCCATAGAAATTTCATTCAATTGCGTACAAGTACCGAAACAGCCAAATTCGTAAGTGTTGGGTTTTTGAGGTGCTCGATTCCTTCAACCAATGTGTTTGCCAAGTTCGGAGAAGTTGGATATTTAGGTGTTTTTGTGGGAATAGAAAGATAGGCAATTGACACGAGGATTTATAGTGGTTCAACCTTCTAACCAAGGTCTACATCCACTACCTTAGCTTCCCACTAAGGATTTCCAAACAAATTCACTAAGAATTTCGTCCCCTTTTCTCGGATTAGGAGGAAACCGTTACACCGATTAAGCTTTCTACCCAAAGCTTGATCAAACACTCTCTTACACAAGAAAGACTTAGCAAACTAGAAATCCCTCTACAAGGTATATGTTTACACAAATAAAGCTCTCATCCAAACTTAAACACTTGAGCAAATTTGACAATTAGGCTCACAAGTGTTGTCTATACAAGAAATTGAACAATAAAGCCCTAAGACAATTTTCTTATCACGATTTTGTTGACAATTGAAGCATTAACCATTACTTGATCCTTGGAGGTCCATTGTATACTTCCAAATGAGTTTGTAGCCGTTGAGGATCGTTGGGGTTGTTTTGGAGCCTTTAGAGACTTTATTTCCCACATTAATTGAAGTTTTGGTGATGTCCGTTTCGGAATAGTCGAGCCCGTATCGGAACGCCCCTCTTCAGAACTAACCGTTGAAGTCTGATGCAGCAATCCGTTTCAAAACACCTCTGGCTGTTTCGAAACACCTTTATCTGTATTGAAATGGTAGCAACCCCGTTTCGGAACGAGTGAAAGTTGAGCTGCAAATTAAAAAGCCGTTGAGAAAATAGTCGTTAGGGATTTTGACCGTTGAGGTCTTTGCCACATAGGCGTATCAAAACGGTGAAGCTTGTATCGAAACGCTATGTAAAAATCCTCTCCCAAATTAAAGCCCGTTTCGAAACAGGTAGAGCTGTTTCGGAACGTTTTGAAACTGTGAATGGTTGTTTCGAAACGCCTAAGGGTGTTTCGAAACGCCTAAGGGTGTTTCGAAACACCTAGGTGGTTTTGTAAAGTTTAGCTTTAGAAAACACTTCAAAACCTCTTAAAACAATCCTCAAACATATTTTTAAGTTGTTTGGACTTAAAGGCACTTTTGAAATCTTTTCAATTTAGTCCAAAACTATTTTTCAATTATTATATAAAAACATTAGTTCTTCAGTAAGTTTAAATATATTATGTTTTTTTCTCCAAATTTTTCTTTGTTAATAGATTAATTTATTTCATATTTGATTCAGGGATGATTGTGGCATGTATACATTAAAGTATATAGAAGCCGATAACAAAAGTGACTGGTCGAATATTTTTTTCACGGTAAAGTATACCATATAGTTTCGTTTTGAAAAAGTGTGATATTTGACTAACGTTATATTTCTATTGTGTAGACAGAAGAAATGAGAGTTGAACGATTGAGAATTTTGGACAAACTTGTTTGTAGCAATCACAATGAAGTTGATCTGTTTAAATTGCCCACAAAAGATGAAGTAGCCGAGGATTAAGAAATTTTAAATTGTAGTGAAACATTTTTTGAGTCTTTTCCTTTTCCTTTTGACTAATTTGAACACTTTATGTTTTATGTTTTTTATTATTTCGATTCATGTTAGTAGTTTTTTGAAGAAAAATTTCCCATTTATACAACAATTACGTTATTTTTACCTTTTACGTTACATACATAAAAATTCAGAAATTCATATAATCCATACAATAACTCATAAACTCCATAACATATTTGATAACAAAAAGAATAATCTAAGTGAATAACAAGTGAATACTCCAACATAATCCATAAAAGAATAACAAGTGAATACTCCAACATAAGTTCTAGCATGCACTCATTGATTCAATTTTGGGGTCAATTTTTGGGATGATTGTGGCATGTATACATTAAAGTATATAGAAGCCGATAACAAAAGTGATTGGTTGAAGATTTTTTTCACGGTAAAGTATACCATGTAGTTTCGTTTTGAAAAGGTGTGATATTTGACTAACGTTATATTTCTATTGTGTAGACAGAAGAAATGGAAGTTGAACGATTGAAAATTTTGGCCAAACTTGTTTGTAGCAATCACAATGTAGTTGATCTGTTTAAATTGCCCACAAAAGATGAAGTAGCTGAGGATTAAAAAATTTTAAATTGTAGTGAAATATTTTTTGGGTCATTTCTTTTTCCTTTTGACTAATTTGAACACTTTATGTTTTATGATTTTTTATTATTTCGATTCATGTTAGTACTTTTTTGAAGAAAAATTTCTCATTTATACAACAATTACATTATTTTTACCTTTTACGTTACATACATAAAAATTCAGAAATTCATATAATCCATACAATAACTCATAAACTCCATAACATATTTGATAACAAAAAGAATAATTCAAGTGAATACTCCAACATAATCCATAAAAAGAATAACAAGTGAATATTCCAACATAAGTTCTAGCATGCACTCATTGATCCAACATAAATTCTTTGTAAACCTTGTGTGAGGATTGGGTCAATTTTTGGGTAGAAAAATTGGTCATTGTGTAAAGGTTTCCTCCTAAGCCTAGAAAAGGGGAAGATCAACTAGTGGAGTTGTTGGAAAATCCTTAGTGAAGCTAAGGTAGTGGATGTAGAGTTCAATTGGAACTTGAATCACTCTAAATCCCTTGTCTTGCAAATTTTTATTTTCCATTTCACCACTAAAATTTCTAAAAATCCAATTCACCCCCCTCTTGGCTTAAATCGATTTTACGATCCACTCAACACTTTGGACTTGACTCATCTTTGTCAAATTTTAAGCTTGCATCCATTGGTGTGTCAGTTGGTTTACAGCCCAACATTCCAGTCTCTGTGAGTAACTCCAGAATGTATTTCCTCTGGTTAATTATCAAACCCTTGCTTGACCTTGCTACCTTCATGCCTAGGAAATATCTAAATTTTCCTAGGTCTTTAATTTCGAATTTCTTGCTTAACAAAGCTTTTGAGTGGCTTATCTCTTCTTCATCATCTCCTGTCAAAATTATATCATCTACATACACTATCAAAATAACCTTTTTTTTGTTTTGGAGGTTACCTTAGAGAATAGTGTGTGATCTGCTAGGGATTGCTTGTATCCATTTTTTAAAATTACTTTAGTGAATCTATCAAACCAAGCTCTCGATGACTACTTCAAGCCATAGAGTGATTTGTCAAGCTTGCAAACTTTCTTCTCACTATCTGCAAATTCTAAACCAGGAGGGATCCTCATGAAAACTTCTTCTAATTTTTCATTAAGAAAAACATTCTTAATGTCCAATTGATGGAGCTTCCAGTCACAATTAATAGCCAAACTTAAAAGAACCCTAACAATATTTAACTTGGCTACATGAGCAAAGGTCTCCTTGTAATCAATTCCATAAGTTTGTGTAAAGCCTTTGGCCACCAGTCTCTCTTTGTATCTATGCACACTGCCATCAGAATTATATTTAATAGAAAAAACCCATTTGCATCCCACTGGTTTATTGTCCCATGGAAGATCAGTTATGGTCCAAGTACCATTTTTCTCTAGAGCTTCAATCTCCTCTTCAACAGCTTTCTTCCACTTAGAATCCCTTAAGGCTTTCTCAACAGTTTTAGGTATTTGCTCTTCATTTAGAGAAGTTGTAAAAGCCTTAAAAGATGGCATTAGATTACCATAAGCAATATACCTCTGAATAGGGTGCTTTGTACACTGTCTCAGCCCTTTCTTTTTGCAATAGGCAAGTATTCAAAATCTAGTAAATGAGAAGTGATTTCAGTTGTGTTGAGTGGATCGAATGATCGAACTAAATGAAGAGGGGGGTGAATTGGATTTTTAAAGTTCTTGGTGGTGGAATTTGCAAATAAAAATGGTAGACAAGGAATTTTAGAGTGGTTCAAGTTCCAAATGAACTCTACATCCACTACCTTAGCTTCACTAAGGATTTGCAACAATTCCACTAATTGCTCTTCCCCTTTTCTAGGCTAAGGAGGTAACCCTTACAATTTTTGGTCAAATTTTCTACCCAAAATTTGACCCAATCCTCACACAATTGAAACAAAGAAGTTGTTGGCTAAAACAAGTATCTCTCAATACACAATCTAGCCCAATTACAAGCACTCAATCTAATTGAAATGATAAGAATGAAAAATACAATTGGGGTTACAAGACAATAATGGGATTTAGGCACAAATGCTTGGATTTGATGTTTGGGTGTTTGCTTTTTGGATCAATAGTTGTTGCTGAAGCTTTTAGAGGTCCCTTTTATACCTTCTCATTGAATTCTAGCCGTTGTGGTTGATGCATTCATCAATAGAGCCGTTGGGGGTGTTCTCTTCCCTCCATAAATGCAGTCTGCAACCAACCGTTTCGAAACGCCCGACCTTGTTTCGAAACATACCAAAATAGAAAGAGTCGTTGGGGTGCATTAAAGAGCCCGTATCGAAACGGGGTAAGCTTGTTTCGATACGCTAAGAAGCCGTTTCGAAACCCGTTTCGGAACATTTTGCCACTGTCAAGGACTGTATCGAAACGGCTTGAGATTGTTTCGATACGCCTTAACTATTTGTTTAAAATTAGTTAAAAACATTTAACGGTCATATTTTTCAAATCATTTTTAAAGCTGTTTCGAAACACTGGATGTCGTTTCGATACGGTGTCTCAATGTTCTTAAGCCGTTTCGAAACTTGTTTCAAAACACGGGTTGGCAGTGTTGAAATCATTTCGATACCCGTTTCGAAACACATGTTCACAGTTTCAAAACTGTTTCGAAACGCCTTAGGCCGTTTCGAAACGGTGACTCGAAAATCATTGTTTTGGCTTTAAGAACACTTAGAAAATATTTGATAAAATTAGTTTTTAACTTAGGCATATTGTTTAAAACATATAGAGAGGTTTGAGGACTTAAAAATTTGTTGTCACATTTTCAATTTAGTCCTTAGGTTCTTTAGTTATATCAAAGTTAAAATATCGGTTTCACAATCTCCCCCTTTTTGATATAACAAAACCAAAGTTAGAATTTTTAAGAGTTTTGAAAAATTTGAATACATTCTAACTCCCCCTCAATTTAAGATGGGTTTTTAAAGTCTTAAAAAGGATTTAAGAATTTAAATACAAGGTTTAAAACTTAAAAACACTTAAAACATTTAAAACGAATTTTGGCTCTTAGATTACTTCTCCCCCTTTTTGTTAGATCAAAAATAATAAACAAGGCTCATATAGAAGAAATAGGGTTAATAGCAATAAGCAATAAGCAATATAATATTAAATTCATAAAATTCAAATATCCAAAACATAAATCTTAAACATTAAGTTCAAAGCATAATCCCAAATAAAATCAAAGCATAGGTTCATAAAGTAAAAGAAATAAAGATGCAAACTTAATCCTAATATGCATAGCTAATATGAGATGACATGAGAATCCTAAGCCTCGTCGTCGTCACCATCATCATCCATGGAATCATCATCGTCCTTGGCTTGAGAGCGACGAAAATTCATCCATTGGCCATAAAAGGTGGAGAAGGACATGTCCATAGCCGTTTGTTGATTCTCAAGGGATGTGAGGCGATTCTCATTTGCAAGGAGACGCTCCCCCACGGATTGCAAGCGGGTATTGATAGCACCAAACCCTCTAGACATGTTAGTGTCCAAAGTGTTGAACCGCTCGGTAAGAAAAGTCGTGAAAGCTTCATTGTTCGCAACTGGAGCTTGTGGTTGAGGTTCAACTTGAGGTGGAGGTGCTTCCCTATCAATACGTTCCCATTGCACATTGTTTACATAGCGAAATCCGGACCTACGGAGAGAAGACTCACCAATTTTTGACTTGCGGGGTTTCGAGAGTCATAGGTGCAATCAAGGTTAAGCTTTCCAAAGATGAAACTTAAAACAGTCTCATAAGTGAAAGATTTTAGGGCATCAGTGTCACGAAGCTTAACATTATTGACTATCTCAGAAAATATGATCTTAACAAGATTAGGGTGCTCACCACGACGAAAACCCTCAAGCCAAAAAATAATCTACTTGACGGATGTGAGAAAATTTACCTCCGGAGGGGCGAAGAAACCACGAGACTATCAAGTGGAGGAACCTATCGTGAGCATCCAAGGTAAGTACCGAACCGGTGTGAGAACCAAAGTGACTCTCATTCTCGATTCCTTCATCCTTAAGACCAAAGGTAGTCTCTAAGTAAGGGATGTCAATGACAATCCTCTTTCCCAAGATAGAAGACTCAAGGCCAACAAATTCGGAGTTGTCTTCACTATTAATGAATTGGGCATTGGAGTAAAAGATAAGTACCATGTGCTTGTAGCAAATATCCGGGATGCTCAAGAGACCAAGGAAACCCCATTCTCTCAAACAGGGGAGGTAACGAAAGAGAAAGCGCTCGAAGTCAAGAAACGTGAGATCAATAACACACTCATGACGAACTTCATACTCCTTGACATAGTTGAAACGCTCCCTCATCTCCGGAGTCCGAAGACTTTTTTGAAACAGCTGGGTGAGATTAGGACGAATACTCGATTCACTTGTTTGACCAGTCTTACGCTTTTTGCTAACGTTCTCCGTAGACATCCTCCTTCATCCTTGCCAAGCTTTGTAGATGAGCTCATAGGTGTGGCTTGAGGCTTTGCATTCTCCAGGCCAAACTTCTTGAGCATATCCTTGATGTATTTTGCTTGATTGATGAAGGTGCCATCCTTCCTTTGCTTGATTTGGAGTCCCAAAAAGAATGAGAGCTCCCTCATCATGCTCATCTCGAATTCACCTTGCATTAGCTTAGCAAACTCTTTGCAATGACATTCGTTAGTAGAACCAAAAATAATGTCATCAACATAAATTTGTACTACTAAGATGTCATTTTTATACCTTTTTATAAAAAGTGTAGTGTCCACCTTACCTTTTTCAAAACCTTTTTCAATTAAAAAGTTTGAAAGTCTTTCATACCAAGCTCTAGGAGCTTGTTTTAAACCATAAAGAGCTTTAGTGAGTTTGAAAACATGATTTGGAAATTTTGAGTCTTCAAAACCCGGTGGTTTTTCCACATACACTTCCTCATTTATAAAACCATTTAAAACGCGCTTTTAACATCCATTTGAAAAAGCTTGAAATCATGATAACATGCATATGCTAGCAACATCCTAATGGCTTCCATTCTAACTACGGGTGCATAGGTTTCATCAAAATCTATTCCTTCTTCTTGAGTGTAACCTTGTGCTACTAGTCTAGCTTTATTTCTCACAATGTTACCACTCTCATCTAGCTTGTTCCTAAAGACCCATTTAGTTCCTATGGTAGATTGATTACTAGGCCTATCAACTAATGTCCAAACATTACTTCTCTCAAATTAATTTAACTCTTCTTGCATAGCCATAATCCAAAAATCATCTTTCAATGCTTCTTTTATATTCTTAGGCTCTATGCATGAGATAAATGCAACATGATTCATTAATCTAAGAGAAGATCGAGTGGTTACCCCCTTGGATGGATCACCCAAGATTTCACCATCTTTGACATAGTTGAACTCCCTTGGGTAGCTCACTTCCTTTTCCTCAAGAGCCAAGTCCTTCAAGGCTTCAAGAGGTGGATCTTGTGTATCCTCTTCTTTTGTTGGAATATCATCCTCCTTTGAAGTTTTTCCTCCATCAAAGGCATTTATGATTCCTACATCATCATCATCACAAGAATCCTTCCTTGGAAGGAGGTTATCATCGAATACAACATGTATAGATTCTTCTACTACTAAAGTTCTCTTGTTAAATACTCGATAGGCTTTAGAGGTTAAAGAGTATCCTATGAAAATAGCTTCATCACTTTTTGCATCAAATTTACCTAAGTTATCTTTTCCATTATTTAAAACAAAAAACTTGCAACCAAAAGGATGAAAATAGCTAATGTTAGGCTTTTTAGATTTTAAAATCTCATAAGGTGTTTTCTTTAAAATTGGCCTAATCATTACTCGGTTAACAATATAGCAAGCGGTGTTTGTGGCTTCCGCCCAAAAATATTTAGGTAAATTATTTTCACAAAGCATGGTTCTAGTCATTTCTTGTAAAGTTCTATTTTTACTCTCAACTACCCCATTTTGTTGAGGAGTTCGAGGAGCCGAAAAATTGTGGCTAATACCATTTTCATTCAAAAACTCTTCAAAACCTAAAATTTGAAACTCGGTTCCATGATCACTTCTAATATGAGAAATTCTAAGTTCAAGATCATTTTGGGTTAGTTTTGAAAATGTGATGAATTTTTCTAAAGCCTCATATTTAGTACTTAAAAATAGAACCCAAGTAAATCTAGAAAAAATCATCAACAAGAACAAATGCATAAGATTTACCACCCAAGCTCATAGTCTTAATTGGCCCAAATAAATCCATATGGATAAGTTGTAAACATCTACTTGTAGAAACATCATTAATGGATTTAAAGGAAGACTTATGTTGTTTACCCTTAGAGCATACATCACAAATTTTATCGTTTGAGAACTTAATCTTGGGTAAACCTCTAACTAGATCAAGGGAAACTAGTTTTTATAAAATACTAATGCTAGCATGTCCTAGTTTCCTATGCCACAACCATGCATCATTTTCATTTTGTGCTACCAAGCATGAATGAGATGTATGTATGTCATCTAGATGCACTATGTATATGTTACCTATGCGATGACCTATGAGCATAATATTATTAGATTTAATGTCAACAATTTTGCACCCATTTTATCAAATAAAACACTAAATCCTTTATCACACAATTGACTTATGCTCAACAAGTTATGTTTAAGACCATCAACATACAAGACATTTTCAATAAGAATAGTAGAGTGATTACCTATGGAGCCAATACCTTTAATGTGGCCTTTGGAGTTGTCACCACTCCTCCACTTTTTGGCTTTAGATCCATGAATCTACTCTTGTCTCCGGTCATATGCCTCGAGCATCCACTATCAAGGTACCATGAGTTTTGACTTTGTGCTTTGACCTTATAGCAATGCCCCCTACAAACAAAGATATTAAGCTTTTGTTTTTGGTACCCAAATCATTTTGGGTCTACGAGTGTTAGCTCCCATTAACTTGGTTCCCTTAGGAATCCAAGGTGACATAGCAACAATATTATTAGATTTTACAAGTTCCTTAGGAACCCATACACTTCTAATCCTTTTAGTTCTACTATGTCTAGGAAGGCTACCTTGTTTGTAGTTATTGGTCCTTTTCTTAGGTTGGTTTGTTTTAAAAGATTCACCTATTTCATGCTTCACACTACCAACATTTTTAAAGGACTCCTTGAGCTTGTTAAGCTCATCCAACACCTTTTGGTGTTCACTATTACATTGAGAAAGAAGGTTATTAAGGTCAACGTTTTCATCTTGGAAGAATTTTAGTTCATCTTTCAACCCTAAAATCTTTTTCTCAAATTTTAAATTAGCTTGAGAAAGTGAGTCATTTTTATCATTTAATTCCGAAATAATTTTCTTATTCCTAATTACCGACTCCTTGTATTTCTCAACTAATTCATCATAGACCTCTTGCAACTCATCATATGCATCATTTAATTCATCATATGTAAAGTCTAAAGATGATGAGTTAGAGGTTACCATGGAGGAATCTTCCTCAAGTGCCATGAGACAAAGGTTAGCCACTTCTTGTTCGTCATCCTCGGATGACTCCTCATCACTCCAAGTAGCAAGCTTGGCTTTGAGCTTCTTCTTCTTCTCAAAGCCCTTCTTCTTGAGTTGAGGGCATTCCGAACGAATGTGACCGGGTTTATTGCACTCAAAGAAAATGATTTGATCTCTTGCTTCTTTGTTTTTACCTTTGAAGTCCATCTTTCTTTGAATTTTTCTTCCCCGATTGGACCTCATAAAGCGTGAGGATCGTTTGGCTATCATAGCCAATTCTTCTAGATCATCCTCCTCACTAGAAGAGATCTCCTCAAGTAATGAAGCTTTGAGAGCTATTCCCATCTTTTTCTTCTTTTCTACCTCTAGCTTTTCTACTCTTTTCTCCTCCTTCTTCTTCTTCTCTTCTTCCCTTCCTTGCTTCATAATCTCATGAGTAAGGAGAGAACCCTCTAGCTCATCAAGCTTTAAAGTCTTCAAGTTTTTGGCTTCTATGATGGCGGTTCTCTTCCCATCCCAAGATTCGGGAAGTGAGTGGAGTAGCTTTCAGACAAGCTTGTCTTCCGGTATAGTCTCTCCAAATCCTTTAAGCCTATTGACTATGGTTGAGAAGCGATCAAACATCTTGGACACCGTCTCATCGGGCTCCATCTTGAAATTCTCATAACTAAGATTGAGAATTCCAATCTTAGTTTCCTTGACATCGTTGGTTCCCTCATAGGTGGTCTCAAGAGTATCCCACACTTCTTTGGCACTCTTAATGGATGAAACTTTAGAGTAGATGTCTGGACCAAAAGAACAAAAGAGCATGTGAAGAGCTTTGTCATTTATTTGTATCTTCTTCCTCTCTTCTTCACTCATCTCCATCTTCTTCTTCAAAACCATCTTCCTTTCACTATCTTGCTTCAATGGAATGTAGGGGCCATCTTCAATGACATCCCAAACCAAGTAATCGTTGGACTTGATGAAGAGGTGCATCTGATTCTTCTAAAACGGATAGTTGTCACCATTGAATAAAGGTGGTTTTGTAGTGGATTGAGACTCATACATGCTCGAACCGGAGGTAGATGCCATCTCTTGATATTTGGATGATCATACTCTTCCTAGGAACTCCTCTTGTGGTTGTTAATCCTCAAAGAGGTAGCCGTTGTGGTTGATGCATTCATCAATAGAGCCGTTGGGGGTGTTCTCTTCCCTCCATAAATGCAGTCTGCAACCAACCATTTCGAAACGCCCGACCTTGTTTCGAAACAGACCAAAATAGAAAGAGTCGTTGGGGTGCATTAAAGAGCCCGTATCGAAACGGGGTAAGCTTGTTTCGATACGCTAAGAAGCCGTTTCGAAACTTGTTTCGAAAAATTTTGCCACTATAAAGGACCGTATCGAAACGGCTTGAGATCGTTTCGATACGCCTTAACTATTTGTTTAAAATCAGTTAAAAACATTCAACGGTCATATTTTTCAAATCATTTTTAAAGTCGTTTCGAAACACTGGATGTCGTTTCGATACGGTGTCTCAATGTTCTTAAGCCGTTTCGAAACTTGTTTCAAAACACGGGTTGGCAGTGTTGAAATCGTTTCGATACCCGTTTCGAAACACATGTTAACAGTTTCAAAACTGTTTTGAAACGCCTTAGGCCGTTTCGAAACGGTGACTCGAAAATCACTGTTTTGGCTTTAAGAACACTTAGAAAATATTTGATAAAATTAGTTTTTAACTTAGGCATATTGTTTAAAACATATAGAGAGGTTTGAGGACTTAAAAATTCGTTTTCACATTTTCAATTTAGTCCTTAGGTTCTTTAGTTATATCAAAATTAAAATATCGGTTTCACAAGTTGAGTTATTACCTTCACTACTATCACAAGCAGCTAGACTAAAGTCCAATTCTCGGCATGTATTAGATTACAAAATAGCCTATGGAAGCATTTTCCTTTTTCTGGTATACACTTTCATTTGTTTGGGAGGTTGTACAGTAGATTTAGGTGAAGTATAAGGGGATGTAGGTGAAACAATAGGTGATGATGGTGAAACTGTAATACTAGGTGAAAGAGTAGTGTGCTTAAAAGAAGTCAGAGGCTCAAGAAGCAAATAATTATCAGTAGGCAAGAAATCCGATGGTAGAGAAGGATAAACCTGACTTCTAGGAGGCTGGAAAACATCCTTACTCTCCCCCTAATTTGTAGTCGTGGGAAAATAAGGTACATGCTCAAAAAAACTGAGATCTAAGGAGGTAATGAATTTTTTAGAAGGAGGATGATAAAATTTGTAACCCTTCTTAAGTGAGGAATACCCAACTAGAACACACCTCGGGAATTTAGGGTCAAGTTTCGATCAAGAGGGATTTGAATTTTTTACAAAAATAGTACAACCAATCACCTTTAAAGGAAGAAGAGATGACATAGGCTTAAAATTGGGGTAACTCTCCAAGAAAACATCTCTAGGTGTCTAAAATTTTAAGACTTTATTAGGCATCCTATTAATAAGATAGGTTGCTGTTAACAAAGCTTCACCCCACAAATATTTTGGAACATTATTTGTAAAAATCAAAGCCCTAGTAACTTCTAACAAATGTCTATTTTTCCTCTCGGAAATCCCATTTTGTGGTGGTGTATCCACACAAGAAGTAATATGGACAATCCCTTTTTGCTATAAAAAAATTCTCCTAAGGACTTAGCAAAGTATTCACCCCCATTATCAGATTTAAAAATCTGAATTTTACTACCAAATTGATTGTCAACCATGTTGTAGAATTTTTTCAAAGGTAGAGGTAACTTCTGATTTTTCTTTAAGTAAATAGGTTCAAGTGGTTCTATTATGATCATCAATAAAGGTAACAAACCACCTAGTACCAGTAGCATTCTTCACTTTAGAAGGACCCCAAATATCATTGTGAATTAAAGAAAATGGTTGGGAGGGTTTATAAGAGGAGGGTAAATATGATGTTTTTGTTTGTTTAGCAAGTTGACATATATGTCATTTAAAAGAACCTGGTTTTTTATTAACAAATAAAGCAGGAAACAACTTTTTGAGATAATAAAAGCTAGGGTGGCCTAACCTAAAATGCCATAACAATGCAAGATCAAATTGTCCTAAAGAAGTAAAACAATAATGGGAAGTAGAAACAGTAGATGGCTGAAGAATGTAGAGACCATTTTGCAAACTAGCACTGCCAATCATCTCCCTTGAGTCCAGTGCCTGCAAAAAACAGCCAGAATCAGTAAATTGCATGAAGCACTTTAGAACCTTAGAAAGCTTGCTAACAGAGATTAGGTTACAAGTAAGATTGAGCACAAATAACACATCCTCAAGTATTAGCCCACCATAAATAAAAATTGAACCACTTCCTTTGATAGATGAGAAAGAGCCATCAGCAGTTTTAATGGAATTTTTAGAAGTGGAAGACACAAAATTAAGAAACAATTCTCTGTTACCAGTCATATGATCAGACGCTCCAGAATCAATAATCCATGCTGACTTACTCTTGGTAGAAATAAGAGCAGTAGGTAGGGAATTGCTCTCTTTACCTGCATCCTCTACCAAGGCTATGTTTCCCTCACTTGGGCTGTTAAAGCTGTCAAACATTTTCTAGAGTTCTTCCATTTGCTGCTTGGTGAAACCACTAGATCCAACATTGGTGGTTGCATAAGATTGTGACTCCTTAGGGGCCTTGTGTGCTGAAAATTTCCCATCTCCTGGTCGACCATGGAGTTTCCAACACTGATCTTTTAGAGGTATGAACGTCCTTCTCCTCTAAATTCTCAGTTCTTTACTGAAATTCCCAAGTTCTCAATCCTTGAATTATGTTTTATTAAAGGTTTTGCAATTGAGTTCTTGATCTTGGCTTTAAAATGCAAGATTTGCTTTAATTTTGATGAAATTCGTATGATCTGAGTGGGCATTGTTTTGAGATGTGTTTTTGATGTAAAATGGATGTATAATTGATGAGAAATTGAGGTTTAATCAATGCAATCCCGAATAGGTTGATTTTCCTAAGTTTTGTTTAAGTTTTTGGTTGTTTTTGGAGTGATCTTGATGTTCTGCTATAGCTGGAGGTATAAGGACGTGATGAGATCCATTTTGGATGTTAATTGAGGTTTATGAATGTTTGGAATTGATGGATCTTGGCTGGGTAGTGTTGTGGAGATGTTTGGATGTGATTTCGGTTGTGTTTGGTAGCCGAAATTTGAGTGTTAATGTGAGCAGCGAGTTTAGATGTCTTGGTTGAGGATATTAATGCATGATGGTGCATTAATCTACTGTTTTGATGTGTTTAAAACAGGGGAGACATCTTCGGATCCTTGTGGTGTTGATCCGGAAGCTTGATTGGTGTTCGGCAAGTGGCGAAACGGAATCGGTGAGTGGATTTTGGTTTTCAGCTTTGAAACCAATGTTTTGAAGGTTTGGGAGCTTAGTTTAAGTCTAAACAACTTTGCTAAGCTCAAGAGTAAGTTTTCAGAAAAACTCTCTTGTTGATGAACCATGAGTTGGTTGAGTGCAATGTAATTGTTTGCATGTTTTAAATTTTGTTTTGAAAGCATACTTTAGCATGTTTATTTGCTGGTTTTATAAGCCATGTGTTGAAGGATGCTCAAGGTAAGAGATCCTTGTTTTGAACATTTGATAAAATGTGGTTTTGTTGCATAAGGATGCATGATGATTAATGGCTTTGTTAAATGCTTTAAAACTGTGGACTATTGTTGTTAAATGATGCTTATTGGCAAGTGATGTTTCGAGAAAGGTTAAGAACACTATGGTGGTTAAAAGTCCATAGGTGGTTCTTGTGTTAAGAACAACATGGTGGTTAAAAGTCCATGGGTGATTCTTGTGTTAAGGTCACAAGGTGGTTAAAAGTCCTTGTGTGAGCCTTGTGTATTTTAAGAACACCATGGTGGTTAAAAGTCCATGGGTGATTCTTGTGTTAAGGTCACAAGGTGGTTAAAAGTCCTTGTGTGGACCTTGTGTATTGTAAGAACACCATGGTGGTTAAAAGTCCATGGGTGATTCTTGTGCTAAGGACACAATGGTGGTTAAAAGTCCATGTGTGGATCTTATGTTGATTGTATTGTGAAATGGAAAGGTTATGGTTATCACTTGTGGCCAATATGACATGTTAATAATTTGAAGCATGAAATGCTTGTTTTAAATGCTTATGTGCATGGATAAAGGTTTTTTTGAATTAAGGTTTATAAAAGTGTTTTATAAATGCATTATTGAGTTGTTTTAAATGAGCAATCCTCACTAAGCTTTTAGCTTACGCCCTCTCTCTTTTCTTAAACCTATAATGCAGAGCATTGAAGTGCGTATAAGGGCAGCAAGAGGTCAAGAATCCAAGTGAAGAACTAAGCTCATGTATGGTGAAAGTTTCTTTACACTATTAGCTTTTGGCATTTCGCAATGGGGAACCTATGTTGATGTTTTGGGAGATGTTTTGGACTCCCTAAGTAGGCTTTATGTTGTTGATTGATGATGGATCATGTAATAGGCCTTTGTGAAGTTGGTTGGGTAATATGATGCTTGAATGGTTTTCTAAATAGGATGCATGTCTATAGAATTGGGGATTTGCTTAATTGATGCCATGTTTGAGTATGGTTGATGCAATTATGTTCCTTATGCATGTAATGTCTTGCTGATATAATTTGGTTGCCTTTGGAGCATGTTTGATGGGTCAATTGTGTGATAAACCAGCGAAATTCTGCAAATCTGGGCAGGCCGTATCGGAACGGGTGCTACCGTTTCGGAACGGGGGCCTGAAATGGCCTAGGCGTTTCGAAACAGGAGGAACCGTTCCGGAACGAAAATGCTACTGCCGAGCCCTGTATCGAAACGTGTTTCGGAACGGTCCCGCGTTTCGGAACAGGTCCTCCCTGTTTCGGAACACTCGACCGTTGGGCACTGAAATTGATGGTTATATGTTTTGAAATCTTTGCGTTTTGGTCCTGAATCTTGTTTATGCAATTGATTGAGTTTGAGATGTCCGTTTGAGTTGAAATTTGACAGATAAGCAAGAAATATGACTAATTTCATAATGGTAACTTAAAACTGGGTTAAGTCCTTATAATTTCCAGAATTTACATTTTGGTCCCTATATTCATATTTTGTGCAATCAAGTCCCTAAATGTGTTCTGATTGCTGTGATCTTTGAACATGCTGTTGTTATGAACATATCTAGGGTTAATGTGCATTTAGATAAGATTAAAAAGAAAAAAAATGGGTCGTTAATCAAGGTTGACTTTCGGGTTGACTTTGGTTTTCCCCGTGTAAACTTCTTAATTTGGGTCAATCGTCTAGGCCGGGTTAAGGGGGTTACATTTGGTGGTATCAGAGCTGAGTTCTCGTGTAATTAGGAATGATTATGTGGGTGATTAATGTATGTATGCTTAGTATGCTTATTGAATGAAGGCATGTTGTGTGAATTGTAAGTATGTTACAATTGTGATGTATGCTATGGTGAAGCATGATAGAGGGACCCATTGCCAAATCAAAGCTAATGAAATGATGTTGTTTTTAATTGGAAATGAGCTTGAGTACTTGGATTGCTTACCTTGCTGAGCCTGACTTTGTTTATTGCATTGTGATTGCATTGTTAGTGAATGGCACCTCGTAGAGAATTGAGGGTTAATACGCGAGCTATGGCTCAAAATGAGAATGAGGAGAATGCTGAAAATGTGGTGGATTTACCTCCTCCACCTGGTGGTGGTGGTGCTGGGGGCGAAGGAGCTGGTGTTGCAGCTGGAGCTGGGGTTGCTGGACCTGAAGCTGGTCAGGGACAGGCTGTTCCTGACATGACAGTGCTGATTCAAGCTATTGCTGGAGCTTTTCGAGCAGCGGTAGCTGGAGCTCAAGGAGCTGGGCATCAAGGTGATGCTGATGTTAGACTACCTTTGGAGCGTTTGCGCAGTCTGGGAGGGACTGAGTTCAGGGGTTTGTCTGCTGAAGGTTCTGAGTCTTGGTTGGAGAGTACCAAGAGAATCTTGGGACAAATGAATTGTTCTGATGTGCAGAAGTTGGGCTGTGTGGTATCATTGTTGCAAGACGATGCATACACTTGGTGGACAACCACTATCTCCGGAATGGAGGATGCTGATGTGACATGGACGTTCTTTCAAAACATTTTCAAGAGAAGGTATCTGGGTGTGAGGTACCTAGATGAGAAGAATAGAGAATTTATGTTTCTTACCCAAGGGAGCATGTCTGTAGCTGAGTACGAGGTTCAGTTTGTCCGACTCAGTCAATACGCGCTTGAGCTTGTTCCTGATGAGCGGGAGAGGTGTGAAAGGTTCTGTTATGGTTTGGTGACGGAAGTAAAGACGTATATGCTAGCTGCTGAATATAATGATTTTGATGTGCTGGTTGGGAGAGCAAAGGACATTGAGATGAATTTGGGTTTATCATCTAGAAGTGCTGGTTCTGGTGCTGGTAAGCGAGTTGTTGAGTATAGTTCCGGTGGTGGACGGAACAAGAGGGGACGTGATCAGAAGTATCAGCCTTCGGCTAAGCGAGGTGATGGTGCGCCTGCTCAGGGAGGCAAGGCAAGAGCTGAACCGAACGCATGTTGGACATGTGGATCGCGTGGCCATATAAAACGTGATTGTCCTCGAGCTGTGAGGGAGGTGCAAGCTCCTGTTGTGGCAGCTGGTAATTCGTGCTGGAACTGTGGATCTACGGATCACATGAGGAGAGAGTGTCCTATGTTAGTTGGTGGCCAAGGGCGTGCTCCTGTAGTTGTTGCACCACAGAGAGGTCGTGGGAACGGCCGTGGTAACTTCCAGCGGAGAGAAGAGGGTGGACGGAATGTGGCTCATGTTGTAGCTGTTCAGCCTGAGGGTGGTGGCCAGGCTAGAGTGTTTGCTCAGAGGGAGGGGAGGAATGACGCGGATGTGATCGCAGGTACTTTTACTTTGCAGTCCTTGTCATTGCTTTCCTTGATTGATTCTGGATCTACGCACTCATACATTTTGCGTGAGCATGCTGAATTGCTTGGTTTGCCTGTTGAGTCTTTGGATGTTGGTATGCGTGTCACTAGTTCTTTTGGTGAGACTATTGTGACTCGAAAGCTTTATAGAAGATGTCCTTTGGTTGTGCAAGATCATGTTTTTCATGTTGATCTTATGGAATTGCCTTTCTATGGTTTTGATGTAATCCTTGGTATGGATTGGCTTGTTGAGCATCGTGTTGTAGTGGATTGTGAGAATAAGCGAGTTTCGTTGAAACTTGCGGATGATTATGAAGTAGTTGTGGTTGGTGAGAATGTGAAGTTTCTTGCCAATGTGGTGTCTACATTGGAGGCGAGTCGGATGCTGAGGCAAGGTTTGACGAATGCTCCTGCAGCTTTCATGGACATGATGAATCGTGTATTTCATGAATACCTGGATAAGTTTGTTGTGGTGTTCATTGATGATATCCTCGTGTACTCGCGTACTGAGGAGGAGCATGAAGGACATCTGAGAATTGTGCTGCAAGCTTTGTTGGAGAATCAGCTTTATGCTAAGCTGAGCAAGTGTGAGTTCTGGCTTAGAGAAGTGGTGTTTCTTGGTCATGTGGTTTCTGCTGAAGGGATTCGTGTTGATCCTCAGAAGATTGAGGCGGTGATGAATTGGAAGGTTCCTAAGTCTGTTCATGAAGTCCGTAGTTTCCTGGGTTTGGCAGGATATTATCGGAGATTCGTGGATGGGTTTTCCAAGATTGTTGCACCTTCGACAAAGTTGTTGCAGAAGGATGTTAAGTATGAGTGGACGGACGCGAGACAGCAGGCTTTTGAGAAGCTTAAGGCAGCCTTGACACAAGCTCCTATCTTGGTTCAACCTGAATCAGGGAAAGAGTTTGTGGTGTATAGTGATGCGTCCTATGTTGGTTTGGGAGGTGTGTTGATGCAGGAGGGTAAGGTGGTGGCTTATGCATCACGGCAGTTGAAGGTGCATGAGCGCAATTATCCTACGCATGACATCGAGTTGGCTGCGGTGGTTTTTGCTTTGAAAATCTGGAGACATTATCTGTATGGTGAGAAGTGTACTGTGTACACGGATCACAAGAGTTTGAAGTATCTGATGTCCCAGAAGGAGTTGAATCTTAGGCAGCGACGTTGGGTGGAGTTGCTCAAGGATTATGATTTGACGATTGAGTATCACCCTGGAAAAGCTAATGTTGTAGCGGATGCCTTGAGTAGGAAGGTAGCTGTTGAGTTGAGGGCTATGTTTGCCAGTTTGAGTATTTCGCGTGATGGTGGTCTTGTGGCTGAATTGCAAGTGAAACCATCTTTGGTTTAGTTGATCAAGGAAAAGCAGTTGTTGGATGATTCCTTGGTACCGCATGTTCAGGATATTGCGGAGGGTAGGCCTTCGGATTTCTGTTTTAGTGATGATGGAGTGTTGTGTTTTGGGAGTCGGATAGTGGTGCCCAATGATGTTGATTTGAGGCGTGCTATTCTGACTGAAGGTCATAGTAGTCCTTTTGCTATGCACCCTGGTAGTACTAAGATGTACAGTGATCTTCGTGATGAGTACTATTGGGTGGGTCTAAAGAAGGATGTTGCTGAGTTTGTAAGCAAGTGCATGGTGTGTCAGCGAGTTAAGGCTGAGCATCAGTTTCCGTCAGGTTTGTTGCAACCGTTGAGAATTTTGGAGTGGAAGTGGGAAAGGATTACCATGGATTTTGTATCTGGTTTACCTTTGTCGCCATCGAAGAAGAATTCAGTGTGGGTGATTGTGGATCGCTTGACGAAGTGTGCGCATTTCTTGCCTGTGCATACTACATATTCTTTGGATAAGCTTGCGGAGCTGTACATTGCTGAGATTGTGCGGCTGCATGGTGTGCCTAAGTCGATTGTGTCGGATAGGGATCCGAGGTTTACATCGCGTTTCTGGCAGTGTTTGCATCAAGCTTTGGGTACACGGTTGAATTTCAGTACATCTTATCATCCTCAGTCGGATGGTCAGTCCGAGCGTGTTATCCAGGTTTTGGAGGATATGTTGAGGTGCTGCGTGATTGAGTTTCAGGGCTCATGGGAGAAACATTTGCCTTTGGTGGAGTTTGCCTATAACAATAGTTATCAGGCAAGCATTCAAATGGCACCTTATGAGGCTTTGTACGGGAGGAAGTGTAGGACTCCTCTGTGTTGGGCTGAAACGGGACAGAAGTTGGTTTCGATGCCAGCTTTGTTGAAGGGAACCACCGAGAAGGTGAAGCTCATTTGTGAGCGTTTGAAAGCAACTTCTGATCGGCAAAAGTCTTACGCGGATTTGAAGCGTAAGGAGATTGAGTACGCGGTGGGTGACCGTGTGTTTTTAAAGGTTTCGCCTTGGAAAAAGGTGATGAGGTTTGGTCGAAAGGGTAAGTTGAGCCCTAGGTACATTGGACCATACGAGGTGGTTGAGCGTGTGGGTCTTGTTGCGTATAAGTTGAGGTTACCGCAAGAGTTGGTGAAGATCCATGATGTGTTTCATGTTTCTATGCTTCGGAAGTATAGATCGGATCCTTCACATGTGATGCCTGTGGAAGAAGTGGAATTGAATCCGGATTTGACCTATGATGAGGAACCGGTGAAGATTCTGGATTCGGATAGTAAGGTTCTTCGTGGCAAGACCATCGAGTTGGTAAAGGTGTTGTGGAAACATCGTGGTGTTGAAGAAGCCACGTGGGAACGGAAGGATGACATGTTGAAGCAGTTTCCGTACCTATTTCCTTCAGGTAAATTTCGAGGACGAAATTTCTTAAGGGGGGGAGAGTTGTAACACCCCAATTTTGGGCTTAGAAGTTTTGGGTTTGGACCGGACCGGTCGGGTTGCGGTTCGAATATATAAGGGTGAATTTAGGAAAGCCTAGTTCGGGTTGCATTAAAAATATGGAAAAATGTCTTAAAATCCTCTTTTATTATATATAAGAGAAAGGTGAAATCAATTTTACAAAATGAGGTTTGGAAGAGTGACATTTTGGGTTAGTGACCAAAATGTAATTTTTGAAAACTGGGTGACTGTTTTAAAAAGGATTGAAACTTTGAATCTTTAAGGAGCTATTTACCCAAAAGAGTTTCTCCAGATTTTTCTGAATATTAATCAATTTAATTAATGGTTTTTAATTAAGTGCAAAATGAGGGAAAAGATATTTTGGCATTTTAACTAACTTTTCTCTAAATTTCCATTTTCTTTTCTCTCAACTTTTCTCTCAACCCAAACACATTTCTCCAGCAAAATTCTCTCTGATTTTGACAACTAAAGATTTGATTTCAATCCTCATTTGATCTCTAATTAATTCTACAACAAAACCTTAGCATTTGCTTATTGGATTTTCAAGAATCTTGGTTCCAAAAAGGGAGAAACTCAAGTTTAGAGGTATGAACGTCCTTCTCCTCTAAATTCTCAGTTCTTTACTGAAATTCCCAAGTTCTCAATCCTTGAATTATGTTTTATTAAAGGTTTTGCAATTGAGTTCTTGATCTTGGCTTTAAAATGCAAGATTTGCTTTAATTTTGATGAAATTCGTATGATCTGAGTGGGCATTGTTTTGAGATGTGTTTTTGATGTAAAATGGATGTATAATTGATGAGAAATTGAGGTTTAATCAATGCAATCCCGAATAGGTTGATTTTCCTAAGTTTTGTTTAAGTTTTTGGTGGTTTTTGGAGTGATCTTGATGTTCTGCTATAGCTGGAGGTATAAGGATGTGATGAGATCCATTTTGGATGTTAATTGAGGTTTATGAATGTTTGGAATTGATGGATCTTGGCTGGGTAGTGTTGTGGAGATGTTTGGATGTGATTTCAGTTGTGTTTGGTAGCCGAAATTTGAGTGTTAATGTGAGCAGCGAGTTTAGATGTCTTGGTTGAGGATATTAATGCATGATGGTGCATTAATCTACTGTTTTGATGTGTTTAAAATAGGGGAGACATCTTCGGATCCTTGTGGTGTTGATCCGGAAGCTTGATTGGTGTTCGGCAAGTGGCGAAACGGAATCGGTGAGTGGATTTTGGTTTTCAGCTTTGAAACCAATGTTTTGAAGGTTTGGGAGCTTAGTTTAAGTCTAAACAACTTTGCTAAGCTCAAGAGTAAGTTTTCGGAAAAACTCTCTTGTTGATGAACCATGAGTTGGTTGAGTGCAATGTAATTGTTTGCATGTTTTAAATTCTGTTTTGAAAGCATACTTTAGCATGTTTATTTGCTGGTTTTATAAGCCATGTGTTGAAGGATGCTCAAGGTAAGAGATCCTTGTTTTGAACATTTGATAAAATGTGGTTTTGTTGCATAAGGATGCATGATGATTAATGGCTTTGTTAAATGCTTTAAAACTGTGGACTATTGTTGTTAAATGATGCTTATTGGCAAGTGATGTTTCGAGAAAGGTTAAGAACACTATGGTGGTTAAAAGTCCATAGGTGGTTCTTGTGTTAAGAACAACATGGTGGTTAAAAGTCCATGGGTGATTCTTGTGTTAAGGTCACAAGGTGGTTAAAAGTTCTTGTGTGAGCCTTGTGTATTTTAAGAACACCATGGTGGTTAAAAGTCCATGGGTGATTCTTGTGTTAAGGTCACAAGGTGGTTAAAAGTCCTTGTGTGGACCTTGTGTATTGTAAGAACACCATGGTGGTTAAAAGTCCATGGGTGATTCTTGTGCTAAGGACACAATGGTGGTTAAAAGTCCATATGTGGTCCTTGTGAATTGTAAGATCACAATGGTGGTTAAAAGTCCATGTGTGGATCTTATGTTGATTGTATTGTGAAATGGAAAGATTATGGTTATCACTTGTGGCCAATATGACATGTTAATAATTTGAAGCATGAAATGCTTGTTTTAAATGCTTATGTGCATGGATAAAGGTTGTTTTGAATTAAGGTTTATAGAAGTATTTTATAAATGCATTATTGAGTTGTTTTAAATGAGCAATCCTCACTAAGCTTTTAGCTTACGCTCTCTCTCTTTTCTTAAACCTATAATGCAGAGCATTGAAGTGCGTATAAGGGCAGCAAGAGGTCAAGAATCCAAGTGAAGAACTAAGCTCATGTATGGTGAAAGTTTCTTTACACTATTAGCTTTTGGCATTTGGCAATGGGGAACCTATGTTGATGTTTTGGGAGATGTTTTGGACTCCCTAAGTAGGCTTTATGTTGTTGATTGATGATGGATCATGTAATAGGCCTTTGTGAAGTTGGTTGGGTAATATGATGCTTGAATGGTTTTCTAAATAGGATGCATGTCTATAGAATTGGGGATTTGCTTAATTGATGCCATGTTTGAGTATGGTTGATGCAATTATGTTCCTTATGCATGTAATGTCTTGCTGATATAATTTGGTTGCCTTTGGAGCATGTTTGATGGGTCAATTGTGTGATAAACCAGCGAAATTCTGCAAATCTGGGCAGGCCGTATCGGAACGGGTGCTACCGTTTCGGAACGGGGGCCTGAAATGGCCTAGGCGTTTCGAAACGGGAGGAACCGTTCCGGAACGAAAATGCTACTGCCGAGCCCTGTATCGAAACGTGTTTCGGAACGGTCCCGCGTTTCGGAACAGGTCCTCCCTGTTTCGGAACACTCGACCGTTGGGCACTGAAATTGATGGTTATATGTTTTGAAATCTTTGCGTTTTGGTCCTGAATCTTGTTTATGCAATTGATTGAGTTTGAGATGTCCATTTGAGTTGAAATTTGACAGAGAAGCAAGAAATATGACAAATTTCATAATGGTAACTTAAAACTGGGTTAAGTCTTTATAATTTCCAGAATTTACATTTTGGTCCCTATATTCATGTTTTGTGCAATCAAGTCCCTAAATGTGTTCTGATTGCTGTGATCTTTGAACATGCTGTTGTTATGAACATATCTAGGGTTAATGTGCATTTAGATAAGATTAAAAATAAAAAAGGGTCGTTAATCAAGGTTGACTTTCGGGTTGACTTTGGTTTTCCCCGTGTAAACTTCTTAATTCGGGTCAATCGTCTAGGCCGGGTTAAGGGGGTTACAAGATGTCACACACGGGCTGACCTCTTCTTGTTTTAGTAGAAGAGGGCGCCTGAGTTACAAGGACATAACTCTCAATAGAGGATGCTTCAGGAATCATGAACGATCTCCTGCTCTTCTCCCTTCGAAGTTTTGAAAAAACTTCCCTAATAGATGGTAAGGGACTGCTGCCAAGAATCCTGTATTTTACTGCATCCCAGTCCCTATTCAGGTCATTCAGAAATTGAAAAATCCTTTTTTGAGCAATAATTTTTCTGTAAAGTGCAGCATCATTGGGAGTCTCCCAATCATGTGCTTCATAAAGATCAAGTTGCTGCCACAGACTGGTCAGTGTGTTGTAAAAAAGGGTGATGCTCATCCCTTCTTGCTGTAAGTTGGATGCTTTGCTCTCAATCCCAAAGAGTTCTGAAATATTGTTAGTGCTGGAGTATGTTTCCTTAACAGCACTCCAGATATCGCTAGTTGTTTCATAGAGAAGAAAGTGGGTACCAACTTCAATGGACATGGTATTGATGAGCCAAGACATTATCTTTCCATTCTCTCGAGCCCACTTTTCAAAACCCTAATCATCAGCAAAGGGTTTTTTAATTTCCCCTGTAATATACCCTAATATGCCTCTTCCAATGAGAAAAAAAATTGACAGATTGAAACCACTGGAGATAATTGTGGCCAACCAATCTATGACAGGTAACAACAGAACCTGGTACCTCTGAAAAATCTGCCAAACCAACAACATTCTCTGTTGTAGATTGCATCTCACTGGAAGTCTGAGAAGTCTCCATGAAAACTTGCGAGAAGGATCGAATTTAGACTGATACCATGTAGAGAAACAGAATATCTTTCTGTTTTATTTAGAAGAACTATATCAATTAAATTACATCTCGTTTACTAGCTTTTAAAGACTCTAAAATAGGACTTTTGGTACATTAGGGAGCCCTACTTACAATAAACTTTTAATTCTAATCCTATTAGGAGATATACTTCAAATAAACTATTTACTCCTAATTATACATTAAGTACAACACTAATACTTCTCTCGAATAACTTACATATACAGGGTTAGTTAAGTTAGTTAAAAGGCACAATCTGGCAGTTTGTAAAGTTTACAGTTTGATCATTGAGTATTGGATGTTTAAATTGAACAAGTAAATGAACTCCAAATTATATGAAATTTTACAGGCTTTTTAATATTGTATTGAATTTCACTGTAGTACAATAGGTTGCATCGAAGGACCTCTAATTTACCAAATTTATAGTTTGGTCCCTAAAACTCGTAATAGTTAAGAATTGGTCCTAAACGTTTAAATATTGTTTCACAAAGGGTCGAATGGACCAATATGTATATTCAGTAATGTTTTGTTTGTCTAATATTGATCAATTATCGACTAAGAAATGAAATTTTACTGTACCGATCACTGTACCGTTCACCGGTAGCACACTCTGACCCGGTTCTCGACCAAGCCGGGAATGGGGTGTTACAGTATCGATACAGTTAAGCATAATTAAACCCAAGAAACAGGGTGTACCGATACGGTTTGGAGTTGTTTCGATACGTTTTGCCACTGGAATTCCTCGTTTCGATACAGGCCTAACATGTATTGGAACGGGTCAATAGTCAAGGTCAACGAAGTCAACCAGTACCGAAATAGGGCTTACCTGTATCGATATGGGGTATGGGCAAAATCAACTCAGACTAATCATCGTACACCCATATCGAAACGACATCAAAGTGTTTCGATACAAGGTTAGTTAAGTTGGTTAAAAGGCATATGTTAAAGGTATACAATGTTCACAAATTAGTCACTCCATTTAGGATGATTCAATTGGATGAGTAAATGAACTCAGAATAGTATGAAAATTTACAGACTTGTTGTTATGATATTGAATTTCATTATGGTATAATCAATTGCATCGAAGGACCTCTAAATTATCAGAATTGTAGTTTAGTCCCTAAAACTTGTAATAGTTAAGAATTGGTCCTAAATGATTAATTATTAATTCATAATGGATAATTTGGACTAAGAATTATATTCGGTATTGTCTTATATACATAACATTGATTATATGTTGACTTTGGATTGAAATTTATCGCATTGATCATCGTATTGTTCATCGATAGCACCTTTCGACTCGCCTCTCGACCAGGCCGGGAAGGGGGTATTACAACTCCACTTTAGTTTAAATCATTTAAACATTTTATCTGATTATATACAATTTCAAAAGTAAGGATTGTAGACACGACCACGTTAGGTTCTATGAATACATAGCCCACTAAACACAGTTATCGTACTCTGGAAACCTCCACATGTTGGAATCCCGAACTGATAGTGCTCCTTGAACCTGTAATCCGACAATCACCCTACGCACGTGAAAAAACAATTCCTAGCGTTGAGCTTACAAAGCTCAGTGGTACACATCTACTCTACTCTACTTCATGCTAATCATAAACATAAGCATATTTGAAACTATTAAGCATATTTGAATGATGTATATTTTGATTTCTTATTTATGAAATTATCTTTTTAAAATAATTTTATTAATTATTAAATTTGTATGTATATATTAATTCTTATTTATGAAACTATTTTTAATATATTTTTATTAATTATTAAATTTATATGTATATATTAATTTTTATTTAAGAAAATATGTATTTTTTATTTTATTCGTTATTCAAATTTAGGTTATTTGTATAATTTTGTTTGTAACTGTTAAGGACAAAAAAGTCTTTAGAACTCTTATATTCAATCCTCTATTCCAAAAACTCCTCTTATGACCTTTTTCAAAATTATAGGATTCACCCCCAATTCCTTATTACAATCCTATATTTACCAAAAACTAAATTAACACATTTGACTAACTAAACCTATAATTGTGGTTCAAACCTCTAATTTTGACTCAAAACTCTTCGCACCAAATAGATCCTTATTAAGATAAGGTATAAAACAAAATAATAGTATAAATATTATATATATATATATATATATATATATATATAAGTTAGGATAAACTTATACAATGTAAAACTTTTTAAGTTTTACACGTTTTCTGGATCGTTAGATGGGGGAAATGGATAGCTCAAATTAACTCCTTACTCTCTTTTTCAAGTGATAATCTTCACATATTTACTATTAATCTCATCCATTCGTTTCACTCATCCAACGGTCCAAAAAACGTGTAAAACTTAAAGAGTTTTACACTGTGTAAACGGATCCTCTCTCTATCTCTCCACATATTTGGACTGAATTGAACAAAAATATAATTATATTTAAAATATTAGACTAAATTATAAGAGTTAGAAAGAAATTGGGGTTAATTTCAAGTTAAAATGATTTTTTTGACTAAATTGAACAAAAATATGATTATATTTAAAATACTGGACTAAATTATAAAAATTATAAAGAAATATGGGTCAATTTTAGGTTAAATAGAGATTTTAGTACTAAATTGAACAAAAAAATATAATTATATTTAAAATATTGGACTAAATTATAAAAATTATAAAGTAGTAGGGGTCAATTGTGAGTTAAGTAAAGATTTTGATGACAAAATTGAACAAAAATATCATCATGTTAAAAATATTGGACTAATTTATAAAAATTATAAAGTAGTAGGGGTTAATTATGGGTTAAATAAATTTTTTGAGGACTAAATTAAACAAAAACATCAGCATATTGAAAATAATTGACTAATTTATAAAAATTAGAATGCAATTTGGGTCAATTCGGGTTAAATAAAGATTTTTAGGACTAAATTGAACAAAAATAAAAATTTTATAGACTTAGCGTGCAATTTATCCCTTTAAAATAAGTTAGCTTATTTGTTTTATTAGTGACACGTGGCACGTTCTGATTGGTACATGAGAAATTTTTTTAACGGAATGGCCATATGAGGTCATGATTTTTAGTTCAGGGGCCAACGGAGGTCACAGTGTATACTTTAGGGGTCAAAACGTCCAAAACAATTTAGGGGGCAGTCCGGTATTTTGTGTATACTTCAGGGGCCAATGGGGCATTTAAAACTTCTTTTAATTATGTAATTTAATATGTGGGTAATGTTGTGAATAAAATAAAGAAGAACAAGAATAAGAACAAGAAGAACAGAGAGATGAGAGAAAGAGGGAGATTTGTATTATTCTCAAAATATAGAATTGTGTACAATGCCTTCAATGAATCATCTATTTATAGGCATAAGAAGTACATAATACATTAAACTCTAATTAATAGAGATAATATTCCTAATAATAAATAAATCAAACTCCTTAGATAAAGTTCTAATCATGATAGACATCCACATAGATAAATATTCATAACACTCCCCTTTGATTGTCTATGAAGATAATGTGCCTCGTTAAAACCTTACTAAGATAAAAACCCAGTGGGAAAAAATTCATTAGTGAAGGAAAAAGAGTACACACATTTTTAATACGCATAACATGTTGCCTCATTAAAAACCTTACCAGGAAAACCCATTGGGACAAAACCTCGGTTAAGGGAAAAAGAGTGCAACGCGTATTTACCCCCCCTCATAAAAATATCACATAAGATCTTTGAATCTTCATAATTCAATCTTGAATATAATCTTCAAATGTTGAAATAGAGTATGCAATAGTGGATAAATCTTCCAAATTATTACTTGAAATGATTCATCAAATAATATTCTTCTAAAAATCATGAGGGACGAAACTTTAAAGAGATATGTTTCGTGTTATCACATTTGATGTATCCACCTTGAGATATAAATTATGCATTATCTCTACATAAAATAGCTTGCATCTTATCTTGTGAAAGTAATTCACATATCTTCTGGATATGTTTAGCCAAACACATTGTGAAACCAATATTTTAATTTTGATATAACTAAAAACCTAAGGACTAAATTGAAAATGTCAAAATGAATTTTTAAGTCCTCAAAACATCCCCATATGATTTTGAGATTATGCCAAAGTTAAAAACAAAGTTTTCAAATATTTTTCTAAGTGTTTAAAGCCGAAACAGTGATTTTCAAGTTCCTGTTTCGAAACGGCCTAAGGCGTTTCGAAACGATTTCATCACTGCCAACCCCTGTTCCGAAACGCGTATCGAAACGGCTTTAGAACACTTAAACCCGTATCGAAACGGCTTCATGCGTTTCGAAACTGTTCTTCATTTTTGACTTGAAAACTATAACGGTTGTAATATTTTTTAACTAATTTTTCAAAGATTAATAGGGTGTTTTGAAACGGGCTCAATCAGTTTTGAAACAACCCTTTACAGTAGCAAAACTGTTTCGAAACGAGTCCATGTGTTTCGTAACGGTTCTTCATTCTGATTTGAAAATATGACCGTTGTAAAGATTTTTAACTGTTTTTTAGAATCGGTTAGGGTGTTTCGAAACGGGATTAGGCTGTTTCGAAACGACCCTTTCCAGTGGAAAAAGTGTTTCGAAACGGCTTTAACACGTTTCGAAACGGGCTCTTAAATGCACCCAACGGCTCTTTCTATTTTATTCCGTTCCGAAACAGGTACCCCGCGTTTCGAAACGGGTTGTTGCATACTGCATTTATGGAGGTGAGATAACATCCCCAACGGCTCTATTGATGAGTGCAACAACCACAACGGCTAGAAATCAATGAGAAGGTATAAAAGGGACCTCTAAAAGCTCCAGCAACAACTATTGATCCAAAAGCAAACATCCAAACATCAAATCCAAGCATTTGTGCTAAATTCCCAAATTGTCTAGAAACCCCAATTGTAATTTTCATTCTTATCTTGTTCAATTGGGTTGAGTGCTTGTAATTGGGCTACAAATTGTATTGAGAGATACTATCTTAGCCATCAAATTCTTTGTTACCTTTGTGTGAGGATTGGGTTAAATTTTGGGTAGAAAATTTAACTGAAAATTGTAAGGGTTACCTCCTTAGCCTATAAAAGGGGAAGAGAAATTAGTGGAATTGTTGCAAATCCTTAGTGAAGCTAAGGTAGTGGATGTAGAGTTCATTTGGAACTTGAACCACTCTAAAATTCCTTGTCAATCTTTTTAATTTGCAATTTCCACCACACAAACCTTAAAAATCCAATTCAACCCCCCCTCTTGGTTCATATCGATCTTTTGATCCACTCAATAATTGGTATCAGAGCCTACCTCTTTTAGGATTAACAACCACAAGAGGAGTTCCTTGGAAGAGTGTGATCATCAAATATCAAGAGATGGCTTCAACCTCCGGTTCTGGCATGTATGAGTCTTAATCCACTACAAAGCCTCCCTTCTTTAATGGTGATAACTATTCTTTTTGGAAGAATAGAATGTGTCTCTTCATCAAGTCAAATGACTACTTAGTGTGGGATGTCATTGAAGATGGCCCGTATATTCCATTGAAGCAAGATGGTGAAGGCAAAATGGTCTTGAAGAAAAAGATGGAGATGAGTGAAGAGTAAAGGAAAAAGATTCAAGTAAATGTCAAAGCTCTCCACATGCTCTTTTGTTCATTCGGTCCGGACATCTATTCTAAGGTTTCATCCATCAAGAGTGCCAAAGAAGTGTGGGACACTCTTGAGACTACCTACGAGGGTACCAACGATGTTAAAGAAACTAAGATTGGAATTCTCAATCTTAGTTATGAGAATTTCAAGATAGAGCCCGGTGAGACGGTGTCCAAGATGTTTGATCGGTTCTCCACTATTGTCAATGGGCTCAAGGGTTTTGGAGAAATCATACCGGAAGACAAGCTTGTCCGGAAGCTACTCTATTCACTTCTCGAATCTTGGGATGGGAAGAGAATCGCCATCATTGAAGCTAAGAATTTAAAGACTTTAAAGCTTGATGAGCTTGTGGGTTCTCTCCTTACTCATGAGATTATGAAGCAAGGAAGGGAAAAAGAGAAGAAGAGAAAAGAGTAGAAAAGCTTGAGGTTGAGAAGAAGAAGAAGATGGGAATAGCTCTCAAAGCTTCACTACATGAAGAGAGCTCTTCTAGTGAGGAAGATGAACTAGAAGAATTGGCTATGATAGCCAAACGATTCTCACGTTTTATGAGGTCCAACCGGAGAAGAAAAATCCAAAGAAAGATGGACTTCAAAAGCAAGAACAAAGAAGAAGGAAGGGGTCTAATCATTTGCTTTGAGTGCAAACAACCCGGCCACATACGTTCAGAGTGCCCTCAACTCAAGAAGAAGGGCTTTGAGAAGAAGAAGAAGCTCAAAGCCAAGCTTGCTACTTGGAGTGATGAGGAGTCATCGGAGGATGACGAACAAGAAGTGGCTAACCTTTGCCTCATGGCACTTGAGGAAGACTCCTCCATGGTAACCTCTAACTCATCAACTTTAGATTTTACATATGATGAATTGAATGATGCATATGATGAGTTACAAGAGGTCTATGATGAATTAGTTGAGAAATATAAAGAGTCGGTCATTAGAAACAAGAAAATTATTTTGGAACTAAATGAGAAAAATGACTCACTCACTCAAGCTAATTCAAAATTTGAGAAAAAGATATTAGGGTTAAAAGATGAACTAAAATTCTTTCAAGATGAAAATGTTGACCTTAATAATCTTTTGTCTCAATGTAATAGTGAACATCAAAAGGTGTTGGATGAGCTAAATGAGCTCAAAAAGTCTTTTAAAAATGTTGGTAGTGTCAAGCATGAAATAGGTGAATCCTCAAGAACACAACAACCTAAGAAAAAGACTAACTACTACAAACAAGGTAGCTATCCTAGACATAGTAGAGCTAAAAGGATTAGAAGTGTATGGGTTCCTAAGGAACTTGTAAAATCTAATAATATTATTGCTATGTCATCTTGAATTCCTAAGGGAACCAAGGTTTTGGGAGCTAACACTCATGGACCCAAAATGATTTGGGTACCAAAAACAAAAGCTTAATATATTTGTTTGTAGGGGGAGCATTGCTACAAGGCCAAAGCACAAAGTCAAAACTCATGGTACCTTGATAGTGGATGCTCAAGGCATATGACCGGAGACAAGAGTAGATTCATGGATCTAAAGCCAAAAAATGGAGGAGTAGTGACATTTGGTGACAACTCCAAAGGCCACATTAAAGGTATTGGCTCCATAGGTAATCACTCTACTATTCTCATTGAAAATGTCTTGTATGTCGATGGTCTTAAACACAATTTATTGAGCATAAGTCAATTGTGTGATAAAGGATTTAATGTTTTATTTGATAAAAATGGATGCAAAATTGTAGACATTAAATCTAATAATATTATGCTCATAGGTCATCGCATAGGGAACATATACATGGTGCATCTAGATGACATTCATACATCTCATGCATGCTTAGTTGCACAAAATGAAATTGATGCATGGTTGTGGCATAGGAAACTAGGACATGCTAGCATAAGTGTTTTAGAAAAACTAGTCTCCCTTAACCTAGTTAGAGGTTTACTCAAGATAAAATTTTCAAATGATAAAATTTGTGATGCATGCTCTAAGGGTAAACAACATAAGTTTTCCTTTAAATCCATTAATGATGTTTCTACTAGTAGATGTTTACAACTTATCCATATGGATTTATTTGGGCCAATTAGGACTATGAGCTTGGGTCGTAAGTCTTATGCTTTTGTACTTGTGGATGATATTTCTAGATTTACTTGGGTTCTATTTTTAAGTACTAAAGATGAGGCTTTGGAAAAATTCATCACATTTTCAAAACTAACCCAAAATGATCTTGAACTTAAAATTTTACATATTAGAAGTGATCATGGAACCGAGTTTCAAAATTTAGGGTTTGAAGATTTTTTAAATGAAAATGGTATTAGCCATAATTTTTCGGCTCCTCGAACTCCTCAACAAAATGGGGTAGTTGAGAGGAAAAATAGAACTTTGCAAGAAATGGCTAGAACTATGCTTTGTGAAAACAATTTACCTAAATATTTTTGGGCGGAAGCCACAAACACCGCTTGCTATATTGTAAATCGAGTAATGATTAGGCCAATTTTAAAGAAAACACCTTATGAGATTTTAAAATCTAAAAAGCCTAACATTAGCTATTTTCACCCTTTTGGTTGCAAGTGTTTTGTTTTAAATAATGGAAAAGACAACTTAGGTAAATTTGATGCAAAAAGTGATGAAGCTACTTTCATAGGTTACTCTTTAACCTCTAAAGCCTATCGAGTATTTAACAAAAGAACTTTAGTAGTAGAAGAATCTATTCATGTTGTATTCGATGATAACCTTCTTCCTAGGAAGGATTCTTGTGATGATGATGATGTAGGAATCATAAATGCCTTTGATGGAGGACAAACTTCAAAGAAGGATGAGATTCCAACAAAAGAAGAGGACACACAAGATCCACCTCTTGAAGCCTTGAAGGACTTGGCTCTTGAGGAAAAGGAAGTGAGGTACCCAAGGGAGTTGAACTATGTCAAAGATGGTGAAATCTTGGGTGATCCATCCTTGGGGGTAACCACTCGATCTTCTCTTAGATTAATGAATCATGTTGCATTTATCGCATGCATAGAGCCTAAGAATATTAAAGAAGCATTGAAAGATGACTTTTGGATTATGGCCATGCAAGAAGAGTTAAATCAATTTGAGAGAAGTAACGTTTGGACATTGGTTGATAGGCCTAGTAATCAATCTACCATAGGAACTAAATGGGTCTTTAGGAACAAGCTAGATGAGAGTGGTAACATTGTAAGAAATAAAGCTAGACTAGTAGCACAAGGTTACACTCAAGAAGAGAGAATAGATTTTGATGAAACCTATGCACCCGTAGCTAGAATGGAAGCCATTAGGATGTTGCTTGCATATGCATGTTATCATAATTTCAAGCTTTTTCAAATGGATGTTAAAAGCGCATTTTTAAATGGTTTTATAAATGAAGAAGTGTATGTGGAACAACCACCGGGTTTTGAAGACTCAAAATTTCCAAATCATGTTTTCAAACTCACCAAAGCTCTTTATGGTTTAAAACAAGCTCCTAGAGCTTGGTATGAAAGACTTTCAAACTTTTTATTTGAAAAAGGTAAGGTGGACACTACACTTTTTATAAAATGTATAAAAATGACATCTTAGTAGTTCAAATTTATGTTGATGATATTATTTTTGGTTCTACTAATGATTGTCATTGTCAAGAGTTTGCTAAGTTAATGCAAGGTGAATTTGAGATGAGCATGATGGGGGAGCTCTCATTCTTTTTGGGACTCCAAATCAAGCAAAAGAAGGATGGCACCTTCATCAATCAAGCAAAGTACATAAAGGATATGCTCAAGAAGTTTGGCTTGGAGAATGCAAAGCCTCAAGCCACACCTATGAGCTCATCTACAAAGCTTGACAAAGATGAAGGAGGTAAGTGTGTTGACTCTAAGCTTTACCGTTCTATGATTGGATCATTGCTTTACCTTACCGCAAGTAGACCGGATATCTTTTTTAGTGTTTGCTTGTGTGCTAGGTTTCAAGCTAGTCCTAGAGAGTCTCACCTTATAGCCGTTAAGAGAATCTTTAGGTACCTTAGAGATACTCCTTGTTTAGGTCTTTGGTACCCTAGAGACTCTACCTTCAACCTTCATGCTTATTCGGATACGGATTATGAGGGTTGCAAAATCGATAGGAAAAGTACTTCAGAAACTTGTCAATTCCTAGGTAGTATGCTCATATCTTGGTTCTCTAAGAAACAAAATAGTGTAGCCTTATCTACCACCGAAGCCGAGTACATATCCTTAGGGAGTTGTTGTGCTCAAGTCCTTTGGATGAAGCAACAACTCTTAGATTATGGAATTAAAGTTGAAACCATACCCCTAAAATGTGACAACACTAGTGCAATATGTCTAACAAAAAATCCCATCCAACACTCTAGAACCAAACACATAGAAATAAGGCATCATTTCATTAGAGATCATGTCCTTAAAGAAGATGTGGTTATAGAGTATGTAGACACCTTAAATCAATTAGCGGACATATTTACAAAACCCTTAGACAAAGAGCATTTTTGGTCCCTTAGGAGAGAGTTAGGTCTAGCTAGCCTATCTTGACCTTTTAGGACCTCTTTTGTGCTTAAATTTGCTTGATCTTGTGAAATGCCATGTTTATGTGTTTAGACTCCTAATTTCATCCATGCTTATAGCTAGGGGGAGTATGTTTATGTTTGCATATGTTTTGCCTTCTCATTCATGTCATTTATGCATGTTAGGCCTAAGAAAAAAAATCATTTTTCTGCACTTTTAGAGCCTCATCTGCACTTCCAGGCCCAGGTGTATCGAAACGGGTGAACCTGTTTCGATACGTATACCTTAAATTCATATCTGAGAGAAGGGCGTTTCGAAACGCCTCCAAAGGGTTTCGAAACGTTTTTGCTACTGCCAAGGGGTGTATCGAAACGTGTTTCGATACGGGTCAACGGGGCTTCGATACAGTCAACACTGTATCGAACGGTCAGCTGAAGGTCTCAAAACGGTCAAACCCTAGTGCTCTCGTTTCGAAACGGTCCAGACCGTTCCGAAACGGTATCGCGGATAGCTTTATTTAGGGCTTTTAATGTTAAAATCCACTTTTACATCAAACTCTTAAAAACCCTAAAAACCCTAAACCAACTTTCTCCCTATAAAAACCCTCTAAACCTCTTTGTTTTTCACCAAATCTTGAGGGGGTTTTCTCTAAAACTCAAGTCTTAGCAAGTTTCATCAACATTGTGCAAGGATTTTTCTCCATTCATCCAAAATCCCAACCTAAGGTAATTTTTCACCTTTTTCTTTTTCTTTCAATTTATGTTCGAATCTTAGGTTAGAAAATTTTATTTTTGTATAAACTATATGTTTTCATGTTTGGGTTTTCCTTCTTGTAAATTTTTTTTTTTCAAAATCTCAAATTTTTTATTCGAATATAAAATTTTTCAGTCGTATTTTCTATTACTGTTTTTTTTTATTTTTCTTTGTTTTAATTTTTTTTTAAAAACCTAAGTAGGATTTATTATTGGATTGAATTTAAAAATCGATGCATACACTTAATTTTAAAACATGCTTGCTTAATGTTTTTAGGATGTCGGATCAAGCTAACAAAAAGCGTAAGTCCGTTCAAACCGGTGATTCGAGCATACGTCCGAATCTAGCTCTACTTTTTCAGAAATCCCTTCGAACTACCGAGATGCGAGCTCGCTTCACATATGTCAAGGATTTCGAAGTTCGTCGTGAACGTGTCATTGATCTTGATTTCCTCAACTCCGAGCGATTCCTATTTCGTTACCTCGAGCGTTTAAGTGAATGTGATCTTCTTCCTCTGTTGAGCATCCCAGATATTCGCTACAAACATATGGTACTCATCTTTTACTCTAATGCTCGTCTTATTCATGATGAAACCAAGACCGAGGTTGTAGGGATTGAATCTTTCTTGTTAGGGAAAAAGTTTACTGTTAATATTGCTCTCTTGGAGTCCACCTTTTCCCTTAAGAATATAGGAATTGAGGATGAACGTCATTTTGGCACTTTCACCGGTCCGGCACTTTCTTTGGATGCGCACGACCGTTTTCTTCACTTGATGGTATCATGGTTCCTTCGCCCTTCCGGAGGTAAATACTCTCATATCCGTCAAGTTGATCACTTTTGGCTTGAATGTTTCCGTAGAGGTGAGCGCCCTAATGTTGCTAAGATCATTTTGCCGAGATGGTCAATAATGTTAAGCTTATTGACACCAATGAGTTGAAATCTTTTACTTATGGCACGATCTTGAGCCACATCTTTAGCCACCTCGGTCTCGATTGCACCTACGACTCTCCGGAACCTCGCAAGTGCAAGATTGGTGAGTCCTCTCTTCGTAAGTCAGGGTTTAAATATGTGAATGATGTTTGGGAACGTGTTGATAGAGAAGCTCCTCTTCCTCCCGTTGCACCTCCACCGCAAGTTCAAGTTGGAAACAATGAAGCTCTTACGGCTCTCATTACCGAACGGTTCAATGCCATGGATACTAACATCGCTTCGGGTTTTGGTGCCATCGACATTCGCTTGAAAAATGTCGAGGATCGCCTTCTATCTCTTGAGACTTCCCACTCAAACTTGGATTTGTCCTTCTCTACTCTTTATGGCCAATGGACGAAGTTTCACCGTTCTCAAGTCAAGAGCGATGATGAAACTTCCGATGATGATGATGGTGATGACGAGGCCTAGGACTTTTATATCATATCATATCATATTATTTATGCATTTTAGGTTTAAGATTGCATATTTATGTTTCATTATATTTTAGGAACCTATGCTTTTCATCTTTTGTTTGGGATTATATTTTGAACTTCATGATGATTTATGTTTTGGATATTTTAATTTTATGAATTTATATTATTGTTGATTGTTAGTTAATGCTTATTGGTACTAGTCATTTGTCTTCTCTATGAGCCTTAATTATCATTTTTGATCTAACAAAAAGGGGGAGAAGAAATTTAAGAGCCACAAACTATCGTTTTAAATGTTTAAAAGGTTTTTTAAGTTTTAAAACTTGAATTTCAAAGTTAAACACTTTTAAAACTTTAAAAACCTATCTTAAATTAAGGGGGAGTTAGAATATTTTCAAATTTTTCAAAACTCTCAAAAATTCTAACTTTGGTTTTGTTATATCAAAAAGAGGGAGATTGTGAAACCAATATTTTAATTTTGATATAACTAAAAACCTAAGGACTAAATTGAAAATGTCAAAACGAATTTTTAAGTCCTCAAAACATCCCCATATGATTTTAAGATTATGCCAAAGTTAAAAACAAAGTTTTCAAATATTTTTCTAAGTGTTTAAAGCCAAAACAGTGATTTTCAAGTTCTTGTTTCGAAACGGCCTAAGGCGTTTCGAAACGATTTCATCACTGCCAACCCCTGTTCCGAAACGCGTATCGAAACGGCTTTAGAACACTTAAACCCGTATCGAAATGGCTTCATGCGTTTCGAAACTGTTCTTCATTTTTTACTTGAAAACTATAACGGTTGTAATATTTTTTAACTAATTTTTCAAAGATTAATAGGGTGTTTTGAAATGGGCTCAATCAGTTTTGAAACAACCCTTTACAGTAGCAAAACTGTTTCGAAACGAGTCCATGTGTTTCGAAACGGTTCTTCATTCTGATTTGAAAATATGACCGTTGTAAAGATTTTTAACTGTTTTTTAGAATCGGTTAGGGTGTTTCGAAACGGGATTAGGCTATTTCGAAATGACCCTTTCCAGTGGAAAAAGTGTTTCGAAACGGCTTTAACACGTTTCGAAACGGGCTCTTAAATGCACCCAACGGCTCTTTCTATTTTAGTTCGTTCCGAAACAGGTACCCCGCGTTTCGAAACGGGTTGTTGCATACTGCATTTATGGAGGTGAGATAACATCCCCAACGGCTCTATTGATGAGTGCAACAACCACAACGGCTAGAAATCAATGAGAAGGTATAAAAGGGACCTCTAAAAGCTCCAGCAACAACTATTGATCCAAAAGCAAACATCCAAACATCAAATCCAAGCATTTGTGCTAAATTCCCAAATTGTCTAGAAACCCCAATTGTAATTTTCATTCTTATCTTGTTCAATTGGGTTGAGTGCTTGTAATTGGGCTACAAATTGTATTGAGAGATACTATCTTAGCCATCAAATTCTTTGTTACCTTTGTGTGAGGATTGGGTTAAATTTTGGGTAGAAAATTTAACCGAAAATTGTAAGGGTTACCTCCTTAGCCTAGAAAATGGGAAGAGCAATTAGTGGAATTGTTGCAAATCCTTAGTGAAGCTAAGGTAGTGGATGTAGAGTTCATTTGGAACTTGAAACACTCTAAAATTCCTTGTCAATCTTTTTAATTTGCAATTTCCACCACACAAACCTTAAAAATCCAATTCACCCCCCCCCCTCTTGGTTCATATCGATCTTTTGATCCACTCAACACACATATTTCGGCTTTGCCTCATGCATAGCAATTATTTAAAGGCAATGGTCTCGTAGCACTTAGATAGTATTTCTAGACCAGCTAAGATACGATGCTTCCAAATCAATTAATGTATATATGGTGCTTTTAGACCAAGAATATCATCACCTTTTTCTCGATGGCGGAATGGATCTTTGTTTACATTAAGAGACCTAGCAACCAAATAGTGGTAAACAAATATGCATTATGCATGTAAAGTCTCTTTAAATATTTTTCTGTGTATGCCGATTGCTGCACAAGGATTCCATTGTTAAGGAAATCTCGTCATGAGTCTCAATGAATCGCCAACATACAGAATAAAAACAAAGACAAATCCAGAGTTAAACCTCTTAATAAAATGCTCTGGAAATTAAATCATTCTTATTGCCTTCCGCTAATAAGTATTCAATGGGGCGGTTATACCAAATGTGCCCAAAATGTTTTAATCCATAAAAGATATATTCAATATAATTGAATAATGTTCTCGAGAACTTGAATTAACTGCTTCTAGCAGTCTAAATCCTTCCAGAAGCTTCAAGTAAATGTTGTTATCAAGAGGCTTATACAAATAAGATGTAACAACATCCATTAGGCGGAAACTGAGTTATTTCATTTATTGTCAGACTATCTAAAAGTAACTGCATCCACCACCGAAGAATATATTTTCCTCATAATCAATTTCATGTCTTTGTGAGAATCTTTGCAACCAAACGAGCTTATATCTCGTGATTTCTCCTTTTGATTTCTCTTTCTTACAAAGGCTCATTAATATCCACGAGCTTTACACATTTCAATATACGGGCTATAGGCCTAAATAATTCTCTTTTCGAAAGAGATCTTAGTTTCGCCTCAATTGCCTCTTTTCATATTGGCCAATCATTTCTTTGTTTACATTGTCCAATTGACAATGATTCATGATCCACATCATCAAATAAAATCTCTAGTGCTATATTGCATGCAAATGTATTATCGACGTCGATTTGATTTCAGTTCCACTTATTACCAGACATGACATAATCTATTGAGATCTCTTTATTATCAGTACCTGAGTCATGTTAATGTCTCTATTGGAGACCTTTTAATCTCTTCTTGAGATTTTCATAATTCATTGATTCCTCGATCAGACCATCATAACTATAGCTCCCTTCCTTTTTTCGAGGATTTTTATCTTTGGAACCTACTTGTATACCACGCTACAGGCGTAAGTTAGACTCATTAGCAACTAGAGTTTGTCCTTCCGGGACATCAAATTTAAACGGAGCATTCATAGCTGGTATATGTGACTTAGTCACTCTATTAGGGTCAGCAAAATCATCTGACAATTGATTTGCTACATGAATTATCTTTTGAACTTATAGTTCACATTGTTGAGTACGTGGATCAAACTAAGATAATGATAATTCATTCCAATTTATTTCTTTTTCCAGCTATTTTATTTTCTCCCCCTAATGTTGGGAAAACCGACTCATTAAAATGACAATCGGTGAATCGAGCTGTAAATAAATTCCCTATCAGAAGCTCAAGATATTTAATTATCAAGGGAAATTTGAATCTGACATATATTCCCAACCTCCTTTGAGAACTCATCTTTGTGCATTGTGGTGGAGGAATCAGAACATATACCGCACACACAAAAAATCTAAGATGAGAAATATTTGGTTTTAACCAAAAATCATTTGTAATGGGGAGAACTTATGATAATTTGTTGGCTTGATGCGAATTAGTGATGCTACATGTAGAATGACATGTCACCAACATTATCAAGACCGATTGTCTTTATAAGGTAATCTGGAAAATGTGCTCATAATTTTATCAACTGAGCAAATAGCCTAGCAAACACCAAGTTACGAGTTGATAACAAGGATACATATGACCATCTATTCGATGCATCGATTAAAATCGTAAAATGTCTAGATAGACTGTAAGAAAGGTGTATGGGCCCACATATATCACCTTGTATCCGTTCCAGAAATTAATAGATTCACAATCTATCTTAGCTTATGATGATTGAATAATCAATTTGCTTTGATAGCAAGTATCACATGAAAAACATTGCCTTGAAGAAAATTTTAGTTCTTCAATAATGACCACATGAAAGTGTCAACAAATTTTTGCATCATAATTGAACCGGGATGGCCTAACCGGTCATGCCAAATAATAAAGTTATCAGTAAACTTCTTATTTACAATAGCATAAGCTTTAATTTGTACTAATTCTTGTGTAGTACAATATGGATGACAGTGCATATTTTTTTTTCAAGATTTTATTATTGCCTTGAGTTATACTCGTAAGATTGAGATAGTCAGCACCCCTCGACTAATATTCTCAATATATTTCTGCAAATATCTTTGAAATTTAATAAGTCTTTTTGCGTCTTTGACGAGTATATTGCACTGTGAAAATGGAATAGAGTTCCATTTGGCAATAACATATTTGCTCAGTCGAAGCCTTCTGTGATATTAGTACTTCCGGATAGAACACTCACATTATTCTCTTGCATTTTAAATGGGAAAATATGCATAGTTATGCACCTTTCAAAATGTGCTTTGTTTCATTCACTTCAGGGAATGAAAAATATTAAATATAGCACATCATATCAAATTGGTTATCTATCAGAGATAAACCCTCAAGAACTTATTGCTCTTACGAAGCATTGATATTTTAGTACTTTGGGAAATAGTACTCATATTTTTCCCTTGCATTTAAATGGGAAAATATTTCTTACGCTTAAGTATAGTATGAGTACTTGCACTGTCTGCTAGGCATAAATAGCCACAACTCATTGTATATTTTATTCCGAAAATAATCACATTCTTCAAAGAATAAATTAACATAAATCATAAATAAATAATATGTAAAACAAGTTAATATAAAGTAAATTAACATAAATAAATAATAAAATTAACATAAAAATAAAATAAATAAAAGATTAATTATTCCCTTTAGAGGTTATAAGGGAAATAAAATAAATGGCGAATTATTCCCTTCAAGGGTTATGAAGAAATTAATAATATCCAATTGAGTTGGACTAACAACGCCATAATTATTTTCGTCATAAACAAAAACTTGTTTATATTTTCTTTCATTTATCATTCATGCTTATGGATAAAGTGTAGAGATGGTTTGACCTCGACTCGACCGGGTCAGGTTTTGTAGGATATAGAATCATATTTTGCATTGATACTCGAGATTGAATCGTCACCTATCCAAGTACATTCCCTGAAGGTTTCGCTGAAGGTTAAATATATAAACTTGGTCCAATAAACATCATATAATATTAGATCGAAATAATAATTAAATAATATATTAAAATATATCAACCTTAATTTGTGAGTGATTAGTCAATCACTATATCTATATGTAAATAAGTAAAACATACCAGACTTTCCAAGCTAAGTTGAATATATTGAATATATGGTACATGTGATCGTCAATATCAAATTGAAATCTTTTCGAGAATCACCAACAAGAACCAGGGTAATTGGGCGAGATTCCATGGTTCGCTCAAGCCTTCAAAACATGTTACCATACTTTTTCAAAAATAAAGACCAAGTTAAAATATCAAGATAAAAACAATCAATAACAAAAATGTGGGAGAAAAAAAAACTTTTCTTCGGTTCAACGTAGAATCAAATTTGTTTCGGAAACTACTTTGGGATTCAAACAAAGAGCACCAAAATCTTTCGAGCAAACTCGTGCTGATAACGTGTTGTGAATAAAATAAAGAAGAACAAGAATAAGAACAAGAAGAACGAAAGAGATGAGAGAAAGAGGGAGATTTGTATTATTATCAAAATATAGAATTGTGTACAATGCCTTCAATGAATCATTTATTTATAGGCATAAGAAGTACATAATACATTAAACTCTAATTAATAGAGATAATATTCCTAATAATAAATAAATCAAACTCCTTAGATAAAGTTCTAATCATGATAGACATCCACATAGATAAATATTCATAACAGGTAATTCAAATTTTGTTTTTTTTTTTTTTTTGTATAGGTTTAAAGTCCCTTGAAATCATAATTTGTAATTGTGGTGGGGGAATATTGGTCGGATCTAATATTTATCGTCGAAATAAATTAATTTTTTTTTAATTTTATATGTCATTTCAAGTTGAACAGTTTTTTATGAGGATGTTTATTTTTTTTTGTTCCAATTTTGATGAGGATGTTGAAGCACATCTTTTCCCACTGAATTTATTAATCATCTGCTTTGTTTACTTTGAATGTGTTTTAGTTCTGTAAGTAAAGTGTACGTAATCAGTGATGAAAGTTGATTGCATGGTGACGCAATTGGCAGCCATTAATCCATTTGATTCAGCCATAAAATAAAAACTTCCCATGTTCAAACACAATGAAACCATGCAAAACGCAGTCTTCCAATTTTATATAATAAAGTAACTCCAATTCCAGCAACAATGTTCTACGTGAATGGACTTCCCATAACATTTTAGATTAGCTACTTCATCACGTCCAGCCTAGACCGAACATAAATCCTTTATTTCTTTTTGGTGTCCCTATATACGTCTTAAAAATTAAAAATATTTAAATTTATGGTTTAGAATTATGATTTTGAAATAGAGGTTAGAGTTTAGTGTGTAAGATTTATTCGTAGGGTTTAAGATTTAAAATTTGAGATTTAAAAATTAGATTTAGGACTTAAATTTTCTTTTTAGCTTTGGGGAATATATAAAGTCACCAAAAACGTATCAAACCCACATCTCCATTTGATTTGATACGTTCAAAAATACATTATAAACTATCGAATAATATTCAAACTCAGATTAACTCTTTACTTTTTTTCTGAAGTGATAATCTTCACATAATACAATGTTAATCTCAGTCATCCATTTCACTCATCCAACGATCCAAAAAACGTGTAAAAATTAAAAACTCTTAAGTCGTGTAACTGGATCTTATCCCATATATATAGGCTAATTATTCCATATGCATGTGATGGAAATAAAAAATTTCATAAGTGTCATAGTTTTAGTGTTTAGAGGTTATGAGTTTAGAATTTATGTGTTGTGGTTAGAATTTAGTGGTTGGAGTTAAAATGTAGGGTTTATAGGTTAATGATACAAGGGTGTTGTTGAAGAAATCAACTTTCCTCGTTCATTCACGGATCTAGGATAATAGCACGTATTTTCTCTGCAATAGAAACAAACATAGATTTTTATTTAGGTGTTAAAAATAAAGAAAATAAGAAAATAAATCAGAAATGAGGAAAAGAAGAAAATTGCTGAAATAATTTAAAGATGAAGATGATATCTTCAAACATTCAACAATAGCAGCAACGTTCTTGGTCTTGACACGACGAACTCGAAAGAACCTGCATAATCTGTTATGCAAACCCGAATCGAATATGTTCTTCGTAGTCGATAGATGAATAAACTCCAAGGAAGAACTCGAACAATCTGTTGAACGAACCCGAACCTTATCTTGAATTTATTCGAATAAAGTACTTGGACCCGTCAATTATCTAACAATTGGGAACCCGAAGTATCAAGGAAAATAGTTCTAAAAAGAACTAAAATTGAGATAAAATCTCACAAAGTTTTTATTCATCAAATGTCTTATTTTTCAAATGAAATTACATCACATATTTATAGTAAAAGTTCATGGATGATTCGGCAGCAATTGGAGACTTGAGTGGGTATTATTTTACAATCAACATGGGATGGCAATTTGGATTCCTCCACTAGCCGTGCAATTGGTCTTCAACGTGCAGCATTTGATTTATAAATTCAGGCATGAAAATGAGGATTGAATTTTAAAATTCAATAGTCAAATGGTGGGTGGGAGCATGGGGACGGCAAGTGGTTGTTGGTTGGTGGATTGGCCCGCCATTGTGTTTCCATTTCATAGCCGTGTGAGTGGACAATTTGAGTTGGCCAATTGATTTTGAAATTCAAATGGAGTTTATCCACAATGCCGAAATGTATGACTGCACACATATATAAAGAAATATTATTAAAGGTATGAACATACGTAAGTGGGCTGCACAGTCCTTAAGAAAATAAACATTATTCCAAACATTTTTAAACACATACTTAAATATACCTAATACGTAATATAACCTAAACATGTCACATAATTATATGTAACACATTAAATGTCCTATCGTCTAAGGCACAAGTATTATCAAATGATTCAGAAATATTAGCACAAGTAAGGAAAAGAGCTTCCCTGAAACGTTGCGCCTTAGATCGAGTAATTGGTCCTAACGGTAAGACCTCCGGATCAGCAACATGTGCTGGTGAAGATGTGCTCACATCATCCCCCCCTTCTTGAAAAGGATTTGTCCTCAAATCTGTAAAATCACCATAAGGGGTTAAGTCAGAAACATTAAATGTGGCACTTACATTGTATTCTCCAGGTAGATCTAACTTGTAGGCGTTGTCATTCACTTTCTCCAACACCTGAAAAGGACCATCTCCTCGCGGTAACAGCTTGGACCGCCTTTGGGCTGGAAATCTTTCCTTCCAGAAATGAACCCAAACCCAGTCTCCAACTTCGAAGGTGACTCGCTTTCTTCCCTTGTTTGCTTGCTTTTCATATTGCTGAGTCCTTCGCTCAAGATTCTCCTTTACTTGCTGATGCAACTTCTTGACATATTCTGCTTTCGCTTGACCGTCCCTGTTCGTCACCTGTTCATGTGGCAGAGGTAACAAATCTAGAGGCGTAATGGGGTTAAAACCATAAACAACCTCAAATGGTGACATCTTAGTAGCAGAATGAATGGCATGATTATATGCAAATTCAACATGTGGCAAACAATCCTCCCAAGTTCTAATGTTCTTTTTAATGATGGAACGAAGTAAAGTAGATAAAACACGATTAACAACCTCAGTTTGTCCATCAGTTTGGGGATGGCAAGTAGTAGAAAACATAAGTTTCGTACCTAGTTTTCTCCAAAGAGTCCTCCAGAAGTGACTCAAAAACTTTACATCCCTGTCAGAAACAATTGACCTAGGAATACCATGCAAACGAACAATTTCTCTAAAGAACAAGTTAGCCACATTAACAGCATCATCAGTCTTATGGCATGCAATGAAATGTGCCATCTTAGAGAACCTATCAACCACAACAAATACACTATCTCTACCATTTCTAGTTCGAGGCAATCCCAAAACAAAATCCATCAAAATATCAGTCCAAGGGGAATCAGGAATAGGTAGAGGTAAGTACATACCATGTGGTAAAACCTTCGACTTTGCCTTCCTACATGTCACACATCGTTCACAATACCTTTCAACGTCCCTGCGCATCTTTGGCCAAAACAGATGCTCTTTTAATGTATGTAACGTTTTAGTGACACCAAAATGACCCATTAATCCACCTTCATGTGCCTCACGAATCAGAATATCACGCATCGAACCCTGTGGAATGCAAATCCTGTTTTCCTTGAAAAGATAGCCATCATGCCTGTAAAACTTTCCATCTGCACCTTTCGAACAAGCATTAAACTTATCTCTAAAATCATGATCATCAGGGTATAAATCACGAATATATGCAAAACCAATCAGATGTGAATCAAGATAACTCAAAAGTGCATACCTACGTGACAATGCATCAGCAACGACATTTTCTTTCCCTTTCTTGTAATGAATGACATAAGGAAAAGATTCTAAGAATTCAACCCACTTAGCATGTCGTTTATTCAATTTATGCTGACCTGTGATGTAACGTAAAGCCTCGTGGTCGGTGTGGATCACAAACTCCTTAGGCAACAAATAATGCTGCCATGTCTCCAATGACCGAATCAGTGCATACATCTCTTTATCATAAACCGGATAATTTAATGTAGCACCACTCAATTTCTCGCTAAAGTAAGCAACAGGTTTCTTTTCCTGCATCAAAACAGCACCTATACCAATTCCAGAAGCATCACATTCGATTTCAAACATTTTATCAAAATCAGGTAATGCTAACACATGTGCTCTAGTCAAACAATCTTTAATTTTCAAAAAGGCATCTTCTTGTTCCTTACCCCAAGAGAAGCTAGAATTCTTCTTAATAATACCAGTTAAGGGGGCGGTAATGTAACTGAAATTAGGAACAAACCGTCGATAAAAACTCGCTAAACCATGAAACGATCTAACCTGAGTAATCGATGTCGGTCGTGGCCATTCCTGAATTGCCTTTATCTTCTCAAGATCAACTTCAACTCCCTGAGAACTAACAATGTAACCAAGAAATGTGAGTTTGTTAGTACAAAATACACACTTCTCCATGTTGCCAAACAATCTTTCTTCTCGCAAAACCTGCAAAACAGCTCGCAAATGTCCTATATGATCCTGTAAAGACTTGCTATAGATCAAGATATCATCAAAGTATACAACACAGAATTTACCAATGAAAGATCGCAGAACATGATTCATCAAACGCATAAAAGTACTAGGTGCATTAGTTAAACCAAAAGGCATTACTAACCATTCGTACAAACCTAGCTTTGTCTTGAAGGCTGTTTTCCACTCATCGCCTTCTCGCATGCGAATCTGATGATAGCCGCTCCTTAAGTCAATTTTGGAGAAAATGACGGCTCCGCAAAGCTCGTCCAACATGTCATCAAGTCTTGGAATGGGATGACGATACTTAATTGTGATCTGGTTCACAGCTCGACAATCTACGCACATCCTCCAAGAACCATCTTTCTTCGGGACTAACAGCACCGGAACAGCACACGGACTCAAGCTCTCTCGAATGTAACCCTTGTCCATTAACTCAGTAACTTGGCGTTGAAGCTCTTTAGTCTCTTCAAGGTTGGTTCGATAAGCTGGCCGGTTCGGAATAGTAGCACCTGGAATAAAATCAATCTGGTGCTCTATGCCACGAAGAGGTGGCAATCCCTTCGGTGTTTCAGCTGGAAACACGTCCTCAAACTCCTGCAAAAGTGTCAAAATCGGTGAAGGTAGATCAGTAGGAAAATCTGTCAATAAACAATAATCTTTAAACATCAAAATAAGAACAGATTGTTGAGAGGAAAGACATTTCCTGATTTCGCTACTGCTCGCATACACGGACATCTTCTTCTTCTCTTTTGCAGTCTCTTTACTCTTTTTCAAGCTTGCATGATCTTCAAACACTTGACTCGGTGTCAAAGGAGCCAAAGTGATCTTCTTACCTGCATGCATAAAAGAGTAACGGTTTGTATAACCATCATGCATTACCTTCTTGTCATATTGCCAAGGGCGTCCCAAAAGAAGGTGAGTAGCATCCATCGTCACAACATCACAAAGGACCTCGTCTTTGTAGTTTCCAATTGAAAATGGTACACTAGCCTGTCTGGTCACTTTAAGCTCGCCACCATCATTCAACCATTGTAACTTATATGGATGAGGATGCTTTGTCGTCTTCAGACCTAACCTGTCAACCATCACTGAACTGGCAACATTAGTACAACTACCGCTATCAATAATCACAACACATACCTTGTCTTGCACCTTGCATCGTGTGTGAAAGATATTCTCGCGCTGTAGATCATCTGTTACCTGTTGCATATTCAGACTTCTTTTAATAACCAAAAGTTCCATTACCTTACCAGATTCAGGAACCTCTAGGTCGGTCTCGTCTTCCTCTTCAGTAGGGACATCGTGCACTTCCTCCTCGAAATCTGACTCAATCTCACCATCATCTCGCATCAACATAACTCTCCGGTTAGGACATTGACTAGCAACATGTCCTCTTCCAAGGCACTTGAAACACTGGATATCTCGCGATCGTTCTTTTACCACCACTTGCTGTTTGCCACGCCCATTATCAGTAACGGGAGGCTTTGGTGTGCTGGATTCGCCTTGCTCTCGAATCCGAAGTGGCGTTTGTGGTGCTTGTTTCCTGGAATTGTTAGGAGTATATAACGGATTTGAAAAAGGTTTAAAGGAAAGGTTACCTCGATTTGAAGACTTCCTGCGCTGCTGTCGTTCAATCTTTATTGCCATCTGTACCATGTCATCAACCTCGACATAATGCTGTAATTCAACAGCGTTGGCAATCTCGATGTTCAACCCTGCTAGAAAACGTGCCATGGTAGCTTCTCGATCTTCCTCGATATTTGCACGCATCATAGCCATTTCCATATCCTTGAAATAATCCTCAACGCTCCTATTTCCCTGTTTCAAATTTTGCAACTTTTGAAACAAATCACGGTGATAGTGAATAGGAACAAACCTTTTACGCATTAGTCGCTTCATCTCGATCCATGTTGCAACTGGATCATCACCAGTACGTCTACGACTAAACAGTAACTGGTCCCACCATATCAAGGCATAATCAACAAACTCTGTTGCTACTAATCGAACCTTCTTTTGCTCCGAATAATTATAACACTCAAAAATGTGCTCCACTTTGCTTTCCCAAGCCAAGTATGCATCAGGATCTGAGCGTCCCTGAAAAGAAGGAATAGCAATCTTAATGTTAGTCAAATTATCGTCTACTTGTTGCACACGTCCTTGTTTAGAAATATGCTGACATCGTTAACAGAGTTGGATCCTCCGTCAAACCTATCCATCCTCGACTGTAATGGCTCTAAGGCGGTAGCCACTACTCGTTGCATCATTCTCTCTAAGGCTTGCATTTGAGGAATCAGTGGACCCTGTTCAACCGTGTGATCATCGGAACCTGACATAATTAACAAAAAAAAAACAAACAAACAAACTGGTTAAAGGTTAAAAAAAATAGTCCTCACCAATCACACAACAAAAATCCTCACTAGTCACTCCTAAGAATTTGCACTCAAGAAAATAAGGAATTAACACTCAGCACTCGTGTTTCACTCGGGAGAATACTTGAATGGCTATTTTTGTCTCCCCTTCTGTTCTCACACGCTCTGTTTGCCTTTTCCCTCGATCTCTCGTATTTAGTTCTTTAAAGGAAACTAATTCCGATGTTCAGATTCTTCAAGTGTTGTCAAATTGAAAGAAAACAATGGGTGACAGGTGAATATTGTTAGAACAAAGATAAGGGTTAGGAGAAAAAAAAATAATAATAATAATAAAATGAAAGTTGAGAATTGGGAAAAAAAAAATAACAATATGAAATGAAAGAAAGGATGCTAAAAGAACAAGAATTTAGCAACTTACGCAGTAGAAATGCTTACCACCATCTTATCTCCGGAACAAACAAGAAAAGTTGATTTTCGGGTGATTTCAAAGCATTTCAAGGTAAGATAGATACATCCTCCAACATATCAAAACCTTTCAACAATTTTTTTTTGTTTTTTTTTTTTCTTCACAACTCATCACTCTTTTCCTTTCTTTTTTTTTTTTGAATTTTCGTATATATATATATATAATTCTGAAAATTTTTTTTGACTTTTTTTTGACTTTTGGATAGATATATATATATTTGTCTGGTAGTGCAGAAGGTGCTAGAATCCGACCAAAGCTCTGATTACCATATGATACAAGGGTGTTGTTGAAGAAATCAACTTTCCTCGTTCATTCACGGATCTAGGATAATAGCACGTATTTTCTCTGCAATAGAAACAAACATAGATTTTTATTTAGGTGTTAAAAATAAAGAAAATAAGAAAATAAATCAGAAATGAGGAAAAGAAGAAAATTGCTGAAATAATTTAAAGATGAAGATGATATCTTCAAACATTCAACAATAGCAACAACGTTCTTGGTCTTGACACGACGAACTCGAAAGAACCTGCATAATCTGTTATGCAAACCCGAATCGAATCTGTTCTTCGTAGTCGATAGATGAATAAACTCCAAGGAAGAACTCGAACAATCTGTTGAACGAACCCGAACCTTATCTTGAATTTATTCGAATAAAGTACTTGGACCCGTCAATTATCTAACAATTGGGAACCCGAAGTATCAAGGAAAATAGTTCTAAAAAGAACTAAAATTGAGATAAAATCTCACAAAGTTTTTATTCATCAAATGTCTTATTTTTCAAATGAAATTACATCACATATTTATAGTAAAAGTTCATGGATGATTCGGCAGCAATTGGAGACTTGAGTGGGTATTATTTTACAATTAACATGGGATGGCAATTTGGATTCCTCCACTAGCCGTGCAATTGGTCTTCAACGTGCAGCATTTGATTTATAAATTCAGGCATGAAAATGAGGATTGAATTTTAAAATTCAATAGTCAAATGGTGGGTGGGAGCATGGGGACGGCAAGTGGTTGTTGGTTGGTGGATTGGCCCGCCATTGTGTTTCCATTTCATAGCCGTGTGAGTGGACAATTTGAGTTGGCCAATTGATTTTGAAATTCAAATGGAGTTTATCCACAATGCCGAAATGTATGACTGCACACATATATAAAGAAATATTATTAAAGGCATGAACATACGTAAGTGGGCTGCACAGTCCTTAAGAAAATAAACATTATTCCAAACATTTTTAAACACATACTTAAATATACCTAATACGTAATATAACCTAAACATGTCACATAATTATATGTAACACATTAAATGTCCTATCGTCTAAGGCACAAGTATTATCAAATGATTCAGAAATATTAGCACAAGTAAGGAAAAGAGCTTCCCTGAAACGTTGCGCCTTAGATCGAGTAATTGGTCCTAACGGTAAGACCTCCGGATCAGCAACATGTGCTGGTGAAGATGTGCTCACATCAGTTAAAACCTAAACCCTTAGCCATATTAACCTAAACTCTAAATCCTAACCTCTAAACCTCAAATTCTAGCACTTAAACCCTAAATTCTAACCACACCTCTAAATGCTAAATTCTAACCCATAAACCCTAAAATTAAAACACTTATGAAAACTTTTTGATTCTACTGGTTATGTATTGAATATAAATCCATATATATAGGTTTAAGATTTTTTGTTGTGGTTCTCCTACTAATTGGTCAGTACATGGCTACATGCAGCGGCAAAATATAAAACCTGGTTGTTGAACTGAAAGACCTAAGAAAATATTATCATCTGTTGGGCCTACTGGTGAAGTTAATTTTGACGTGGAGGATGTGTGTCAGAAGCGGGGTATGGATGAGCTAAGATTGATGGGCTTTCATGGTAATGACTTAATCCAAAACCTGAAAAGCAGCTACCACACTGGGGCCTGGGGGGTTCAAATTCAAATTGGTTCGCATGTTGGGAAAGGAAAACAGATATGCTTCTCTTCTTGAGTTTCAGGATCAAGCTCTAACGAGGTTAACGTGGCACATTGTGCCTGTTTAAAGCGTGTATGATTCAATTTTTAATAAAAATTTATTTGTCGAGCTAAAAAAATTAAACAATATCAATCCAAATCTACAATTAAAGTTTTTAAAATTGTACGGTAGCTTACGAATACGATTGAGGAACGTTGGTTACTACAATAAAACTAAAAAGTTGGTTCTGGACATATACAATGCAAACAACCGTAAAAAGAATGTCTTTAAATGAGTTAAGATAAATGCTTACGAGAGAAATAAAAAGATTAGTTATGAGTTAAGTTAAATGTTTACAAGATATATAAGTTATGAAGTAGTGATAAAGCTAATACATATAGAGAAAATAAAATGTTGTACTTCGTAGATTTTGAGTTATGTTATATTTGATTTTTATTCAAAAGTCAATTTACCACACGTACAAGTCAATAAATATTTAAATTTTTTAAAATTAAAAGCCTCATTTTGATAACTTGGACAATGCCCCTGAAATCTTTGAGCCTCCTCTAGTCCCGAAGATGAGTCGCAATGGCTGGTGTGAGAATCAATGTAGAGGAATGGTAATTATGTCCGCCAGTTGACAGAAGGAAGGCGATGGTGGTCGGGCCAGAATCAAGGCTAGTGACTGGTGGCTAAACGTTGAGAAGATTGAAAAGCCGTGGTAGACTAGTAGAGACTAAAGCTCAATAATCATAGACAAAAGTCAATGAAAGGATAAATGAAATTGGATGGTGAGTGGCAAATTTCATATTTCTCATTAAAATATAAATATTTATTGAGAAAATATTTAAGTGAAAAATCATGAACATCTAGTTTTTAAAGTTTAGAGGTTATAATTTAATGTTTAGTGTTGGGATTTTAGTGTATATGGTTAAGTTTTAAGATTCTGAATATATTTTAGTGTTTACAGTTTAGAGTTTAAGGTTTAAAATTAGAGTTTTAGGAACTCGTTTGTGAAAAAAACAATTCTACTGACAATGTATTTAATAATTAGAAAATACTTTGATACACAAGTCTTTCAATTTTAATGTTTTAGGTTTTAGGTTATGGTTTAGGATGTAGGGGTCGTGTCTAGAATTTAATATTATGATTAGAATTTAGTTTAGGGTTTACGGGTTAAGGTTTAAGTTTTAGGGTGCTAGAGTTTTGGATTCATGTTTTAAATTTTATAGAAGGGTTGTGTAATTTTCTTTTTACATAGTTTGTATATCAAAATATAATCCTTAATAATTACCTATATTTATTTTAGGATTAATATCTTATACACTGGCGGTGGAAAACTGAAAGTTTCCACAAGCGCCTTAGTTCTAGAGTATAGGGAGTTAGTTTAGGGTGTAGAGTTTAGGGGTTTAGGTGTAGAGGATTAGAATTTAGGAATAATTATTTCAATTTAAGGTTTAGGGTTATAGTTTAGGGTTTAGTTTTTAGGGTAATATGGTAAGGATTTAGGTTTTAACCTATAAACTCTAAATTATAACCCTAAACCTTAAATTGAAATAACTATCCCTAAATTCTGACCTCCTACACCTAAACCCCTAAATCCTATACCCTAAATTAACTCCTTATACCCTAAAACTAAGGCGCTTGTGGAAACTTTCAGTTTCCACTGCATGTATATAGAATATTTATCCTTTTATTTTATATATAATACATATTTAGGGGCCTTGCTTATAATAATAATAATAATAATAATAATAATAATTATTATTATTATTATTATTATTATTATTATTATTATTTCACTAGCGGAGTTTTGATAGGATTCACTGCATTATTGTTGTTGTTGTTATTTGAGGATAATTAAAGGCTTAATCATTGAATATGTGTTCAAACTATACATTTTTTTAATAGGTATTTAAAGTATTTTTGACTTAATTAGAAGCTTAATGTTTTATTTCATAACCATTTTAGGTGTTTTTTTAATTTTTGACTTAAAATTTTTTAATTATCTAATTAAAGTGCTTAAAGTATTTTTTGACTTAAAAAATTTTAATTATCTAATTAAAGTGTTACATGTTGCCTATTCGTGTTATTTTTTTTAATTTTTATTTAAAAAACATATTTTTTTAATTTTATAAAAAACGTTAAAATATTTAATTTTTCAAAAAACCCTACAACTTTATACCCTAAATTTCTCTCATCCCACTGTCAATTCAACCACCACTAGCCACCCCTTCATTCGTTGACCCCCAAAGTCAATAACCCCAACCACACATCGCCAGAAATCGACGAACGGGCAGTCAAACGAACTACGAACATCGAACACATAATATTTATTCGAGCGACGAACTGGACGAATGACGGTGTGGTATTCGACATGGTAGATGAGAGATTTTGGAATTGTGGGTTTTTTTAAAAAATTAAATTTTGACATTTTTTTAAAAGTTAATGTTTTTTTTTTTAGTTTTTAATAAAATTTAAATTGAAAATAATAAATGAGTCACATGTCATACAATAATTGAATGAAAGAATTGTTTTAACGGTCATCTTCATCAATAAGTCGTGAATAGAAAGAAAGTAATTTTTTTATAAAAAATTTAAATTAGTCTATCCCATCCATCTGTAGATATTATTGTTCAAATTTAAAACGTAAAAAAAAAAACTCCTAAATAATTAGAACAACTCGATGGCTCGAATTTTTTTTATTCATTAATTTTGAATTGGTTTTTTATCATAATTAATTTTGAACTTTTAACAGACCGAAGTGAACTTTTTCATTCAGGCTTATTTTACTGTTAGCCTTGATATTTTCCGATATAATTTGCTTTTGATTTTTTTAATTTTAATTTTTACTAATTTATCTATTTATTATATTATTAAAAATAACTGATCAAACTGATACCACCAATTAACTAAGGTCATGTTTAGTAAAGAGAGGTTTGAGCAAAAAAATAGAGGTTTGAGACATAATTAGATGTTTGACCAGTCAAATCTAGGGGTGATAACGAGCCGAGCTGAGCCCGAGCCTGGCCAGGCTCGGCTCGGCTCGGAAACAGTGTATTTGGGCTCGGCTCGGGCTCGAGGCTCGCCGAGCTCAGAATTTTAGGCTCGAGCTCGGCTCGAAAACAATTTCATTGGGCTCGGCTCGGGCTCGAAACTCGTCAGGCTCGGCTCGGCTCGAAATGAAAATTTTTGCTATAGTTTTTTTATATAAAATATTCGTTAAGAAATCCTTTCATAACCAACACTAAAACAGAATTCAATGACCAGAAAGGGGAAAAAGTGCAAAAAAATTAGATTAATCCAAATAATCAATAAATATTCTTATAATACAAACACATAATTAAAGAAAATACAAAATCAAACAACAATAAACTAATGAAAGAAAATACAAACACATAATTTATTTTAGTGCATATGTAGATTCCGAGCCTGTTCACGAGCTTTTCGAGCCGAGCTTGGGTAGGCTCGGCTCGGCTTGTTAAGGTTTCGAGCCGAGCCCGAGCCCGAGTCGAGCTCACTCGAGCCGAGCTTTGACCGAGCCGAGCCCGAGTAGCTCGCGAGCCGGTCAGGCTCATTATCACCCCTAGTCAAATCTGCTAATATTGTTGTTTGGTAAATAGCGGATTGAAAGAGCATATTGGGATGAAAACGCTAATTTTGAAAACGCTCATAATAGGAGCTTTTTGATATTAGAGGTTTGATATTAGAGTTGTAAAGACTCTTTTACCCTTACCAGTTACCAAAAATCTCAAAATAACCTAAATTAAATATTTTCTCACCCTATTTATAAGCTAATCATTTTTTTTATTATCACATATTTATGTGTATTTAAATTTATTAATTAATTAAATTATATTCAAATAATTATATAAATAATAAATTAATATATAAATCATTTGAATATGTCTAGAATAGTTATATTAAAAATAATTTTATAGATCTAATTAATAGTAATTAGATACAAAATATTGATAACTAATAAACTATTCAAACAAGTATTGAATATAAACATGTCCTTATATGTCATTTTACTTGTATAAATAATCTAACAGCTATCAGCTATCAGTTAATTTTACCAAACACTTTTATACATTCAGCTAATACAATCCGCTGGTCAAATCAGCTAATGCAATCAGCTATCAGCTAATGCAATCCGCTATCCGCTATCAGCTATCCGCTAATTGCCAAACAAGGCCTAAATATGGATGGTAATTTATTCTGGTTTCGATTTGAATACGATTGAAAGAAGAAAAAATATAATCTAAATCCGATTGAAAGAAGTCTGGAATGAAAAAAGTTTCAAGTCCTCATAAGAGGCGGTTCGGATATAAACTTTGTCCGAGTTTAATTCATATCAGAGTCTGAAACATATGAACCTCACTATATTGAAAGTTAAGCCGATTTTATCCTAAAAATTATTTATTTATATATAAAAAGTAACTTTGTTGCCCTATCTTCTTCAATATTGCTGCTCTTTTTCTCAATATTGTGTGTGGCAAGTTTCAGCATCAAGGCAAGCTCTAATGTTGTTCATCTCTTCTTTTAAAAAATATTTTTTTTTACCGTTAATGAATATGATATTTTTTTATTTAAAATATGTGATCATGGAATTTTTTTTTAAAACCTTTAAACATAATTTTATTATTTTTAACATTTTAAGAAGATGATTAAATTGTTGGGTTAAACAAACAAAACAAAAAGCTGTAATGGGATATTTTGGAGCATGGTTTATAGTTGGAGGAATGCCCATTTTATATCATCAGTCACAGTCACAGACTCACAGTCACGGTTGTACTACAAGTGAGAGAGGGTTTGGCAAAGGGAATTTGGCATTTAAGGACTGCCACGCTTTTGTCATTATTTGATTTCCCATCTTCCACTGTGTGTTTTGGGGCACATGTATATCAACCATTTTGTTTTTATTATCATGCTCACAGTTAGTACTTGTTAAATGTTTCTGTTTCTAAGTGTAATTTCTATTTAGTTAATGATGCAAACTTTGGTACATAAGGAATACCAAAAGGCCGTGATAGTGCCTAGTATATCTCAACCAGAAACGACAAGAAATTTTTATGAGAGTTTAAAAATTTTAGAATTATGAATTTAGATCATGATCAGTATAAAATAGAAAGAAAATTACTAAACTACATGAGAAATTGGAGTTTTCAGGGATTAAGATTGCCCATAGCATCCCTCAGTCCACTTTTTTATCTCAACTCATTCTTAATTATCCTTACAAAACTTATTAGTGTCTGTCCCCAACAAATCTCAAAATCTATGCCTGAAGTAAAAGATCCTCTGTGCCATGCATATTCAAGTAGGGGTTCATGGTTAACCGTTGTAGTATGTTGATTAATTATAATGAGATGAACACATCATCTTTATCTTTAGACATTATCATCTAATTGCACTAAGAATAGAATCTACATGTTAACGTGTTGGGTCTAAGTTCAAGTGCCTGCTAAAATGTGGGGTTATTAACATTGAGAATTGTTTGAGTTTAGTAGAGGAATTAGAGTAGAAGAGAGGGACCAAAACCATAATTTGAGCAGTAAAATGAGATATTATCTGAAAGAAAAATTCAAAATGGTTATGGAGGAGAGGATTCGGTTACAACATCCGGGAATTATTAATTTAGGAGTGGCCAAATGGGACGAGGTACGGAGATCAATGAAGGTTGGTATTCTGAGTACTAATCCAGTGCCTGAAAACTATAATAAGACTGCCCTACCATTTGTTTGTTATACTGAGCAAAATAAACAACAATTCAGGGCAGTCAAAAATATCAAACAAAAATCAAGCATTTTTTATCGTTTAAGAAGTTAAGATTTTGATTTGTCTATTTAGATTCAGTTGGTTTTTTTTTTTTTTTTAAATGTTAAATCATTTGCAAATAAGAAAACAAACCTCCCTTTTCAAAAAAGATCCTCTCTTTCTCTCTGTAAATGTTGTTTTGCTCATTCACAGTATAGTGCCGGCTCAGCTCACTCCAATGGCGAGAGCTTAAACGACATTAACCTTTCCGTACACCACCCTTTTGTTTCTTTTCGTAACCGTCTCCAGCATTCTCTTTTAAAGAACCCGAAAAAGCCATCTGAAAAGCAAACGTTTTTGTTTTTCTGGGTGTTCTCCTCTTTTGTCAACTTTCTTTTATATGTAAAAGAAAAAAGGAAATCATATTTGGGTTTTGGTTTCTAACGTTGGTTCGGTGTTTTCCTATAAAAGTGTTCTCTTTTTGTATTTGTAAAGGCTTGAAGATGTATAAGCTGGCTGAGAACAAGGAGCAGCTGATGATGATGAGGGACATGAAGAAAAATGGTGGGTATGGAGCTTTCTTGGGCACCGATAGCCTTGAGGCTTCTCCATTGCAGAATCTTCAACACCATTCAACAATGGGTAGAGTTTCTCCTTCTCCTTCAAACTCCTTCGCCAATTGGTTTTCTTCTTCCCCCGAAGAAGTTCCATCATTTGAGGACCAACAACAGCTGCCCAAGTTCCATCACTATGGGCTCTGGTTGGATTGCAAAGGGTCACCCGATTCTCATTACAGAACTAAGAATGCCAATGAAAACAAGCTGGTCGACGATGGTTTCGGTTTGTGTGAGAATCTGTATCAGATGCATATTAGCGATGACGAAAGAGATGGAGATAATTCTGGTCAAATGAGAAGATTTGGGAGGGACCCGGATGGTTCAGGCTTCGGTTTTGGCGATGTTTCTGCTTATAATGCTGAAAAATATGGTTCCTACGAAGGTTTTAACAAAGGGTTTCAATCGTCTCCTCAGCAGGTTTCACTGTGTTTAGATGGTGGTGATGTCATCAGGTCCACCTTCCTTGGGCTGCAAGGCGGATACGAAAAGGGTGATCCATTTGGGTCTTACAGCATTGGTTACAACCAGTCCAATGATTTGTCCTCACTGCCGACTTGGCACGATAACCAAAGAGACTATCTTTTGGAGCAGAGAATGGAACACGGTAGGGGCTTGGACAATAGGGGAATTTTATTGCAGAGTGGTTTTAGCACCAGGCCCTACATTGGGACTCCTTTTGTTTGCACGCAGCAATGTGGAGTAGTGGATGGTAATGGAGGAAGAGCTGGCATTGGTTCTTTGGGTTCTCCTAGGCTCTTGCACAGTAGGATTCCTCTCCAGGAAAATGTGGTGGAGGATGATAGTGTGATCATTCAAGGAAGAGGTTTGAAGTATGATATGGACAAGTACCATAAGAAAAAGTCTCACAAAGATCTTCAAGAGAAAAGCTCTAAACTTGATAAGATACATGGGGAAAATGTAACAGTGATGGCAAGTCCATACTCCTTGGTTGAGTTTCAAGGTTGCATATATTACATGGCCAAGGACCAGAAGGGTTGTCGCTTCCTACAAAGGATATTTGATGAAGGAAGCTGCTTGGATGTGCAGATAATATTCAATGAGGTTATTGCTAATATTGTTGAACTAATGATGGATCCCTTTGGAAACTACCTTGTTCAAAAGTTGCTGGATGTTTGTACTGAAGAACAACGGCTGCAGATTGTTCTCACTGTGACCAAAGAACCGGGGCAGCTAGTGAGGATTTCTTTAAACACATATGGGTATCTGCTTCATTTATCATTCATTCTCTCTTCCCTTTATGATATTGTTTCTTCCTTTGTTGTTAAGTGGATTTACTGCTATATTTCAGTACGCGTGTGGTACAGAAGCTGATTGAGACTCTCAAATCCAGACAACAGATTTCTCTTATCAAATCCGCTCTTAAACCTGGAATTCTTGATCTTATCAAGGATCTCAATGGAAATCATGTGTTGCAGCGCTGCTTGCAGTGCCTTGGCAATGAAGATAACAAGGTATAATGAAGAGGGGAGGTTTAATGTTTGTTCTCATAAATGATTCTAATCATGCACATTCTATGTCCTTTTTGTTTTCGGTTGATTGTTACCTTAGAATCATAGTTTTCTCTAAATTGAATAGCTTTTCATGTGTGGTTCGCTAATATTTGTTTTATAAGTTGTGAAGGTCATGTTATGGTATCATCATGAGTTTGCTTTTTGATGATGACTTAATTTTTAAATCTAAAAATGCACATTTTACATTATTTAATTGCAACTGGTGAAACATGAATCTTTCGCATTGCATTAAATGATGTTTACTCATCGGACCTTGTTTGTTTTAGCAGCATGTTGTAGGTTTACTAATTAATAAATCATCAGGAACTGCATTGAAGAATTTTGGCCATCAACTACAGTCTCGTTTCATCATGTCAACTTACTGCATGCTCTATCTCTAGTTAACAATTCAAACATATAGCTTTCTTCCATTGAATTCATCTTGCCAAAGGGTACTCAATTCTTTTAAAGAAAATTATATGGCTATTTTAGAGGTCTTTATCCTATGGCCTATTACCTATGCGCTTAATTTAGTCTAAGATGCCAATTGGAGGTATATCTTGGTTTGATTCATTACAAACTCTGAAGGTTACAGCATTCTGTTTGAACATGTTTCTCCTCTTCTTTGGTTCAGGGCATCTTTTGCATGTGTATTCTTATACGGTATATTTAGCAGAAGCCTTTTCTCTAGACGCAGGCTTGATTACGTGCATTTGCATGGCAATCAACTGACATGAAAACAAGGAGCCTGTTAGAAGGAATCTGTTCCATCTATTCCAATATTTATTAATACGATGGGATTGAACAGATTCCTTCTTTCCTTGGGATGGACCAACATGTAACAGGCTATAATGTGATGTGGGATGCATAGTAAGTAAAGCATTTGAAGAGTGCTTAGGCCATTAGAAGAACCTCCTGCGGCTTGCAACTTCTCATAATTGATCAGGCACTCTTGTGTTAGAGTTGTAAACTAATAGAATTTTGTCCAAATTCTTCAAGAAGTATGCTTTCTTTCATACCCTAGTTGTCATACTTCGGTGCGCTTCCTTTTATAAAAATTCTCTCTACTTTGATGCTATGCATTTTCATGTGACCTAACAATCTTATATTTTTACTCAAGTTTCCTTTGCTTCTGTCAGATTATTTTCGATGCTGCTGCAAAATTTTGCGTAGATATCGCCACTCACCGCCATGGGTGCTGTGTGTTGCAACGCTGCATTGCTCATTCCAATGGACAACATCGAGATAAGCTAATCACTCAGATTTCCAGAAATGGACTTTTTCTTGCTCAGGATCCTTTCGGGTAATAAGCTAAGCTCTTATTGCTTATTTCTTTGCTTCCCAGTTTCCTAGTAAATAAGATTCTTATTGCTGGTTCTGATTAGCTTATAGATTGTCTTCAATCAAGAATGTAAAATTATTACTTTTTTATTGAAGCCAACATCTCTCTCTAAATTTCTAGTCTCAGAATAACATCCTTCTTCATAGAACAGGGAGATGACAGGCATCGTTCATTAGTGGATCAGGTTTCTGAGAGTTATAGATCCATTTAATAAACATAGGCATTTCATATTTTTTTGGCTGCATGGTAGGTGGCAGATTTTATATTACCTACAATTAGGATTCTCCATACCCTTATTTGCTTTACTTTTTTATAATGCACATATCAGAGTGCCTACACGAAAGAAAACCCTCCAACAACTCTGCTACATTAGAAATTGAAACAAATATAACCTATTGAGTCTGGAGTAAAAGAAATTTAGCTCAAATCATGAATGACTAAAGGAGGATTTCATCATGAAAATAGAGCTCTCGTATCTAATATTCTTTTGTTTGTATGAAACAGGAATTATGTTGTTCAGTACATAATTGAGCTGAATGTCCGCTCTGCCGTTGGCAACTTACTATCTCAGTTCAAAGGGCACTATGTTCATCTCTCAATGCAGAAATTTAGCAGCCATGTGGTTGAAAAATGCCTCAAGCATTTTGCTGAAAGTAGGTCTCAGATCATCCGTGAGTTGATCTCTGTTGTTCACTTTGAACAGTTATTGCAAGACCCATTTGCCAACTATGTGATTCAATCTGCTTTAGCCGTAACCAAGGTAAGGGGACAACTTGTCAGTTCCTCTTCCTTTTTCAATGCTTTAACTGTAACATGTTCAACCACGGATGAAACCTTTCGTTGCAATTCTTTGCTTCTCTTCGTACTAAACATATTATTTTCGTCACATAAAACATATTTGTCCCAAGCAGGGTCCTCTTCATGCTTCTCTAGTCGAAGCAGTCCGACCGCACACAATCCTTCGTACCAGCCCATATTGCAAGAGAATTTTCTCGAGGAACCTCCTGAAGAAGTGATGGGAGTCACTTTGCAGAAGTGTTGTTGTGCTTCCAAAGTTTGCTAGCTTGTTCAGTACAAAATAAGGAAATGTCCTGGGATTACTTGATGGAGAATGTAACATGAATCTCTGGGGCTGCTTTGTTTGATGAGAAGGCTTACAGCTTCAGATGAGTGGATCAGCTTGGAAAGAGTCCTAAGGATGTAGACGGAAAGTTTTGCTTCTAGTTGTTTATTATGTTGTTGCAACTTGTATTATTCTGTTGTCTTGTTGTTGTCTCGTCGATCCAAACTTTGGATGTATGATATTTTTATCACGTTCAAAGACTTCAGTTTCTGCTCAGGGATGTAGCAAATCTTATGTTATGCCCCAGTTTGCATTTTTCCTTTTCTCATTTGGAATTTGGAAATACTTAATCAGCTTCTTTATGGGAACTTGATAATGTCAAGTTCTTCAGATGGGGGGAAAGGGGTTTAACAGAATAATGAAATGACTCCTATTTCACTACCAAAGGTTCATAACAATTCTCAAGAAAATGCATAATCCATTTCACCTATGATAACTACACAAAAACTAAAGCAACAAGCCAACAACATTAGAGCAATACCAAGCATTTCTAAGGTGGCCGCTTGGATGAAGATCAATAAATCCTATATCGGACTAGATTCGGTTGAACAACAGCTGAGAAACAGCGTGCATGGTTGGCCTAGATTTTGGATTATTATCTAAACATGAGACAACAACCTTCAGGATGAATACGAGTTTGTTCTCAACTTCTGGCTGTGGAGGTGAAAGCCTTTGATCCAACACATAGTTTAGTGGGATGCGTTCTGCAGTTAAAATTGATAGATTGGAGAGGAAATCATCCGGATATCCCCCAACTATCAATTCCAATGCCAGCACACCAAAACTATACACATCACATTTTTCAGTAACTTCCATTGTGTAGGCAAGCTCTGCAAAGGAAGAGATAAATAGTTAATAACATATATTATTCCATATGCCATGTCATCTATGGAGATATAATGAAATCACCTGGTGCAATGTATCCATATGTTCCAGCGATATTAGTCCAATTGTATGAGTCTGGGTTGAGAAGCTTAGCAGTGCCAAAGTCTGAAAGATGAGCTTCATACTCCAAATCAAGCAAAATGTTGCTGCTCGTTATATCTCGATGAACAATTGGCGGTGAACAGTTGTGGTGCAAATATGAGAGGGCATGAACAACACCTTTGACAATATTCACCCTCTTATTCCAGTCCAGTTTCTTAGATTCTTCATCGTTGCTGAGAGCTGAAGCCAAGCTACCCCTTTCAAGGTACTTGTATACCAAGAAGGAACGGTCCGCAGAGGAACAGAAACCGCAGAACTTCACAATATTTCTATGTCTTGTTTTCACTAATGCCTTTACCTCATTTACGAACTGTCTTTGATCTGCCATTTTACCAGTATGCAAAGGATGGAATTTCTTCACAGCTACAACATCTCCTGATGACAGCTCTGCTTTGTATACATTTCCATATCCTCCCTTCCCAACGCAATATTGAGCATCAAAATCTTTGGTAGCTCTAATGATCTCTTCATATAGTAATCTTCCATTAAAGGATGGTATTGAGAAAAATATTTCATCACTTGCACTGCTTTGTCTTTCTTCATCTGCATCTTTCTTCCCCTTCTTGAAGGTGAACAACAAAGCAAATGATGAAATTGAGAGACTACCAACCAATAAAAGAGGGAACACAACTACAAAAAGGGTTTTGTTGTTGTGACCCTTCTTAGAAAACGGCGTGCAAGGTGGCAATCCGCTAGCATTGCCACATAAACCTTTGTTCCCTCGCAATGCTTCTACTGAAGCATTTCGAAATGCTTGGCAGTTGGGAACGGGACCCTGCAGCTGATTGTATGAAATGTCAACAGAGGACAAGCCATGGAGCTGCTCAAAAGTGGCTGGAATTTCACCGGAGAGATTGTTGTAAGACAGGTTTAGCATCATCAAGCTCTGCAAACTTTGAAATTCCTTTGGAATCTCCCCTGAAAGCATGTTGTGACTCAAATCTAGAGTATCCAGCCCAATTAACTTGCCTACTTGAAATGGAATTCTTTGGCTTAACTGATTAAAGCTCAAATTCAAGTGGAATAACATGGACAGGTTCCCTATAGTTTTAGGGATTGACTTGTTCAATTGGTTTTCAGACAAGTCAAGATACAAAAGGTTGGACAGAAATCCAAGTTCCAAAGGTATGCTTCCAGAAAGTTGATTCCCATTCAAAGAAAGCTTAAGCAAAGAAGTCAACTTTGCAATTTCCTTTGGAATCTCCCCAATTAAATGATTTGAAGAAAGATCAAGCATTCCTATCTGATGCAAGTTTCCAATATCAGCTGGTATTCTACCAGTGAGACTGTTCCTTGCAATAGAAAGGCCCTGTAAACTTTTGCACAACCCCCAATTGGAGGACACTTCACCATAAAATTCATTGTCACTTAAGTCAATGAATTTGAGTTTCGGGTAAACGCCGAAATCTTCAGATACATTCCCTCTGAGCCGGTTTCCTTCAAGGTAAACTCTCTCCAAGCTAGTGCAATTTTTCAACCCTGGAGGGATTGGCCCGACAAGATGGTTGTAACTTGTTGTGAGGTATTCAAGTGATCCACCACGGCAAATGTGTTGCGGCAAATTTCCCGTCAGATTGTTGTGGTCTAATTCTAACATGGTCAACTTCATCAAGTTTCCTATTTCATTAGGAATGGGACCAGAGAATTGGTTATCTCGAAGGAACAGAATTGTCAAGTTGCTCAAATTGCCAAGTGAAGCAGGAATAGAGCCACTGAGTTTGTTTTGACTCAACTCTAGATCAACAAGAGATTTCAAGTTCCCCATCTCCTCAGGAATAGGACCAGTGAGTTGGTTTTGATAGAGCTGGAGACGCGTAAGAAATCTCAAATCACCAAATGAGGATGGGATTGAACCATATAGGTTATTATGGTAAAGGCTTATTTCAGCAAGAGATTCCAAATTCCCTAATTCAGAAGGGATGGGTCCTGAAAGACTATTGTTAAACATGTAAAGTATGCTCAGTTTTTTCAAGTTTGCAAGCGAGGAAGGGATGGGACCGGTTAGACGGTTGGTGTCCATGTAAAGTTCAAACAAATTCCCAAGGTTACCCAATTCTGGAGGAATGGGACCAGAAAGGGAATTATCATAGAGAAGCAAGGAAACAAGTTGGGTTAATTTACCAAGAGAAGCAGGAATGGAACCATTTAGATGGTTGCTACACAAGGCAAGCTCAGTGATGGATTTGAGCTGACCAATTTCTTGAGGAATTGAACCGTTCAACTCATTTCCAGCAAGGTGGAGGGTCTCAAGATGTATAAGGTGGCCAATTTGAGGTGGGATTTGCCCAGAGAAGTGGTTATATGATAAATCAAGGTAGGTGAGTTTGGAGAGTTGACTGATTTGTGGTGGGATTATGTCATAAAGTTCATTGGTGCTAAGGTCCAACACTGCAAGATTAGGCAAAGACGAGAATGGAAATGAATGGAGCGTACCTTTTACACCATAGCCAGTGAGGTTAATCCTCATAACACTGTCAGCATGGTTGCAATGGATTCCAAACCAACCACATGGACTTGTTTCCCCATTTAGGTTGTTAGACTTGGAAGTATTCCAGGAAAGCAGAACAGAATGGTTTTGGTTTTGAAGGCTGGCTTTCCATTTGAGGATTGCCCCTGCTTCTGCTGCAGAATCGGAAGCAGCATTAAGCGAAGAACATAGTAAAGTAACAAAGAAGAGTAGGGGAGCAAGCAAGGTTAAACTCTTCATGATTAAAATATGTTTTGCATACAAATAACATCCCTGATGTGTTGTTTATATATAGGTTAATTGCAGTGCCCCATACGCTCAAAGTAACTATAAGTCTCACCCATTTTTCACGCTAGAGCTGAGCTGCATGTCGATTTATGTCATTCCATTCAAAGTCTATCGCTCATTTTTCACGTCAGGATTGACTTGAATCCAAGCCTTTTGTATTCTAGTAAAGACTGTAAAGTTGTTGGCCCAATCATGTTAAGCAGCCAGCTGGTTGTTAATGGAAGTTGGTACCTTTTATATTTAACATATGATACATTCTCCCTCTTGTTCTGGACATTCAGGTGGGCAATATGCTCTGTTAGTTCCAAAGCAACAGCATTTCAGAACAACCTTTCTTTCTACAATATTACATTACACCGTTGTAAAAGTAACTAAATCAATCTCCTAGAAGTAGAGGTTTTATTTCAAGATTTTAGGCCTCTATCCTCCTACAAAGCGGCCGAGTTTTGTTCGAAATGAAATATGTTTGGAAGGGGTCAATACTCAAAATAAATCCAAGACCATGAACATATATTTTGGAGTACAAAAGCAACCCAAAACTAAGAAATTGTAAGAGGACAAATGACAAACATATTGCGGGCACGGAAAGAAAGAAATAAAGATATCAAATCTGGACCATGAATCACATCTAAAAACAACATTAACCCAAAGAAAACGCCCATCTACTTCAGATACTAAATTTGTAATCAAATATAGTAAAGCAGTAAAAGTGTTGAAAGTCGGAACATGTTAACTTAAAACAAACAAAACTCCGAGTTGGAGTGTTTAATTATTACTTATCCAGATTGGTGAGTTCAAGAGTTGATTGGTTTGAGATGGGATTGGTGAGTTAAAGATAAGAATGTAAGTGTAGACTTGAGTCTCACTTCACACAAGGTGGTTCTGAGAATATTTAATAGGTTCGACCAAACAGGGTCCCTAAAAATAAAAACCTAAAATGAGTTATCTAATATATATTCTCAAAAAATAATGTAAAATATATGTAACAATTTTAAAAAAATTGATCCAAACATTAATTGTGATCAAGATCACTCAATTCCATTAACTTTCTAAATGCGACAGTTGCATATAGAGTCTTATTGACTATTTCTAGTATTGTTGTTTCTGCAAAATAAAACTTTTCAAAATTAAAATTTTTGTCAATTTTTAAGTCATACTTACGGACAACTATGTGGTAAGAAATGATAAATGAATTTGTTTTGATGATAATTGAGAGTGGTCTTTTGAAAGAAGTTGATAATAAAAACATTGTAGATGATTTTGCTTCAAATATGCAAGAAGAACATCGCTTTTTAAGTGTAGTTGTTAGATTTTTAAATGTTTGCAAGTCATTTTTATGTTAATCAATAAAGTAATCTAATATTTTTTATTTAAGAAAACTTTATTTAAAAAATATTATATTTTTTCATATTATAAATTAAGGGAAACATTTTAATAAATTAACAAGCCCTCTTAATCTTTGAACCACACCTCTTAATGTTGAAATGATTCTTGGAATGCTACTTGTTTCACTACAACACTTGCCTTTAGCATTTTATTGGAGACGAATCGAATCGATGAAAGCAAAAGGAAACTATATTTTGCCGGCGTCAGTTAAATGCATGGATTTGGTTATTAACGTTCAAACAATTTTATATATTTTCAGTTGAGTTATATTTTTATGTAAAAAAAAATTACACAGTTGTTATTATTTAAACTATCTAAATTTTCATTCTACAACCATAAACACTAAACATTAATGCAATATATATAAAAGAAATTATACAACTCTTCATATTTAAATTAGGAAAATACTTTGATACACAAGCTTGTATAAATTGAAGTTTACACAAGCCTTTCAATTTTAGGATTTAGAGATTTAAGTAGTAGTTTAGTGATTTATGTTGTAAGGTGTAGAATTTTAAGGTTTATGGTTAGAATTTAGATTTGAGGGTTTAAGGTTTAAAGTTTAGGTTTTAGGGTGTTAAGACTAAGGACTTATGTTCTAGATTTTATAGTTTAAATATGAAGGGTTGTGTAATTTTTTTACGCAGCTTGTGTATCAAAATATAACACTCTGATCTATATAATATATGGTTATATTTTGATACACAAGCTGCGTAAAAAAATTACACAACCCTTCATATTTAAACTATAAAATCTAAAACTTAAATTCATAATCCTAATACCCTAAAGCTTAAAACCTAAATCTTAAACTCTAAACTCTAACCATAAATACTAAAATTTATATCCTACGACCTAAACCCCTAAACCCTAACTTAAATATTTAAACCCTAAAATTAAAAAGTTTATGTAAAATAAAATTTACACAAATTTATATATCAAAGTATTTTTCATATAAAATCAAGATTTCTACCCATAAAATCCTAAATTTTACAATTGGAATGAAAAAAGAATTTAAGAGTGTAGATAGTTGAACAACACTTGCAATAAAAAGACCCCTTTTCTCTTAAGTTGCTTAATGAAAGTGCTCATCATCAGGGGCAGACATTAATGGGCTAGTGGGAGCCTCCCAATTTATTTTTGAAAAATAAAATATTATTTAGTTTTTCAAAAATTTAGAAGTTTCAATTTAATTCCTTTCAAAAATTTAAATATTTTTTGTTTCAAATTTTTTGAATATTTATAATCAACTATCCTACTAAAATTTTAAAAAAGTTCTTATTAAGTATACAATTTTTTGAAACTTTTGGTTAGACTCTATTTTTTTGAAAATTTTAAATTAAAACCTTTAAAATTTTTGAAAATTTTAATTTAGACTTCTAAAATTTTTAAAAATTTTAAGTATGCTTCTTTAAACTCTATTACCAAAATTCGTCATTATCATCATTATTAATTACTATTAAGAACTAAGATATTTTAGATTATATGAACATACAATATTTGGTTAAGAAATTTTTAATATATTTCTCAACCAAGATAAGCATAGTTGGGTATATGACATAATCACCAGAAAGTGAAAAGAAAGGCAGTTATATATGGTATAACTGAAAAATAAAAAGAGAAGATATGATAATAAGCAAAAGGAACTGCACGTAATGCAATCATAAACTATAAACCACTACGTATACTTAAAAAATAAGTAAATAAAATGGTAAACCTCAAAACTTCTAACGGAATAGAAAATAGTCAACCGTAAATTTTTACCATTTACTATAAAAATTATTGACTCAAAAAAATTAATTTAGTCAATCAGATGGGGGAGGTGATCAAGAAATTTTATTCTTGACCGTTCTTATAATATTGAGAGTTATATTTATTAATATCTTTTGTAACTGAAAAATCAATCTCATTACTCTTATTTAATACTTAACTTTTTCAATTCCTATTTTTGAAATCTAAAAAAAAGTCTTTTACAACTTATTGCTTTCAAACTCTTTTTTAACCTACAAATAAAAGTCTATTGCAATTGATAAAGGGACTTTTTTGAATACTTTAATGTTGATATTTTTACTCTAAAACAACATTTGGTTTTAATAACCTTTTCCCAATAATTCACAAAGCTCAATATATAACCTAGTTAGCTAGGGCTACAACATCTACAAAGCCAAATATTAGGAATATAGAATATATATATATATAAGGATTTATATTCGATGCACAGACGATGGAAACTAAATTTTTTTACAAGCGCCTTAATTTTAGGGTTTAGATATTTAGTTTAGGGTGTAGGGTTTAGAGTTTAGGTATAAATGTTTAGTTTTAGGGATAATTGGAGTATAATTTATGCTTTAAGGTTAATATTTAGGGTTTAGAGGTTATAGTTTACTTTTTAGGGTAATATGGTGAGTGGTTTAAGTTTTAACCTATAAAACTTAAATTTTAACTCTAAAACATAAATTCTAACTATTATCCCTAAACTCTAAAGCCATATACCTAAACCCATAAACTCTACACCCTAAACTAAAATTTTAAACCCTAATACTAAGGCGTTTGTGGAAACTTTTAGTTTCCACCGCCTATGTATGGAATAGTTACCCTAACATAAAAATGTATGAGTTTAGAAAAAAAATTGAACAGGTGAAAATATTTTTTATTGTTTATTATTGTTGAGAGCTCGAGCGATCAACCGAAATAGTCAAGAGAGGGTGAATTAGATTTTTGCTTTGGTGGATGAAAAGCTAAGCAATAAAAATTGGGACACAATGATTTATAGTGGTTCGACTTTCTAACCAAAGTCCACCTCCACTACCTTAGCTATCCACACTAAGGATTTTCCACAAATTCACTAATTTGTGTTTCATTTTTCCGGGCTCAAGGAGATAACCCTTATAACCCAAGACATATACCCCAAAGTCTTGAAAATATTCTCTTGCAAAGAGAAAACAAATAAACAAATGATGAAAACCCTTACAAGGCAAATGTGTTTGCAATTTAAGCTCACATGCACCAAAAATTCTAATACTTGAGCAAATATAACAATTAAGCTCACAAGTGTGTTCTACACAGAAATATGACAAAATTGAGCACTAAAACACTATCTCTAATATTGAATGTTGGTAGTTGGTTTCTTGTTCTTCCATGGCTGCTTGAAGAGGTCTTTTAAACCCTCTAATGGCTTCATGATCGTTACTAGCCGTTGGGGTTGATTAGAGCTGTTGAGACTTTATTTCCAACATTAAATCCAGTCTAGACAAGTCGGTATCGGTACACGTGCAAGGGTATCGGTACATATGCTTTAAATAGAAAGAGTCATTGGGCTTTTTTACACTAGGTATCAGTACACATGTAACCCCCTCGTCCCGGTCTGGCTGGATGACCGGTCCGAGTAGGCCACACGGGGAAAACCGAAGCGAAACCCGTTAAGGTTCCCCCTCGGTTAGCAACCCTAAAAATTTCTTTTTTTTATTTAATCTTCTCTAGAGGCACATTTAAATCCTATGTGATCACAACAGCGGAATAAATGAGGAAGACAAGCATCTGGACACGAAACGGCAATTAAACAGTCCAATTTTAATTCATTAGGCAGGCCGTTTCGAAACACCCTTGAGGCGTATCGAAACGCCTTGACTTGGTCAACTGCCCCAAGCCCGCATGAGGAGGCCGTATCGGAACAGAGGTCAACCGTTCCGAAACCCCCCTCACGGTCAACTTCTCGTGGTCAACGAGATATTGACCGTTTCGAAACCTCTAAACTCGTTTCGAAACCCCTACATATCGGCAATTTCTCAGATTTCCAGTAGCCAAAGTGTTCCGAAACTCGTTTCGGAACAGGGGTTCACAGTGGCCAAACCGTATCGAAACGAGTTCCGATACGGGGTCCCTGAAGCCTTACCCGTATCGAAACGGCTCTGCCCGTTTCAAAACACGGGCTATCTGCAACCTCAAAAACCAGCCTTAGACAATTCCCAACCACACCAAAGGCCCTAAACGACCCCAAGAGACACACAACTCATCCAAGCATGAACTAGAGGCATGGGTCCTAAGGCAAGACATGCTCAAACACACAAGGCATAAGATGAGACTTCCCTAGACTCATTCAAGCATTACACATATCAAATCTACAACCAAAAATTAACATACGAGGCATTGAATCTAGCAAGGACCATACAAGTCAAGGATTTCATGCAATTCCACAATGATGGCATACTAGCAACCACAAGGCATCCTACACAAGACAACCAAGCATAGAGAATTCATAGGCCAAGTTCATAAACACATAGGCACACACAATTAAGCAACAAGTCAAGCATGGTCCTCAATCCATGAAACAAAAGCATACATATCCATAATTTTAACATGCTCAAATAACTCAAACCACCTAAGGAGTTTGACACCAACTCCTACAACTCTATACCCCATTGTTTAGGCATTATTACAAAACACAAATCATACTTGTGCTAGCTCGAGAAATCCAAAGCTCTTCCCTTGCCCGCTTGCCTCCCGAACTCTAACGATCTGCATGTTGGAAACAAAAGAGAGCGTAAGCTACTAGCTTAGTGAGAGAAGCTCTACAAATCCACAACATGCAGTTTTCAAAATACTTTTCGTATGTAAGTGAAACAATGGATGCACAAATGCCTATCTCAACAAAGTATGGTTTGCACAAGCACAACCAACATAAACACACGGTGGGACTACACATCACCGTTTCGACTAGTAGATTTCCAATGGGACTACAAATCAAAGTACTTTCCTACTAGTCACTACCGGTGGGACTACACGTCACCGTAGTTTAGACCACCGTCACGTGAGGCACAACTTCAACTCGACTACACACTAACAACTGTATGAACAACTTGAGATGCACGAGATAATCTTAACACATAACTATTCATTCATTCACAACAAACATAGGAGTAGAGAGGCTTACACTCGGGTTTAGGTGAACCCACAAGGTCCCACCCAAACCCCAAAGGTTCCATATCGTGCACAATACAAAGATCAACAATTCTACTCACCGTTGTTACCCAAGTGAAGACCGAAGACCAAGCTCAAGACTCCGAAATCTCCGGATTCGTCCCTGAAGCTTCACCAACCAAATTTCTTGCCTCTAATCAATCCAACACAATTTAAACAATCTCAAATCAGTCCACATTCCAATGTAGTTAACCCGGATCATAAACCAAGCACAAAACACCCTATTCCAACTAAAATCAAACCCAAAATCCATATTCCCGAGCAGCCCCTAAGCACACCCTAAAACCAATGATTCCAACCATCAAATTACTCCTTAACACCTCCAAAACAACCCTTACATATAGCCTATCCATCAGCCCTCATATTTCCCCAATAAACACCCCCATAACTCAACTTAAAACCTCCCCAAAACCCAAATCCGGGAAATTTTACAAAACTCTTTAAAAATCATACAAGTTGGGCCCTATGCTTCCTAAACAACATATCTAACATTAATCAATTAAAATATTTAGTCAAGAACAATAAAGGCACCATTTTTAACTCAAAACTTTCAAAAACTCATATTCCAAAAACATGGGTAAAAATGAAAAATAGTGGTACTTCCAAAGAGAGGAAGATGAGAGCAAGTCAAAAACGACCTTACCTTTGAAAAATCTTCAAGAATGAGTGAACTATGGAATGGAATAGTAACTCAAGGAGGGGAATGGGTTTTGTCGTGAGTTTGATTGAGAGAGGGAGAAGATGAGTGAATTTTTAGTATTTTTAATTCTTTTGTTTTAAACCCAAAAGACCCATTTACCCTTAATGAAAAGGGAAAATATCAATAGCATGACATCCATGACTTATTGGGCTTGATTTAACATAAGCCCAACATAAAATCATTTGTTTGAAAATATGAGGCCCAAAGATTATTTTAATTATAAGACCGGACTCGAAATAATATTAAAATATTATTTTCACCCGACCCCTAAACCCGGGTGTTACAACTCTCCCCTACTTAAGGAATTTCGTCCCCGAAATTACCTGACGGAAACAAGTACGGGAACTGCTCAAGCATGTCAGCTTTCCTTTCCCACGTGGCCTCTTCCACACCTCTGTGTCTCCATAATACCTTGACCAACTCTATGGTCTTGCCACGCAACACCTTGTTATCAGAAGCAAGTACCTCCACTGGCTCCTCATTGTACGATAAGTTCGGGTTCAACTCTATTTCCTCCACTGGCATAACATGGGACGGATCCGATCTATACCTCCTAAGCATCGACACATGAAATACATCATGAATCTTCTCTAGCTCAGTCGGAAGCCTCAATCTATACGCAACCGGACTAATTCTTTCAACTATCTCATAAGGCCTTATGAATCTTGGGCTTAACTTGCCCTTCCTCCCAAACCTCATCACTTTCTTCCAAGGTGAGACTTTCAAAAACACTTTATCCCCCACGAAGTACTCTACCTCCTTCCTCTTTAAGTCGGCATAGGACTTTTGTCGATATGAAGCTGCTTTCAAGCGATCACATATCAACTCCACCTTCTTGGTGGTTCCCTTAAGCAATTCGGGTATCGGCACAAGTTTCTGTCCAACCTCGGCCCAACAAATCGGGGTTTTACACTTCCTACCATACAAGGCCTCATAAGGAGCCATCTGAATACTCGACTGAAAGCTGTTGTTATACGCGAACTCCACTAACGGTAGGTGTTTCTCCCATGACCCCTGAAAATCAATGATACAACACCTCAACATATCCTTCAATATCTGAATCACTCTCTTGGACTGACCATCTGACTGCAGATGATACGAAGTGCTGAAGTTCAACCATGTACCCAAGGCTCGATGTAAACACTCCCAAAACCTAGAGGTAAATCTCGAATCTCGGTCTGACACAATCGACTTCGTTACTCCATGTAGTCTCACTATCTCACGGATATACAAATTGGCCAACTTGTCTAATGTATAGGTAGTATGAACCGGTATGAAGTGGGCACACTTAGTAAATCTATCCACAATCACCCACACTGAATTTTTCTTCGAAGGAGTCAACAGAAGTCCTGACACAAAGTCCATAGTGATACACTCCCATTTCCATTCCGGAATTTTCAACGGTTGCAATAATCCTGAGGGAAACTGGTGCTCAGCCTTGACTCTCTGACAAACCATAAATCTACTTACAAACTCGGCTACGTCCTTTTTCAACCCAACCCAATAATACTCTTCCTTCAATCCTCGATACTTCTTCGTGCTACCCGGATGCATAGCAAAAGGACTATTGTGAGCCTCACTCAAGATCGTACGCCTCAACTCGGCATCCTCCGGAACCACTATCCTATCCTTGAAACACAGAATCACATTCTCTCCAAAACAATACTCGGTAGGCCTATCTTCGGCTATGTCTTGCACGTGAGGTGCCAAAGACCCGTCTCGCAACTGCTTCTCACGAATTAACTGAACCAATGATGGCTTAACCTGAAGCTCGGCTATCAATCCACCATCCGTAGACACACTCAGCCTTGCAAACATTGCTCGCAACTCAACGGCCACTTTCCTACTCAAGGCATCGGCCACCACATTTGCCTTGCCCGGATGGTACTCTATGGTAAGGTCATAATCCTTAAGAAGCTCTAACCACCTTTGCTGCCTAAGGTTCAACTCCCTCTGAGACATCAAATATTTCAAACTCTTATGGTCGGTGTACACGGTGCACTTCTCACTATAAAGATGGTGTCTCCAAATTTTCAACGCGAACACCACTGCAGCCAACTCTATGTCATGTGTGGGATAATTCTTCTCATGGACTTTCAACTGTCGTGAAGCATACGCTACTACCTTGCCTTCTTGCATAAGTACACAGCCTAGCCCAACATAGGACGCATCACTGTATATCACAAACTCTCTCCCTGGTTTAGGCTGAATCAAGATAGGAGCTTCGGTCAAAGCTTTCTTCAATTTCTCGAACGCTTCTTGTCTTGCATCTGACCATTCATACAGGACACTCTTCTGTAGAAATTTGGTCAACAGAGCCGCTATTCTCGAGAACCCCTCAACAAACCTTCTATAGTATCCCGCCAAACCTAGGAAACTGCAGATTTCGGTTGTTTCCAATTCACTATAGCCTCTATCTTCTTGGGGTCTACACTAATCCCACTAGCCGAGATCACGTGACCTAGGAAGACTACCTCCCTAATCCAAAACTCACACTTGCTTAGCTTGGCATACAGCTGGTTCTCAAGCAGGGTCTGAAGCACTAACCGCAAATGCTCATCGTGCTCCTCTTCGGTCCTAGAGTATACTAGGATGTCATCGATAAACACTACCACAAACCTGTCCAAGAACTTATGAAACACCCGGTTCATCATATCCATAAAGGCTGCCGGAGTGTTGGTCAAACCAAAAGGCATTACCAAAAACTCATAATGTCCATAACGTGTACGAAAGGATGTCTTCGGTATGTCCACATCCTTTACCTTCAACTGATAGTATCCGGACCTCAAGTCAATCTTCGAAAACACAGAAGCACCCCTCAACTGGTCTAGCAAGTCATCTATCCTAGGCAAGGGATATTTGTTTTTCACTGTTACCTTATTCAACTATCTATAGTCTATACACATCCGCATGCTACCATCCTTCTTTTTCACAAACAAGACCAGAGCACCCCACGGGGATACACTAGGCCTAATGAAGCCTCTATCTGTCAACTCCTGAAGCTGTGTCTTCAACTCCTTCAACTCTTTCGGTACCATTCTATACGGAGTAATCGACACCGGTGCAGAATCAGAATACGTCTCAATAGCAAACTCAACTGCTCTGTCTGGAGGTAAACCCGGTAGCTCTTCCGGAAAAACACTCGGAAAATCACACAATGTTCTGATGTCCTGAGGTCTCACCTCACTCACGTCCGGATTCATTACATAAGCCAAGTAAGCCTGACACCCTGAACTTAACAACCTCTGAGCCTTCAAAGCCGAAACTACGTTGGACAAGAACTTGACATTCTCCCCAACTACCACAACCTCAAAGTCATCGGTAAGTCTCAAGGAGACTCTCTTGGTCTCAAAGTCAACCCTAGCTCTATGCTCTACAAGCCAATCCATGCCCAAAATTACATCAAAGCCATAGAAGGGTAACTCCATCATATCGACCGGAAATACGTGGCCCTGAACCATCAAAGGACACCTCCTATACACTTTCCTAACTACCACCGTATCGCCAAAAGAGCTAGTGACATTTACACCTATCTCTAACCAATCTCATAGTAACCCTAATGACCTTGCGTGTTCACCCAAAATATATGAATGTGTTGACCCCGAATCTATCAAAGAAAGCAAACTCAAAGACTGTAATATGAAATTACCTGCAATGACATCCGTGTCATTCCCAGCCTCTCGCTGAGCGTACACCCTAGCCGGTCCTCCTCCCTCGGGCTGGACTGCTACCACATGAGCCAAGTTCCTCTGACCCTCATTCATTGGCTGAAAGTTCCCACGACCGCACCCACGGCCTCTCTGATGCTCAAAGCCCCTAACTGGAGCCGGTCCGCCCCTAAACATACCCATACGCCTCAAATGGTCTCGGGAGCTACAGTTCCAACACGCCCTAAACATACCCATACACTCTCCTGGGTGGCGTCTCCCGCACCTAGTGCACTCCGGAATGTGCCCAATAGCTCCTGGCCCTGACGGCCCTGACCATGGTTACCACCCCTAGGTCTCGTATCCGGCAGATACCTCCTATCTCTATGCCTCTTGGCATGATCTCTATCCCAGTTTGCATGCCTCTTTCCGGAGTCAGACCCACCAGCACGTGCTCTAGAGCTTAGGTTCTGCTCTATATCCTTGGCCCTAGAGACCAAGACATCGAACTCGGTGTAGTCGGAGGCTAGCATGTAGGTCTTCACATCTGTAGTCAACCCATATCTGAAACGCTCACATCGCTCCTTCTCATCTGGGACCAACTCTGGCGCGTACTGGCTCAACCTCACAAACTAGACCTCATACTCAGACACGGTCCTATTTCCTTGAACCAAAGCCATGAACTCTCTTTTCTTTTCATCCAAGTACCGAACTCCAAGGTACTTCTTCTTGAAGGCATTTCTGAAGAACTCCCATGTGACATCCGTCTCGGCCATACCGGAAATAACAGTGGTCCACCAAGTATAAGCGTCTCCCTGGAGCAAAGAGACGATGCATCCCAACTTACGGGCATCCAAACACTCCATCTGACCCAAGATGCGAGTAGTACTCTCGAGCCATCCTTCCGAACCTTCCGGAGACAGTCCCCGAAACTCAACTGCCCCTAAGTTACGAAGCCTCTCTAGGGGTAATCCTGTCCCCGCACCTTGAGGTGGTGTTGTAGCTTGCATACCGGCCAAAGCTGTCTGAAAAGCTCCGGCTATGGTCTGAATCAAATGAGCCACATCCAGGCCCGCCTGACCGTGGCCCGCTTGATCCCCATTACCTCCCACATTAGCCTCAGCCTGAGGCCCATTACCATCGCCTCCAACGTTTTCCCCATTACCATCGGGAGCATGAAGAGCAGGAGGCACATTCTCGGGTGCCTGGTCAACCGCTCTAGGCCGTCCCCTCGGTCTCACCAAAGCAGTTAAAATAATCTAAAACAACAAATACACAACAACAAAGGAAACGTTAGGTTAGCAAAAGGGCAGGGACTCCGGTTCTCAAGCTCATTAAACCAAAACAATCTCTCTTTTTATTTTTACAACAACACCTAACAATGGGGACTTTGGACTTATTCTCAAGCATCAAAAGAGTCATCACAACATATAATCATACACCGTGCGAGCAACAAAATTTAGACGTACATGACAAAATACCCATAATACCTTAACTCACCTCACTTACCTACCCAAGGTCTCGGAAACCTCAGGCTCTGATACCAACAAATGTAACCCCCTCGTCCCGGTCTGGCTGGATGACCGGTCCGAGTAGGCCACACGGGGAAAACCAAAGCGAAACCCGTTAAGGTTCCCCCTCGGTTAGCAACCCTAAAAATTTCTTTTTTTATTTAATCTTCTCTAGAGGCACATTTAAATCCTATGTGATCACAACAGCGAAATAAATGAAGAAGACAAGCATCTGGACACGAAATGGCAATTAAACAGTCCAATTTTAATTCATTAGGCAGACCGTTTCGAAACACCCTTGAGGCGTATCGAAACGCTTTGACTTGGTCAACTGCCCCAAGCCCGCATGAGGAGGCCGTATCGGAACAGAGGTCAACCGTTCCGAAACCCCCCTCACGGTCAACTTCTCGTGGTCAACGAGATATTGACCGTTTCGAAACCTCTAAACCCGTTTCGAAACCCCTACATATCGGCAATTTCTCAGATTTCCAGTAGCCAAAGTGTTCCGAAACTCGTTTCGGAACAGGGGTTCACAGTGGCCAAACCGTATCGAAACGAGTTTCGATACGGGTCCCTAAAGCCTTACCCGTACCGAAACCGCTCTGCCCGTTTCTAAACACGGGCTGTCTGCAACCTCAAAAACCAGCCTTAGACAATTCCCAACCACACCAAAGGCCCTAAACGACCCCAAGAGACACACAACTCATCCAAGCATGAACTAGAGGCATGGGTCCTAAGGCAAGACATGCTCAAACACACAAGGCATAAGATGAGACTTCCCTAGACTCATTCAAGCATTACACACATCAAATCTACAACCAAAAATAAACATACGAGGCATTGAATCTAGGAAGGATCATACAAGTCAAGGATTTCATGCAATTCCACAATGATGGCATACTAGCAACCACAAGGCATCCTACACAAGACAACCAAGCATAGAGAATTCATAGCCCATGTTCATACACACATAGGCACACACAATTAAGTAACAAGTCAAGCATGGTCGTCAATCCATGAAACAAAAGCATACATATCCATAATTTTAACATGCTCAAATAACTCAAACCACCTAAGGAGTTTGACACCAACTCCAACAACTCTATACCCTATTGTTTAGGCATTATTACAAAACACAAATCATACTTGTGCTAGCTCGAGAACTCCAAAGCTCTTCCTTTGCCCGCTTGCCTCCCGAACTCTAACGATCTGCATGTTGGAAACAAAAGAGAGCGTAAGCTACTAGCTTAGTGAGAGAAGCTCTACAAATCCACAACATGCAGTTTTCAAAATACTTTTCGTATGTAAGTGAAACAATGGATGCACGAATGCCTATCTCAACAAAGTATGGTTTGCACAAGCACAACTAACATACACACACGGTGGGACTACACATCACCGTTTCGACTAGTAGATTTCCAATGGGACTACACATCGAAGTACTTTCCTACTAGTCACTACCGGTGGGACTACACATCACCGTAGTTTAGACCACCGTCACGTGAGGCACAACTTCAACTCGACTACACACTAACAACTGTATGAACAACTTGAGATGCACGAGATAATCTTAACACATAACTATTCATTCATTCACAACAAACATAGGAGTAGAGAGGCTTACACTCGGGTTTAGGTGAACCCACAAGGTCCCACCTAAACCCCAAAGGTTCCATATCGTGCACAATACAAAGATCAACAATTCTACTCACCGTTGTTACCCAAGTGAAGACCGAAGACCAAGCTCAAGACTCCGAAATCTCCGGATTCGTCCCTAAAGCATCACCAACCAAATTTCTTGCCTCTAATCAATCCAACACAATTTAAACAATCTCAAATCAGTCCACTTTCCAATGTAGTTAACCCGGATCATAAACAAAGCACAAAACACCCTATTCCAACTAAAATCAAACCCAAAATCCATATTCCCGAGTAGCCCCTAAGCACACCCTAAAACCAATGATTCCAACCCTCAAATTACTCTTTAACACCTCCAAAACAACCCTTACATATAGCCTATCCATCAGCCCTCATATTTCCCTAATAAACACCCCCATAACTCAACTTAAAACCTCCCAAAAACCTTCCCAAAACCCAAATCCGGGAAATTTTACAAAACTCTTTAAAAATCATACAAGTTGGGCCCTATGCTTCCTAAACAACATATCTAACATTAATCAATTAAAATATTTAGTCAAGAACAATAAAGGCACCATTTTTAACTCAAAACTTTCAAAAACTCATATTCCAAAAACATGGGTAAAAATGAAAAATAGTGGTACTTCCAAAGAGAGGAAGATGAGAGCAAGTAAAAAACGACCTTACCTTTGAAAAATCTTCAAGAATGAGCGACCTATGGAATGGAATAGTAACTCAAGGAGGAGGAGGGGTTTTGTCGTGAGTTTGATTGAGAGGGGGAGAAGATGAGTGAATTTTTGGTATTTTTAATTCTTTTGTTTTAAACCCAAAAGACCCATTTACCCTTAATGAAAAGGGAAAATATCAACAGCATGACATCCATGACTTATTGGGCTTGATTTAACATAAGCCCAACATAAAATCATTTGTTTGAAAATACGAGGCCCAAAGATTATTTTAATTATAAGACCGGACTCAAAATAATATTAAAATATTATTTTCACCCGACCCCTAAACCCGGGTGTTACAACACCCCCTTGTGTATCAGTACGGCTGAAGTCGTATCGATGCTCTATTTGGTTACTGGAATTTGGAGTTTTGTAGGTCCAAAATATCTTGTTGGAGTAACGAATGATCCTTGACAAAGAACCCGACCATATCTTTCAGGATCCAAAACATCATTAAGAACTTGATTTCCCATCTCATGCACATTAGTAGAACCATCAGTTGAAGCTGTAGCTTCATACTCTGCCTCTTTTTCCCATAAATTTTGCATGATAATCAAATAAAAATTATTAACAAATTCAAAAGATTATTTAAAATAAAAATGTTATACTATTGATATAAATATAACATAATCCAAATTTTTGTCCAACAAATATACCATAATGTCTGCAGCTTCAGGAGTCATAGGAGAGCCATTCTTTTTTGTGTGTGTAATGTCGAAGAGCTTTATCCGTCCATCACTAGTACCGGTCGCAACTTGCTGCAATGTATAATAGAAATTAGTACTTACGAAAAAGTAATACATTGAAACAATCAATAGTTAAAAAAATACCTCGTCATTAGCTATACGAGCAAAGCTCTTCGACCCAGCAGTGTGAGTAAACTTTTGTTGTTGTCTGCTAGCAACTCCAATGCGCTCTCGCTCCTACAATTTATAATTTACATTACGTATAAAGTCAATGTTATAATGACACAATATTATTTTTTTAAAGTGGATCGATCATACCTCTCCTTCAGTTGAACTTCAAAAGCTAACTGCATCTTCCCACTGATATCTAAGCATTCATGGTGGGACACTCTGTAGCTTTTCTTGAAGGCTGAAATTATTTTTAAAATGCGTCTTCTTCAATGCGCTCTTATGGTCTCTCCATTTCTTTCCTAGTGCAGTTTTCAAATAGTCATCTGAAACCTCAAAAGAAAATTTATCCTACAAATTACACAGTCAAACTAAATATCATTATTATGTAACTGTAATGAATTATATATTTCAATGACATTATTACCTTAACCAGATCTAGAGCCTGGTTTTTGTTACTATTCGGCATTTGACGCCATGACTCATAATTGATTGGTAAAATTGTAGCATTGCGTGCAACAATGCATAAGTAACTGGCCAAAACATGTGCTTCTTCCCCAATTGGTTGGCCGACATCATTACGTGAAACTTTCACGCGTTCCCTAGGAGGAAGCTCGTACAATTCATTCAATGTCGTGCGCCCTCTAGTCTTGCGCCTTCGACCATTGTCACCTACATAAGAAATAATTCAGTACAATTTTTAATATTAAGTCAATGGTTAGAAGTTATACTAAAGTGTTGAACAATACCTTCTATTTCCACATTCTCAACTATTTTCAGAACTTTTGAAGATCCAACAGCGGAAGAACTCTCATTATTTACTATTTTTTCTGCTCGAGGAACTTGAACCATCCGCAGATCACTTAACTTCCGCCTAGGCATAATATCTGCAATAAACAAACAATTTTTTTTACTACCAAATGACAATACTATTAATGTATGTATTCAACATCAAGCTAGACGTTAAAATATTACAAATTAAGAAATAAATCTTACTACATTGTTATGTAATCAATTTTCATTAAAATCTTCATCCATGTCATCTCGAACCCATTGGAATTGGGAACTAGAACAACTGATTCTTTCATATATGTTTTGTGCTGCAAAAGGCAAAGTTTCTGATCTTGTTTCAATGACATCTCTACTTCCATCCCCAATGTCTATCAAGTCTCTAGGGGTGTTACGGAGTACAACAGACCAACCCTTATCTAATGGATCATGGCAATAGAAAACCTGTTTGACTTGAGAAGAAAATACATATGGTTCATCCATTAATTGTTGACCTGTGTGAATTAATCGAGAGAAGTTCACCATTGTGAAACCAAATTGATCTCTTTTGCTACCTTGGGTAGTATTTACATCAGCCCAATCACAACGAAATAACACAACCTTTCGTTTGCCATAATAATCCAACTCAATAATGTCTGTAAGAATTCTATAATATTCAGCATCTCCTTCTACAGGATGATTGTCCATAGCACTAGCATAACTTGTAGTTGAAGAAGTAACAACTACTCCACAATTTTGTTTCCTCCTGTAACGTCCTGATTTTGGGCCTAGATGTTTTGGACATCGGATCGAACCGGTCGGAAATGGTTCGAATCGTGTTTGGTGATTTAAGGAAATTAAGGATCGGGATATGATACAAATATGGTAAAAATTTCTAAAATCCTCTAAAATCATGTTTAAAAGGTTGGTCAAATCAATTTTACAAAAAATGTTTCGGAAGTGGTACATTTTGGGTAGTGACCAAAATGTAAAGTTTCAAAACTGTGGAAAATGTAATTTTAAAAGAGGAGCCAAAATCTTATAATATTTAGGGAACTTTATGAAAATTTAGCCTTTCCTTAATATGACATGTGTTTTAAAAGGATTTTAAAGTGATTAAATAAAAGAATTTTTATTTAATTAAAATTAATAAATAAGAAAGTGAGATTTCATTTGACGTAACTACCTTTCTCTTCTCATTTTCAGCCAAACACCATTTTAACTCATTTTCTCCAGAATTATTTTCTCTCAAACACTCTCTCATTAATTTTCAAATCAATTTCAAGATTTATCTTCAAGATTTCCAAGTTTTGTGAAGCTAAAACTTGTCAGTCATTGAGGAAAGCAAGGATTGGAGGTAAATCCCGTTCTCAACCTTCAATCTAGGTTCTTTATTGAAATTCCCAAGATCTTTTACTTCTAATTAATGTTTTTGGTTGAGTTTTCATTATAGTTTTGATTTGAGATCAAAATATCACAAAAATATGATTAAAATCTTGATTTTCGGATTTTTTTTTGATAGGCTCTATTTTGGATTGATTTTAATTGAGTTTTGTGTTGATTAATATGTTGAAAAGAGGTTTGGTTGATATAGATCCCGAAATCCTTGAAATCCTTGAGTTTCTTGATGGTTTTAGTTGGGTTTTTTGGGTGAAATGATGTAGAAATGCTTGCTGGAGGTATAAGGATGGGTTTAGGTTGTTTTGTAACCCCCCTTAGCCCGGCCTAGACAGTTGACCCGAACTACGAAGATTACACGGGGAAAACCAAAGTCAACTTGAAAGTCAACCTTGATTAACGACCCATTTTTTTCTTTTTTTTTTCTTGTCTAGATGCACGTTAACCCTAAGTGAACCCTCGAGAACCATATACGTGTAAAGCACAGCGATCGGATTTCAAAAAGGGACTCAATTGCACATTATACAAATTTTAGGGACCAAAATGTAAATTCTGAAAATTAGAAGGTCTTAACTGATTTTCAAGTTACCAATATGAAATTAGTCATGTTACATGCTTCCCTGTCAAATTTCACTTTAATTGGACTTCTCAAACTCATACAATTGTAAAAACAACTTTCGGGACTAAAACGTAAAACTTGCAAACCTCAACATCATTCAAATCAGTGCCCAACGGTCACCCGTTTCAAAATAGTGTTGACCGTTCCGAAACACAGGTTCGTTTCGAGACTAGTTCCGAAACAGGGCCTTCCAGTGGCCAAATCGTTTCGGAACGGTCTCCAGCCGTTCCGAAACACGAAGGCCATTACAGGCCCCCGTTTCGAAACGCCAGTGCCCGTTCCGATACGGTTTAACCAGAAGTTGCAGAAATTGCTGGTTTTTCATACACCAAACCATTCAAACACATCCTAAAGACTTCCTAACCATGCCAACAAGACATCATACATATAAGGAGCATGTTTGCAACTTCAAAACACATTCATAGCATCAAACATGGAATTCCACAAGTCTATAGGCATGCATCCTAATATCCAAAACCAAACAACCAACCAAACTCCAAATCAAGCATCAAAAGGCCAATTACAAATCCAAAACATCAAAAGCATCATGACACAAACTAGGGAGTCCAAAACATCTCCCAAAACACATCTTAGGTTCCCATTGCCAAATTACCAAAACTAATAGTGTATGAAAACATCACCATACATGAGCTTAGTTTCCTCTTGGACTCTTAGCTTCCTTGTTGCCCACAAACACCTCAATTATCTACATTATTGGTTCAAGAGAGAGAGCGTAAGCACAATAGCTTAGTGAGGCATGCTCTAAATAAAACAACACAATAATGCCTTTTAGAAAACACTTTCAACAATCTTTAAACACAAGCTTAACTCTTTTCATGCAACCTTGCATACTTTACAAGCATCTCATGCTTCATTACATTCAACTCAACATATTGGCTTTCAAGTGATAATTCATAATCATTTACAACACAAAACACAATCGGGTACGCGGATTACAAGCGTTGTCCCATACGCTTCATACACACTACCGAACAACGCAAGGTGGAGTTTACCGGTACAATCACAACCCCTCAACATCCGTGATGGAGTTTAACGGTACAATCACAACCCCTCAACATCACTCATCGGTAGTTGTATAATTTCACTAACGAGAACAAGGGACACATAACACAAGATCCACACACGGACTTTTAACCACCGTTGTGATCTTACCTTACTCGTTAGTGTACTTGAATGGAGTTTACGATACAATTACAACCCCTCAACATCCAAGGCGACTTTATTCACGGTGCACCCAATCCTATAGCCGGCTAACTATATCCGATTCAAGTACTTTAAAATCATTACATCACTTGCCAATATACATCATTTATCATCAACAAATCACTGTTTTAAAGCATTAATCAAAGCCATTTAACCTCATGCATCACTATGCATCAAAACCACATTAACAATAGGTCAAACCAAGGATCTCTTACCTTGAGCATCCTTCAACACATGGCTTTCAAAACCAGTATTTACCATGCTAAAACATGCTTTCAAAACAGAATCTAAACATGCAAATTATAACCAATGCATCGAACCACTTCATGGCTCATCCAAGAGAGATTTTTCCGAAAACTTACTCTTGAGCTTAGTTAAGTTGTTTAGACTTAAACTAAGCTCCCAAAACCTTCAAATAATGGTTTCAAAGCTGGAAACCCAACTCCACTCACCAATTCTGTTTCGCAAGCTTGCCGAAACGCCGTTCAAGCCTCCAGATCAACTCCACAAGTGTCCGAAGATGTCTCCCTGTTTTAAACACATCAAAGCAGAGGATTAATGCATCATCATGCATTGAAATCTTCAGCCAACACACTTAAACTCGCTGATCTACCCAAAACCAACATTTCGGCTACCAAACACAACCGAAAACACCTCCAAACTCTTTCACAACTTAACCCATCCAAGATCCATCACTTCTAACCATTTCAAAACATCAATCAACATCCAAAATAAACCTAAACTCGTCCTTATACCTCCAGCTATAACAGAACACCAAGATCACCTCAAAACCACCATTTTCATAAGCAAAAACTTAGGAAAATCAACCTATTCGGGATTGCATTGATAAAACATCATTTCAACATTATTAGACATCAAAAATACATTAAATAATTATCTCAAAATAGAGCCCAATCAATCTCAACGAAATTCTTCAAGATTTCTTCCAAATCTTGAGTTTTAAGCCAAAAATCAAGCTTCTAACATTAAAACCATTTACAAAACTTAAATTAAGGATTGATAACTTGGGAATTTCAGTAAAGAACTGAGTATTTAGAGGAGAAGAACAATCTTACCTCTAAATGGTGATTTCTCCTTGATTTGGGCCAATTTCCTTGAAAATTCAATGAGGAAATCAAAAGGATTTGATGCAAGATTGATTAGGAACTAATTGATGATAGAAATCTCATCAATTGAAGTGAAAATCAATGAAAAAGTTGCTGGAGAAAAGTGTTTGGATGATGGAATTTTGAGAGAAAAAGAAAAGAGAGAAAACTAGGAAAAAGTAGTTATGAAATTCTAAAAGGTAGTTTCCTTTTTCATTTAATTAATTAAAACATTAATTAATTCACTCAAATTAAGGAAAAATCTGGAGAAATCATTTTTGGGTATATTAGCTTCTTAAAGATTCAAAGTTTCAATCCTTACAAAATAGTCGCCACTAAACTTTTCAAAAATCGCATTTTAGTCACTACACCGAAATGTAGTATTTCCAAACCTTATTTTGTAAAATTGATTTCACCACTCTCTTATGTATATTAAAAGAGAATTTTTAGATATTTTTCCATATTTTTAAAGCATCCCGAACTAGGCTTTCCCTAAAACCTCCTTTTATATTCGAACCGTAAATCAGACCGGTCCGGTTCAGACCCTAAACTTCCAAGCCCAAAATTAGGGTGTTACAACTCTCCCCCTTAAGAAATTTCGTCCTCGAAATTTACCTGGAGGAAAAAGGTACGAAAACTGCTTCTTCATATCATCCTTTCTTTCCCAGGTGGCTTCCTCAACACCACGATGCCTCCACAACACCTTAACCAATTCAATGGTCTTGCCCCGAAGAACTTTACTGTCCGAATCCAGAATTTCAACCGGCTCCTCATCATAGGTCAAGTCTGGATTCAACTCCACTTCCTCCACAGGCATAACATGCGAAGGATCAGATCTATACCTCCGAAGCATAGAGACATGAAACACATCATGAATCTTTTCCAACTCTTGCGGTAACCTCAGCTTGTAAGCAACAGGACCCACACGTTCAATTACCTCGTATGGTCCAATATACCTAGGGCTCAACTTACCCTTCCGGCCAAATCTCATCACCTTCTTCCAAGGCGAAACCTTCAAGAACACACGGTCACCTACCGCAAACTCAATCTCCTTACGCTTCAAATCCGCGTAAGACTTATATCGATCAGAAGCTGCCTTCAATCGCTCACAAATGAGCTTCACCTTCTCGGTGGTTCCTTTTAACAAAGCCGGCATCGAAACAACCCAGAAGAAAACTGATGCTCAGCCTTAACCCACTGACAAACCATGCACTTACTTACATACTCCGCGACATCTTTCTTCAAACCCACCCAATAGTACTCATCCTTAAGATCACGATACATCTTAGTACTACCAGGGTGCATAGCAAAAGGGCTATTATGAGCTTCAATCAGAATAGTACGCCTCAACTCAGCATCATTCGGCACTACCATCCGACTCCCAAAACATATAACCCCATCATAATTAAAGCAAAAATCCGATGGTCTATCCTCAGCAATATCCTGAACATGTGGTACCAAGGAATCATCCAACAACTGCTTATCCTTTATCAACTGAACCAAAGATGGTATCACTTGCAATTCAGCCACAAGACCCCCATCTCGCGAAATACTCAAGCTGGCAAACATAGCCCTCAACTCCACTGCCACTTTTCTACTCAAGGCATCCGCTACAACATTAGCTTTTCCCGGATGGTACTCGATCGTCAGATCGTAATCTTTAAGCAACTCCACCCAACGTCGTTGCCTAAGATTCAAATCTTTTTGAGACATCAGATACTTCAAACTTTTGTGATCCGTGTACACAGTACACTTCTCACCATATAGGTAATGTCTCCAAATCTTCAAAGCAAAGACCACCGCAGCTAACTCAATATCATGCGTAGGATAATTGCGCTCATGCACCTTCAACTGGCGCGATGCATAAGCCACCACCTTACCCTCTTGCATCAACACACACCCGAACCCAACATAGGATGCGTCGCTGTACACTACAAACTCTTTCCCTGATTCAGGTTGAACCAAAATAGGATCTTGCGTCAAAGCTGCCTTAAGCTTCTCAAAAGCATGATGTCTTGCCTCTGTCCACTCATACTTGACATCCTTTTGCAACAACTTCGTCAAAGGTGCAGCAATCTTTGAAAATCCATCCACAAACCTCCGGTAGTATCCTGCCAACCCAAGGAAACTACGAACTTCATGAACAGACTTAGGAGGCTTCCAATTCATCACCGCCTCAATCTTCTGAGGATCAACACGAATCCCCTCCGCAGAAACCACATGACCAAGGAAAACAACTTCCCTAAGCCAGAATTCGCACTTGCTCAGCTTCGCATAAAGCTGATTCTCCAACAGCGCCTGCAACACAATCCGCAAATGCCCTTCATGCTCCTCCTCAGTACGAGAGTACACAAGGATATCATCAATAAACACCACAACAAACTTGTCCAAGTTCTCATGGAACACTCTATTCATCATATCCATAAAGGCTGCAGGAGCATTCGTCAAGCCAAACGGCATCACAAGGAACTCATAATGCCCATACCTCGTTCTAAAGGCTGTCTTTGGTACATCCACATCATTCACCTTGAGCTGGTAATAACCTGACCTTAAGTCAATCTTAGAGAACACATCCGCTCCCCGGAATCGATCAAAAAGATCATCAATCCTCGGCAAAGGATACCGATTCTTGATAGTCAACTTGTTCAGCTAACGATAATCGATGCACATTCTCATAGTGTCATCATTCTTCTTCACAAACAAAACCGGTGCACCCCAAGGTGACACACTCGGCCGAATGAAACTACGATCAAGCAACTCCTGAAGTTGCGTCTTCAGCTCCTTCAACTCCTTAGGTGCCATTCGATAAGAAGTAATGGACACTGGAGTTGTATTTTCATACGGCTCAATTCCAAACTCCACCTCTCGACTAGGAGGTAATCCAGGTAACTCCTCTGGAAACACTCCAGGAAACTCTCGCACCGTCCTGATATCTTGAACCCGCAACTCCTTAGAGCTAGGATTCATCACAAAGGCCAGGTAAGCTTCACAACCTTGCCTCAGCATTCGGCTTGCTTCCAACGAAGACACCACATTGGCAAGAAACTTCACATTCTCACCAACCACCACTACCTCGTAATCATCCACAAGTTTCAACGAAACTCGCCAGTTCTCAAAATCCACTACAGCTCGATGTTCAACAAGACAATCCATAACAAGGATTACATCGAAACCATAGAATGGCAATTCCATGAGATCAACAAGAAAAACATGGTTTTGCACTACCAAAGGACATCTTCTATACAACTTCCGTGTCACAACGGTCTCACCAAAGGAACTAGTTACACGCATACCAACATCCAAAGACTCAACAGGTAAACCAAGCAATTGAGCATGTTCACGCAATATGTATGAGTGTGTAGATCCAGAATCAATCAAGGAAAGTAATGATAAGGATTGCAAAGTAAAGGTACCTGCGATCACACCCGTATCATTTCTCCCCTCACGCTGAGCATACACTCGAGCCTGGCCACCACCCTCAGGTTGAACAGCCACCACATGCGCCACATTCCTCCCACCATCATCTCTACGCTGGAAGTTACCACGGCCGCGCCCACGACCTCTCTGTGGTGCAACTACCCCAGAAGCACGTCCCTGACCACCATTGGCCAACAAAGGACACTCCCTCCTCATGTGGTCTGCCGAACCACAATTCCAGCATGAATTACCAGTCACTGCTACAGGAGCCTGAACCTCACTTGCTTCTCAAGGACAATCTCGCCTCAAATGGCCACGTGATCCCCACGTCCAGCACGTGTTCTGATCAGCTCTCATCCTATCTCCCTGAACAGGCGCACCATGTCCTTCACCACCACGCCTAGCAGAAGACTGATACCTCTTATCACGTCCTCTCTTGTTTCGTCCACCACCAGAACTATAATCAGTAGCTCTTTTGCCTGAGCTAGAACTAACACCTCTGGGAGACAGACCCAAGTTCTGCTCAATGTCCTTCGCTCTGCTCACCAGCACATCAAAATCCGTATACTCAGCAGCAAGCATGAAAGTCTTCACGTCCATCACCAAACCGTAACGGAAACGTTCACACCTCTCATGCTCATCAGGGATTAGCTCAGGTGCGTACTTGCTAAGGCGAACAAACTGGATCTCATACTCAGCTACCGTCATGCTTCCTTGCGTAAGAGACATAAATTATCTTTTCTTCTCATCCAGGTATCGCACACCTAGATACTTTCGTTTGAACGCGTTCAAAAAGAACGTCCAAGTCACATCATTTTCCTTCATTCCGGAGACAGTGGTCGTCCACCACGTATACGCATCATCATGCAACAGCGATACCACACAACCCAACTTCTGCATATTGTTGCAATTCATTTTCCCCAAAATTCTTTTGGTGCTTTCCAACCAAGATTTTGATCCTTCAAGAGATAAACCTCTGAACTCAGTCCCTCCCAGACTGCAAAGACGTTCCAAAGGTAATCTCCCGTTAGCATAACCCTGATGCGCAGCTCCGTGAGCTCCAGCTACTGCTGCCTGAAAGGCTCCAGCAATAGCCTGAATCAACACAGTCATGTCAGGAGCAGCTTGCCCCTGGACACCTTCAGGTCCAGCGACCCCAACACCAGCACCAACACCAGCATTATCACCTCCAGCACCATCACCGTCGGGTGGTCCACCACCAGGGGGATGAGGTAAATCCACAACATTCTCAGCATTTTCCTCGTTTTCATTCTGAGCCATAGCTCTTGTATTCATCCTCATCTCTCTGCGAGGCCCCATCTATAAAAACAATGCACTGACACAAATGCAATAAACATATTTAGGCTCAACAAGGTAAGTAATCCAAGTACTCAAGCTCATTCTCCAAAAACAATTCCTTTCATTAGTTTTGATATGGAAATGGGTTCCCCTAACATGCTTCAACACAGCATAGCATCACAATTGCAACCATGCGTCATAATTCAATCAATCACACTTTCACCCAAAAGGCATATCATGCAAATACGCATACATTAACCACACAACAAATCCCAAAGATACGAGAACTAAGCTCTGACACCACCAAATGTAACCCGCTTAGCCCGGCCTAGACGGTTGACCCAAACTACGAAGATTACACGAGGAAAACCAAAGTCAACTCGAAAGTCAACCTTGATTAACGACCCTTTTTTCTCTTTTTTCTTGTCTATATACACGTTAACCCTAAGTGAACCCTCGAGAACCATATACGTGTAAAGCACAGCGATCGGATTTCGAAAAGGGACTCAATTGCACATTATACAAATTTTAGGGACCAAAATGTAAATTCTGAAAATTAGAAGGTCTTAACTGATTTTCAAGTTACCAATATGAAATTAGTCATATTACATGCTTCCCTGTCAAATTTCACTTTAATTGGACTTCTCGAACTCATACAATTGTAAAAACAACTTTCGGGACTAAAACATAAAACTTGCAAACCTCAACACCATTCAAATCAGTGCCCAACGGTCACCCGTTTCGAAACAGTGTTGACCGTTCCGAAACACGGGTTCGTTTCGAGACTAGTTCCAAAACAGGGCCTTCCAGTGGCCAAATGTAGTATTTCCAAACCTTATTTTGTAAAATTGATTTCACCACTCTCTTATGTATATTAAAAGAGAATTTTTAGATATTTTTCCATATTTTTAAAGCATCCCGAACTAGGCTTTTCCTAAAACCTCCTTTTATATTCGAACCGTAAATCAGACCGGTCCAATTCAGACCCTAAACTTCCAAGCCCAAAATTGGGGTGTTACATGTTTTTAGATGTGTTTTGATGTTTATAAATGGTTGAAAGTGGTGTATGTTGGCTGGGCTTGGTTTAGAAAGCAATCGATTGAGTTTTCGGTTGTTTCGGATGGATAAATTGGTGTAGTTTGGGTGAGCAACGAGTTTTTGTTTAGTTTCTGGTGTTGAAATGCATTTTGATGCATTTGGATCTCTGTTTTGATGATGTGAAAACAAGAGATCTTGATCCGAGAGCAAACGAGACGATTTTGGAGGCTCCGGAAGAGTGATTTTCGTGTCAATGAGCAAGGCTTCGCGTATCGGTGAGTGGAAATGGATTTTCTAGCTTTGTAACGCTTTGAGTGTGGTCTTGGGAGCTTAGTATAAGTTTGAAACACTTAGCTAAGCTCAAGAGTAAGTAATTCGAAAGTCTCTCTCGGAAATGTGCTATGTTTTGTTGAAATTGCACTTGAGTTGAATGTGATTTAATTACTGTTTTAAAGCATGTTTTAGAGCATTAAGGTTGTTGGTTTTAATTCCATTTTGTTAAGGATGCACATGGTAAGTGATCCTTGGATTTATGTGATTAGTACATTTGATATTAAGCATGTTTATGCTTGTGATAATGGTGTTATGTTTATGCTTGTAAAATAGTGGAATATTGATGCTAAATGATTATATTGGCAAGTGATGAAAATGGGTTTTGGTTACTTTAATCAGATATAGTTAGCCGGCTATAGGATTGGGTGCACCATGAATAAAGTCGCCTTGGATGTCGAGGGGTTGTGTTTGTATCGTATACTCCATCCAAGTACCTTAACGATTGAGGCTAAGATCACAAAGGTGGATGTTAATCCCGTGTGTGAATCTTGTGTTATGTGTCCCGTGCTCTCGTTAGTGGAATTATACAACTACCAATGAGTGGTGTTGAGGGGTTGTGATTGTACCGTTATACTCCACCACGGGTGTCACAACGATGGAGGGCTGCTCTCGTGTGTGAGCCTTGTGTAGTCTGGTAGTGTGTATGAAGCATGTGAGACAACGCTTGTAATCCACGTATCCGATTGTGTCATTTGTGTTGGTTTTGGTATGGTTTGAGAATTGATCACTTGCGAGCCAATATAATGTTGTTGATTAATGATTTAAGCATGAGATGCTTGTGGTTGATGCTAGAATGCATATGATGCTAGGTTTAAGAATGAGAAAAAGGTTTTTTTGTTATTTTGATGAGGCTATGAACATATGGTTTAAAAAGTGCATTGATGCTTGTGAAGCGTGTTTTAAGGAAAGGCATGAAATGACAATTAGTGATAATTTCGGTTTTGTAAAATATATTGATGAATGTTTGTTTTAGCGATCCTCACTAAGCTTTACGCTTACGCTCATTTGTTTCATCAATGCAGAGAATTAGGCATTTGTGGCAGCAAGAAGGCAAGTGGAATCCAAGCTTTTTGACTAAACAAAGTATGTGGTTTCACCTAAGTGTAATAAGAGGCAATATGTGGGATTTCTACTCTTGGAATTTCGGTGATGTTGAACACCTTGAGCATGCTTGGTTTGCCTAATTTGGGTTGTAAATGACCTTTAAATGTTGGTTTGAACTTGAATGTGATTTTTTAGCTTTTGTGTGGTTTTTGTATCTAGGAAGCATGCCTATAGTTCTTGAGCTTGCAAGTTTGATGCTATGTTCTAGTGTGTGCTTCGTAATAGCGGTCTTTGATGCTTATACATGTTGTATGTGTGATGTGGCATGTGTTGGAATGATTTCAGAGGTGGATAGTTGATTAAATCCAGCAAATTGTGAATTTGCAGGGAAAGGCGTTTCGGAACACCCTTACCTGTTTCGGAATGATGGCCTGGAATGGTCATGGTGTTTCGAAACGGGTAGGCACATTCTGGAACATTTTGCCACTGAAATGCATTGTTTCGAAACGGGTTTCAGAACACACTCGCGTATCGAAACGGTCAACCTGGTTTCGAAATGGCGGTTTCGATACGGGGTCTTGTGTTTCAAAACACTTGACCGTTGGATGTTGAATTTGAATTGTTCCAGGTTTCTGTTTCTTACGTTTTGGTCCCTAAATGTTGTATGCTTAATTAAATGAGTTTGGATGATCTGTTTGAGATGAAACTTGACATGCTGGCATGTTATATGACTAATTTTGGATTGGTAACTTTAAAACCTTTTTAGTTCTTATAATTCTGGAAATTTACAATTTAGTCCCTAAAAGACGTTTGTATGCAATTGGACCCCTAATTGAGTTCCGTTCGCTATGACGCTTTCGCTAAATAAAATCGATATTCATATAGGTTAATAAAGAGCATCTAGAAAAGATAAAAAGGAAAAAAAGGGTCGCTAATTGGGGTTGAATTTAACGAGTTAACTTCGATTTTCCCCGTGTAATCTTCCTAGTTCGGGTCGGGCGTCTAGGCCGGGCTAAGGGGGTTACACCTCCATAATCTTTCTCGAGATTTCATGTGGAACCTAAACCCATTAATAAGAAAGGCATTATATCTTATAACACTTTTGACCAGACCTTGAGAAAGCCATTTAAGTTCTTCGCCAACTTCTCTCCTACCCCAAACCTATTACACGTAAAAGGTGATTTAGTTAGCATTAATATTGTTGATATATTAAAACAAGAATATTTATATATTAGTTACGTGTCGTATGGATATTTAGTTGCTTACCGTCTTTCCTAATCATTCATGAAAAGTTTATGTGAACAACTTATGAATCTCTCGTTGATGTAATCTTCTAGAACGAGTCTGGTGTAGTGAGTCGATTTTTTTCGACGCAGAAGAATTACTGCTTTTAAGCAAATATAGACTTTTAATAGTCTTCTTCTAGATTCAAAATCACCATGATTTACCGCACTTTAAAATCATAGTTTAAAGAATAAAAAAGTAGAGTTTACTGATATTGATTTTCTTCTTGAGAACAATGATGACATAGCAAATGACCAAGACAACTTCACATAATCTCTTTATGTCATGTCTCTTTCCAAGCCATTTAAGCATATCATGTGAAACTCAAAACACGGTGAAAAACACCCGCTCTCATCAATTAAATATTAAATAACAAATAAATAACCACAAACTTTCGACCATGCATTATAAGCAAACTAACACAAGAATATATAAACATGTGAGATTTATGGTTCCTTGGCGACAAATCATGCTATAGTAGAATTGATCAAGTAATTAAGGTATATTTGTGATTCAAATCCCATTAACACTATTTAACCTTACATATACCATTTCATGATAAAATTGCTAGTAGATAACAATACCAAAAGCTCATGAGATATATTGTATTAAAAAATACTTAGAAGTAGTAATTTATGTGCATTAAAGATCAAGTTTATCACCCACGGTCATTCACTGAAATCGTGTAACCGATGGAACATATAAGTATCAAATTTATCCTTAATAAAGAACCGCACCAGAACCTAGGTCATCCTCGGTCACCCATGAAATAATCACGATCTCCTTGTTTAATAGGAACCTTAAAAATCAAAAACACCAATTGAAACTAATAATAAAAAACTTATTTTAAATATATATATATATATATAACAAATATAAAAGGACTTATCTTTGATTCATGCTAGAATCAAATTCTTTTCAATAACTCCTTTAAGATTTGAACGACAAACACCTCAGTTGGTTAGAGTCTCGTGTTAATAGTGTGTTGTAAATAAAATAATAAAGAACAATAATAAGAACAAAGAACATAGAGATGAGAAAAATGTAACCCCCTCGACTCGGCCTAGCCACCAAGCCGAACCGAACGGGTTACACGGGGAAAACCGGAGCGAAACCCGTTAAGGCCTCACTCCGATTAGCAACCCTATTTTTTTCTTTTTAACTCTTGTCCAAATGCCATATTTGAACCTATGTGACAAGGCAAACAACGGAAAAGAAAACACGAATGCAAACCAAGCAAAAATGACATTAAAAGATAACTTTTAGCCATTTTACTTTAGGTCGTATCGATACACCTAAAACTCGTATCGATACGCCTTCAACGGTCAAACTCCCCTAAAGTCAACTTTGAGAGACCGTATCGATACCCTCAAAGGCTGGTATCGATACGCCCTTAATGGTCAAGTTTTCCAAAGTCAACTCCAGGACCGTATCGATACACCTAAGGCCCATACCGATAACCTAATTTCTCGTCAAAATCTAAGATTTCCAAAGAATTAAGCAGGTATCGATATGCCCCCGCGTATCGGTACGATAGGCTTAAAACAAGGGACCGTATCGATACGCCCTGCACAGAAAGACAAAAATTTGCAGGTTTAAGCACAAGGGGACTAACATAAACACCCTAAGCAAGCATTTGACCAACTTCTAAATATACATGCAACCCAAGGCAACCAAGAATACCCATTTAAAACAAGTTGAACATTCAACGAGGCTAGGATCATCATAGCAAGATTTATCAAGGTAACTAAACAAGCTTAACATTCACAAGAGGTGAAAAGCCAAACCAAGGCATGCTTTAACATTTTAAACATGTTAACAACAATAACAAAAACATAGGAGTTTGGACACCAACTCCCCAACACAAAAGTCTAGCATTCTTATTGCCTAAGTATTATCACAACCATGAAAAACCATACTTGAGCTAGCAATTGAACTCCAAGGTTCCTCATTTGCCCCACTTGCCTCTCGAAGCCACTAACGATCTGCATTGTTGGAAAAGAAAGCGTAAGCTTAAAAGCTTAGTAAGCGAAGCTCGAAATCACAACAACAACAATGCAGTTCAAAACATGTATTTAGTTTAAAGACAAAAGCATTTGGGAAAGAAATACACTAAGCTGAAAGCATAAAAACAAACTCGTGGTGTGCACATGCACAACCATTCCCGGTGGGACTACACATCACCGTTCACAACAACTAGCATATTTCCGGTGGGACTACTGTTGAGTGTGTAAAAGTTCAATATTTTACCCCCTATTTAACCCATATTTCTGCTGCATTCAAGCATAATTCATTGCATTTAGGTTAGATTTTATGTATACATCACAAATATATCAAATGGCACAGTTTCTACTGAAATTGGTTGCTTTTGCAGGTAGCTGTTGTAGTAGATGGAGGGCAGAGAAGAAGCAGACACTGGGCAGTATAGAAGCAGAGCTGGAACTGGATGTGCAGACGAGGAGGACGATGCTGCCATGGTCGCTGCCGTGGCAGCCAAGGACGACAGCAGTGGTGAAGAGAAGAAGCAAAGTGGGCCTCGACAGAAAGAGAAAATTAAGCCCATTTGTCGTGGAGCACCCTTATATTTTTCCAAGCCCTAGATCAGAATGAAGGCCAAGCCCAAAGTTCAAGGAAGAAACTCCAAGCAAGAAGGAAGGACGAATTAAAGACTTATGCTCTGAAGATTTAGTCTTTAATAGAGTTGTACTTTAATTTAAATTTGTATTCTTGCCATATTAGAAAACTTGAACCCAAGGCCTATATAAAGGCATGTAATTCGACCTAAGGAAGGATATCTTACTCTCTAGCCTTCTCTTCTAAACCCTAGTCGTTTTCCCCTCCTCATCATGTTCTAAACTTCCCCTAGGGCTAAGGGTTGATTTGTAAAGTAGTTGCAAGGATTGCATTTGTTTTAGGAATTTTTCTGTTCAATAAAATAGACTTCAAGTTTGCTTATTCTGGTTTTCAACATCTTGCAAGAGTATCGGGAGAGCATTGTGAGATTACTCATTTACTTAATATCGGGAGAGTTAAGTATACAAAAGGAATAAGTACGGGTTCTCCAGTTTATGTTTGAACTATCTCAGACCTAGGGATAGGACGAGGTTAAGTGGCTAAGGAAGAATTCAACAACATCGGTGATCATCCTTCGATTCACGCCGGGAGGTATCATCAAAGACGTGTTCATCGACAGACTTGGACCTAGGGATAGGCCAAGGCACATCATGGATTCTTGCCAAGCTTGAAGTATAGAGTTGTGTGATCGCTGCCGCGACTAACAACAGACCGCTGCCGCGACAGGCGCAACGACAGAACAGCTATTCCTAGACTTTGCAACACCTACACTACTGAGCAATTCAATACCGGCCCATTCTCTCTATCCTGAATCCTTTACTCTTTTATTATCAGTATTCTTTATATTCTCGTGACAAACATTTAAACTATTTCTTTTTCCTCTCGTGTAGTAATTCCAGGTTAAGGCTATTGGCCCAGTCCCTGTGGAGACGATATTCGATACCTACGTATCACTTTACTACTTGCGTCGTGTACACTTGCACTACATTGCGATAGACACTTTTACACGCAACAAGTTTTTGGCGTTGTTACCGGGGACTGGAAACATATCTTTACCCTATCTTTTACTGCACTTCTTTTATTTTTTTTGTTTTTACTTGGATTGTTCAACCTAAACCTTTCACAAGGTCTTTTGCTTGCGTATGCGCAGATCTCAACGAGGAAAAGAACCTGAGCACCACTTAGACCCTAAAATCAAACGAACGTGCAATCTCAAGAAAAGAGTCTGCCTCCTCGTTGAAATAAACGAATACCTGGAGGAACAATTAGAAGCAATGGTGAAAGAAAGGCACGAAGAAAGAAGGAACAACCAAGGGAATCCCCAGGATGTTGAAAATCCTACCGGAGATGGAAGGAACGGTCCACCTGCCGATCCTCCTGTCGCTGCCGCACGCCGGTCATGCCAAGACTACATGCTCAATGATCACGTGGAACTAGAAACAACCCTGCCAGACGTAGAGGTTGACAATTTCGAGCTGAAACTCGTTATGTTCAGCATGATTAACAATGCTGGCCAATTTAGTGGTGCTGCTACAGAGGATGCTAGGGAGCATTTGAAAATGTTCCAGGAAATCTGTGGTTCGTTTAGACTACCAGGAGTTAATCCGGAGATACTGAGGCTTCGGTTATTTCCTCATTCATTGAGGGAAAAGGCGAAAACTTGGTGGAATAAACTAACGCCGGGTTCAATACGAACTTGGGCAAATTTAACTCGTGAATTTTTGTCTCGTTTTAATCCTTCACATTTATCTGAGCGATTACGTAACGAAATTGCTACTTTTCAACAGGAAGATGACGAGCCAATGCACGAGGCCTGGGACAAATTTACCACTCTTCTGAGGAACTGCCCGATGCATGGATTTCCCGTTTGGAACCAGGTAACTAAATTTTATAATGCTGCCAACTTACAGAATCGTATGAGAATTGATTCAGTAGCAAATGGACTGCTGTTGGACAAAGATCCTGAAGATGCGATGGCAGTATTGAAAAATCTGGCGAAGAATGAGGAACAGTTTCCTACAGCAAGAAGAGGGGGTAAACGAGTTCTAGCTGTAAAAGATTATGAGGCCGATAGTTCTCTAAAATCACAGGTGGCATATCTCACTAAGGCAATGAAAAAGCTTTTGAAAGAAGATTCACAGCCTGCCTACTCTGCTAAAGAGGTATGCGAGACTTGCGATGGGAATCACAGTTTGGAAGATTGTCCGCTACAGTTAGAAGAATGTATGTATGTTGGGAACTACAATAAACAGAACTATAATTCCAACAACTACAATCCCAACTGGAGAAAGGATCCCAAGTTCTCTTGGAGCAACCCTAATAATGCCCTAAATCCTCAAGCACAGAACACTCAGAATCAAGGGGGGCCAAGATTATTGACACGGCAGCAACCGCAGCAGCAGCGGCAACAGCCACTAGCTGCCACGACTAGTATACTAGAACAGACCTTGGCCACGTTTATGTCTCAAACAGGAACTTACATTGAGAACATGAATCACTTCGTCAAAAAGACTGAAACATTCATGGATAAAACAGAGATGTGGATGTCCAATCATGAAGCTACTCTGAAATCACTAGAGACACAGATGGGTCAGGTCTCCCAGCATATAAAACCGAGGCAGAATGGAGGATTTCCTAGTGATACTGAAAACGCTAGACAGCCCACACATGAGCAGTGTAAAGCCATCACTACTAGGAGTGGGAAGAAATTACCAGGGCCAGAGAAGGAAGCTGAATCGGTTAAGAAACCAGCCCTGGAGTCAACTACCGAGAAAGCTGCCTCGGCAGTGGATAAACAGCCTGCTGCCGAAGAACCTGTCACGACAGCAGAAGGGACAGAGGAGAAAGATGAAGAACCTAAACCTCCTCAGATCCGAATGCAGTGGGAAGGACGTATTGCTGATTATCGCCCCCCACCTCCTTTTCCTCAGCGGTTACAGAAGTTGAAACAGGAAACCCATCTTAAGAAGATCTATGATATTTTTAAGCAGGTCCATATCAATATTCTGCTGTTAGATGCTATAAAGGAGATGCCTGGTTATGCCAAATTTCTCAAGGATGCCATGTCGAAGAAATCCAGACTTGGGGAATTTGAAACGGTCAAAATGATAGAGGGATGCATGAGTATTCTGCACAAGCATCCACCCTAGAAGAAGAAGGATTCTGGGAGCTTCATCATACCGTGCATAATCAGAGACAAATTTGTGGGTAAGGCACTTTGTGATCTTGGTGCTAGTATAAATTTAATTCCCAAATCTGTTTTTCAGAAATTAGGTATTGGAAAAGCTCAGCCCACAACAGTAGTACTGCAGCTGGCAGACCGCTCTTACGTTCATCCAGAAGGGAAAATTGAAGATATTCTGGTAAGAGTGGATAAATTTATTTTTTCTGCTGACTTTCTTGTCTTAGATTGTGAAGTAGATGAGAATGCACCAATCATCCTGGTGCGACCCTTCTTAGCCACAAGAAGATCATTGATTGATGTGGAAAAAGGAGAACTCACTATGAGAGTGAACGATCAAGAGATCAAGCTGAACGTTCTCCAGGCAATAAAACATGCTGATGCAGAAGAAGAATGCAAGGCTATCACTGAAGTTACCCTTGACCAACCCTGCATCAGGTCGGGCTGCCACGACATCAAAATTGGTCACTGCCCCAGCAGCCATTTAGAAAATTGTCACGGCAGCAACGACGACAGTTGCTCCTCAGAATCTGATACATCTGATCAAGAGGAGGTAAATTGGATAGGCAATCTTCCAGGTAAGTTATTCGAGCCCTTAAACTATACCTCGGATGAACATATAGTCTAGAAGCCATCAAGTATATAACCCCCTGTTCTAGATCTTAAGCCCTTGCCAGGGCAGCTAAAATATGTTTTCCTTGGTTTAAATGATACGTTGCCCGTAATCATCTCTTCCAAGTTGATGCAGGAACAGGAAAAACAGCTGATAGGGATACTGCAACAGCATAAAAAGGTTATTGGATGGACGATAGCTGATATCCAAGGCATCAGTCCGGCACTATGCATACATAAAATCCTTTTAGAGGATGATCATAAGCCGACCATTGATGCACAGAGACGTCTAAACGATGATATGCGAGAAGTGGTTCGAAAGGAGATCATAAAATGGCTAGATGCTGAAATAATCTATGCCATCTCGGATAGCAAGTGTGTGAGCCCGGTGCAGTGCGTTCCCAAGAAAGGAGGAATAACCGTGGTAACCAACGAAGAAAATGAATTAATCCCAACCAAGACTGTGACCGGTTGGAGGGTTTGTATGGACTACCGGAAGCTTAACAAAGCTACCCGGAAGGACCACTTTCCCTTGCCCTTTATTGATCAAATGCTTGATAGATTAGCGGGAAAGCCTTACTATTGTTTTCTTGATGGATACTCAGGTTATAATCAAATAGCTATCGCACCGGAAGATCAAGAGAAGACAACGTTCACATGCCCATACGGTACTTATGCTTTTCGAAGGATGCCATTTGGACTTTGTAATGCACCAGCAACCTTTCGAAGGTGCATGATGGCAATATTCTCCGATATGGCGGAGGATTTCCTGGAGATATTCATGGATGATTTCTCTGTCTTTGGAGACAATTTTGAAAGCTGCCTTGGCAACCTACAGAAAGTGCCCGAGAGATGTGAGAAAGCAAACTTGGTATTGAACTGGGAGAAATGTCACTTCATGGTGGATGAAGGGATAGTCCTAGGCCATAAAATAAGCTGCCGCGGCATAGAAGTCGATAGAGCTAAGATCGAGGTAATCGAAAAGCTGCCGCCACCCACCACAGTCAAGGGAATCAAGAGTTTCTTAGGGCATGCTGGTTTCTATCGGAGGTTTATCGCGAACTTTTCGAAGATCACAAAACCCTTATGCCATCTTCTGGAGCAGAACCGTCCCTTCGACTTCAATGCTGAATGTACTGAGGCATTCAAGGTTCTGAAAGAAAAACTGGTAACAGCCCCAATAGTACAGCCACCAGATTGGAAACTGCCATTTGAGATTATGTGTGATGCTAGTGACTATGCTGTCGGGGCAGCACTTCGGCAGAGGAAAGACAAGCTCTTTCATGTCATATACTATGCCAGCAAAACACTGAACGACGCCCAAGTAAACTACACCACAACAGAGAAGGAACTGTTAGTTGTGGTATTCTCTATTGACAAGTTCCGTTCATACATACTTGGAACGAAGGTCATAGTCCACACAGACCACTCTGCATTGAAGTATCTGTTCACCAAAAAGGATGCAAAGCCTAGACTGATACGTTGGATTCTGCTACTGCAAGAGTTCGACCTTGAAATCAAGGACAAAAAGGGGACAGAGAATCAAGTTGCAGATCACTTGTCAAGGTTAGAGAAGGGAAAGAGTCTTCCGGTAGACGAGACACACATACATGAGACTTTCCCTAACGAGCAGCTGTTAGCTGCCACAAGCACTGCCGCGACAGCCATGGCGGTAGGTAAGTTTTCTGAACTCCCCTGGTATGCTGATTTCGTTAATTATTTAGTTAGCAGAATAACTCCTCCTGACCTTAACTATCAAGCTAGGAAGAGGTTCCAAAATGATGTTAAACATTATTATTGGGACGAACCTCTTCTTTTCAAATATTGTGCAGATCAGGTTATCAGGAGATGTGTACCACGGGATGAACATGAAGCTATATTACATCACTGTCATGCTTCACAGTATGGAGGGCACTTAGGAGGTAACAAAACTGCTGCCAAGGTTTTGCAGTCAGGATTCTATTGGCCGTCATTGTTCAAGGATGCTCAAATATTCTACAAAAACTGTGACAAGTGTTAACGGACTGGAAACATCTCAAGGAGACATGAGATGTTGCTGCAAAACATTCTTGAGGTCGAGATCTTCGACGTTTGGGGATAGATTTTATGGGACCATTCCCAACTTCGTATGGGAACTTATATATCCTCCTGGCAGTGGACTATGTGTCCAAATGGGTTGAAGCGATCGCTACTCAGAAAAATGATGCCAAGACGATTCAGAGGTTTTTGCATAAAAACATATTTTCCAGATTTGGCATCCCCAAGGCAATCATCAGTGATGAAGGGAGGCATTTCGACAATAGGGTTATAGTTGCTGCCTTAAAAAAATATGGTGTCAGACATCGGATCACAACAGCATACCACCCTCAGACCAATGGACAGGCTGAAATATCCAACAGAGAGGTTAAGAACATTCTTGAAAAGATGGTTAAGCCAACTCGGAAGGACTGGTCTACACACCTCAATGATGCATTATGGGCATACAGAACAACATTCAAAACTCCATTGGGAATGTCACCTTACCGGCTGATTTATGGGAAAACATGCCATTTACATGTCAAGATTGAGCACAGAGCATACAGGGCCATCAAGGCAGTAATAATGGACTTGGAAAAAACATGACAAAAAAGGCTACTTGATCTGAATGAGATTGAAGAAATTCGAGCAATGGCCTATGACAACGCAAGAATCTACAAAGACAAGACAAAAAAGTGGCATGACAAGAAGTTGCTGCCACGACAGTTCTGCCCAGGGCAGCTTGTGTTGTTATTCAACTTTAGGTTGAAACTCTTCCCAAGGAAGCTGAAATCTAGATGGTCTGGCCCATTCCAAGTAGTGCAGGTTTTTCCCCATGGTGCCATCACAATCAAATCTTTAAAAGACGGGCACCAATTCAAAGTCAATGGACAAAGATTGAAGCATTATCAGGGGACTGAAGCCCCAAGAATGCAAGAAGTGGTTACTTTAGGAGATGCCCCTCCTGGCATCCTTGATTTAACCTAATTCTATTTTATTATTATTTTTATATATTAGGTAATTAGAATTATTTTATTTTTAGGAACTAAAGTTTTTATCTTTATTATTTTTAGGAAATAAAGGAGACAAAGAGAAGAGGAGAAGTGAATTCAGCCCACCATCTTTCCATCAGCCCAAAAAGCCCAAACTTTGGAGCATGCTGTTACAGCTGCCGTGACAAACGTGAAAAATCCAGCCTGTCAACACTCTGTCGCGGCAGACACGCAAACGCGTAACAGAGGCGCGGCAGACACGAAAACGCGTGAAAGACACGTCAAAAACCGCGTAACAGCTGGCCCCGTTATTCGCGCCCGCCGTTACAGCTCCAATGGGCAGCAAACTCCCCCTCTTTATAAACCCCATTTTACTATTCATTTTTCATTCACTTTCACTCTCTCTACTTGCTTCCTCTAGAATTTTCACTTGCTTTCATTTTATTTCCACAGTCCTTGCAACATGAGTACGAGAAATAACCGCAGAAGCTCTGCCTCAGGATCTGCCCCAGCAGCATCCACTCCAAGCTCTTTCCAGATCCGTGATATGTGGGAGGAAAAAGGTTTCATTTACACTTCCAGAACGGGGAACTTGGGGCTGCAGCCGTTCATAGCCCGAAAAATCAGAGCCCTGCAGTGGCAGATATTCGCTGAGCAGCCAGAGGAGATGAACCTAACTCTCGTCCGGGAATTTTATGCTGCCATCGGCAGCAGGAACACGACAACAGTTACAGTCCGAGGGAAAGAGGTACCTTTCGAGCCCGAGTACATCAACACACTCTACGGGTTCTTTGTGGGAATAAAATAAGATGGCCACCAAAGATTTCTCGAGAGTTTAGTGCCTGCCGACTACGATGCTGTGATGGCAGAACTCAAAGATGAAGGTACCGAGTGGAACACCGATCCGAAGCATCCGAGAACGGTGAAAAGAGTCCAGCTCACCCAGAGGCAAAACTTTGGAATGCGTTTATCAAGAAACGGATTATGCCCTCATCGCACAACACAACCGTCGACCAACCAAGGTTAGCCCTCATCCATTCTATTTTAAATGAGAGGCCAATTAACGTTGACAGATACGTCCGGAAGGGTATATTGGAATGTGCTTATCGGCCGTCAGGACCACTCTTCTACCCCTACCTCATCACTGCCCTCTGCCACGGCCACAACGTACCGGAGGTTGCCGAGGATTTAAGAGTTCAAGGGAAAGGCTGGACTAACCGGAACATACTCAGCTTGATGGAACTCAAAGCTGCCACGCCCATGTCATCTTTTGATCCTACTGCCAAGCAGCTGAGCCAACAGAGCCCACCGACACCGAGCCTGCTGCCACAGAACCCAGGCAGCCTACTGCAGCAGCTCCTCCAGCTGACACCTCCTCACAAATCCTTGATGCCATATAAAAAATGGAGGAACGACAGCTCGGCCTTATGAGTTTCATCCGAGACTTCACCACCGCCACGGTACATTTCATCCACACTTCTCTTAATTTCCCAGATGTACTGTTCCCTACTTTCCCCCATCATTACTTTGCTGCCCCAACCCCTGCCCATACCCCTACCCCTGCTGCCACACCAAAAACGCCATCTGCCGCATCCACTCCAACCCCTGCCACAACAGCTGCAGGCGGCAGCCGCACAGCCGACACATCTGCCAGGGGAACCAAGAGAAAGGAGCCTGAAGACGACCTCGATAGGTACATTGCTGGTTTCTCTTCCTCTGAAATCTGGGCGGCATCCGAAAACGAGCCCTCTGTCAAGAGGAACTTGTCCAAGGAGTTCACACTAGAGAAAAGGCAGAAAACATGAGCAGATAAAGGAAAATCTGACAGCGGCAGTAGCAGCAGCGACGGCAGCAGTGAGAGCAGCAGCAGCTCCGAGGTTCAGGTAGTGGAGAAACCACCTCATATCTCCCCTACCCGTATTCAACCTCCACGGGAGGCCAAAACCAAGAATACTTCTGCCTCTCCTATCCGTCTGCCAGCACCAGCCAAGAAAGTCACTGCCCGTCAGCAGATTCAACTCAGCAGCAACGGCGACAACAGCCCCTGAAATTTTAAGTTTCTTATCTTATATTGTTGTCTGCTCTTTTTATATTTTGTGATGTTGTTTTTATTTTTTCTTTTTCTTATCTGTCATTTGCATTGAGGGCAATGAAACCCTCGAGTTTGGGGGTGGCATCCCTCCATTAATGGAGTCTTTTAAGTTTAAAAAATTTGTGTCTTATGCTTAGTTTATTTTTGCTATAAAAATAAAAAAATATGATGAAAATTTGGCTTAAGTCTTTGAACTGAACTTACCTGCCGTGACAGCCTCTGTGGTGGCAGTGCCTTTAGGATAGTTTTAGGAGCAGTTTAGAGCCTTACTATAGTTCTAAATCTTAAACACCATTTGTGACTTTTATACTGCCTAGAACTCTGCTAGTAAACTAGAATAGAAAGCTTAACATTTGAGTTGCCCCTAGAGGTGCCTAACACTGGCTCTAGGAAAAGAAGTTAAGAAAAATAGACTCTTACACCTAGAGGTGCCCGAAACCGACTCTAGGAAGTTAGCTAGAGGTGCCTGAAACCGGCTCTAGTCAAACTTAAGCTTGAGAAGATAGAATCGAGTCTGCATAAAAACTAAAGGAGCCTAAGAATTGCCTCCAAAAAGATAAAAATTGGCATAAAAATTCAAGTTAGGAGCTTAACTATTCTAGTAAACTAAGGGAGTCTTGGCATATAATTGTTCACAAGCATGCACACACTACACGAGAATTATAGCAAGGTTCCGGATGAATCCTGAATTATCCAACAAGGTGTTGCTCACAATAGGGAATGAATGGTAGGTAAGGAAAAGTTCACTGTTTTAAGCCAAACAATTTTTTTTCTTTTTTAGGTCTGAATTGCTTGAGGGCAAGCAAAAACTTGAGTTTGGGGGTGTGTTGAGTGTGTAAAAGTTCTATATTTTACCCCCTATTTAACCCATATTTCTGTTGCATTCAAGCATAATTCATTGCATTTAGGTTAGATTTCATTTATACATTACAAATATATCAAATGGCACGGTTTCTACTGAAATTGGTTGCTTTTGCAGGTAGCTGTTGTAGCAGATGGAGGGCAGAGAAGAAGCAGACACTGGGCAGTAGAGAAGCAGAGCTGGAACTGGATGTGCAGACGAGGAGGACTATGCTGCCCTGGCCGTTGCCGTGGCAACCAAGGGCGACAACAGTGGTGAAGAGAAGAAGCAAAGTGGGCCTCGACAGAAAGAGAAAATTAAGCCCATATGTCGTGGAGCACCCTTATATTTTTCCAAGCCCTAGATCAGAATGAAGGCCAAGCCCAAAGTTCAAGGAAGAAACTTCGAGCAAGAAGGAAGGACGAATTAAAGAATTATGCTCTGAAGATTTAGTCTTTAATAGAGTTGTACTTTAATTTAAATTTGTATTCTTGCCATATTAGAAAACTTGAACCCAAGGCCTATATAAAGGCATGTAATTCGACCTAGGGAAAGATATCTTACTCTCTAGCCTTCTCTTCTAAACCCTAGTCGTTTTCCCCTCCTCATCATGTTCTAAACTTCCCCTAGGGCTAAGGGTTGATTTGTAAAGTAGTTGCAAGGATTGCATTTGTTTTAGGAATTTTTCTGTTCAATAAAATAGACTTCAAGTTTGCTTATTCTGGTTTTCAACATCTTGCAAGAGTATCGGGAGAGCATTGTGAGATTACTCATTTACTTAATATCGGGAGAGTTAAGTATACGAAAGGAATAAGTACGGGTTCTCCAGTTTATGTGTTGGGTTTTTTGCACGCTCGAATCGATCACCGAAACCGTCAAGGAGGGTTGTAAATGTTTGGTGGTTGAATTGGCTAAAACCGAAATAAAAGTAGACAATTTGCACGATGATTTTAGAGTGGTTCGACTACTCAACCGAGTCTACATCCACTACCTTAGCACACCACTAAGGATTTCCCAATTCACTCAACAATGAATTCGTCCCCTTTTCCAGGCTCAGGAGGAAACCGTTACAACCCTATCTTTTGAACTTGGCTAAGATAGAACCAACTCTAGTTTTTCTCTCAAGGCTAAACTAGAACCTCTCCTTTTACAAGGGTAAAGAAATGTAAACAAATAAACCTCACAAGGTGGGTGTTTACACAATTGAGCTCACAAGAAAGATTGAAGGATAAAAACAATAAAAATCACTCTCTACAGACTATGTACAAGAGAATAGTAAAATAAAGATTTAGACTCTAATTCTCTTGACCATATTGCTTGGATGTTGTCTCTTACTTTCTTCAAGTGTTCCAGCCTTCAATTTATAGTCCCAAATGAGTTTGTAGCCGTTTATAGCCGTTGGGAATATAGCCGTTGGGAATGTAGCCGTTTATAGCCGTTGGGAATATAGCCGTTTATAGCCGTTGGAATAGTGCCATTTATGGCCGTTGGAAATAGTACCATTTATAGCCGTTGGAATAGTGCCATTTATGGCCGTTGGAAATAGTACCATTTATAGCCGTTGGAAATAGTACCATTTATGGCCGTTGGGCTATTTCAAAACACACCGTATCGATACGGCTAGGCGTATCGGTACGGGTTTTGGCTACTGGAATTTTGGTAGTTTGAAAACCCTAAGGCGTATCGGTACAGTCCAATACCGTATCGGTACGGTTACTTGAAAATCATGGTTTTGACTACTTTAAATACACTTTAAAACCATTCCAAAGCCTTTAAAACCCTTAAACATATTTTCAAGTTGTTTTTGACTAAAAACATATTTTAAATTCTTTTCAATTTAGTCCAAAACATTTTTCAAATATTATATCAAAACCTTGGTTCTACAATCTCCCCCTTTTTGATATAATAAAACCAACTTGAAAAATTGTTTGAGATTCTCCCCCTTTAGCTTTAAAATTGTGAATAAGAGATTAAGATATGAAATCAAATAAAGCTCCCCTTATTCATTTGAAAATTTAATTTTTTCAAACCATTTCTCCCCGTTTTTGTTATATCAAAAAGAATTTAAAATGACATTTAAGTTCAAGATAACATAGGAGGCAGAAAAAAAATTTGACACACTTAAAATTTTGGTTTAAAAAAAACTGGCTCCCCCTTACTCAAAGCATCATTGTTAGGCTTAACAAATAATCCAAGACTTTAAACAAAGGTTAGATAACCAAATGTATAAAATAAAAGCATTAAGCTTAGAGGTTACCTAATCTTCTTCTCATGTGTGAATTGAGCATTCTTTGATTTTGCTTTGCTTGCCATTGCTCCAACACACCTACAAAAGACATTCACTTGATTTTTGGTATCCAAATTGCTTTTGATCCATTTACGTTAGTCACAATGTCTTTAGTTCCCTTAGGAACCCATACTTGTCTAATCCTATAAGATTGTCTCTTCTTTATAGGACAAGTATGTATAGAATGACCATGATAATGGCAATGTGAGCATTTTTCCATTATGTGACAAGATGAATTATTGAAAATAATTTCTTTTTCTTTTGTTAAGCTTTCAAGCTTAACTTTTAAATCAAGATTTTCTTTTTCTAAAACATCTTTGCTTATTTTTGAAAACTCTAAATCATATTTCAAAATTTTATTTTGGTTTTCAAAATCCATTTTTGTTTTTAAAAGAAAATCATTTTCAATTTCAAGTTTTGAAATCATTTTCTTAAATTTGGAATTCATGGTCTCAAATTCCAAAAATAATTCATCGAAAGCATCTTGCAACTCATCGAAAGAGTAAGAATTAAGCTCACTAGAGTTAGAAGATACCTTAGGCTCCTCGAGAGCCAAAACACCATCCACCTTTGGATTGGAGAGAGGGTTTGCACATGATTGATCATCATCTTTCTTTTCTCCCTTCTTGTTGCCATAAAGCTTCTCAAGTTTCTCCCACAATTCTTTGGCACTTTTGCATGCGGAGATCTTCTCGGAAACTTCTTCGTTGAGGTCACAATAGAGAATGTGCATCGCCTTGGTGTTTAGCTTTGCCTTCGTGTCGTTGGCACTCCTTTGCTTTTTCTTCTTCTTTGGAGCTTCCAAATACCCATCTTCAATGATGTCCCAAACCTCATAGTCTTGAGACTTGATGAAGAGTTTCATGATATTTGCCCATTGGAAGTATGGTTCTTCTTCGAAGAGTGGAGGACACGAGATAGAGCGGCCTTCTTCAAATCTTGCCATTTTCTTGAACGGTTGGACTTCGAGCAATAGATCTTTACTCCCGGATGTTAGTCCTTCGATGGAGACGAGGCTCTGATACCAATTGTTGGGTTTTTTGCACGCTCGAATCGATCACCGAAACCGTCAAGGAGTGTTGTAAATGTTTGGTGGTTGAATTGGCTAAAACCGAAATAAAAGTAGACAATTTGCACGATGATTTTAGAGTGGTTCGACTACTCAACCGAGTCTACATCCACTACCTTAGCACACCACTAAGGATTTCCCAATTCACTCAACAATGAATTCGTCCCCTTTTCCAGGCTCAGGAGGAAACCGTTACAACCCTATCTTTTGAACTTGGCTAAGATAGAACCAACTCTAGTTTTTCTCTCAAGGCTAAACTAGAACCTCTCCTTTTACAAGGGTAAAGAAATGTAAACAAATAAACCTCACAAGGTGGGTGTTTACACAATTGAGCTCACAAGAAAGAGTGAAGGATAAAAACAATAAAAATCACTCTCTACAGACTATGTACAAGAGAATAGTAAAATAAAGATTTAGACTCTAATTCTCTTGACCATATTGCTTGGATGTTGTCTCTTACTTTCTTCAAGTGTTCCAGCCTTCAATTTATAGTCCCAAATGAGTTTGTAGCCGTTTATAGCCGTTGGGAATATAGCTGTTTATAGCCGTTGGGAATGTAGCCGTTTATAGCCGTTGGGAATATAGCCGTTTATAGCCGTTGGAATAGTGCCATTTATGGCCGTTGGAAATAATACCATTTATAGCCGTTGGAATAGTTCCATTTATGGCCGTTGGAAATAGTACCATTTATAGCCGTTGGAAATAGTACCATTTATGGCCGTTGGGCTATTTCAAAACACACCGTATCGATACGGCTAGGCGTATCGGTACGGGTTTTGGCTACTGGAATTTTGGTAGTTTGAAAACCCTAAGGCGTATCGGTACAGTCCAATACCGTATCGGTACGGTTACTTGAAAATCATGGTTTTGACTACTTTAAATACACTTTAAAACCATTCCAAAGCCTTTAAAACCCTTAAACATATTTTCAAGTTGTTTTTGACTAAAAACATATTTTAAATTCTTTTCAATTTAGTCCAAAACATTTTTCAAATATTATATCAAAACCTTGGTTCTACATTATGGTTGAACTATCTCGGACCTAGGGATAGAACGAGGTTAAATGGCTAAGGAAGAATTCAACAACATCGGTGATCATCCTTTGATTCACGCCGGGAGGTATCATCAAAGATGTGTTCATCGACAGACTTGGACCTAGGGATAGGCCAAGGCACAGCAGGGATTCTTGCCAAGCTTGAAGTACAGAGTTGTGTGATCGCTGCCGCGACTAACAACAGACCGCTGCCGCGACAGGCGCAACGACAGAACAAATATTCCTAGACTTTGCAACACCTACACTACTGAGCAATTCAATACCGGCCCATTCTCTCTATCCTGAATCCTTTACTCTTTTATTATCAGTATTCTTTATATTCTCGTGACAAACATTTAAACTATTTCTTTTTCCTCTCGTGCAGTAATTTCAGGTTAAGGCTATTGGCCCAGTCCCTGTGGAGACGATATCTGATACTTACGTATCACTTTACTACTTGCGTCGTGTACACTTGCAGTACATTGCGATAGACACTTTTACACGCAACAACTACACATCACCGTATTCAACAACACAATTTCCACTAACCATCACGTGAGGCTTTGATAACAACAACAACATATCAACATTAAAAATGAGGTAAAAGCAAAATGTATTTCATCCAAAAACACGTATAAACACATACACCAACACTTAACGAAACAAGGCAAACATCATATAAACTTACAATTGGGTTTAGGTTGGCCCCTAAGGTTCCACCCAAACCCCAAGAAAACCTCTTTGAAATATTTTAAAGCTTCAAAACATTACCACTCACCAGCACAATACCAAATCAAGCTAACAGTCCACATTCAAGCTTCCTCAACTCTGTTGTAGCGTTCTAATAACCCAAATCCTTATCCACTGCTTCTACCCAAATCAAAACAAAGAATTAATACACTTTTCAACAATCAAACCCACTGAAATCAACACTATCAAAATCCGACAACATCAAGTTTTCGATTTCTATCCGAAACTAACCAAAACCATCCTCATTTCTACTTTAACCTCAAGTCAGCCATAACTCATCAATTTAACATCCAAACATGTCCAAATACCCCGAAAAACATCAACCCAACACCATCAAGACGTTGGGAGTCCTTCCCTACCATTTCCAAGCCAAAAACACAAATATCTCTTATCCAAAAATTACTCATTTTCCAAATTCTGTGATTTCTTGATAAACCTATTACCTTAGATTCATTTTACACCCAAAATATGATTTACAACCCACACAAAACACTGTTTTGACCCACTTTTCTTAAACCCTTCAAAAACACATTATCTTCCAAAAGGAAGAACTTGAGAAATCCTTCCAAAGTTTTTAAATGAAATTAATAGAAAATAAGAAAATGTGAAGGAATGTTAGGAATAAAACACTTATCTTGATGAATCCTCAAAAAATGGTGGAGGTTTGATGGAGGGAAGAAAAGTAACCTGAAATAGTTTTGGAGAAGAAGAAGAGATGGATAAAGTTTGACGTACAATATTTTATTTTAATTTAAAATCAATTTCCAAAACCTATTTGTTGCCTATTTTACCAAACCCCCCTTTAAAAATTCCCATTTCTTCTAAAGCTTTAAAATTTGATTATTTAAACGGTTTCCCCCAAATTAGCTTAACCCGAATCGGCTTAACCAAACTCGAATATCTCCGAGCCCTAAACTCAGGTGTTACAACTCTCCCTCACTTAAGGAATTTCGTCCCCGAAATTTACCAAATGCGAAGAGATACGAAAACTATTTCTCCATGTCATCCTTCCTCTCCCAAGTGGCCTCTTCCACACCCCGATGTCTCCACAAAACCTTGACTAACTCAATGATCCTCCCACGCAAAACTTTACTATCCGTAGCAAGAATCTCAAACGGTTCTTCGTCATATGACAAATCTGGGTTCAACTCGATCTCTTCCACTGCATTACATGGGACGAATCTGATATATACTTTCGAGGCATCGAAACGTGGAACACATCATGAATCTTCTCTAATTCGGTCGAAAGTCTCAATCTATAAGCAACGAGACCAATCCTCTCAACTACCTCGTATGGACCAATGAATCTCAGACTTAGCTTACCCTTCTTACCAAACCTTATCACCTTCTTCCAAGGCGAGACTTTAAAAAATACTTTGTCGCCCACAACATACTCTATCTCCCTTCTTTTCAAATCGACACACGATTTATGTCTGTCTGAAGTTGCCTTCAAGCGATCACAAATCAGTTTTACCTTCTCGGTAGTGCCCTTAATCAAGTCTGGCATAGGTACAAGCTTCTGTTCGGCCTCGACCCAACAAATTGGTGTTCTACATTTCCTACCATACAGAGCTTCATACGGTGCCATCTGAATACTAGCCTGATAATTGTTATTGTACACAAACTCTACTAGCGGTAGGTGCTTTTCCCATTAACCCTGAAAATTGATGACGCAACACCTCAACATGTCTTCTAACACCTGAATAACTCTTTCTAACTAACCATATGATTGTGGATGATACGAAGTACTGAAGTTCAACCAAGTCCCCAAGGCACGATGCAAACATTCCCAAAATCTAGCTGTAAACCTCAGATCTCGGTCTGACATAATAGACTTCGGTACACCATACAGTCTCACGATCTCACTAATATACAACTCGGCCAACTGTTTAAAGTGTAAGTAGTGTGAACAGGTATGAAATGGGCACACTTAGTGAAACTGTCAACTATTACCCATACTGAATTCTTCTTCGAAGGATTCAGCGGTAAACCAGACAAAAAATCCACAGTAATTCGTTCCCACTTCCATTCTGGAATCTTCAACGGCTGTAACAAACCTGAAGAAAACTGATGCTCGGCCTTAACACGCTGGCAAACCATACATCTACTCACATACTCGGCCACATCTTTCTTTAACCCAACCCAGAAGTACTCATCTCTCAACCCACGGTACATCTTCGTACTACCCGAATGCATAGCAAAAGGATTGTTATGAGCTTCATTCAAGATAGTACGCCTCAACTCGGCATCTTCTGGGACAACTACTTTATCCTTGAAACATAAGACCCTATTCTTGCCAAAACAGAAATCTGTGGGTTTACCCTCGGCTATGACTTGCACGTGAGGTGCCAAAGATCCGTCTTGCAACTATTTCTCTCGAATCAACTGAACTAGCAATGGTTTAACTTGTAGCTCGGTTATCAAACCACCATCCCGCGACACACTCAACCTTGCAAACATAGCTCGCAATTCAACTACCACTTTTCTACTCAAAGCATCAGCCACTACGTTTGCCTTACCCGGATGGTACTCTATTGTGAGGCCATAGTCCTTAAGAAGCTCTAACCACCTACGCCATCTAAGGTTCAACTCTCTCTAAGTCATCAAATATTTCAAACTCTTGTGGTCGGTGTAGACTGTGCATTTCTCACCATAAAGGTGGTGTCTCCAAATCTTCAAAGCAAACACTACCGCAACTAACTCTATGTCACGAGTGGGGTAATTCTTTTCATGAACCTTCAACTGTCTTGAAGTGTAAGCTACAACTCTTCCTTCTTGCATAAGCACACAACCTAAACCTACATACGATACATCACTGTAGATTATGAACTCTTTCCCTGGTTCAGGCTGAATCAAAATAGGAGCTTCTGTCAAGGTTTTCTTCAACTTTTCAAACGCTTACTACCTTGCATCTGTCCACTCATACAGAACATTTTTCTGAAGTAATTTGGTCAAGGGTGCCGCAATCTTCGAGAATCCCTCAACAAACCTTCGGTGATACCCCGTCAAGCCTAGGAAACTACGGATCTCGGTCACTGACTTCGGTTTTTTCCAATTCACTATCGCTTCTATTTTCTTGGGATCCACACTAATCCCATCGGCTGAGATCACATTACCTAAAAAGACTACCTCCCTAATCCAAAACTCACATTTACTCAACTTGGTATACAACTGGTTCTCAAGCAAGGTCTGAAATACTAATCGCAAATGCTCGTCATGCTCTTCCTCGGTCCTAGAGTACACTAAGATGTCATCTATGAACACTACTACAAATCTATCCAAAAACTCGTAAAACACACTGTTCATCATGTCCATAAATGCAGCTGGAGCATTAGTCAAACCGAAAGGCATTACCAAGAACTCGTAGTGCCCATACCGTGTACGGAAGGCTGTCTTCGGTATATCCACATCTCTCACCTTTAATTGATAATAACAGGATCTCAAATCAATCTTCAAAAATATTGTAGCACCTCTCAACTGATTAAGCAAATCGTCGATCCACGACAAAGGATACTTGTTCTTTACTGTTACCTTGTTCAACTGTCTATAGTCTATGCACATCCTCATATTGTCGTCCTTTTTCTTCATAAACAAGACCGGAGTACCCTACGAAGAAATACTAGGCCTAATGAAACCTCTATCTGACAGTTTCTGAAGTTGTGTCTTCAACTCTTTAGGTGTCATCCTATACGGAGCAATAGACACGTGTGCAGAATCTGAATATGTCTAAATAACAAACTCAACATCCCTATTTGGAGGCAAACCCGACAACTCTTCTAGAAAGACACTCAGAAAATCACAAATTGTTCTGATGTCTTACGGTCTAACCTCACTCATATTCGGATTCATCACGTAGGCCAAATACGTCTGACAACCCAAATCCATCAATCTCTGAGCTTCTAAAGCAGAAACAACATTGGATAAGAACTTAATGTTCTCGCCAACTACTACAACCTCAAAATCATCCGCAAGTCTCGAGGAAACTCTCTTGGTCTCAAAGTCTATCCTAGCTCTAAGCTCTATGAGCCAATTTATGCCCAAAATCACATCGAAACCATAGAACGACAGTTCCATCATATCGACCGGAAACACATGACCCTGAATCATCAAAAGACACCTCCTATACATTTTCTTAACTACCACGGTCTCACCGAAAAAACTAGTAACATTCACACCTACCTCTAACCACTCATACGATAAACCTAGAGATCTTGCATGCTCACCCAAAATGTAGGAATATGTCGAACTCGAATCTATCAACGAAAGCAAGGATAAAGACCAGAACAAGAAATTACCTGCAATGACATCCGTGTTATTCCCAGCCCCTCAATGTGCATACACCCTAGTCGGTCTTCCACCCTCGGGCTAAACTGCTACCACATGAGCTACATTTCTCTGTCCATCATTCCTTGGCTGAAAGTTACCTCGACCGCGCCCACGGCCTTTCTGGTGCTCAAAACCTCGAACTGGGACCTGCCCGCCCCTAGCCGGGTGAAGACAGTTATGCCTCAAATTATCTCGGGAACCACATTTCCAACATACCCTAAAGGTGCCCATACACTCACCCGAATGGCGTCTCCCACACTTAGTGTACTCGGGTGTGTGAACAATAGCTCCTTAGCCCTGATGGCCACGTCCCTGGTTACCGCCCCTATGTCTCGAGTTGGACTGATATCTCATATCTCCATGCCTCTTGGCATGCTCTCTATCCCAATTTGCATGTCTTTTCCGTGAATCGGACCCACTAGCACTAGTGTTCGAGCCTAAACTCTGCTCAATATCCTTGGCCCTAGAGACCAAAACATCAAACTCGGTGTAATCAGAAGCAAGCATATAAGTCATCACATCCCTAGTCAAACCGTAACGGAAGCACTCACATCGTTCTCTCTCATTGAGAACCAATTCGGGAGCATATTGGCTCAACCTCACAAACTGTACCTCATATTCTGACACTGTCTTACCACCCTGAACCAAAGGTACTTCTTTCTGAAGGTTGTTCTGAAGAATTCCCAAGTGACATCCGCCTTCGGCATACTCGAAATAACTGTAGTCCTCCAAACATACGCATCTCCCTAAAGCAAGAAGACAACACAACCCAACTTACGAGTGTCTGAGCACTCCATCTGACCTAGGATTCGTGTAGTGCTCTCGGGCCAGACCTTTGAACCCTCAAAAGTCAAACCACGGAACTCGGCTCCGCCCAAACTACGAAGTCTCTCAAGAGGCAAACCAGTTCCCGCACCCTGAGGTGGTGCTGCAGCATGTATATCGGCTAAAGCTGTCTGAAAAGCCTCGGCTATGGTCTGAATCAAATGAGTCATGTACGCACCAACCTGACCTTGGCCAGCCTGAGCTCCATTACCTCCAACGTTCGCCCTAGCCTGAGGTACATTATCTCTAACATTCGCCCCATTACCATCATGAGCAGGAGAAGGAGGAGGCACAACCCTGGGTGCATGGTCACACACTTTAGGCCTTCCACTCGGTCTCACCACAACGAAGATAAAATCTAAAACAACAAACATAACACACAAGAAAACATTGGGTCGGCAAGGGCAAAGATCCAAGTGCTCAAGCTCTTTTAACCAAAACCATTTTCCACTAACAATACTTAGCAATGGGGACGCTCGACTACTCTCCAACCAACAACAAGAACGAGAAATCATGCTTTCACACACCGTGCAATGGCAAACAAACCAAACAAACCAACTTACCTGACCTACCTTCCTGGAGACCTCGAAACCGAGGCTCTGATACCACCAAAATGTATCCCCTTCGACTCGACCTAGCAATCAGGCCGAACCAAACGGGTTACACAGGGAAAACCGAAGCGAAACCCGTTAAGGCATCACTCCGATTAGCAACCCTATTTTTTTCTTTTTAACTCTTGTCTAAATGTCATATTTGAACCTATGTGAGAAGGCAAACAGCGGAAAAGCAAACACGAATGCGAACCAAGCAAAAAGGACATTAAAAGATAACTTTTAGCCATTTTACTTCAGGTCGTATCGATACACCTAAAACTCGTATCGATACGCCTTCAATGGTCAAACTCCCCCAAAGTCAACTTTGAGAGGTCGTATCGATACCTTCCAAGGCTAGTACCGATACACTCTTAACGGTCAAGTTTCCCAAAGTCAACTCTAGGACCGTATCGATACACCTAAGGCTCGTACTGATACCCCAATTTATCGTCAAAATCTCAGATTTCCAGAGAACAAAGCAGGTATCGATACGCCCCCGCGTATCGGTATGATAGGCTTAAAACAGGGGACCGTATTGATACGGCCCTTGAGCGTATTGATAGGCCCTGCACATAAAGACAAAAATTTGCAGGTTTAAGCACAAGAGGACTAACATAAACACCCTAAGCAAGCATTTGATCAACTTCTAAACATACATGCAACCCAAGGCAACCAAGAATACTAATTTAAAACAAGTTGAACATTCAACGAGGCTAGGACCATCATAGCAAGATTTATCAAGGTAACTAAACATGCTTAACATTCACAAGAGGTCAAAAGCCAAACCAAGGCATATTTTAACATTTTAAACATGTTAACAACAATAACAAAAACATAGGAGTTTGGACACCAACTCCCCAACACAAAAGTCTAGCATTCGCATTGCCTAAGTATTATTACAACCATGAAAAACTATACTTGAGCTAGCAATTGAACTCCAAGGTTCCTCCTTTGCCCCACTTGCCTCTCGAAGCCACTAACGATCTACATTGTTAGAAAAGAGAGCGTAAGCTTAAAAGCTTAGTGAGCGAAGCTCGAAATCACAACAACAACAATGCAGTTCAAAACATGTATTTAGTTTAAAGACAAAACCATTTGGAAAAGAAATACACTAAGCCGAAAGCATAAAAACAAACTCGTGGTGTGCACATGCACAACCATTCCCGGTGGGACTACATATCGACGTTCACAACAACTAGCATATTTTCGGCTGGACTGCACATCACTGTACTCATCAGCTAGTCACTTCCGGTGGGACTACACATCACCGTATTCAACAACACACTTTCCACTAACCATCACGTGAGGCTCTGACAACAACAACATATCAACATTAAAAATGAGGTAAAAGCAAAATGTATTTCATCCAACAGCACATATAAAAACATACACCAACACTTAATGAAACAAGGAAAAAATCAGATAAACTTACACTTGGTTTTAGGTTGGCCCCTAAGGCTCCACCCAAACCCCAAGAAAACCTCTTTGAAACATTTTAAAGCTTCAAAACATTACCACTCACCAACACAATACCAAATCAAGCTAACGGTCCACCTTCAAGCTTCCTCAACTCCCGGTGTAGCGTCCGAAGAACCCTAATCCTTATCCACTGCTTCTACCCAAATCAAAACAAAGAATTAAAACACTTTTCAACAATCAAACCCACTGAAATCAACACCATCAAAATCCGACAACATCAAGTTTCCAATTTCTATCCGAAACTAACCAAAACCATCCTCATTTCTACTCTAACCTCAAGTCAGCCATAACTCATCAATTTAACATCCAAATATGTCCAAATACCCTGGAAAACATCAACCTAACACCATCAAGACGTTGGAAGTCCTTCCTCACCATTTCCAAGTCAAAAACCCAAATATCTCTTATCCAAAAATTACCCATTTTCTAAATTTCGAGATTTCTTGATAAACCCATTACCTTAGCATCATTTTACACCCAAAATATGATTTACAACCCACACAAAACACTGTTTTGACCCACTTTGCTTAAACCTTTCAAAAATCCATTATCTTCCAAAAGGAAGAACTTGAGAAATCCTTTCAAAGTTTTGGAAGGAAATTAATAGAAAATAAGAAAATGTGAAGGAATGTTAGGAATAAAACACTTACCTTGATGAATCCTCTAAAATGGTGGAGGTTTGATGGAGGGAAGAAAAGTAACCTGAAATAGTTTTAGAGAAGAAGAAGATATGGATAAAGTTTGAAATATAATATTTTATTTTAATTTAAAATTCATCTCCAATATCTATTTGTTGCCTATTTTACCAAACCCCCCCCTTTAAAAATTCATTTTTCTTCTAAAGCTTTAAAATTTGATTATTTAAACGTTTTTTTCCCCAAATTAGCTTAACCCGAACCGGTTTAACCAAATTCGAATATCTCTCGAGCCTTAAACTCGGGCGTTACAAAAATATGGAGATTTGTATTTATTCTGAATATTCAAGTGTGTACAATGTCTTCATCAAATCATCTATTTATAGGCATAAGAAGTAAATAATACATAAAAATCTAATTAATGAAGATGATATTTCTACTGATAAAGTAAATCAAATCTCCTAAATAAAGTCTATATCACAATAGATATTCACATAGATAGATATTCTTAATCCCATGATTAATTATTTTATTAGTTTAGATTAATTATCACTTAATTAATATTACAATTACCAATTAAATTTAACACTACAAACAATATTTATCTTTAAGAAATTTTCAATCAACATCTAAATAAAATCATTGAGAAAAGCAAAGAATGTGGAACATTAATAAGTTGAAAATATCTCAAAAAAAGAATGAAGCAATGAAGTAATGGTTCTTCGAATAAAAAATATCGCCATATTCAAAGATAAAATGACTGTTTTCCAATTTAATAAATAATCTACGAAGAGTTAGGGAAACGACCATTACATAAAAAATAAAATGGTCCATACCAATAATTATTTAGGGTAATATTCATTTTTTACAGTATTAAAGGGAGTCGTGTTCAAGTGGTGATAACTTTCGGTGGGGAGTCATCGAAAACTTCCAGCGACTTTAATTGTTTTTTTTATTAATATTCTATACACTGGCGGTGGAAACACAAGCGTTTTAGTTTTAGGATATAGGGAGTTAGTCTAGGGTATAAGGTTTAGGGGTTTAGGTGTAGGTATTTAGAATTTAGAGATAGTTGTTTCAATTTAAGGTTTAGGGTTATAATTTAGGGTTTATAGGTTATGGTTTAGTTTTAGGGTTTTAAACCCTAAATTATAACCCTAAACCTTAAATTGAAACAACTATCTCTAAATTCTAACCTCCTACACCTAAACTCCTAAAGCCTATACCCTAAACTAACTCTATATACGCTAAAACTAAGACGTTTGTGGAAACTTTCAGTTTCTACCGCCTGTGTATAGAATATTTATTTATTTTTTTACATTTTTGGTCTACTATGAAAAGAATTAATATTATAGGAACTAAACTTTAGTAGTTGCTTTTTTTGTTGTATTCATATGTAATCTTATTAAATTTTGAAACATTTTATTTTGGTCATTTAGTTAAACTATAGGGACTCGGGTGAAAGAAAATTAAAATTATAAGGACCAAAATAAAATTCTAAAATGTAGTAAAAGTGCATTATCGAATCTTTGTGAATAATGATGTATATCTATATAAAAATTGAAGTTTTAAGCCCGAATGTTAAAAAGGTTGAAGACAAAGAGTTAAAAGTACCGATAAAAATTGAAGTTTTAAGCCAAAATTGAAGCTCGCAATGATGTTTTTTCGGGGTGAAAACGACGTCAAAGCGATTACGTCTCATTGTCATGGTGTAAATCTCGAAAAATTAAGTGAATTAAAAAACCCCCTTCAATCAGACACACGAGCACAAAGTCATGACTTTTGAAAGTTTTAGACTCATCTTATAGTTGAAAATCAAATCAGTTAATTTAATTCTTTCAAAACAATGAGTTTTATGTCAAGTTTTCAAAATTTTCATTTTAATCACTATAATCATATATTTTTACACTTTAGTCCAAATTGTAAAAAAACAAAAATAAATTGGCCCAAATTGTCTGTAACTCCCCCACTCTATGGAAGTCGTCGGCAACTGAACACAACTCTCATTCGTACAGTAGAAAATGACCATTTTCTTAAATAATGACTGGTATGGACCATTTTACAAAATTTTAAAATTAACGGTGTCTTCCCGTATATAAGCCGTTATTATTTGGTAAAAAAGCCCGGTAAACGGGCAGCAAATGTTTAATTCCTCTCGCACTGATAAAATTCAATTCCTACATTCCCACCATCCCCCGAAATAATATTATTCTTCTTTCTTCCCCCATTCTACTTCCTTATCTAATCCCCGCAAAGCCCTAGCTCACCACCATGTCGCCGGGCGGTGATGGAGCCACCAATGGCGGATGCTGCTGCTCCTTTTCCTCCGGCGAGAGTGGTTGTTTCCATGATGGATCCGCCGATTATGGCGGCCCCACATCACACGACGAGACTTGTATTCATTGTTCAAGATCCAAACCTTTGTCATCGTCTTCCTCTGCACTCGGGGATGATTCGATTCTATTAATAGACTCGAAGAAGTTGCGCAGAATTGTCGTCGCTTCAGCTAAAGGCTTCTCAATTGGAGCCGGTCTTAAAGGTGGCTTAGCTCTCTTCTCAATTCTCGCACGCTTGCGGCGCAAAAATTCAAGGTAACCGTTATGTGATAAAAATTTTGTTGTTTATTCTTTCATTTTCGTTGAGAATAACACGACAGTAATTCTTGATTTAGGAAAGTTGAGGCGTTTAGTAATAAAGAAGCAATATCTATGGCTATTAAGGAGACTCTCAGATACGGTCTCTTTCTTGGAACTTTTGCTGGTACATTTGTTTCAGTAGATGAAATTATTGGCTATCTCGGAGGACATAACAGGCAATGCTCTTAATCTTATTTTTGTCATCTTCAGTTGTAATGAAAGTTTTATTGAACTTAATTTTGATTTGGTGGAGTGTTAAATATTGAAAAAGGACGGCAAAATGGAGGGCATTAGTTGCCGGATTGGTTGCTGGGCCTTCCATGCTTCTTACTGGGCATAATACAGAGCACAAAAGTTTAGCTATATACATACTCATGCGAGCTGCTGTATTGGCATCACGTTGTGGAATAAAGAGTAAGCAGTTTGGGAAGCTGTGTAAACCCCTTACATGGAAACATGGTGACATATTCCTTATGTGTCTCTCGTCTTCGCAAATTCTGTATGTTTCTTTTGTTAAGTTATCTTAGTTTTTTTTGTATTCTTTTTTTCTACTATTAAACTTTCGTGCAATTGTTTATGTTAAGTTGCCACCTAGATTAGGTGAGTAAGACTCCTGGATTAAGAACCCAATATTTCCATTCAAGTTGCCGAACTCATTTTATTTCCTTGTAGGAGAAAAGGAAAGTCTGGTACTGTCACATTTTGGAGGCATTCTGAAATATATCAATCTATATACGAATGAATCCATTCAGCAGGCCAAGGGACTATTATTCCTTTTCTTTGTCTTCTTTAACTACCATTCAACCTGTTAAAGCAGACGGCCAAAATTCACATGTTTGCCTGCTGCCTTGACATCTATATAGTTTAAATTTCATTCAATCTTGGTTTTGTAGCAGGAACTTTGATACTTAAATCTAAAGTTTGTTCAAAGCCCAAGTATGCCGTAGCATATGTGAAACGAAAGTGAAAAAAAGTATTTGGTTGGACTAAAAGTAACTTGTCATACTTATATATGCACAATTGAAATGGGCATTATGTAGCCCATATATTGGGTAGCTTTACAAGTTGTATACGTAAACGTAATGGCTTCAAATAAGCAGTCTGGTAATGCTTAATACATTTTCCAAGAAAAAACATGAATTACATTTATTTATTTATTTTGGGAATAACTTTTAAGTGAAGTCATTTATATTTCCAGGTCTTCTTACATTTTGAAGCAAGATAGTTTACCCCCATCGTATAGGTCCTTTCTCAATAAACATGGTGGAAAGGATATTCTCATCTTGCAAGGTGTAAAAGAGATTGCCAGCGGTCTTCCATTCACTAATTTGGAAGCAATAGAGAAACTTTACAAGGCAACAGGAGTAGATGTTAAATTAGATCCAAACATGAAAATCCCTTGCTCGGTATAATTCTTTTCTCCCAATTATGTTATTATGCGTAAGTAGTACTAATGTAAATTCCATTTTGTGTGAATTCCTTCGTTAGCTGCCTTTTGTTCTTCCTTTGGGAGTAAACCAATAACAGCAAAGACTATTCCCCCTGCATAGTCTCCACAAAATGAACAAGACTTTACCATTAGGCTTTAATTTATCTAGAACCATATATTGAATAAGATCGTTAAAGATGTATTCTTTTTCCGTATGGAGGCATATATTCTCATCATGAAGATTAAGTTAGGTGTGCATCGATAGAGGTGTTTGGAATAATTTGAACAAAATAAGTAAGAAGGTCTTGGTTAAGAAAAATAATGCAAGTGACTTTCAGCCTTTTGGCTTTCTGTCATTTTGTTCTATCTCATAAAGCTTATCCTTATGAGAGATAAAACCTCTCCTTCATGCATACTTTATCAGAAAATTTAAACTGAAAGCCTGAAAACTGAATGAGAGGGCATGAAGACATTTGAATAGAACTAGTGCATGTCTGAACATGAATGTGAAACATTTTATTTTAGTGATCCGTGAATTCAATTTTCCAGTTATTAGCCTGATATTGCCTTGGGACTTTCATATTTTGAGAACTAATTTAGTGCCTTTTGTCTTCTTATTGGTATTTTATGCTGACTTGTATGTAAAAACTCATAATTAAGGTGTTTTTGACAGATTAAAAACCATGCAGTTATTATCCACAGTTATGCATTGTAATTTAAAGCACTCGATTATTCTTTTCAATCTCTATAAACCTTGCATTCATCAGTTCAAAATTTTCTTCCAAAATTATAAGTTATTTGGATGTGGATAGTAGAAACTCTTTTAGCTTAACCACTGTATTGTTTTTAATTGATCCCTTTGTGATATGATCCTTATAGTGATTGCATTAAGCAATATCCTTGAGTGCTGAAATAAAATAGATTCTCTTTCAGGAATTATTATGTTTGTGCTTTCTGTTTAAATTACTCCGATAACTTTGAAAAATTCAGAATAGACTTTGAATTTAAACACTCAAGCTATTGTTGCTTGAAGTTTTGTGGCAAAAGTATACTGTTACTTTGAGAATTGTGCTTAAATCCTCGAGCTATTTGCAGATGATACATGGGAACCAATCATGCGGTGCACATGTTATTTCTTTTTTCATTGAAGGATATAAAAGGGCATTATCAGTATATCTTCCAGTTTATTTGATTCCTGCATTAATAGTTCATCGTCAAGACCTCTTAGAAAGGTAATTTAGTTAGACTTCTTTATCTTTCTTGAAGACTGTTTAGCTGAAATTTGTTGAAATTTTTGCTTAGAATATGGCTATTTATTATCAATTAAAAAGGAGTCTTGTTAAATTTATATGTTTTAGATTTTACACTATAACCTATACTTCAAGTGTTAATAATTGAGAAACTGTTTTGTAGAGAAAGAATGAACTCTCAATATTGAATTGAATAATGCATCGGTACAAGGCCTTTAAATAGGCTGAAAATAAAGAGTTATGTTACAATCAAATTACTCTAATTTAAATTTGAATCTAACTAGGAGATAAGAACTCTATCCCTTAAGAGATAAGAATCCTAGGATAATGCTAGGAGATAAAGTTTTATCCCTTTAGAATTAATCCTAAATTGTTGGCCGATAATTAACAAATAATATTTACAATAATTGAAGTATATCGTCTACAACCTACACTATTGCTATACGGCTGTATTCTTCACTCCCCTCAAGCTGGTGAATACACATTGTAGAGACCAAGCTTGGATGGGAGCTCATTAAAGGTAGTTCTAGGAAGTTCCTTGGGTGCATCGGCTAGTTGTTTGTGAGATGGAACAAAATTTAGCTTGACTGTCTGTAACCCCTAAACCCGGCCTAGAAGAAAAGACTGAATTTAGGAAGTCACCGTTGAAAACTTTTCCCTCAAGAAATAAATTTTAGGTTTAAATAATTTATAAAACAAAAAAAAAATTAGGTTATTTATTGAAAACGGTGTCGTTCCACAATAAGTTCTTTTAAAAAAAACGCGACCGTAAAAATAAAAATATCATAAAATAAATTATTCAAATATCCAAATGAAAATTCTCATGCATGCTAAAACAGTTAAAAATCCCAAATAAATGTATAAGTAACCGAAATTACATAAATCCCAAAATAATAACTAAAATAAAATAGTTCTGTAAATCTAAAATGTCCGTACTGAAAACTGATATAAATTTGATAACTTGTGATCCTCCAAGTACCGAAAGCCTATGTCTGAGAATCTGAAATATAAGCTAAGGGGGAGTCAGCTATTAAGCTCAGTGTGTCTCTAAAGTGCAGACAATCACAAACTCAGTTTCACAATAATAAATTTTCACATAAATATTTAAAAGACACAAAGCACGTTTAAACACGATTTTATGAAAACACAATACAATGCACCCATACTCCATAGTCACCAAAAAGAGAAGGTTCCCCAGAACCTCTCGCTACATAGTCACCAACGCAAGTGGTATAAACCACTGAACTTCCTCCGTACAATCCCAACCCATGATAGCACAGTAAAAAGATATCACAGTTTTCACAGTCTCAACACAGTCCGATAATAAATCTGAGATTCACAACTCATATATTTTAAATCACAATTTTATTCACAGTTTGAAAATAGTATGCACGAAAAATATAATGTAAAATCACAACACGGTTGAAAATCATTCAAGCGTAAAATCACAGTCACAAAAATAAAGTATGTAGCACGGAAAGAGAACACACAAAAATAGTTTATTTATAGCACCGGAAGAAAACACACCTTAAGCGGCAATAGCTCTAACGACGAACAAAGGGAGGTTGCGACTTCGATGTAAGGTGATGACAGCGTCAATTCGAGAAGAATTTATAAAACATGGGAATAACTAAGAGCGACAACACTTTAAAACTTAAGGCTTAGGTTTATTTCTGTACGTAATAACTATGACTATATATAGATAGTTGAGAGTTGGTAATCTAAACAAATTAGGTTTAGAATAATAATAATAATAAAACAAGAATTTAAGTTGAAAAAGGAGAGTCAATTTAGTCATGAAAAAAAATAGAATTCAATTTGAATTAAAAAAGTTAAAAAAATAAATTAAACAATTAAGAAAGAAAAAAAAAGAGACGGGTGACATAAGCCAAAGGAAATTACAATTCAAATTGATGAAAGGGTTAATTACAAGGGAAGCCATTAAATTATATGGGGTTTGCAAACGAGCACCTAGGTTTTTCATGATTTACAAATTGACCCCAAATTTCTATATTAATAATCATAAATCTAGATTTTTCTCAACTTAACCCTCAAACTCAAATAGGGTTTTTTTAATTAAATTCCCAAATCATTAGGGTTTCAAGAATTAGAAATTTCAAAATTAGGGATTTTTCGAATCTAAGGTTTACAATTTGGGCGTAATTTTTAGGGTGTTACACTGTCCCACTAGTGATCTTCTCAGAGATAAAGTGATGATCTAGCTCCACGTGTTTTGTTCTATCATGGTGTACAGGATTCTTAGCAATACTAATTGCTGACTGATTATCACAATGAAGTTCAAAATCCTTACTGTGATTGAGTTTTAGTTCTGACAGCAACCTTTGAATCTAAATCCCTTCACATATTCCATTAGCTAAGGCTCGAAATTCTGCTTCTGCATTGCTTCTTGATACTACAGATTGTTTCTTACTTCTCCATGTCACTAAAGTTCCCCAGACTAGAGCACAATATCCACTTGTAGATATTCTAGATGTAAGCTCTCCTGCCCAGCTTGCATCTGTAAAGACTTCCACTTCTCTGTTCTCATTTTTGGTGAAAATTAAGCCATGGCTTGGTGTCATCTTCAAATATCTCAGAAATCTGAACACTGCTTCTAAATGCTCTTCTCTAGGATCATTCATAAACTGACTAACAATAATATCAGGTCGTGTAAGTGATAGATAAATAAGCTTACCAACTAGCCTCTGGTATTGTTCCTTATTCGTAGGAACTCCATTGTTCTCAGTTCTGAACTTCAGATTATGCTCCATTGGTGTTTCGGCATCCCTGTCTTTGAAAAGAGATCTAGAACATACTTTCTCTGATTTATCACAATCCCAGCATTTGATCTTGCCACTTCCATTCCTAGGAAGTATCTTAATTGACCCAGATCTTTTATTTCAAACTCTGTAGCCAAGAACTCTTTCAATTTTTTGATTTCCAGAACATCATCCCCGGTGATGATTATATCATCAACATAGACTATTAAAATAGCCTTTTTGTTTCCAGAAGAGGTCTTGATGAACATAGTATGATCAACTTGGCATTGAAGGTAACCAACTTTTAGAACAGCCTTTGTAAATCTGCCAAACCAAGCTCTAGGTGATTGTTTAAGACCATAGAGCGATTTTAACAATTTACATACCTTAGTTGGATCTGTGTTTTCATCTAGACCAGGTGGCTTTTGCATGTACACCTCTTCTTCTAGATCCCCATTTAGGAAGGCATTCTTTATATCGAGTTGATGAAGAGGCCAGTCCAAATTCGCAGCAAGGGACAATAAGATTCTGACTGTGTTGAGTTTTGCCACTGGAGCAAATGTCTCCTGATAATCAATCCCATAGGACTGAGTAAATCCCCTAGCAACCAGCCTTGCTTTGAACCTCTCAATGCTCCCATCCGAATTATATTTAACTGCAAATACCCATTTACAGCCTACAGCCTTCTTCCCTGGAGCTAAAGAAGTCATCTCCCAGGTTTTGATTTTTTGCAGTGCTTGAATCTCATCTTCTACAGTTTTTTTCCATCTTGGATCCTTCAAGGCCTTTAAATAGGCTGAAAATAAAGAGTTATGTTACAATCAAATTACTCTAATTTAAATTTGAATCTAACTAGGAGATAAGAACTCTATCCCTTAAGAGATACGAATCCTAGGATAATCCTAGGAGATAAGAGTTTTATCCCTTTAGAATTAATCCTAAATTGTTGGCCGATAATTAACAAATAATATTTACAATAATTGAAGTATATCGTCTACAACCTACACTAGTGCTATACGGCTGTATTCTTCATCAAGTCCTCCATGTCATCACAGTAGGTAAATGCCCTTTAAATTTTGATTTGTAATTGAACTCGTTATTAAACATGGATAATAGCATGCTTTTGCTTCATATATGTTGTGGTGGACAAAGAATTATGTTTGGTTTTAAGCCATCATAATCTGAGCAATAGAGAAAAACCCTCAAGCTGACTTTTTCATGTCATTTTCTTGTAAAACCAATTTGTAGTCTTTTGCTTCCTTTTTTATTCAGCCCTGCCCCCGTCTCTTTTTTTTTCAGCTATAATCGACAACAGTGTTGTTATCATTATTGTCTCTTCACACAGATGCTCTGCGTTATCATTATTATCTGACAAAGTTCTTTATGACCTTAATACAGGCCTTCCGCAATATTAAGAAAGGGTATTGTTGGTACAGCCAGATCAAGCTTATTTTTATCTACCTATTGCACGTCTGCATGGTTAGTGTTCTACTATCTTTACTGTTCATGCATTGTATTCATAACATTGTCTTTTTATTTGCCAAGGTCAGTAGTTCCTGATGTATTTCAACTTCAATTTTGAGCTCTCCCCTTTTTAATTTTTATTTTCTTGGTAATTAATTGTCACTGAGAATTGATGTTACTTTGGTTATTATTTTGCACATTGAACCTTATAGTGGCAGGTGGCAACAATCTTTACAATCATTTTTTCATGTATTCACATTCCATTTGTGGCTTGTAAAGACTTCTTAGCTTCCTTAGTGGTTTGTTTCTAGTGCAGCAAGACCAGTTTGAATGTCTTTCTTTTTGTTCCAAATCCTGCTGTGATTGTTTGGATATCAGAATTATTAGTTTTTACAAGGATAGTCAATACTGTAGCATAGTTTCCTGTAGAAGACTTAAAGAGGGAGAAAGTTTACCTTAAATGGTGATATAGAAATTTGACTTTGGATTCTGGTGAAGATCTAAACTGCAACTTACTGCATCAATGCTCCTGGTAGTAATTTTATCAACTTGATATATATTATAAGATAATAATTGCATAATATAAATAAAACTTGGTTCTCAAAATTCCAAATTATAAGAGATATTTTCCCACCTAGAAGTGAATTTTGGCAGTTTGAAGGAAATAAGCAAAAAGAATGAAAGTTTGTACTGGCTTTGCTACTTATGTGCACTATTTGTTGATGTCATGTGTCAAGTTGTGTGAGTTTGCAGTGCTGAAAGTGAAGAATTACAGAATCTGTGCTAAATTCTGCAGGATAAAGTAAGTTTTGAGTAGGATAATAGGTTTCATCTTTAACATCAGATTATAATGGCAATATATTCGTTTGTTTAGGAAACATTTATATTCCAATAGAAAATGAGGGACTGATATATGTTAGAGGAATCACCTAACTGGGAAAATTTACAGTATCATTGAACAAAATGAGAATGGTGAGATGTGCATATGAGAATACTAAGAAATCTCTTTCTTACTGTGCTTACCAAATATGAACTATATTAAGCAAAACAGTCAATATGTACTATATACACATTGAATAACTAGATGGGTTTACCTCATAGCAGATAATACGAGTTTGAGCATTACTTCGTCTTTTATTATTATTATTATTATTATTATTATTATTATTATTTCCATTTTTCTTGGTGTCAATATAAGTTGACTACAACTCAAACTTGTACTATATACAGTTTCCACTTGCTTGGCGTCGATATAAGTTGACTACAACTCAACTTGTACATATTGCTAAATAATTTTATTTTGTACCTTGAGCTATTAGATCTTGCTTCCATTTAAATTATTGACCCGTCATTGAGCTAACCATTAATTTTTAAACAGGTTGTGGACTTGCGTACTGTTTAGGTTATTCAGAAGATGTAACATACCAATGGTAGCAATGGGAACGGTAAAAGATTACCAGCAATTTATCATGTGAATTAGGAGCCAAAGTTTTGTTTTTGATCCTAATGTAGCATACATTATTGGGCAGTTCCCGACGGGTCTGGCGTTGGCCATTGAGAAGAAAAGTAGGCGGATTGAGATATCACTCTACTGCCTTGCGCGGGCCTTGGAGAGCTTCTTTACATGCATGGCCGATATTGGGTACTTGCCACAATCGAAGAATCTAAAGAGAGCTGATGTGGTAATTTTTAGTGTGTCAACGGCAATCATAATGCACTGCTACGCACGGGAGAGGGAAGTGTTTCGATCCAAGTACTTGAATGTTCTTGATTGGGTGTTTGGTGTGCCTCCTCCCCCATGTGAAACCCCTGGTAGCAAAAACACTTGATTCGATTTGATTTGCAGGCTTTGGCGATTAAGATAGTTTTATAGGCGAGTATTCTTTTATGGACGGTTGACTGGCAACACCATGTTGGTTGTAGAAAATAGCAATGCAGGTTAGTAAATCATTCCCCTGCTGGGTTATGAGTTATCTATTTTTCTGTTGATCACCTGTTAATTTAATTTTATTTTATAGAAACAGTGTAAACAGGGTTTTGCTTGATAGACCCCCCATGGACTTGTCAAAGTGATTCCACGAGATAGATATTAGGTTTTAAATGCATTGAGCTTGAACAAACGGATTTTGTTCAATTTTTAAAAAGTAGGTTCATATTCATTTGTTTAAATTAAATAGACTTATTTTTTATCATTAAATTAAATACTTTTTTTGTGAACTTTGAACAAAGCATAGTCACGAATGTTAAACCAACCTTTTAGCAAAATATTTCATGATCCTTATAAATCAAACATGTTTGTCTGCAATAAAAGATCAGGTCATAACTCATAATCAATAAATAAACAAATTTTCTTTTTGTTTTTACATATAAAATAATAAAATAGTAATATTAATTATACTACATATAAGTAAAATAAGAATAATCTACATAAATGGTCCTTATACTTTTAAGGCATTTGCATTTTGTCATCAAATATTTATAAATTTATTAAACTTTTGATTCATTATTATTACGATCAATATTGTTAAAAAAGGCGTTAACATATTCATTTATAGTTAAAAGTAGCCACCGCATGAACATACTTCTCTTGCAAAAATAAAAAATAAAAACACCCCACTGATTTAAAGCTTCTCTTTTTTTTCATTTCTCAGTTTTGATCTGATAGGAATATAGGTAAGTTTATTTTTGGGATGCAATTGGGGTTCATCCAGAGTTTGTCGAAGAAAAAGGTTATGGGCGGTAGGTTCATAATCAAGCATTGAAGAAAATGGATCCCAAGAGAGAAGCAATTGATCACCCCCTCCATATTTGATGACAACATCTTACGAGTTAACTACCTCTTCATTTCTTTCTTTCCTTTAACTGTTTTTTTCTTTGTGTTGCCTTTGCAACTATGCTATTAAATTGTGTCACATCTTAATGATTCTCAATCTCACAACGATATTGTAATCGTAACCAATGAATTCAAAAAAAATCACATTATAAATAGATTTGGTATACTTGACTCGAGATTTAAGACCCGAATCGATTTACTCGATCTGAGATCTGATATCAACCCAAATATGATGATTCAAATTTGATCTGAAAATCGAAATAAATCAAACCAAAACGAAATTGACTCGAATTTTAGTTGAACCGATATGGGACCTGAATCGATTTTCAACCGAGCCAAATACCCAAACAAAAGGCAACTTGAAATAAAGAAAAGATATTAAAAGAAATAAAAAAAAGTTGAGATGTGAACTTCCGTACAACTCACCAAAAGATCAAATATACTAGCTTTATAAAGTCATATAGGGGTGTAAAAAACTGATCTGATCTGAAAACTTGACTGAAATCGATCTCCTATTGACCCGACCCGAAAGCAACTGACCCGATACTTGAACCGAATCACCACAAATATGAACTAAACTCGAACTGAAACTAAACTAAAAGTAGTCAAACCCAAAATAACTCGAATCGTAACCGATCTGAATAATCCGTTTGCCGCATCTAATTGTAACATACACAATATCAATATTATCGCAATCGCAATTGTTAATACTACTTTTACAGTCAAATTAAGCATAAAAGCAGCAGAAGGTGGGTTGATGCTTCTTTAGGTCTTGGGATGAGTTTTGTATTGTTGAAAGGATGAGTCTATTCTCCTACTATGGACTAGTTTTGGGGGCAATATAATAGTGAAATGCCTAATTTAGGGTTGGGTTGGTATTACAACTAATTTTAATTTTAATTTATGTTTAGAATTTAGGCTTGGCTCATTATTATTTGATATTAACATTTAACAAAACTAGAAATATATATTAAAAACAAAACTAGAAACATTATAAAATATTTCTGAAAAAGAAAGAAATCAACATTTGATCGCAACTCAAAGTTTGATGATTGGTTGAGATTTTGGAAGATTAACAAAATTATAATGGATGGTTAAAATAGTTTGACAATCTAAACTTCCATCATTTCTCTAAAGATAGTTTTTTATGCACCCTGAGAAATCCTGGGAATCTAAGTTTATTATATATATATATATACCTCAACTAAATTAACTGTACATGAATTGTTAGATAATTATAGTCGATGATAACATCATTTTTTGCATCACTAGTCCAAAAACGTACATAATTTTTTTACCTTATACGACTTATTGTCAGTTACAAATAAATTTTAAGACCGAATAAATATTATTTATCTTCAATTGTAGAATAAATAGATAAAAGATGTTTTGGAAGGTCCAAAATCATACCAATAGAATTTTGTCTACTACATTTTGAAGAATAAAAATTACTTCTGAATTTATATATACATATATACCCGATTTCATTCGGGCATACATACCCCGGTATACAACAAATACTCAAATATATTCTCTACCCTAAACTAACAACGCAAGCCCAACCTAAATATTAACCTAAACTAAACCACAACCAAATTTCAGCAACAATAGTTGCAACATCTCAGCTGTCGGATCTGCAAGTGATCTGACGGTCCCACCAGGGTCAAAACTTATCATCTCCTTTACGCGCGCGTGTAAACCATGAAGTCCAAACAGTCTGTCTTCCACACGAGATGCAGGCACTAGGCCGTAAATGAGATAAGACAGATCGCGAGCTACTCGAGTTCGACTCGGTCAAATTTTGATCTAAGCTTGACTCGATTTGAGCTCGAACTCGGCTCGAGTTCTTAACGAGCCGAGTCGAGCTACTTGATACCCGATTTGAAAAGCTCGCGAGCTACTCGAAAATATAATATACTAATTTTTTATTTTTTAAAATTTAAAATCTAAATTCATAAACATAAACCTTAAACATAAGTCCTAAACCCTAAAATCTAAATCCTAAATTCTAAACCCAACAATCTAAACCTTTAAACCCTAAACTAACACCTTAAACCTTAAAATTAACAAGCTTGAGTTTACGCAGTTGTGTATCAAAGTTTTTTTCCCCTAATAGGGCTTTAAATGAGGCGTCAGATCGCGAGCTACTCAAGTCCGACACGGTCAAAGATCGGTCAACACTTGACTCGATTGGGCTCGAACTCGACTCGAGTTCTTAACGAGTCGAGCTCAAATTTCTCATGCTCCTTAAAAATTACTCGAGCTCAAACTCGACTCAAAATCTTAACGAGCTGAGTCGAGCTCAGCACTACTTGAGCTTGACTCGACTCGTTTACACTACTAGCAAGCACCTCATATGATTCTTCTCCCCCAATACAACGCCAATCTCTAGAAGGTTCACCAGAGACCCTTCAGCTTCAACAATCGTCGATCATGTCACTAGGTTGTCACGTGCTCACGTTCACCCCATACCTCCCACGCGTTCGTATGGCCACTGTATGCCCTGTCACCAGTAAGGAAAAATACAAAGAAAAAAAAAACAAAGAAAATGAATTAGACATTGCATAAAATGAGGAATGGAAAGGAATTTTTTCCAACAACCAATCAAAGACACGAATGATTTAGCCGCATAAACGGAGAGAATACAAAGGGGTAGAGTTAAGACATTTAGAGAGAATGAAAGAAAAAGAAAAATAGAGAAACAAAACACAAAAAAATAAAAAACAAAAAGTTAAAGAGAAGAAAACCTTACCAAATCGAGTGAGATCTAGAGTCTGAGGTCATCAAAATCCTAGTTTTGAAACTGAGTCCTTCGACTTTCATTGGAGTCGTGTGAGTCTAAGGTACTTCGAAAACCTTTCGATATTGGGGTTTCCTTTTGGGATGGTCAAATTTTAGGCCCGTGTAAATTTTCTTCCTCATCTGGCTGTTGGCCTCATTTTCGGTGAAGGATTCATATACATTCTCCAAACGTAACATTTTGACGCGATTGGAGACTCGTATGGTGACTCTGATCTAAAAAAGAATCTTTATATTTTGAGTCTTGGGTTATTTACTCTACTGGTTCTTTATTGTTGGACTTGAATACGATCAATCGAATATACCAAGAGGGGGTGAATTGACCTTTGAACAATTGTGGATGAAACGTCAAGAAATAAAAACTTGTCACGATGACTTATAGTAGTTCGACTTTTCAATTAAGTCTACCTCCACTATCTTAGCTATCTACATTAAGGATTTTGTAGAACTAATGTTTTGATATAATAATTGAAAAATGTTTTGGACTGATTTAAAAAGTATTTAAAACATTTCCAAAGTCCAAACAACTTGAAATTATGTTTAGGGAAGTTTTTAAAAGGGTTTTTCATGTTTTTCAAAGCCAATTTTAACAAACCTGTCCAGGTGTTTCGAAACACCTTAGGGCGTTTCGAAACAGGGGGTTCCAGTAGCAAAATCGTTTCGATACTCGTATCGAAACGGGCTTTCTATGGACAAAACTTTTGCCCAGCGTTTCGAAACAGGTTATGCTGTTTCGATACGCCTACGTGGCATTGACCACAACGGTCATAAACCCCAACGGCTATTTCTCAACCAACTTTCAAATGCAGGCGTTTCGATACGGGCCTATAGCGTTTCGATACGGATTTCGAAACGGCAAGGGGTGTTCCGAAACGGGTACCCTGACAGACTGCAATGGCTCTTTCTACATAGAGAGTGTTTCGAAACGGCTTCGAGCGTTTCGAAACGGGGAGCTGCAGAACTGCATTTATGGTGAGAATTAAAGTCCTCAACGGCTTCAATTTGATCCCAACGGCTAGTAACAGCTACAAACTCAATTGGGAGTATAAAAGGGACCTCCAAGCATCAAGTAAAGGTTAATGCTCATATTTTCAAACATCAAATGATCAAGAATTGTCTTAGAGCTTAAATTGTCATTTATTGTATAGACAAACACTAGTGAGCCAAAATTGTCAAATTTGCTCAAGTGTTTTAGGTTTTGGGTGAGTGCTTAATTGTGCAAACAAACACCTATTAGAGGGTTTTAAGTTTGCTTTTATTTGTCTCTTGTAAGAGAGGGTTTCAATCAAGGCTTTGGGTAGAAAGCTTGATTGTGTGTAAGGGTTACCTCCTAAGCCTAGAAAAGGGGACGAATCAATAGTGGATTGATTGAGAAATCCTTAGTGGGGAGCTAAGGTAGTGGATGTAGACCTTGGTTAGAAGGTTGAACCACTATAAATCTTTGTGTCAATCTTTATTTTAGCTTCCTAAACCCTAACACCCAAAAATCCACCTCTCCACCACTTGGTGAGCAATATTGGTTGATCGAATCAAGCCCCTCTCAACTCAACAGATTTTCTACAAATTCATTAATTTTTCTTTCTTTTGAGGACAAAGAGATAACCTTACAACTTACAAGGTTTGTACCCAAAATCTTGTCTACCTCTCTCCCAAAGAGAAATTGCAAATTAAACAAACAAATGAAAAACCTCACAAAAATAAAGTGTTTGCAAATTGAAGCTCTCACCCAAATCTTAACACTTAAGCAAATTGACAATTAAAGATCACAAGTGTTTTCGACAAAAGAAATAAACTTTAAAGACCAAAAAATAATTCATCTGTATTAGCTTAAAGGTTCCTTTTAATTCCTTTAATGAGCTTGTGCTGCTGGAGCTGATTTTCAGCTATAAATGCAATTATGGAATAGTGGTTATCGATATGCGTATTGTCGTATCGATACTTGCTTCAAATAGAAAGAACTGTTGCAAATATGACATGAGTATCGATACGCGCAGCTAAGTATCGGTACTCAGGGTATCGTTACACACAATTGGATATCATTATTGACCGGTCGGTACTGGCTAAGTCGTACCGGTACGGGCTGCTGCGTATCGGTACGAGGAGGTCTGTACAGGTACGAGTTGTATGTTTTTAACACTTAAAAGCTTTATAAATGTTGGTACAAGTCGAAGACACTTAAAAATTAGTTTTAAACATATTTTTCAAGTAACTTGGAAAATATTATAAAATAAATTTGTATTTTTCCGTAAAATTGTTATATCAAAATCAATATCTCAATAATCTCCTCCTTTTATCACATACAAAATAGAGTCTGAGTTTGAGATTATAATTTAAGTTTTTATTTTTTTATTCTAGTCCTACATGGCATAGGAAAATGTTATAAAATAAGTTATGTCATAGGAAAATACTAATAAAATAATTCATGTTATCACATACAAAACAAGAGAAATTTGAAAGTTCAGTAATTAAAATAAATATTTAACTTCGGTGACCAAAACAAGAGTAAAAAGAAAGTTGAGTGATGAATTTTATAATTTAACCTTATATAAAACATATACAATGAACAAGAGTAAATTACACACGTCAACACTCAACTAACTTCCCTCTCATATTTTGCTCACTCAACTTTAAAAATTTCAATCTAATAATTGAACTTTTCGAATTACTCGTGTTTTAGTCACTCTAAATTATTTTATTGTTATTTTTGTATGGCATGACATATTTTATCATTAGTAAATATAAACAAAATTTAAAATAGGGTAAAGTACACATATGGCCATTGAACTTTTAGGACGCTTCCACTTTTGTCACCAAAAGTTTTAAAATTTTCATTAAAGTCGCCTAACTTTTATTTCGTTTTCATTTTGATCACTCCATTTACCTTACCTTAAAAAATGCTGATGTATCCTTTTCCTTAATAAAATAGTATATTTTGGTCACACCTTCAGCTGATTAAAAACCCAGTGAACTCTTCTATTTCTTCTTCTTCTCTAGAATTATGGAGAGATATCATTTAGAAAGAATGGTCGAAAGTCTCTGAGCGTTGAGCCTGATGATGATGCCGAAAGCTTGTAATGAAAGTTCATCTAGTACAAATTTGTGTCATATATTCCCATTATCATCTTTGGCTTTATGAAAACTCTGTCAAACTGTTTTCCTGCAGAGACTTCTCACCCCACCCCTGTTTCGGTTATCCAGCAACAACGGCCCAGCAGCAGTCCCATGGTCTCCTTGAAGCCACGTCATGCACAAACAAACAAGGGATGAAAAGGGAATTTTAAAGAAACAATCCGACGGATGCAAACAAATCAGTAGCCAATCAAAAGGGAGATGGTTCGACTATAAGAGCAAAAAGGAAGATGCATGAAAGAGGGGGGAACTTTTTCGGCGCAAAAAAATTTAGAGAGTAAAGAGGAACCAAACATTTTAGAGAAAAATCAAAGAATAGAGTGAATCTTTGAGAGAGAAAAAATATACCTTTCGAGTTCTCTCATCCTCTCAAGAATCTTTCTTTCCGAGGTAGATCTAAAATTTTTGGGGTTGTGTTTTGAGGTTTTCGTTTGTAGACTGGGTTAGGGGTTCGGACCCGTTCACCATCGACCTTTTCGATCGTCGTTGGGGTGATCGGTGAGGCGACGCTGCTGATGAACGTTGTCTAATGTTGGCTTTGTTGAGTGAAAGAGACCGAGATAGAGAGAAAGCTCTATTTGTAGGCAGTTTGTTTTAAATGAAATGAAATACTGGTTTTCCGGAGAATTTACCCGTATATTACTTTTAGATTTTTTTTATTCCAAAAATTATTTTCAGATGGGTAATTTTCACCAATGGTCCTTTCGTTTAGGGTATGTTTTATTTTGGTCACCAGAATTCAAAAAAGATTATTCTGGTCACTTACGTCTAGAATCGTTTCTATTTTGGTCCCTTGGCCGTTAGTCTCCGTTACTTAAAAAAATTAGTTTCTAATTTAACCCCCAAACTTTCAAAATTTTATTTTTCACCATCTTCTCTAAAAATTATAAAACTAAAACACCAGAAAATTGCTATATTATTGTCACGGAGGGAAACATCGCTCGCTTTACCAACTCTTCTATTTACTTGACACTGAGATTGAAAGGCTTTGTTGTCAATGATGTTCCAACTAATGCTTCTTTACCAAATCTCAAAACTCTACATTTTACATTCTTGGAATTTCTGCCTTCCTTACAGAAATAAAGATACATGAGAGATAATCCTTCAAATTTCCATTAGCCATATACTCATAGATGAGTGCCATATTGCTTCCATCATCGCAATATCCAACGAAGGAAGCCAGATTCCTATGATGAACCCTCATCAGAAGTTCAGCCTGCAATTGGACTCGTATCCGACAATGTTAAACATTTGTTTTCGGATTCTAGGGCCAAGGAATCAGTTTTATCAGATTCCTCGGCCAACCATTGAAAGAAAACAACATGAGAATCATTACATACCTCAGCCTGGAACTCTCTTGACCTTTGTTTCGATGAAGTAGAAAGCATATTGACTGCAACTTGAGTGCCATCTTTCTATTCTCCGAGATACACTGTCCCAAATCCTCCCTTGCCAATGACATCTTGAAAGTTGCTAGTAAAGTTCAAAACCTCGGCATAGGTGAACTGCCGATTCTTCGATGGCAACGGTCTTCCTTCACCATCGAAGACATCAGCCTTTGCTGTGCAATAAGTACACAAATACAAAAGTACCTTCAGAATGTGCAATATGTAATTCTATAGGAATTTTGTAGCAGAAAGATACATAATGACGAACTCGTGTCTGCAGAACAGGCATTTTATATGACATAATCTAAAATTACCTGGTTTTCGTTTCCTTCGTAGTCTCCACAACAAAATCAAAGCAACTGACAGCACCGAAGCGGATAACGCTGATGCAACAACCGGAACAACAACGTTCTTTTTCTTTTTGCATGAACCTGAGCCACAAAGATTATGTTCATCCACTCTGGAATCAAGGAAATATAGTTAGATTATGCTCTTAATGTGTCATATCTTTCTCCACTACATTGTTTTTACTTCAGACTACAAAGAAGATAAGCAAAGGAAAACACAGACCTTAGAGTAAGTAGTCCAGCCTTTGACCTATCTCGAAGCTCTTTCGGAACAGAACCCGACAGCTGGTTGCCTTCTAGATTCCTACACAAGTACATTATAATTACTGTTACAGTTCTGAATTTGTTCTTCATTGTTTTGGTATTACTCTACAGGTGCTCCATAACTTACAGGAACCTCAGAGATTTAAGTCCCTCCAGAAACTCAGGAACTGGTCCGGTCAAGTGATTGTTCGACAAATCCCTGGCAGAAAACGAAGCATCATAACATCGTTTGTTATGAGAATGTCGTTTTTAGGATCAGAAATGTGATTCGAAAATATCGATTTTATGATGCGTATACTTACAGGGGCTGCATTGATGAGAGGTTACCAAATGAAGCAGACATCATGCCACTTAATCCACTTGAACTCAAGTTACTGTCCTCATCGAAAAAATTAAGAAACTCTTTTAAGTTCTTAGAAATGAATGGATTTCATGAGAAAATTATATTGCAAGAAACCTTACAGAGAAACGATCCGAGGAGGAATCGAAACATTATAGTTGCATTTCAAACCTTCCTAGGTATATTTCTTTGGTCCACATGGATCCCCCACCCACCCTTTGTTTACTTGATATGTTGTTTTGATATTTAGAACAACAGCAGCTGTGTGAAAGAAATCGAAAGTGAGTTAACTTCGGCTTTTCAATTTGATCAGATGAAAATGTAGAGTGGTTCAATGAGAAGGCATAAGCTTACTGTCTTCGGAAAATGTTGGCAATTCATCCCGTTCTCAAGTTTATTTCCAGTTGCCCTGTCCTTAAAGATCTTGCTTTTTTTGGATGTCTCTTTCATAAGATAAGAAATATCATTATCCGTAGCCGAGATTGGTTTTAGATGTTAAATTGGTTCATGGTGACTCTTTAAATGTCATCAAACTTGATGCTCAAAATCTTGTTTATTTGGAATATGTTCACATAAAGGCTGAAGAATATACTTTTAACTGAAATGAAATCTCTCGAAACCTCTGTTATTGTTATCACGGATCGAGAACATGCATCAAATATTTTCCAGAAAATTTGCAATGTACAGTCTCTCTATCTACAGATTCATGATGCCGCTTTTAATCTTGGGGGAATGGGTTGTAGTGTTGGGTTATAGCCATTGATTTAATTTTCTAGGGTTTTAGTTTTATAATTTTTGGGGAAGATGGTGAAAAATAAAATTTTAAAAGTTTGGGGGTTAAATTATAAACTAATTTTTTTAAGTAATGGAGACTAACGGCCAAGGGACCAAAATAGAAACGATTCTAAACGTAAGTGACCAGAATAATCTTTTTTGAATTTTGGTGACCAAAATAAAACATACCCTAAACGAAAGGGACCACTGGTGAAGATTACCCTTTTCAGATTTAAGGATGTTTACTGTGCAAAAAAAATAAAGACATGGGGACTACAACCTGTCTTTGAACAATACTTTTCCCATGCTGGTACTATTCAAAGTCGAATGGTAAGCCATGCATCTTAAAAAACCATACTGCTACTGGCAAAATTTAGAGTGTGCAACCACTGTTCAAAGACTGGTTTCTCACCCTCCGTTTTTCTACAGTACATAGCATATGGATTTTCAGCCTCTGCACTAATATCGTTTATTGTTGCACTATTCATAGACATGGGGTGAGCAACCCGTTTTTAAACAGTGTACGGGTTGGCCAGCAAGTGATAGGTGGCATCGTGCTAAGTTGAAAGAGGGGAGGATAACACCTCGTTTTTAAACAGCATTACAACCCGAAAATCACTGTTTAAAATCGGGTCGTGATATTTCAGCCTTTAAATCTTCTACAGTAATCATCCCTATTCTGAGAAATAATTTCAAGGGAACACTATTGTTGGAATAAAAAAAATTCAAAACCATAATATTCAAGTAAAAATTTTGAAAGATTTACCCAAATATTATTTGGGAAATTTTTTATTCCAAGAATAAAGACTCGTCCAAATTATTTCCAATTCTAGGGATGTTTACTGTTCAAATTTAGAAAACTAAAGGACCACACCCCGTTTTTGAACAGTAAATTTGGGTATCGAGTACTGTTCAAAAACGAGTTACCCACACTCTACTTTGTAACAAATGAAATCTGACACGTGGCGTGATTTTGAGGAACAGGGACTGTTCAAAATTGAATTCCCCACCCTCCGATTTTGTACAGTGCTGGGCACGGGTTCACGGGTTATTTTGGGGAACGGGGACTGTTCAAAATCGGGTTCCCCACCCTCCGATTTTGTACAGTGTAAGACAAAAGATGCGCGCACAGGGGGTGTTGGGCACGGGTTCACGTGTTGACTGATTTTTTGGCTTTTAGGGGGGTTGATTGGATGAATAAGAGGTGGATATGTTGTGGTTAAAATTGAAAGGGGTTGGGATTATTTTTGCAGTTTAATATGAGAGGTGATAATTTTTTTATGTCTGCTTTTTTTAATTGGTTGAATGGGAGGTGATAATATTTATTTTTATTTTGGATCTAATATAAAATAATAAATAATTATTATTTAAATATTAAATATTATAAATATGAGATCTTAATTTTTAATTTTATTTGAAAAAAGATTTTACACTAATTATGTACTAAAATATAACTTAATTTTTAATTCAGTGATCAATCTTTTCAGACTGAAAAAAAAATCGAATAATTATTTTAATTGATATTAGTGTAGGTGTAGGGTTTCAATGATGTGAAATAATAGTGGTGTAGGTGCAGATGTAGGGTTTTAGTGATGTGATATAAGTGCAGGTGTAGGTGCAGATGTAGGTTTCAGTGATGTGATATAAGTGCAGGTGTAGGTGCAGATGTAGGTTTCAGTGATGTGAAATAATAGTGGTGTAGGTGCATGTGTAGGGTTTCAGTGATGTGATATAGGTGCAGGTGTAAGTGTAGATGTAGGTTTCAGTGATGTGAAATAATAGTGGTGTAGGTGTAGGTGCAGGTGTAGGGTTTCAGTGATGTGATATAGGTGCATATGTAAGTTTTAGTGATGTGAAATAATAGTGGTGTAGGTGTAGGGTAGTAAAAAAATTGTTATAATAATTTTAAATTGTATAGGGGTGGTGTAGTTTTTTTATTGTAAATCTGTTAGCGAATATTAATTTTCGTGTAGGGGTATTATAGGGAAATATTCAAGTTGGGTTTTTTTAAATAGGTTATGTTAGTGTTGAAGAATGTAGCTTGATAGAAAATCGTTTAAGTTATATTTGAGTAAAGTGGGAGAAGAAGAAGAAGAAAGTTGGAAGAAAAAAATTTAAGTTGTTTTGAAATATTGTTTTTTTATCTGTATAATTTTGATGTTATTTGAAAATTAATTGTAAAATCTTTTTTTGAATATGCAGAGAAAATGAGCAACAACGACTGTTTTGTGACTGTCCATTACAACGGACAAATGGTAAAATCTGATGTTGATATCTTATTTCATTCGGAGATGCCTACGAAGATGGAAATTAACAAAGAAATCACATTTCGAGTATTGAAAGAGGAGATATCAGAAAAAATTGGAGCTCTGATTCATAGTTTGCGGTACCGGTGAATGACATGTTCAAATTCAGTCATATATTATGCGATTGCACTCGAAGATAATGAAGATGTGGAAGTTATGACCGCAGAGCATGAGTCAATGGGAATTCGAAATGTTGAGTTGTTTGCTGAGATGCTTGATATTCTCGGCCCCTCTAAAAATTCAACCGGGGAATCTAGTCAAATGGGTGTCGGTAACGAAATTGATATGTCCGGAGGCAGTTTTGTTGCAATGTTGGCAACTGGGACATATAGTGGATTTCATGAAGGTGGGTCGTCAACATATAGTCCATCGTACAGACCGAATGTTGATGTTGATGCTAATATTGCACTTGGACGTGGCCGATGGGGAGAATCATTAGAAGATTCCAACGAAGATGAAGATATTGGGGATCCTGATCTGTTCCCGAATAACATTGGTCAAGCCTCTGACTTCGGTGTTGGAGAATTTGTTCCGACCGGGGGCGACATTACATTATACGAAGCTCCTGCTCATATGCACTTGGTGGATTTCGATGCAATGAGGGCGCCACAATTTCCAGATATGCCCCAACTAAGTTCGAGTCAGAATGTCGACTTGTTTGAGGGGCTGGAATTTAAGGCAAAGGATGAAGCTATATTGGTAATTAAAGAGTATAACATCAGACAACATGTAGATTATGCGGTTGCAAAATCCAACACGAAAACTTTCCTTGCGAAGTGTGTGAAGTACGGAGCAGGGTGCAACGGGAAGATTCGTGTAACGAAGCTTAAGAAAAGTGGTCGTTGGGAGGTCACGAAGTATAATGGCGATCACACATGTTTATGAACAGCCATCGACCAGGACCACAACAAATTGGACTCCAGCGTAATAAGCCATCACGTGATGAAGTTGGTCAAAGAAAATCCAAGGGTTCCAGTTTCAACCATTCAAGCAACCGTTGCACAACTATTTAAATATCAAATACAATACAAGGAGGGGTGGCGTGCAAGGGATAAGGCATTGCATTCAGTGTACGGTGATTATGACAGATCGTAAAATGAGCTACCAGCGTTATTGATGGCAATGACACAGTTCATCCCAGGCACCATAGTCAGGTATCAAACAAATGATGCGTGCGACCGAGAAGGGCAATTGCTTCAAGGGTATAAATTTTTCCATCGACTGTTCTGGGCTTTCAAGCCATGCATTGACAGCTTTCCGTATTGTAAGCGTATGATCAAAGTGGATGGAACGTGGTTTTACGGGAAATACTCTCACATACTGCTGGTTGTCGTTATGCAAGATGGTGAGAGCAATGTCATTCCGATTGCATTCGCAATTGTTGAAAGGGAAGCTGTTGAAGCTTGTGATTTCTTTTTGACAAATTTGCGTGAGCATGTGGTATGAGAAGACGAGGTTTGTATTATCTCTGATCGAGGGACGGGTATCAAAGCATCAATTAATCGAGAGGGAAGTCGTTGGACACCTCCCTATGCATACCCTGCATACTGTGTTCGTCACATCGGAAAGAATGCCGTTGAAAGGTTCAAAAATCAGTACCTTCGCAGTGAGATTATGAGCATGGGTAAGTGTCATTCTTTCAAATTCTGTTATATATGTGTATGCAGTGATGTGTTTTGATTTATGTTGATGCTAAGTCAAACAAATATTATGGCACATGGTATCAATTACTACGGCCAGAATTTGAAAGGAAGATGGTGGGTTTAATGAAATATGACGAGCGTGTTTAGAGTTGGGCCAACAACATCGAGAGAGAGAGAGAGATAGCCTAATCATATGATGAAGGTGGTAGACGATACGGGCAAATGACTAACAACCTTGTGGAGTGCATTAATGGAGTACTCAAAGAGTCACGTCATCTCCCAATAGCCAGCTTGGTAACAGAGACATACTACCATTTGGCTAAGGTTTGGGCCGTCAAAGGGAAGCAGGCGCAGTCATTAATAAATAAGGGACAACGATGGGCTACTACAATAGTTAAAAAAAATGGATGAAAATGTGAAGAGTGCAACGGCGTTGGTGGTTCACGCATTCGGCCGCCATAATCAGACTTTCAATGTTGTTGCTTCCAGATCCCGACACGGAGCCCCCCACTCTAACGTATTTCGAGTAGATTTCAGACGTAACTGGTATGGATGTGGCGAGTTCCAAGCGTGGTGATATCCATGTGCTCATGCAGTTGCAGCATGTATGTTCGTCAACGTTGACCCGTACACATTTGTTGATGAATTCTTCAGTCTCAGCCAGATGTTAGAAATTTACAAAATTGTGTTCCCACCGATCATGAATTCTATGTATTGGCCGCCAGTGGAGTATGATAAATGGTTATTGGATCCGACACTCCGTAGAAAGCCAACTGGGCGACCTAGATCGACTCGGATCTACACGAGTATGGATCTTTCTCACAAAGAGAAGGGCTAACGCAAGAGATGCAGCATATGTAAGGGTGAAGGCCATTCGAAATCAAAATGTCCCAATGAACTAAGATATGTGGCCATGCCTCAATGATTATTTCCGGATTGTACTTGAAAAAGGAAATATAATGTTTGCATTTAAAATATTGTCTGAATTGATCTACCAAACGTTTTCACTATTTAGTGACCATTTCGTAAAATATTCAAAAATGTTTTTATTCGAATTCATCTACCAAACGATTTCCAAAATTTAACAAATTTTAACAAAAACCTTAAAAATAATATTTCTAATAGAATAGAAAAATTTAGGACATTTCAAATTCATTTACTATGTTTTCACTATTTAGTGACCATTTCGTAAAATATTCAAAACTATTTTTATTTGAATTCATCTACCAAACGATTTCCAAAATTTACCAAATTTTAACAGAAACCTTAAAAACAACATTTCTAATAGCATACAAAATTTTAGGACGTTTCAACTTCATTTACTACATTTTCACTATTTAGGCCAAAATATACCATTTATATCATATTTTAACCAAACAACGAATAATAAAAAAACAAAACACATAGTGAAAATTCAATCAGTACTCTAAGTTATTACACAAATAAAGATAACATCATTTTTTCTTTTGCATCCGCTTACGTAATTTCTGACAATGAGCGGATATGGTCGAAAAATAGGTGTGTTTTTGGTCCTCTTACGTTGTGGCCTCAATTCTTCCTCATGAACCTCTTCAGCATCCTCCTCTTCAGCATCCACCTCTCTAGCATCCTCCTCATTCACCGAGGGCATAGGAGGCGGTGTTGTGTACGTGTCCACGCAACCCGTGGAGCAACGAGGTAAAAACTCTAGTGAATTTAGGAAATCTTGTATTTCCTGAAAATCCATGCTCCGTTCAAAGTTTGAGTAACGAGGTAAATGTGGAGGAATAAACTCGGGTGTGTATAAATCAGCATCAGCAAACCCGTGAATATCGAAGGAGCTCAGGCCCACTTCTCTTGTATGATGTGTTGGGGTAGGTTCTTTTTCCCAAATAACTGGCGAGCCCACTGGATGTTCCCAAGTTCTTGACCAACCTTGAGATTTTGAGACCAAACGGGATTTTGAGATGCGGCTGCTACTATCTTGGAAGACACAGCTTTACCGCCATATTTTTTTTCTTAAATGTTTGACATTGTTCTTGTAACCCCCTCGTCCCGGTCTGGACGGCTGGCCGGTCCGAGTGGGTTACACGGGGAAAACCAAAGTGAAACACGCTAAGGCTCTCCTTCGGTTAGCAACCCTAGAAAAATTCTTTTATTTATTATCTTGTCTAAAGGCTTTGATACATCCTATGTGAAACAACGACAGCGGAAGCAACGAAGCGATGCGAAACAACCAAACAAGCAATTTAAAATAGCACATTTTAGTTTATACAGCAGGCTGTATCGATATACTAGAAGAGGGTATTGCTACGCCTTGACTAGGTCAACTGCCCAAAGTCAACCTAGAGAGATCGTATCGGTGCACTGGTTGACCGTACCGATACGCCCTCACTGGTCAACTTCTCACGGTCAACGATAAAAGACCGTACCAATACACCCTAGACTCGTACCGCTACGCCAAAATCTCGTCATTATCTCAGATTTCCAGAGAGCTTTTGGCGTATCGATACACCCCCGCGTACCGGTATGCTAAGCCTAATCTGAGTCCCAAAGTGTAGGACCGTATCGATACGGCCCTTGGGCGTACCGATATGCCCTGCACTGCAAGACTCAAATTAGCAGCAAAAAGCACTAAGACTCAACTCTAGATGCAATTTTCGACTCGCCTAGCCACAACAACCATTCATACAACATTTAACAACCAAGAATCAGCATACGAAACAATTTATACGAACAACGGAGCATCAACAACATCCATATAGCATACCATAGAATGAGCTAAGATTCAACCATTAAACATGTCATAAAAGCATAGAGATAAGGGCCACATGGCCAACATACAAGGCATAAGCAAGCCACAACCAAAACATCAACATACTAAAGGAGTCTTAACAAGCTCCTTAACACAAAACAACATACTCAAATCCCATTGCTTAGCTATCACATCAATTAACTTAAAGTCCGTACTTGAAGGTAGAAATATCACACTTGGAGGCCCTTCTCCTCGCACAAGCAACCCACGAACTAAGGATCTGCATTGTCGAACAAAGGAGAGCGTAAGCGCAAAGCTTAGTGAGGGTAGGCTCATAAAAAAATCTCGACAATGCAGGGTCCAAGCACGAGCAAAAAAACCAAGGATGAATGCATGTTTCCTTACCTTCGAAACCACATGAATCAAAAATATATGAAAAGCATGAACATAGCCTCAATTATCATGCCATGCTCAACATGTCCATAACACAACCATATGAAACACATTTAACAAACCGTATTGGCACCTAGTTATGACCCGAATACGCGGATATCAACCGTTGGAACTCACATCCAACAACTCAATCATTACATTACCTTACGGTGGGATTCCACTCATCACCGTTCCACGCGGAGGGGATTCCACTCATCCTCACGCCCCGTCGATGGGATTCCACTAATCATCGACTAAAATATAAATGAAGATTTTCGGGCGTACCCATACTCCATCTTGGTGACTACCATCACCAAGACCACACAATTATTTCGACACTCGTGTGCACACTAACATCCTAATGATCGATCATTTGTACCCAAGCATACTAGTGCCAATACTAACTCATCACAAACTCATCATAACACAATATCCCTACCAATTCACGTGCCTAGCACGTATCCACCATGATTTACAATCATGCAACCCACATTTCATCAAACACATGCATATCACATTGCATAAATAAATCATCATGCCTCATCTTTACACTTAGCCATAATATACATAGCAACATCAATCACAATTAGTACATGAGGCATAAACACAACATTCACAAGTTCAACCATAGTCTTCTAAACTAAAGCTTGGGATTATACTACCAATCTAACCCCAACTCTAGGTGGGTTTACCAAGCCCGACCTAGGTCTATATGCTCGAACCAAGGCATTTTGAAAACCAATTTAAAATCGAAGAACCACTCACCAACTATCCAAGCTCAAAACTAGCCGATCAATCCACCAAGCTATCCAGATTCGTTCCCGAGGTCTCACCAACACAAAACCTTTATGCTATCAATCAAACACAAGCAAAATACCAATAATCAACCATCAACTCTCTGTCAGAAACACTAAACATAAAACAAGCTTGTACTCGACCCAAAAACACTCTCAAATTAACATTTTCGAGCAGCCCAATAACCTTATAGAAAACTCCCATTTCCAACATCCAACTTGCCATCTAATACACCTAAATTAACCCTCAAGCGTGACTTAATCATCAGCCATCAATTTCTCACACTAAATAGCCCCAAAACTTGACATTTGAACCATCTAAAACCCCTCTAAAACCCATATCCGAATTTCATTATAAAACCATGTAAAAATTAGATATGTTGGACCTTTTGAATAGTAAATAGCTTATTTAACAACAACCAATCGAAAGCTTAACCTAAAGCTATCAAAGTTATCATTTTTATTTCAAACCCCAAAAACCTCAAAATGCAATATAATAAGTTTTATTGAAAACTAATGGTATAGAAATGGAGCGGAAGATAAGGACAATTAAAAAACATCATTACCTTTCAAAAATCCTCAAGAATGAAGAGAGAATGAGATGGAACAATGGATTCTAATGGAGGGGTGAAAGTCACGTTGGTTTTGTTTTTAGGAGGAGGAAGATGATGAAAATATGAGTTTCGTTTATTTGTTTTGTTTTATTTTTAAATACCAAAGGACATTTTTACCCTTAATGAAAATGGGTAATTACAATAGTGTAAAACCCATGACCATTTGGGTTTAATTTAAAACAAGCCCAACGTATATTTTTTTGTTTGAAAATATAAAGCCTGAAATTATATTTTAATAGTTTAATTTCACCCGACCCCTAACCCGGGTATTACAACTCTCCCCCACTTAAAGAATTTCGTCCTTGAAATTACCTGACGGAAACAAGTACGGAAACCGCTCAAGCATATCGGCTTTCCTCTCCCACGTGGCCTCTTCCACGCACCTATGTCGCCACAACACCTTGACCAACTCTATGGTCTTACCACGCAACACTTTGCTATCTGAAGCAAGTATCTCAACTGGTTCTTCATGGTACGACAGATATAGATTCAGTTCTATCCCCTCAACGGGCATAACGTGGGACGGATCCGATCTATATCTCCTAAGCATCGACACATGGAATATATCATGGATCTTCTCTAACTCTGAAGGTAATCTCAAACGGTAAGCTACTGGCTCAATCCTCTCAACTATCTCATACGGACCGATAAACCTCGGACTCAACTTGCCCTTCCGGCCAAATCGCATTACCTTTTTCCACGAAGACACTTTCAGAAACATTTTCTCACCCACTGAAAACTCAATCTCTTTTCTCTTCAAATCAGCATAAGATTTCTGACGATCGGAAGCTGCTTTCAAACGGTCACAAATCAACTTCACCTTATCGGTAGTCCCCTTAAGCAAATCCGGCATAGGTAACAACTTCTGACCCGCTTCGGCCTAACAGATCGAAGTCCTACATCGCCTACCATACAATGCCTCATAAGGAGCCATCTGGATACTAGCCTGGTGATTGTTGTTGTAAGCAAACTCGACTAAGGGTAAATGTTTTTCCAAGACCCCTAGAATTCGATCACACAACAACGAAGCATATCCTCTAATACTTGTTTCACTCGCTCTGATTGACCATCATAATGCGGATGATATGAAGTACTGAAATGCAAACCACTACCTAGAGCACTATGCAGACAACTCTAGAACCTCGATGTGAATCTCGGATATTTGTCTAATACAATAGACTTTGGAACTCCATGCAGTCGCACAATCTTTCGGACGTACAAATCTGCCAGCTTGTCTAAAGAATCTGTGGTGTTCACTGCTAAGAAATGAGCACACTTAGTGAATCTATCAACTATCACCCAGCCCGAATTCTTCTTCGGAGGAGACAACATCAACCCTGACATAAAGTCCATAGTGATTCTTTCCCACTTCTATTCCAGAATTTTCAAAGGCTGTAACAAACCTGAAGAGACATAATGTTCTGCCTTTACTCTCTGACATACCATGCAACAACTCACATACACAGCCACATCCTTCTTCAAACCAACCTAGAAATAATCACTCTTCAGATCTCGTTACATCTTAGTACTGCTCAAATGCATAGAAAAGGGACTCGAATGTGCTTCGCTCAGAATCATACGTCTCAACTCAACATCTGCATGCACTACCACTCTGTCTATGAAACACAACACATTCTCATCACTGAAACTGTAATCTGTCGGTCTACCCTCTACAATGTCCTGAACATGTGAAGCTAACGATACGTCTTGCAACTATTTCTCTCTGATCATCTGAATCAACGAAGGCTTCACTTGCAACTCTGTGATCAAACCACCGTTCGCTGATACACTCAGCCTAGCAAACATAGCTCGCAACTCAACTGCAACTTTTCTGCTCAACGCATCGGCCACTACATTTGCCTTACCCGGATGGTACTCAATAGTCAAATAATAGTCTTTCAACAGTTCAAGCCATCTTCTCTGTCTCAAGTTCAGCTCTCTCTGAGTCATCAGATACTTCAAGCTTTTATGATCAGTGTAAACCGTGCACTTCTCACCATACAAGTAGTGACGCCAAATCTTCAACGCAAACACAACTACTGCTAACTCAAAGTCGTGCGTAGGGTAGTTCTTCTCGTGCACCTTCAACTGTCTCGAATCATAAGCAACAACTCTCCTTTCTTGCATCAGAACACAACCTAAATCTACGTAGGAAGCATCGCTATAGATTACGAACTCTTTCCGTGAAACTGGTTGTACCAACACTAGAGCATTCGTCAAGGCTTATTTTAATTTCTTAAATGCATTCTGTCTCGCATCTGACCACTCTAACTTAACTCCCTTTTGCAAAAGTTTAGTCAACGGAGCAGCTATCCTAGAGAATCCGTCAACGAATCAACTATAGTAACCAGCTAGTCCTAGGAAGCTTCTAATCTCGATCACTGACTTAGGTTGTTTCCACTCACCAATGGCTTCAATCTTCTTCGGATCAACACGAATACCTTCAGTTGACACAACATGGCCAAGAAACACAACCTCTCTGATCCAAAACTCGCATTTGCTCAGCTTAGCATACAACTGGTTGCTCATCAATCTCTACAATACAAGCCTTAAATATTCATCATGTTCTTCTTCTGATCTCGAGTACACAAGGATGTCGTCTATGAAAACAACTACAAATCGATCTAGATAGTCTCGGAAAACTATGTTCATCATGTCCATGAAAGCTATCGGTGCATTCGTGAGCCCAAACGACATCACATGGAACTCATAACGACTATATCTAGTCCTAAAAGATGTCTTCGGTACATCGCATTCTTTTACCTTCAACTGATAGTACCCTGATCTCAAATCTATCTTCGAAAACACTAAGGCACCCCTCAACTGATCAAACAGGTCATCTATTCGTGGAAACGGATACTTGTTCTTCACTGTCAATTGGTTCAACTGCCTATAGTCGATACACATCCTCATACTGCCATCCTTCTTCTTCACAAACAACACGAGAGCATCCCAAGGTGAACTACTAGGCCTAATAAAACCTCGGTCTAACAACTCCTGAAGCTGACTTTTCAACTCTTTGAACTCTTTTGGAGCCATACGGCACAGAGCAATAGAAACTGGAGTAGACCCTGAAACAGTCTCAATCACAAACTCTACATCTCTATCAGGAGGCAAACTTGGTAACTCTTCTGGAAACACATCCGGATAATAAAAAATTGTCCTGATATCTTTCAGTCTAACCTCACTCATATTTAGATTCATCATGTATGCTAAATAATCCCCACAACCGGAGTCCATCAACCTATGAGCCTCTAAAGCCGACACAACGTTCGACAAGAACTTAACGTTCTCGCCTATTACCACTACCTCGTAGTTATCAAAAAGCTTCAACGAAATTCTCTTTGTCTCAAAATCTACACTAGCTTTGTCCTCAACCAACCAATCAATACCCAAAATGATATCAAAACTATAGAATGGAAGCTCCATCATATCAACAGGAAACACATAACCCTGAATCTTCAACGGAAACCTCCTATACATCCGTCTAACTACAACTGTCTCATCGAAGGAACTAGTCACATGCATCCCTATGTCTAAAATCTGAACAGGTATGTCTAACTTCTTTGCATGCTCACTCAAAATATAAGAATGCGTGGAACCCGAATCGACTAAGGAAAGCAAAGACATGGACTGTAACTCAAAATTACCTGCTATCACATTATTGTCATTCCCTGCCTCTCTCTATGCGTAGACTCTAGCTGATCCACCGGCCTCTGGCTGAACTGCCACTACATGAGCAAGATTCCTCGGTGCCTCTATCCTCGGTGCATCAGCCCTCGGCTGGAAGTAACCACGACCGCGCCCACGACCTCTCAGATAGTTGATCGCTCTCGCAGGAGCCTGTGCCTGAATCGGTGCATGTCCCGCCTGATGCGGACACTCTCTCCTAAAGTGGTCTCTTGATCCACAGTTCCAGCAAGCATGATAGTTTCCCCAACATTCTCTTGAATGATGTCTCCTACATCGGGCGCACTCGGGCAAACGCCCTCCAGCTCTCTGGCCATGATGGCCTCTACCGTGGTGGCCACCACCACCCCTATGATCATACTGTTGTCCACTGCCCTGATGCCTCTTGGCATCACCACGATCAAAGTTGTTGTGCCTCTTCCCTGAACTGAATCCTCTCGAACGCTTGGTCAGCCCCAAGCTATGCTCGATGTCCTTGGCCCTAGCGACCAAGACATCGAAATCAGAATAATCTGTAGCCAAGGTGTACCTCTTGACCTCCTCATGAAGTCCATAATTGAACCGATCACAACGGTCCCTCTTAGTAGAAACCAACTCTGGAGCATACTGGCTCAATCGGACAAAGCGGATCTCATAATCTGTCACTGATGTGTCTCCCTGAACAAGAGCCATGAACTCCCTCTTATTCTCATCTAAATATCTCGGGCCTAAATATCTTTTTCTGAAAGCAGTCTCAAAGAAATTCCAACTGATCTTGGCCTCAGGCACGCCAGAAGTAATGGTGACCCACTAGGTGTAGGCATCACCCTGAAGCAACGAAACCACACAGCCCAACTTACGAGCCCCAACACATCCCATCTGAGCCAAAATACGAACCGTCTTCTCTAGCCATAACTCTGATCCCTTGGGCGTAGATCCCCTGAACTCATCCGCTCTGAGGCTACGAAGCCTCTCTAGGGGTAAGCTAGCATCATCTCCTCTTGGTTGTTGATCAGTGCTTAAAAGTTCTATATTTTACCCATCATTTATCCTTATTTTTGCTGAACTCAAACATGTTTAACTGCATTTTAGGTTAAGTTTTGCATAAATATCACATTTAGATAAAACTGCGCAGATACTGCTAAATTTGGCTGTTTTAGCAGGTATCCGCCATAGCTGACGGTGAGGGCAGGCGCAGGGCAGAAGAGCTGAACTGGACAAGCAGACAAAGAGGACGATGATGCCATGGTGCTGCTGTGACAGCAGAGGACGACAGCAAGTTAGTGGAGAAAAAGCAAAGTGGACCTCGATAGATAGAGAAAATTCTGCTCGTCTGTCGTGTGAAAACCATATATTTTTCCAAGCCCCGGATCAAAAGATATGTCAAGCCCAAAGTTCAAGGAGAGAAAATCCCAAGAAACAAGGAGGACGGCTGTAAAGTAGATTCCTTGAAGATTAAGTCTTTATTAGAATCATACTTTTAATTAAAGTTGTAATCCTTGTTAACTTAGATAACTTGAGCCCAAAGCTTATATAAGGGCATGTATTTTAACCTAGGGCATATATCATATCCCATAACCCATATCCGATTACCCCATAACCGACAACCATAAACCCCCCGCCGTTTACCCGCCGCCGACATGTTCTAAATTCCCCATAGGGCCACGGGTTGTTTTGTAAAGTAGTTGCAAGGGTTGCTTTTGTTTTAGGAATTTTCAGTTCAATAAAATAAACTTCAAGTTCTCTTATTTTGGTTATTAATATCTTGCAAGAGCATCGGGAGAGCATTGTGAGGTTATCTATTTACTTAGCATCGGGAGAGTTAAGTATACGAAAGAAATAAGAGCAAGTTCTCTAGTTTATAGTTGAACTATCTCGTGCCTAGGGATAGGGCGAGGTTAAGTGGCTAAAGAAGAATTCATACACATCGGTGTTCATCCTTCGATTCACGCCGGGAGGTATCATCAAGACGTGATCATCGACAGACTTGGACCTAGGGATAGGCCAAGGAAGATCTGGGATTCTTGCCAAACTTGAAAGTACTGAGTTGGTGTGTTTGCTGCCGCGACGATCAACGGACTGCTGCCGCGACAGGTGCTGCCCGCGACGGGCGCGACGACAGAACTGGATTTCCTAAACTCTGCAATACCTGCACTACTGAGCAATTCAATACCAGCCCATTCTCTCTATCTTGATTTCTCTACTTTTATTTTCCAGTATTCTTTATTATTTTTGTGACAATATCTTAATCTATTCTTTTCCCCTTGTGCAGATAGCGAAGGAAAGGGTTAGCCCAGTCCATGTGGAGATGATATCCGATACTCTAGTATCACTTTACTACTTGCGTCGTGTACACTTGCACTGCCATTGCGATAGACTCTTTTACACGCAACAGTTGTGCTGCAGCCTGTGCTCCGGCAACTGCAGCCTGAAACGCTCCCACTATAGCCTGAACTAGCGGAGCCATGTCTATCCCCGCAGGACCTTGGCCACCCTAGCCAACCTGAGGTCCCGCTCTCTCTGCTCTAGCCTCGCCTTCCACGTCAAGCTGAGGAGGTGGTAGTGGTGGAGGAGCTCCCTCCGACTCCAACAACAGGCTCTTCCACAAGAGCCTCTACCATAACCACCGACTTAGCAGCAGGAGCCGCGACACAGGGTTCCTGATGAACCAGCCTGGGTCTACCTCTAGGCCTCGACATAACAGCTCACAGATAACAACTACAACAACAACATACAAAATCAGGTTAGCAAGGGAAAGGGTCCAAGTGGCTCAAGTATGTTTTCCCTCACTTAAAAATCTCTTTTTCCGATGTAATAGAAGAAATGGGGCTCTACTTAACACTTAACGGACGAATCATACATCAACATGCTTCAAACATCACACACATACGATCAATTAAACAATCATCAAAGCATACTTGATAAGCAAGCAAACACCGTGCAATTGCAATACAAGAATTTAACTTACCTCACTTACCTGCCCGAGGTCTCGGAAACCTCAAGCTCTGATACCAAACAAGTGTAACCCCATCGTCCCGGTCTGGACGGCTGGCCGGTCTGAGTGGGTTACACGGGGAAAACCAAAGTGAAACCCGTTAAGGCTCCCCTTCGGTTAGCAACCCTAGAAAATTTCTTTTATTTATTATTTTGTCTAAAGGCTTTGATACATCCTATGTGAAACAACGACAGCAGAAGCAATGAAGCGATGCGAAACAACCAAATAAGCAATTTAAAACAACTCATTTTAGTTTATACAACAGGCCGTATCGATACACTAGAAGAGGGTATCGATACGCCTTGACTAGGTCAACTACCCAAAGTCAACCTAGGGAGACCGTATTGGTACACTGGTTGACCGTACCGATACGCCCTCACTGGTCAACTTCTCACGGTCAACGATAAAAGACCGTACCGATAGACCCTAGACCCATACCAATACGCCAAAATCTCGTCATTATCTCAAATTTCCAGAGAGCTTTTGGCGTATCGATACGCCCCCGCGTACCGGTACGGTAAGCCTAATTTGAGTCCCAAAGTGCAGGACCGTATCGATACGGCCCTTGGGCGTACCGATACGCCCTGCACTGCAAGACTCAAATTTGCAGCAAAAAGCACTAAGACTCAACTCTAGATGCAATTTTCGACTCACCTAACCATAGCAACCATTCATACAACATTTAACAACCAAGAATCAACATACGAAACAATTTATACGAACAACGGAGCATCAACAACATCCATATAGCATACCATAGAAGGAGCTAAGATTCAACCATTAAACATGTCATAAAAGCATAGAGATAAGGGCCACATGGCCAACATACAAGGCATAAGCAAGCCACAACCAAAACATCAACATACTAAAGGAGTCTTAACAAGCTCCTTAACACAAAACAACATACTCAAATCCCATTGCTTAGCTATTACATCAACTAACTTAAAGTCCATACTTGAAGGTAGAAATAACACACTTGGAGGCCCTTCTCCTCGCACAAGGAACCCACGAACTAAGGATCTGCATTGTCGAACAAAGAAGAGCGTAAGCGCAAAGCTTAGTGAGGGTAAGCTCATAAAACAAACCTCGACAATACATGGTCCAAGCACGAGCAACAAAACCAAGGATGAATGCATGTTTCCTTACCTTCGAAACCACATGAATCAAAAATATATGAAAAGCATGAACATAGCCTCAATTATCATGCCATGCTCAACATGTCCATAACACAACCATATGAAACACATTTAACAAACTGTATTGGCACCTAGCTATGACCCGAATACGCGGATATCAACTGTTGGAACTCACATCCAACAACTCAATCATTACATTACCTTACGGTGGGATTCCACTCATCATCGTTCCATGTAGAGGGGATTCCACTCATCCTCACGCCCCGTTGATGGGATTCAACTCATCATCGACTAAAATATAAATGAAGATTTCCGGGTGTACCCGTACTCCATCTTGGTGATTACCATCATCAAGACCACGCGCACATTTCGACACTCATGTGCACACTAACATCCTAATGATCGATCATTTTTACCTAAGCATACTAGTACCAATACTAACTCATCACAAGCTCACCATAACACAATATCCCTACCAATTCTCGTGCCTAGCACGTATCCACCATGATTTACAATCATGCAACCCACATTTCATCAAACACATGCATATCACAATGCATAAATAAATCATCATGCCTCATCTTTACACTTAGCCATAATATGCATAGCAACATCAATCGCAATTAGTACATGAGGCATAAACACAACATTCACAAGTTCAACCATAGTCTTCTAAACTAAATCTTGGGATTAGACTACCAATCTAACCCCAACTCTAGGTGGGTTTACCAAGCCCGACCTAGGTCTATATGCTCGAACCAAGGCATTTTGAAAACCAATTTAAAACCGAAGAATCACTCACCAACTATCCAAGCTCAACACTAGCCGATCAATCCACCAAGCTATCTGGATTCGTTCCCGAGGTCTCACCAACACAAAACCTTGATGCTATCAATCAAACACAAGCAAAATACCAATAATCAACCATCAACTCTCTGTCAGAAACACTAAACACAAAACAAGCTTGTACTCGACCCAAGAACACTCTCAAATTAACATTTTCGAGCAGCCCAATAACCTTACAGAAAACTCCCATTTCCAACATCCAACTTGCCATCTAATACACCTAAATTAACCCTCAAGCATCACTTAATCATCATCCATCAATTTCCCACACTAAACAGCCCCAAAACTTGACATTTAAACCATCTAAAACCCCTCTAAAACCCATATTCGAATTTCATTATAAAACCATGTAAAAATTAGATATGTTTGACCTTTTGAATAGTAAATAGCTTATTTAACAACAACCAATCGAAATCTTAACCTAAAGCTATCAAAGTTATCATTTTTATTTCAAAACCCAAAAACCTCAAAATGCAATATAATAGGTTTTATTGAAAACTAATGATATAGAAATGGAGAGGAAGATAAGGACAATTCAAAAACATCATTACCTTTAAAAAATCCTCAAGAATGAAGAGAGAAGGAGATGGAATAGTGGATTCTAATGGAGGGGTGAAGGTCACGCTGGTTTTGTTTTTAGGAGGAGGAAGATGATGAAAATATGGGTTTTGTGTATTTGTTTTGTTTTATTTTTAAATACCAAAGGACATTTTTACCCTTAATGAAAATTGGTAATTACAATAGTGTAAAACCCATGCCCATTTGAGTTTAATTTAAAACAAGCCCAACACATATTTTTTTGTTTGAAAATATAAAGCCCAGAATTATATTTTAATAGTTTAATTTCACCCGACCCCCTAACCCGGGTGTTACAGTTCTCGTTCTTCGACCGAAGTTAAGTAAGACTTTCCATTATTAAAAAAATAAATTAGGTACTCCGACCTTTGGAAATCAAAATCATCCTCTTCGATTTGAGCGCGAAACAATATCGTTGAATCTCTGTTGTTCCACATCGTAACGTACTCAACGTGTATGACTTCCCACAGAACATCTGCCCTGCCGCGTCCATCATAATTGCGCAACTAATCATGCTCAGTGTGGGGATACAGAATAGGTTGGTGGAAGCCAAATTGCCTAAGCACCCTGTCGGCAAAGTGGAACTCGATAATCGCAAAGTGGATCAACGGTGTAACCGCATACCACTTGTTAGAATCCTTCAACAGTTCATCTGGTACAAATATGCGATCATTGTAGTACGTCATCCAAATAAATTGCAAAAATAATGATTATTATAATAAGACCTAACTATAATGTAAAAAAAAAACTATTAATTAATATCTATCTTACTAAATTGTAAACAATACAATTAACCGCATACCTGCTCCTGACAATATAGATTAATTTCCCTTTAAACACTTTCAAGTTGTTGTTCGCCAATCCTGTATGTGCTTTTTCTCTCGCACCATCTGCATACAATTCACAAATAATGTTTTAATTAATAAAAAATAATTTAAAATTACCACAAAAAATGAAACTTAAAATCAAAATAATTACCTGGCGACAAGAGGGAACTGTACCGGTGTTCGAGTAATCAGTGTTCAGAACGGAAGTCGATGCCAAGCACATGCTTGCAGCAACAACAAACATCCACCAATACCTCGAACCTTATGACCATTATCTATTTTAGCGCCCTTGCACAACTCACGATACAAGAACGCTAATATGGCTGATCCCCAACTATATTGAGCAGCTTCCCACGGGTACCTTAAAAAGCGTAGATACTGTGTATGTACAAGATTGCCAGATTTATCCGGCATCAATATACCGCCAATGAGCTGCAGAATATAAGCTCGACTGGCATTATAAACCGCATCAATCGATTTATATTCATTGAGATTGAATTCTTTTTGCAACCAACTCAGTTTCACACGACTTCTTGACAAATTTGATTTGTCCGGCACCTTTCCAAGAAAATAACCGCAAAGTGCTTCAGGTCTAACTTCAGTCTGGTCGATCGAGGGTTCCCCGGTCAATGGTGCCCCGTTTTATCGGCACCCCAATAAGCATGACCACGTCTTCAAGTGTGATCGTGGATTCCCCACACGACATATGGAACGTATGAGTTTCCGGCCTCCAACGCTCAATCAGAGCAACAATCAACCCGGGCACCAACTTGTACCCTCAAAGGAATGTCGCATAATAAAATCTAGATTGTTGCAACCATTCAGTGATTCGATCGTGCGGAGGATTTTTCGCCATGGTCAGGTGATGTTTAAATGTGTCCTCAAAATCCTGTAATTAACACATCAATAAATAAAGGGATAAATCAAACAAAATATTATTAACATAATTGAATTGAATTTCTAATAAATCAATTATTAACAAAATTGTACCATCTCGGGAACCGGCAAACTACTAATGTATTCATCCTGAAATCTCAATAGAGGAGCTTGCTCAGCCATCCTACATGATAAGTATGAATATATTATAACCCGAGACTCAATTTTGTAAAATTCTACGCAATTAAAATTTTCATTCTAATACATTTATTACACTACTAAATAACTAAATAAATACTTAAAATTTAAATTTCGTTGAATTTTACCGAATTAAAAATAATACTAGATATTATAAATTAATTTTGTTTAAATTTCAATTCAACTACACTACTGTTAAAAGACTAATAACATCCATATTTTTTAATACATACAATTTTAAGGTCACTAATTATTAAAAAACTCTCAAATTCATTAATATTTTTATTGCATTTATCACACTACTAAATAACTAAATAAATGCTTAGAATTTAAATTTCGTTGAATTTTACCGAATTTAAAATAAAACTAGAATTTAAAATAATTTCTTCAAAATTACAAATAAAACTAGAATTTAAAAACTCCCAAATTTGTTAAATTTATTTGAAGTTTATAAATTAATTTTACCGAATTTATTTACTAATTTTCAACAACTCCTAAATAAAACAATTTCTTCAAAATTACAAATAAAATTTAAAATATCTTTTTTACTACTACTATTACTAATATAACTTTAATCCTTAGTCCCTATACCATTCACTAATTTCCCTTTAAAACTCTTCAACTTTAATTTTTTTACTAACTACTCACTAATTTACTACTTTCGCTTCATAACCTTCAATTTTAACATTTTTACAAACTAGTCACTAATCTACTTATAATAAATACCCTAATTACAATCGGTATATACATAAATTTTAAAAAAAATCCTAAATTAAAACATTAATATTGTTTACCCTAAACCAACTCCTAACCTAAGTTAATTTTTTTTCAAAATTACAAATAAATTTTAAAAATGTTTTTTTTTTACTTTTTTTATTCAACTCCAAATATACTCATTTCACTCTCAATATACTCCAAATATAAACATTTTCAACATTAATTTATAAAATCTAACCTAAAATTAACAACAATAGAAATATTCAAACATTAAAATTTTTAAATATCAACTCCAAAATTTTAAAAAACAACAAATTAATCTCTTCATAAATTTATAAAATTCAACCACCAAATTAAAATTACATTATACTTACTATATTTCTTCAAATCTCTCTTTCTCAAACTCTTCACAAAATATCTTCTTCTCCTCTTTAACAACCTATTTAACACAAAAATTTCAATATTTCAAACATCAACTTCAAAATTCTAACATATATAAAATTAAAAAAAAAACTAATCTGAAAAAATAAAAAAATCGTAACTACAAAAAATACATACATTACAAATATAAATATAAATTTGACATAATTTTCTCAAATAAAATTGCATTATACTTACTTATTTCTTCAAATCTCTCTTTCTCAAACTCTTCACAAAATTTCTTCTTCTCCTCTTCAACAACCTATTTAACACAAAAATTTTAATATTTCAAACATCAACTTCAAAATTCTAACATATATAAATTTTAAAAAAATTAATCTGAAAAAATTGGTAACTACAAAAAATACATACATTACAAATATAAATATAAATTTAACATAATTTTCTCAAATAAAATGTAAATACTCACAAAATTTCTTCAAAATCTTTCTCTTCTATCTTCTACCTTCTTTCTTCAACCTTTAACACAACCCCTATTTATCTTCAACTCATTTCAATTTCAATCACAAAATTATCACCTCCCATTCAACCAATTAAAAAAATTAGAGTGACAAAAAATATTTAATGTATAAAATTTAATTATTAAATTAAAGAATTTTAAAGTTGAATGATCAAAATAAGAGTGAGAAAATAGTTCAATGATGTTATATATATTTTACCCAATGAATAATTTTGCATAACCATTTACGCGGAAGATCTTAGTTATGCCGTGTAGATTTCTGTAAGTGGGACATTACATTGTTGACTTTCTCTTGCTATACGAATAGAATTTAATACTATGATTCATTCTAATTTGATTACCTAAATTTTACTATTTGTTTGATAGACAAATAAATAAAAAGATAAACATGAAAAAACGTGTCAATTTAATAATTTAGCTAATTTAAACCATTTTTATGGAAATAAATCTTCTATAATAATTAACATATATATATATATATTCATTTTGATCTAATAATTATATCATGTATACTAAAAATTCATTATACATATGATCCTTTATATAAATTTTCCTAAAAATAAATTTCTATAAAACAGAAATATATATATATATATATATATATTCCACAACTGGATAATCCTCCTTATCTTATATTTAAATGGTATACTTCGATTTTTTTTCTCAATTCTCTATTAATATAAAATAAATTAATATTTAATATAATGATAATAAAAAAAATTAATTCTACAAACATTATTTAAATATTATTGTATGTTTTGAATCTTAAACCTTAAATCCTACCATTCTAATTCTTAAATTCTAAAAATTATGTTTCCATTCGAATGGTGACTTTGTGAATGAAAAAAAATTATTGAAAGAGTAGTTCTCATATTAAGCCTCTACAAAATTCAATTCATATTAATCTGACAATGAATCAAGATACGATTATAAATAATAATAATAAATTTCCTTGTAAAATTCCCAAAAAAACATAAAAGGGTTATATGATTATCCCCCGTTTGGCACATGTAAAAAGCAAGAAGCAAAAAAGAAGGGGTGGAGAGAAATAAAGTGGTTGCGCCAAACAAGGGAGAGTGGAAAACCAAACTGGAAGATCAAAAAGTCAAACATAAAAGAAGTGTGGGGTTTTATGGTTTTCCTTCCTTTACATATAAAAACTATTTCTTCCTAAAACATCATATATATATATATATATATATATATATATCCAAAAGCTTGATTCCTCCTTTCTTTATTATATAGTGTTATATTATGAATTATTGTTTTATACACTGCAATGAAAATTAAAAGTTTTTATAAGTGCTTTAGCTCTTTAAGATTTAGGGGCTTAATTTATTTTGTAGGATTTGAAAGTTTAGGTGTAGGAATTTAAAATTTAAGGATAGCAGTTAGAATTTAGGATTTAATTTTTAGGGTAATATGATGAAAATTTAGAATTTAATATATAAACCCTAAATTATAATACTAAACTATTAATTTCAACCACTATCTCTAAATTTAAAACTCATACACCTAAGCTCCTAAGCTATGCACCCAAACTAAATCGATAAACACTAAAATTAAAAAGACACTTGTAAAAACTTTTAATTTTTACGGTATCAAATAATCAACCTTATATTATATAAAAAAAACATGGAAATGTTCCCCTCTTGACGACTCCACCCACCCTTTCTCCTTCAGTTTTCTAATTAAATTTCTTGTGCAAACTAACAAAAGAGGTTTTCTTTAGATGATACCAGCTTCACCCAGCAGCTGCAGAAGCATGCCCATACTTTGGCCTTTGAATTGATCCTTTTTAGGGTGATCCTTTAATACACACTTCTTGTTTTTGCTCTTCTTTTTGTGCCTTTTAGGGTTATAGTTTAAAGGGCTTTTCTTTAATCTTATGCTCCAGGCTTTGAATTTTGGCAGCAGGTGACTAGAATTTGACGCTGAAGGGAAATTAGTCTGGCAAATTAGAGGTTTTGTACAATTTTAATTTTCTATGGATCGGTTGTGCTGCTTTAGTTCATCTCAGGTAAAACATATTTCTATCTTTAAGGTTTTTCAGTATGGTCCCATATTAGTTTTCTTGTGTTGGGGGGTTTTGAATTTAGTTGCTGGGAAGGTTCTACTGTAATTAGAATTGAATAACTCTGCTGCTTATGGAGAATATTTGGTCGTTCATGTTAGGTTTGTTTTGGGGTACAAGTATGTTTCATAAAAAGTTCCTTATAACGAGCTTTACAGAATTGAGCCATTTTATATGTATTTTTTCACTGTAAAAAGACTTGGTAACCATTGCATTGAATGAGTTGCGAACTTTGGTGGTTACTGCAACGCTTTTGATGGTTTTGAAAACTGGATTAGTATGAGGATGCTGTTGTTTTCCATTAAGCAATGTGGCTGTGTGGTTCACAATGAGATATATTGTTCTTATTTTATCTTTTCAGCTTGGAGAAGGGCGTACGTATTCAAGTTCTGGTAAGGGGAAAAGCCGTGAGGGTATGATGAAGTTTGGTTTCAGCTTAGTAAAAGGGAAAGCTAATCATCCCATGGAGGATTATCATGTCGCTAAGTTCATGCAGATTCATGAGCACGAGTTAGGGCTTTTCGCTATCTATGATGGTCATTTGGGAGATAGTATTCCTGCCTACCTACGGAAGCATTTGTTTGCCAATATCCTAAAGGAGGTGGGATAACCTATATCATTTTTAAAGGGGAAATTACATGGTTTGGTTTATTATTTTCAAGCCACTATCTGCTAACATTTTCTCACTTATTGTAGGAAGAGTTTTGGGTTGACCCCTCCAGAGCCATATCCAAAGCTTATGAGAAAACAGACCAAGCAATTCTTTCACATAGCTCAGACTTGGGTCGTGGCGGATCCACTGCTGTGACTGCAATATTGATAAATGGAACAAGGCTATGGGTGGCAAATGTTGGAGATTCACGTGCAGTTCTTTCAAGAGGGGGACAGGCAATACAGATGACCACCGATCATGAACCCAGCACTGAACGAGGCAGCATTGAGAACAGAGGTGGATTTGTCTCAAATATTCCAGGTTTGTTACTGCAGCCAATTTTTAGAAGTTAATTCTTTGAGCACACATCTAGCCATATATGTTGATACAACAACGAATATTTTTGGCTAGACAGTTGAGTAGTCAAACCTGCTGATTATTTTTATGTGTTTTTTGCAGCTTCTATTTTGTAACACTTTTGTGTAGGAAGTTCTTAAAAGTTAAAATAACTTGTTTCGACTTTACTATTTACTAATTTCCTGGTCTGTGCAGTTCCTGATAAGCAGATGTTCATGTATGTACTATTTACTCACGTCCATGTAGTGTCATTCCTCAATAGGACATCAGCAGTCAGTTAGTTAATCTATTATCAAGAATAGATCAGTTACATTGAAAGGATTGTCTTGCAAACACCCTTACTAGTGTGCACTTTTCTTTTTGGATTAAGTTGAATAAAGCCTGGTGTAAATGCTTATGGAGGCAAATGTTTGATTATTGGTTATAGCAAAGTATTATTTATCTTGTTTAACCACTAAGATGATAGGCTATTTTTCTCTTGTAGTCTTGTTGCTGACTTGCTGCCAGCCAATTGTAGGAATTAGTTAAATTTTAGTTACATCTGTTCTAACTCCATTTTATCATATATTTAGCTCTCGGTCTCCCTGCTACCATAAGGAGAGATCATCTCTGTTAGTTCCTCTGATCTTGTAGGAAACCATATACTGTTTGCCTTTCCTTTTTCACATGTCAAGCACTAGTGAAATTCTGCACTCTGTTTTATGTTTCTGTTCCTTGTTTTATAACAACTTAAGGGTCTCTTAAGGCATGTCGTTCTGTTGGTTATGGAGTACGAATGCATCAGGCATATAGTGAAGCCATTACAAATGTGGCTTTGCTGGAAAAATCTAGATGATGGATTTCTTTTGCATTCAATCTTAATCTTGCCAACTGAAAAGGAAACTGCCAGCCGCCATTATCTTGTTTTGCTTCTTGTTTGTTGGCCTTGGAAATACATGCTCAAGACACCAAGAAAAAAGTCAAGGCCTGAAAATATCAGTTCTGCTAATTCTAATCCATTGAGGTTTCTACTATTGAGTGGTATTGAGGTTTTGTCCTAATTCGGTTAGTATAATTGCGGCATTTTCCTTGTGTAAAATATGACCCTGAATTTATATCCAGAGGAACATCATTTCCAATTTGCTAATATGATGAGAAGGATTAACAAGAATGGATATCCTACCAATTGACAAATTTGCAGCTTTTTAAGTAATGGTGTCCTAATATCGTTTCTTAGCTTTTGTACGCTTTGACATATTCTTATGAATTGAGAGAAAAAAACTGGGAGGGTGGCCTGATGCAGATGAGATTGTTAAATTTGTTGTTTCTGTATGCTATCTATCAGGAGATGTCCCTAGAGTTAATGGACAACTGGCAGTTTCACGTGCATTCGGGGATAAGAGCCTTAAATCACATCTGCGGTCTGATCCGGACATTCAAAACACCAATGTAGATAACAATACAGATATTTTAATCCTTGCAAGTGATGGTCTTTGGAAGGTAATACCTTTTGCTTTGACGTCTCCTCATTTTTGCTACATCTTTATTATTTACTTTGTGCAAATGTAAAGAATCCTACAGGAAGCATGTTCCGCGCATAGTTATCTAGGATTTATATTTTTTTTCCTTTGCCATATGCTGAATCCAGGTGATGAATAATCAAGAGGCTGTTGATATTGCAAGAAAGATTAAAGACCCACTGAAGGCTGCAAAACAACTAATTGCCGAAGCAGTTCAAAGAGACAGTAAAGATGACATATCTTGTGTCGTCGTTAGGTTTAGGGGATAGAATTGGTAAGATCATATTGCTCTTCCTTTGCAGTATATACCTGAAATAAAGAGTGTTTACACAAGATGCTGATTTGTGGATTAAACCAACATGACAATACATACCTGCTTGGGGTTACCCTTCAAGTTATATGGGGATTGAGGATTGCAGTTTACGAATTAGTGAAGAAGCCAAGAATATAGGATTCACCCCATGTAAATTCGTTTTATCGATTAGGTTCAGATGTTTGATTTCTTTATGAAGGTGATTAGGAATTGAGTGTATATTGTTGTGTATAGATGAAGTTGACTTTGATTGTGAGTGGTGTGGTACAATGTAGTAACCATGAAGGCCCTATATGTCTGCCATTTTCATTTGAAGCTGCCCCCTTCCATGACCGGGATGGGATGGCATTCGGTGGAGATCTCTTTTAACTCGAGACCTTTGCTTCAGTTTTACGTTACCCGGTTACCCTCATCTTGAAGATTCACATTTAATTCAATAACTTTAATTCTTCATTAACTATTAGTCAAGGGGAACGAATTGGTCAGGCTAAAGTACGGGACAACTTGTACTACAGCAGTATGTATATTTTTGGTTTTACACTAACGGAAAATCAAATGAGTTTTTCACACTTCCACAAATTTTTCTACGGTTAACAATTCAACCCTATTCTTTATCATGACTACGTTTGTGTTGAGGTGATGAAATGAGCCGACTTGAAAAAAATTTGAGTCTAAGTTCGTTTAAATCTTATTTGATCAAAAAGTTAAAAGTTTAAATCCAAGAAAAATATGAATTTGAAAAGGTCCAAACCCAAAAAAGATTGAACTTGAAAAAAAAATCTAAATCCGAACATGAATTTGGTTTTTTTTTTTTGAAAAGGGATACCTATTTTTTTAGTTCTTACGCATAGTAAATGTACGTTTACGTTTGATAATTTATATACAACAAATATTTATTTATTGCCAACCAACATCTCGGATCACATCACAACTATCGATAAAAACTAATTAGAAAAGTTATAAAATCTACTGTGATTAGAAGAAATTATATCACGGGTGATTCTCACCACGTCATTTATGAGACCAACCAATAAAAATCACACACTTCATCATTATTTTTCATGTCATTAATCTAATAATAGAATAACTTTTAAAAAAACAGTTTTTAAAATGACATGGAAAAACTTTAGTGAAGATTCATTGGTTGAAAAAAATGACATGAAAAAATCATGGTGAGATGGATGGTTTCCATTGGTTGGTCCTATGAATGATGTAGTGGGAATCACCCATGATATAATTTTTCCTCATTAATGGACTAATTCGCCTTTATCTTAAAGGTTAATGCTAAGAAGTCTTTAAGTAAAAGGATAAGCTTTTAAGTGCATATCAGTTATGGTAGGTTACATAAATCATCACTGAATTTTACTCTCAAACCTATTTTGACTATTAAAGTTTTAAAATGTTCAGTTTACTCACTAAAGTACAATAAACGTTTTTTGTCACTCGTCCATTAACTTTTTGACGACATTCATTTACCGGTGAACAAAAAAATTTCTTCAAAATCTAACGGTGGAGAACTTTATCGGCACGAGAGAAATAATATATTGAAAAACAGGCTTTATCCGACGGTTGAGAAGAGATATTGACAAGAGAAAAATTGAAAGATTTTTGTCCGGTTTATAAACTTTGGGGGCACTTTCATAAACTGAACGACCACCATTTACGGTACGCATCAGATGGCGGTGAACGAAAAGAACAATTAAAATTTATTTAGTTTAGATGTTATTGGGTCTTAGGGTCATAATTAAGATTTTAATGATAGTTCAATTTTTCTATTATTTGTTATTAGGGGTCCATTTTTAATACTTGTTATTTGGGTCTAATTTTTTCAATACTTGTAATTAGATGCTCATTTTTTCTCAATATTTGTTATTAGGGGTTACTCTTAAAATTAATTTTTTATTAAGGGCCTACTCATAATTTTTTTAATATTTGTTATTAGTAGTCTAGTTTTTCCCGATACTTGTTATTTGGAGCCCATTTTTTCAATACTTATTATTAGAGGATCAATCTTTTTCCAATATTTTTAATTAAGGTTCAATTCTTAAATTTTATTTGTTTAATATTTGTTATTAGGGGCTACTCTTAAAATTTATTTTTCAATATTTATTATTAGAAGTATAGTATTAAAATTCAGTTCTTCAATATTTATTATTGGAGGCTTAATTTTTCAGTTCGTCCGTGATCGGCCCTATTCACCTAGCTTAGGTGGTGTCCCAAAATACTTACTTGCTTCACTGAGCACAGATAGGTACCGAGAACCGCACTCTATTCACGTAGCCCAAGTAAGTGGGATGTTACTCAAGTACACATCCCCTTGTATCGAGTACGTTTTGTAAGACATCAACAATTAGCACCCAAGTGGAGTGCCTCCGATGACACATCTCCACAACACCAAGCAATGCTCACACGACATTCAATCAACTTACACGAGGTTGGTTTGCACAGCCATACAACGTGATTTATTCTCATCAATGATTACCAATATATCATGGAAAGAAATTCAATTTTCCTACCATTTAAGCCTCATAAGTTCACACAACATTATTGTCAAGTCTTTAGCGTGAAGGGATAATTAATCATTCTTTACCAATTAATCCTTATGGATCACACAGCTTCATTATCGTGTTCATTATTCAATTATTAACCAATTAGCACTGCAAGTATCAGTACTCACCCTTAAATCTCGGTATTGCATTAAAGAGGTATATGTACTGACCCACGAGTACTGTGATGCTCTCGTAAAAGTGCCCCGCAATAGTGCAAGTGTACACGACAAATAATATAGTGATAAATATATCGAGTATCGTCTCCACAGGAATTGGGCTAGCCTTTTGGTCCTACTTCCTTGCACTGCAAAATAATTAAAATAAAAACACAAATGAGTTGGGTTGGTTGAATAAACTAAAATACTAAAACTTAAGTAAGCTAGAAATAAAAGTAAAGAGAGGATCAGGGTTGATAGAATGGCCCGAATTAGAATGTGTCGTAGTGTGGAATTCTATTGACTTGTCTTATGTTCTTGAATGCTGCAACACAATACTGCCTTGGCAGTAACCTAAGTTCCTATCTGTTGGGTTTTACGGCACGCTCGAATCGATCACCGAAACCGTCAAGGAGGGTTGTAATTGCTTGGTGGTTGAATTGGCTAAAACCGAAATAATGGTAGACAATTTTTGCACGATGATTTTAGAGTGGTTCGACTTTCTAACCAAAGTCTACATCCACTACCTTAGCGTCCACTAAGGATTTTCCAATTCACTCAACAATGAATTCTTCCTTTTGAGGACAAAGGGTAACCTTACAACCCTATCTTTTCAATGGCTAAGATAGAACCTCTCTAGTTTTTCTCTCAAGGCTAAACTAGAACCTCTCCTTATACAAGGGTAGAAAGTTGTAAACAAATATACCTCTCAAGGTGGGTGTTTACGAGAGTTGAGCTCACAAGAGTGTAAGGAATAAAAACAATGAAAAACAAAACACTCTCTATACAATATTTACAAGAGAAATGAGGAAGATAAAGACTTAAACGCTATTTCTCTTGATCATGAATCTTGGATCTTGTCTCTTGATGTTTCTTGATGCTTGGAGGCCTTATTTATAGTCCCAATTGAGTTTGTAGCCGTTTATGGCCGTTGGGATCAAAATATAGCCGTTTGAAGACTTTAATCTCTTCCAAAATGCAATTCAGCTGCTACCCGTTTCGGAACGCCTGAAGCCCGTTTCGGAACGCCTTCTTTATAGAGATAGCCGTTGCAGCCTGTCGGGGTACCCGTTTCGGAACACCCTGTATCCGTTTCGGAACACCCTGTCCCCGTTTCGGAACGCGTATCGGAACGCCTTATACCTGTTTCGAAACGCCTGCATTTTGAATATTAGTTTGGAAAGAGCCGTTGGGGTTTATAGCCGTTAGGGTCGTTGCCACGTAGGCGTATCGAAACGGCCTATACCGTTTCGGAACGCTTGGCCCGTTTCGATACGTGTATCGAAACGTTTTGCCACTGGAATCCCCCTGTTTCGAAACGCCCTATGGTGTTTCGAAACGGCCTATGGTTTTTGTGAAATTTGGCCTTTTAAACACATTTAAAAACCTTTTAAAAACATTTTAAAGCCATTTCACATTTGGCTACTGCCCTGACAAGTTTCGAGACCTTTGTTTAGGGTTTCGAAACTTTACTATAATAAACATGTATTTTGGGCATTTTTCGACTTTTAAAAGAGTAGTTCGATATAGGTATTCAATCGAACTCTTTTAAAACATTTTGTCAAGTTTTAAGGACTTTGAATTATTTTTGAAGTCTTTAAACAAGTCCTAAAACATTTTTCACATAATTGTTATATCAAAATATTTCTCAACACTATCGCAGCCACAAAGGTTGAATCTCTGCCGCGACAATCTCTTGCTCTTGGGAAGATGCTGTTAAGGTTCGGCAAAGCGTCCTTGAATGACTCTTACTTATCTCTAAGCTCGGAACACTATTGATGGCTAAACTCTGACCATAAGTCTCGGCGTAAACCAAAGACAAACACCAACCAATCACATGCTTCTATTAGCCACTGAAATTCTTAACCTATCTCTAGGCCGAATTAGTTAACACCACTTGGATGAAAACCGTGCTTACTCTTTTCGTGAATTCAACTCTCTCAACATCAAATAATGGATAATCTCACAAACTCTCAAGAATGCAAGGATGATTAAAGCGAAGAATAAGCAAACCTCAACTTAATTGCATTAAGAACATAAACAAAGTACAATAGTCTTCACACAACTACTAAACAAACTAATCCCAACCCTAAGGAAATCAGAACATAATGGATGGAAAGAAACACAAAATAATCCTAAGTTCTCTAATCTCTTCTCTTCTCTTCGATCTCGTCTCGAACTCGTCTCCCTCTCTCGTGATGACGGCAAGCCTTCTTATATAGAGAAATGTGTAGGCACAAATCCTTCTTGTAGAGGAAGTTGAGTTGGACTTGGACTTATCTTTATTAAAGAGGTGAATCTCTTTAATTTAATACAATATACACTTTTAGCCAAAAGTCCAACTTTATCCTTCCTTCCATGTTTCCGTCCTCTTCTCGAGCTACAACTGCCACACAAAGTGTGTAGAAAAATCCGGCGTTTAAAGCTCTTCAAATCGGCTACAACTTTGCCTATTTTGCCCTCCGGCAGGGAGAGTAGTACACTGCCGTGGCATGGCATTTTGCTGCCTCAGCATGGGTCTGAGAATGGTTCTGCTCCGTAAGGCTTCATCATAAGTCATCTTCCTTCAGTAGAAGCTATCGGTTGTGGCTTGGCTCGACCAGGGTCTGCTACTAGCTGGTTCTGCCTCATTCTTCCCTTGTCCTCTAGTGCCGTCACAGCATCATCATGCCCTCGCATTGTGCAATTCTGCAAAAAGCACCAAACATGCATCAAATAGTACATTTTTCATAGAATAAATAGAATATAAAGATCAAAGACACAAATGATTAAATCCATGCATGAAGGGTCATAATGCAGCTCAAATGGGTGTAGGTTGAGTGATAATTGCCATGTAAAAAGGGTCAAAATATAGGACTTTTGGGCACTTATCACACCCCTAACTCAAACTATTGCTTGTTCTCAAGCAATGCAAACCGTCAATTGCCAAACCTTGATTTTTATAAACTGTCTCTTTGGTCTTACTTTTCCTTCTCTCTTCAAACCATAGCAAAGAACGCTCAGCCTTTAAGTCTTTGGATGCCTTAGGAATTCCCTGGAATCAAACTATAAGATTTGTGAGTGTGTGCATGCATTGTGAATAAGATGATTATAAGCATTCTAAGAAAACACTTATGCATTAACCTACTTAACTTGGGTAAAAAAAATTATAAGCAACCTAACCAACTAGAGCCAATTTTGGGCACCTCTAGTGATTAGCCTAGAATCAGTTTCGGGCACCTCTAGGGTTTCCTTAAGCTAGAGCCAATGTTAGGCACCTCTAACTTTTTACCCAATTTTCTTTCTAAGCTAGTCTATGCCCTAAGTGTACTAGAATTCCTTAAATCATACAAGTCGCAAAGGTGTTTTAAAGTTCTAATCTCATAGTGTGATCCTAAGTTATCTTCCTTTAAGCATCCTAAAATTAAAGGCTTTAAACAATTCTAAAAAATGATAAGAAGAGAGAGTTCTATTGCCAAGAAAGAAGATTTAATTAAAACTAAACTAAGGCAATTGATAGAAAGTACTGCCGAGGCATAATCGAAATTCGGTTAAGGCAATACATAAAAAATTTTGACAAGTAAAAGAACAAAACTGCATGGAAATTATATTATACTGCCGCGGCGTGGTATTTCCTTGGAAACTGAACCTACACCCCCAAACTCGAACCAAGCATTGCCCTTAATGCTTACATTTCATACATTAGGATAGAAAACATTAGCACACAAAATATAAGGGCATTAAAAATAAACATCATAAAGAAGAGGAATTTAAATAGATAATGATTTGGAAGATTTATCTTCCTGTGGGGGCAGTGACCTCTTTGTCCTCTGTGTCGGGGCAGATTTTATCCGCGATCGATGCCTTGCATTTTAGTTCTTCAAAGACCCGACTGACCGAATGATCTGACCTCCTGGAGGTAGTGTGGTATGGAGATCTGGCAGGTGTATCCAAACCAACCTTACACTTGCCTTTCCGTGTCGCGGCCGAAGAGGTGTTAGAGGCTACGACAGTGGGTGCTTGGGATGCCTAGGCAGTGGCAGCGACATGGGTTGCTTCCTCTCTAGGATCAGGGGCGGTGATGGTGGTCAAAGCGGTAGGGAAGAGAGGAAAATGGACCGTCAGGTCTGGGAACTTCATTTGGATCAACTGAACATTGGAGGCATGGAAGTTCCTTGTGTGTGCCATTAACAGCCGCTGGCGTTGGTCCATTTCCTCCAGCTTTCGCATAATCTGTTGGAGGTCTGTCGCGGCCGGGGCATGTGTTTGGGGTATTTCTGGGATGTTTTCCGATGCTATTTCCCCAAAAAATGCCCTGCATTGGCGTAGCCTGGACCGGGTCAACTTCAGTGATGTTCATCAGCCTGTGGTAGGCTTCCCTATCCCAGCCCTTTCGGTGCGGCGTGTATTCATCGGCTTCATCAACGGGCACCTCCTTTTTCGTGCACATGTCGGTGATTAACGAAGGAAAGTAAAGCGGCCCTTATCCTTTCGCGCGCACTTGTACATTTCCTGACAAATAAGATTACCAACATTAATCTTTTGATTATGCATAATAGAATGAATAAGAGCAAGCCTGGGTCGGTCAATGGCAGTGTTGTGCGAGGTTGGCATGAGGTAGTGGCGAATGAATTTGTTCCACAACTTCGCTTCTGGTCTGAGGCTTCTCCTTTGGACTGACCCTCGGTGTGCCCCAACCTCCCATTCCATGCCGGCATAGCAAAGCTCCTCTTTAATATGTTGGTAATCTTGTTCCGTGAGTGCTTCCAAGACTTCCTCGTGTTCGGCTCTTTCAATGTGCAGGCCATAAATTGTTTTATGGCGTCGATATCAACCCTTATTGCCTTCCCTCTTACATGTGCAAAGAGTGTTTCGTCACTGGGACTGTGGGCATAGAATTCTTGGACTATGGTGATGTTGGCCTGGGTAGGTTGAAGGCAGAATATGTACCACTTCTGATGGTTGATCTTGTTGAATAGATAGTGGTCGATGCCGAGGTTGGGTTCGTCGAAAACTTGGAAGCCTTGTTCTTCCCATACTTGCCGAGAGATGAAATATTTCTTTAATTTATGTTCAACTCCCGGCGGTGCGAAGCGGCTGTAAGTCTGTGCTGCGGTAGTGCTAGAGCTTTCGCCTCGGATTGCCATCTGAAATTGGAGAAGATTTGAGAGTATTTGTTCGAGAGTAAAAGAAAATAAAAGATTTGGAGATTGCAAGGCAGCAGAAGAAAATGTTAAGGTGAAGAATAATGGATTATAGTGGCCCTTATATAGAGTTTCGACATATCATGCCGTTGGAGCGAAATTTTCGGCCGCGACACTTCTAGCAGTCATGAGTCTTTTTTGCCCGTTGCGGTTCTACCCGTTGTAAACTAGCCCTTGCAACTCTTGCGGTTTATTGGGCAACGAATGACGCGGCAATAAACGATTTTTCTCCTAGCTGTTTATCTCTTCTTCCTTTCTTGATCTTCGTCCTAAAATAAACAATAAAAATAAAATATTATTTCTAAAAATTTAGAAAATTAAAAATTGATTGAAATTAAAAACTAACTAAAAACTAAAATAAAAAAATTTGAGAGAAAAGATTAGAACACTGAATGAGTGCATGTGGATGCATCTTCTAAAGTGTTTATTTCCTTATCCCTCATCACATGTGATCCCTTGTGAAATAGCAGCTGGTGTTCAGGTTCTTCTATTAGATTGTCGTGGCAATGGTCCTAGTAGGGTCCTACATGCTTGTCGCGGCATTGTGCAGCTTTTATGCCGAGACAGCTTGGGTCTTTTTTGCGATCTGGTTTCTTTGTGGCCTGGAGTGCTTGGCATCTCTCTGAATCCTTCGCATGTTTTCTTGTGTTTAGTACGTGAAGTTTTACATGCTCGTCATTGATTCACATTGTCAGCTCTCCTTTCACAACATCAATTATTGTCCTTCTGGTAGAAAGGAATGGTTGTCCCAGAATGAGTGGGTCTCTTTCATCCGCATTGCAATCTAGAATGAGAAAGTCAGTAAGGAAAATAAATTTATTGACTTTTACCAGTATGTCTTTGATTTTCACCTCAGGCTGCACATGGGATCCATCGGCAAGCTGTAGCATTATCGTTGTTGGTCTGGCCGTCCTAATCCCCAATTTTTAGAAGACTGACTTTGGCATGATGTTTATGCTTGCCACTAGATCACAGAGTGCCTTCCCCTTGTAATGATTCCGATTGCGCATGGTATGGGGAAGATTTCGGGATCCTTTAGCTTGGGCGGAGCTCATTTGTGTAATGCGGCCATACATTCCTTTGTTACGACCACTATTTTAAATTCTGCAATCCATTTCTGTTTTGACATTATGTCCTCGAGGAACTTGGCATAGTTTTGGATCTCCTTGATTGCTTCCACCAAAGGTATATTGATGTGTACCTGTTTTAGAATATCCAGGAACTCTTTAAACTGATACTCTTGCTTTTGTTGTTTCAACCTTTGTGGGAATGGTGGAGCTGATGTGATGTCTCTAGGTTTTGTCATGGGCACTACCATAGGTACTGCCGACGCAACATTGTTTTTGGTCGCTGTCGCGACCCCATTGTCTTTGGTCTGTGTTGTTGCAGTTGACTCCACTAGTTTCTCTTGTGCTGTCTGCTTATTCTACGGACCCTGTAGTTGAATATCACTCCTGGTGGTTACAGCCTTGCACTGCTCATATGATGTCCCCTTAGCGGCTCTAGTGTCACTAGGAAAATCTCCAACTGGCCTAGTGTTCAGAATCTGCTCAATCTACCCCACTTGAGTTTCCATGGATTTCAATGTTGCCTCGTTGTTCTGCAACCTCATCCCTGTCCTGTCCATAAAAGTTTCAGTCTTTTTTATGAGCTTATCGGTGTTAGTCATATATGCACTAGTCTGAGACATAAAAGAATGGAGAGTGTCCTCTAATGAACTAGACTGCATAGGCTGTTACGACGGCATGGACTGCTGCTGCGGCATGTTCTGTTGGAATCTTGCGGCTGGAGCATTATGATGTTGCGAATTGAGTGCATTGTTAGGTTTCTCCAGCAGAAGTTGGGGTGCTTTTTCTAGGTTGGATTGTAATTGTTGGACATCTGGTTGTTGTTGCGATTGAAGTTTCCAACATAGCAGGTTGACTCTGGGTTCTGCGGGCATTCAGAAAAAAAAAACATGATTACGTCCACAATTTTCGCAAAATAATTCCATTACCTTGACTTCTTGTTGATTGTTTTGTGATTGCAAGTTCAGAACCAGCTTTGTCAAGGTGGCGATTTGAGATGAAATTGAGTTCGAGGACCCTATTTCATTTACTGTGGATTGGCGACAGATTCCTCCCCTTCTGGCCGTTGGGAACTGGTAGTCGTTCTTGGTAGTCCGGTTCAAAATCTTCATGGCTTCTTCTGATTGCTTGTCTAAGAGTATGTTGTTTATCGAGGCATCGGGCATCATCCTAGTTGTCGTGTTGACCGCGTTATAGAATATAGTCACATGCGTTCATACTGGAAATCCGTGCAAAGGGGATTTGTGTAATAGCTCTCTATATCGCTCTTAAGCCTCATGCATAGACTCGTCATCAGTCTGTCGAAAAGAAATGATTTCATTATGCAATTTGTTAGTTAAATTTGTAGGATTAAAACGCGCTAAGAAATTACGACATATATCACTCCAGTATCCAATTGATCCTGCTGGGATGCTATTGAGCCAGGTTTTTTCCCAATCCCTCAGCGAATATGGGAACAGTTTAAATCTCAAAATATCATCATTTACTGGTACGAATGGAGGTTGCAGATTTTCTCCATCTCCTGCCGGAATATTCTGCTGCCCATCGGCAAGTGGTAGCTCGTCCGCAGGTGACTGCCCAATGACATTGTGTGTCGGGGCCCCTTGGTTGATGCCTCAACCTCGACCTTGGACCTCAGGTTCCTGCATTTCGGCTTCTCATCTAAGCCTTAGGTAAGTGCGTTCAATTTCTAGATCTAAATCTCGCAATGGGCTGCCTGGGATCGCTCTGGTCATACACCAAGACAAAACCAAGTTTTATTAGTACTAAAATTTAAAAAAAAAAACTAAATAAAGGTTAAAAGTATAGAAAAGATCATGGATGATAGAATGGGCCGGATTAGAATGTGTCGTAGTGTGGAATCCTATTGACTTATCTTCTGTTCTTGAATGCCGTAACACAATATTTCCTTGGCAGTAACCTAATTTCCTATCGCGGCCGCAAAGGTTAAATCTCTGTCGTAGCAATCTCTTGCTCTTGGGCAGATGCTGTTAAGGTTCGGCAAAGCGTCCTTGAATGACTCATCCTTATCTCTAAGCTTGGAACAATGTTGATGGCTGAACTCTGACCATACCTCTCGGCGTAAACCAAAGACAAACACCAACCAATCACACGCTTCTCATAGCCGCTGAAATTCTTAACCTATCTCTAGGCCGAATTAGTTAACACCACTTGGATGAAAATTGTGCTTACTCGTTTCGTGAATTAAACTCTCTCAACATCGAATAAATGGATAATCTCACAAACTCTCTCTCAACAAGAATGCAAGAATGATTAAAGCCAAGAATAAGCAAACCTTAACTTAATTGCATTAAGAACATAAACAAAGTACAATAGTCTTCACACAACTACTAAACAAACTAATCCCAACCCTAAGGAAATCAGAACATAATGGATGGAAAGAAAACACAAAATAATCCAAAGTTCTCTCATCTCTTCTCTTATCCTCTCTTCGATCTCGTCTCGAACTCGTCTCCCTCTCTCGTGATGACAGCAAGCCTTCTTATATAAAGAAATATGTAGGCACAAATCCTTCTTGGAGAGGAAGTTGAGTTGGACTTGGACTTATCTTTATTAAAGAGGTGAATCTCTTTAATGTAATACAATATACACTTTTAGCCAAAAGTCCAACTTTATCCTTCCTTCCATGTTTCCTTCCTCTTCTCTAGATCCAACTTCGACGCAAAGTGTGTAGAAAAATCCGACGTTTAAAGCTCTTCAAATCGGCTACCACTTTGCCTTTTTGGCCCTCCGGCAGGGAGAGTAGTACACGGTCGTGGCATGGAATTTTGCTGCCTCAGCATGGGTCTGAGAATGGTTCTACTCCGCAAGGCTTCATCATAAGTCAGCCTCCCTCAGTAGAAGCTATCGATTGTGGCTTGGCTCGACCAGGGTCTGCTACTAGCTGGTTCTGCCTCATTCTTCCCTTGTCCTCTAGTGCCGTCACAACATCATCTTGCCCTCGCATTGTGCAATTCTGCAAAAAGCACCAAACATGCATCAAATAGTACATTTTTAAAGAATAAAAAGAATATAAAGATCAAAGGCATAAATGATGAAATCCATGCATGAATGGCCATAATGCAGCTCAAATGGGCGTAGGTTGAGTGATAATTGTCATGTAAAAGGGGTCAAAATATAGGACTTTTGGCACTTATCACACCCAAACTCAAACTATTGCTTGTTCTCAAGCAATGCAAACCATCAATTGCCAAACCTTGATTTTTATAAACCGTCTCTTTGGTCTCGCTTTTCTTTCTCTCTTAAAACAATAGCAAAAAACGCTCAGCCCTTAAGTCTTTGGATGCCTTAGGAGTTCCCTGGAATCAAACTATAAGATTTGTGTGTGTGTGTATGCATTGTGAACAAGATGATTATAAGGCTTCTAAGCAAACACTTAAGCATTAACCTACTTAACTTGGGTAATTTTTTTATAAGTAACCTAACCAACTAGATCCAATTTTGGGCACCTCTTGTGATTAGCCTAGAGCCAGTTTCGAGCACCTCTAGGGCTTCCTTAAGCTAGAGCCAGTGTTAGACACCTCTAACTTTTTACCCAATTTTTTTTCTAAGCTAGTCTATGCCCTAAGTGTACTAGAATTCCTTAAATCATGTAAGTCACAAAGGTGTTTTAAAGTTCTAATCTCATAGTGTGATCCTAAGTTATCTTCCTTTAAGCATCCTAAAATTAAAGGCTCTAAACAATTCTAAACACTGATAAGAAGAGAGAGTTCTATTGCCAAGAAAGAAGATTTAATTAAAACTAAACTAAGGCAATTGATAAAAAGTACTGCCGAGGCATTAGCAAAATTCAGTTAAGGGAATATTGAAAAAATTTTGACAAGTAAAAGAACAAAAATGCATGGCAATTATATTATACTGTTGCGGCCTGGTATTTCATTGGCAACTGAACCTACACCCCCAAACTCGAACCAAGCATTGCCCTTAATGCTTACATTTCATACATCAGGATAGAAAACATTAGCACACAAAATATAAGGGCATTAAAAATAAACGACAGAAAAAAGAGGAATTTAAATAGATCGTGATTTGGAAGATTTATCTTCCTCGTCACTTTCACTCGTTAAGATCAGCATCTTCGGCTTAGCTGTCGTGTGCTTGATTCGTTTGGATTCACGGGGTGGCTGGGTGCGTGAGATTGGGGTGGGCTTTGCTGCGGGGGCAATGACCTCTTCATTCTCTGTGTCGGGGCAGATTTCATCCGCGGTCGTTGCCTTGCGTTTTAGTTCTTCAAAGACCCGACTGACAAAATGATCTGACCAGTTGGAGGTAGTGTGGTATGGAGATCTGGCAGGTGTATCCAAACCAACCTTGTGCTTGCCTTTCCGTGCCGCGGCTGAAAGGGTATTAGAGGCCAAGACAGTGGGTACTTGGGATGCTTGGGCAGTGGTGGCGACAGGGGTTGCTTCCTCTCTAGGATCAGGGGAGGTGGTGGTGGTGAAAACGGTAGGGAAGAGAGGAAACTGGACAGTCAGGTCTGGGAACTTCATCTGGATCAACTGAACAATGAAGGCATGGAAGTCCCTTGTGTGTGCCATGAACAGCCGCTGGCGTTGGTCCAGTTCCTCCAGCTTTTGCATAATCTGTTAGAGGTCTGCCGCGGCCGGGGCATGTGTCTTGGGTGTTTCTGGGATGTTTGCCGAGGCTACTTCCCTGAAAATGCACTGCATTTGTGTGGCCTGTATCGGGTCAACTTCAGTGATGTTCATCAGCCTGTGGTAGGCTTCCCTATCCCAGCCCTTTCGGTACGACGTGTATTCGTCAGCTTCATCAACGGGCACCTCTTTTTTCCTGCACATGTCAGTGATCAACGAAGGAAAGTAAAGCGGCCCTTATCCTTTTGTGCGCACTTGTACATTTCCTGACAAATAAGATTACCAACATTAATCTTTCGATTATGCATAATAGAATAAGAGCAAGCCTGGGCCGGTCAATGGTAGTGTTGTGGGAGGTTGGCATGAGGCAGTGGCGAATGAATTTGTTCCACAGCTTCACTTCTGGTCTGAGGCTTCGCCTTTGGACTGACCCTCAGTGTGCCCCGGCCTCCCATGCCGTGCCGGTATAGCAAAGCTCCTCTTTGATATGTTGGTAATCTTCTTCCGTGAGTGCTTCCAAGACTTCCTCGTGTTCGTCTCTTTCAATGTGCAGGCCATAAATTGATTTATGGCATCGACATCAACCCTTACTGCCTTCCCTCTTACATGTACGAAGAGTGTTTCGTCACTGAGACTATGGGCATAGAATTCTTGGACTATGGTGATGTTGGCTCGGGTAGGTTGAAGGCAGAATATGTACCACTTCTGATGGTTGATCTTGTTGAATAGATATTGGTCGATGCCGAGGTTGGGTTCGTCGAAAACTTGGAAGCCTTGTTCTTCCCATACTTGCCGAGAGATGAAATATTTCTTTAATCTATGTTCAACTCCCGGCGGTGCGAAGCGGCTGTAAGCCTGTGCTGCGGTAGTGCTAGAGCTTTCGCCTCGGATTGCCATCTGAAATTGGATAAGAGTTGAGAGTATTTGTTTGATAGTAAAAGAAAATAAAAGCTTTGGAGATTGAAAGGCAGCAGAAAATAATGTTAAGGTGAAGAATAATGGAGAATAGTGTCCCTTATATAGTGTTTCAACGTATCATGCCGTTGGAGCACAATTTCTGGCCACGAAACTTCTAGCCGTTATGATTCGTTTCTGCCTGTTGCGGTTCTGCTCGTTGTAAACTAGTCATTGCAGCTCTTGCGGTTTATTAGGCGACGAATGTCGTGGCAGCAAATGATTTTTCTCCTAGCCGTTTATCTCTTCTTCCTTTCTTGATCTCCGCCCTAAAATAAACAATAAAAATAAAATATTATTTCTAAAAATTTAGAAAATTAAAAATTGACTGAAATTAAAAACTAACTAAAAACTTAAAAAAATAAAATAAAAAATTTGAGAGAAAATATTAGAGCACTAAATGAGTGCATGTGGATGCATCTTCTAAAGTGTTTATTTCCTTATCCATCATTACATGTGATCCCTTGTGAAATAGCAGCCGGTATTCAGGTTCTTCCATTAGATTGTCGCGGCAATGGTCCTGGTAGGGTCCTACATGCTTGTCGCGGTATTGTGCAGCTTCTATGCCGAGATAGCTTGGGTCTTTGTTGCGATCTGGTTTCTTTGTGGCCTAGAGTGATTGGCATCTCTCTAAATCCTCCGCATGTTATCTTGTGTTTAGTACATGAAGTTTGACATGCTCGTCATTGATTCGCATTGTCAGCTCTCCTTTCACAATATCAATTATTGTCCTTCCGGAAGCAAGGAATGACTATCACAGAATGAGTGGGGCTCTTTCATCCGCATCGCAATCTAGAATGAGGAAGTCAGTAGGGAAAATAAATTTATTGACTTTTACCAGTATGTCCTCGATTTTCCCCTTAGGTTGCACAAGGGATCCATTGGCAAGCTGTAGCATTATCGTTGTTGGTCTGGCCATCCCAATCCACAATTTTTGGAAGACTGACTTTGTCATGATGTTTATGCTTTCCTCTAAATCACAGAGTGCCTTCCCTTCGTAATGATTCCAATTGCGCATGGTATAAGGAAGATTTTGGGATCCTTTAGCCTGGGCGGAGCTTGTTTGTGTAATGCGGCCTTGCATTCCTTCGTTACGGCCATCGTTTCAAATTCCCAAATCCATTTCCGTTTTGACACTATGTCCTTGAGGAACTTGGCATAGTTTGGGATCTTCTTGATTGCTCCACCAAAGGTATATTGATGTGTACCTATTTTAGAATGTTCAGGAACTTCATTAAACTAGTACTCTTGCTTTTGTTGTTTCAACCTTTGTGGGAATGGTAGAGCTTATGTGTTGTCTCTAGGTTCTGTCAAGGGCACTACCACAGGTACTATCGGCGCAACATTGTTTTTGGTTGCTGTCGCGGCCCCATTTTCTTTGGTCTGTGTTGTGGCAGTCGACTCCTTTGGTTTCTACGGTGTTGCCTGCTTATTCTGTAGCCCCTGTAGTTGAATACCATTCCTGGTGGTTACAGCCTTGCACTGCTCATATGATGTCCCCTTAGGGTTTTCAGTGTCACTAGGAAAACCTCCAACTGGCCTAGTGTTCAGAATCTGCGCAATCTCCCCCACTTGAGTTTCCAGGGATTTCAACGTTGCCTCGTTGTTCTGCAGCCTCATCTCTATCCTGTCCATAGTAGTTTCAGTCTTTTTTATGAACTTATCGGTGTTAGCCATATATGCATTAGTTTGAGTCATAAAAGCATGGAGAGTGTCCTCTAAAGAACTAAACTGCATAGGTTGTTGCGACGACATGGGCTGCTGCTGCGGCATGTTTTGTTGGAATCCTGCAGCTGGAACATTCTGATGTTGCGGATTGAGTGCATTGTTAGGGTTGCTGCAGGAGAAGTTGGGGTGCTTTTTCTAGGCTGGATTGTAATTGTTGGACATCTGGTTGTTGTTGCGATTGAAGTTTCCAACATAGCAGGTTGACTCTGGGTTATGCGGGCATTCAGAAAAAGCATGATTACCTCCACAATTTTTCGCAAAATAATTCCATTACCTTGACTTCCTGTTGATTGTTTTGTGATTGCAAGTTCAGAACAAGCTTTGTCAAGGTGGCGATTTGAGATGAAATTGAGTCCGAGGACCCTATTTCATTTACTGTGGATTGACGGCGAATTCCTCCCCTTCTAGCCGTTGGGAACTGGTAGTCGTTCTTGGCCGTCCTGTTCAGAATCTCCATGGCTTCTTTTGGTTCCTTGTCTAAGAGTATGTTGTTTGCTGAGGCATCGAACATCATCCTAGTTGTCGTGTTGACCGCATTATAGAACATAGTCACATGCATCCATACTGGAAATCCGTACAAAGGGGATTTGTGTAATAGCTCTCTATATCGCTCTCAAGCCTCATGCATGGACTCGTCATCGGCCTGTCAAAAAGAAATGATTTCATTACGCAATTTGTCAGTTAAATTTGTAGGATTAAAACGCACTAAGAAATTACGACATATATCACTCCAGTATCCAATTCATCCTGCTGGGATACTATTAAGCCAGGTTTTTGCCCTATCCCTCAGCAAAATGGGAACAATTTAAATCTCAAAATATCATCATGTACTCTATGTATTTTAAACGAGTTACAAATCTGGAGGAAGGACTTGAGGTGTAGTCTGGCATCTTCAGTTGCTGAGCCACCAAATTGCCCCATAGTGTTGATCATGTTGAACATTACGGGCTTCAGCTTGAAGTGGGCGGACTCTATCTTTGGGGTAACAACTCCAGGGTTTAGTCCGTTCAATTCCTCTTTTAAGGTAGTCTTAGACTGTTGGGTGTCGTACTAGTACGAATGGAGCTCGCAGATTTTCTCCATCTCCTGCCGGAATATTTTGCTGCCCATCGGCAAGTGGCAGCCCGTCGGCAGGTGGCTTCCCAATGACATTGTGTGTCGGGGCCCCTTGGTTGATGCCTCAACCTCGGCCTTGGACCTCAAGTTCCTGCATTGCGGCTTCTCATCTAAGCCTTAGGTAAGGGAGTTCGATTTCTGGATCTGGATCTCGCAATGGGCTGTCTGGGTTCGCTCTGGTCATGCACCAAGAAAAAACTAAGTTTTATTAGTACTAAAATAAAAAAAAAACTAAAAAAAGCAAAAGAGTGCAAGGAAATAAAAACAAAAGTTGTCAGTCCCCGGCAATTAGACCTGGCAAACTTGACCCGAGACCCGAAACCCGAACCGAAACCCGATTTTGACCCGAACATGATGATTCAAAGTTGACCCGAAACCCGAACCGAATCGAACCGAACCGAACCGAACCGAAATTTTTTGTTGAACCGAAATGGACCCGAACCGAATAGACGCGAACCGAATGGACCCGAACCGAATGCTACCCGAACCGAAAGCTGAACCAAAAGCTGAACCGAATATCGACCCGATTTTAACCCGATTTTGACCCGATTTTGACCCGAATATCTATTTTTAACAATATAATAAATAATAAAATGAAGTATAGAAATTTGAGATCTTGGTGACCAATTTTATAATTTCATCATAAAATATAGCATAAAATTAAAATTGTAGACTAAATTGACAATTTGGAAGTGGAGAAATTTGAGAGTCCAATGACCAATTTTGTAATTATACCATATAAATAAATAGGGGTCAATTTTGGCTAAAAATTAAATCTTTGAAATTAAAATGAACGAAAATATCAATATATTAAATTAATAGACTAAATTACAAAGATTAGTTAATTTCAACTAAAAGTAAATTTTTAGAGACTAAATATCACTACGGGGAGGGGATTTCTATATCCGAAGTCTAAACCGTGGGAATACTTGTGACTAAATTAAATTAAATTAAATTAAAACTTAAAGTTGACTAAAATGTAACATTTTAAATGCAACATGACCTAAAAAGTAATTAATCTCTAGCTTAAAAAATTGGTGGCTTATTTCCCTCCAAAATTTTGTCTTTTCTCTCTCTATTTTTTTCAATTGTCTTTTTCTTTTTTTTCAATCTAGCTTAAAAAATTGGTGGCTTATTTCCCTCCAAAATTTTGTTTTTTCCCTCTCTATTTTTACCAATTGTCTTTCTCTTTTTCTTAATTTAATTGAGTTTCAATTTAGATTAATTTAATTGAAATTTCACATTTAGTTTTAAAATTATTTTAATTATGTCCGTGATTTATGCTTTTAGATTTTAGTTAGTTCAATTAGATCCTAAGTTTAATAAATTAATTCATTTCAGACATTATTATTATTATTATTATTATAAACTTTGATTTAATATAATTATACAAAAAAAATTATATGGATACATGAAGCTTTGATTTAAATATTTAATCAAATTCAAATACATAGATTAACAAGTTGAATCAGAATTAATCTCATACACCAATAACTCTAAACTAAACCATAAATACTAAACCTCAAACCTTTAACCCAACTCAAATCGAATTGACCCGAAAATTTAAATGTTGACCCGACCCGAAATTGACCCGAAATTAACCCGAACCGAAAGCGACCCGAACGACCCGATTTTGACCCGAACCGAAAGCGACCGATCTGATATTAACCCGACCCGAAAACAACCGATCCGATTTTGACCTGATCCAATACCCGAACCGAATCCGACTCATCACAGACCCGAATTAGACCCGAACCCGAACCGAACCGACCCGAACCGAATCTAAACTGATTCTAGACAGACCCGAAATGACCCGAACCGAAACGACCCGAACCGAACCTGAACCGAATGACCTGATTGCCACCTCTACCGGCAATGGCGCCAAAAACTTTATGCTCACGTAAAAGTGCCCCGCAATAGTGCAAGTGTACACATCAAGTAATATAGTGATAAATATATCGAGTATCGTCTCCACAGGGATTGAGCTAGCCTTTTGGTCCTGCTTCATTGCACTGCAAAATAATTAAAATAAAAAAACAGATGAGTTGGGTTGGTTGAATAAACTAAAATACTAAAACTTAGTATGCTAAAAATAAAAGTAAAGAGAAGATAATGGTTGATAGAATGGGCCGGGTTAGAATGTGTCGTAGTGTGGAATCCTATTGACTTATCTTCTATTCTTGAATGCTGCAACACAATACTGCCTTGGCAGTAACCTAATTTTCTGTCGCGGTCGCAAAGGTTAAATCTATGTCTCAACAATCTCTTGCTCTTGGGCAGATGTTGTTAAGGTTCAACAAAGCGTCCTTGAATGACTCCTCCTTATCTCTAAGCTCAGAACAATTTTAATGGATAAACTCTGACCATACCTCTCGGCATAAACCAAAGACTAACACCAACCAATCACACGCTTTTGTTAGTCGCTGAAATTCTTAACCTATCTCTAGGCCGAATTAGTTAACACCACTTGGATGAAAACCGTGCTTACTCATTTCGTGAATTCAACTCTCTCAACATCGAATAAATGGATAATCTCACAAACTCTCGCTTGACAAGAATGCAAGAATGATTAAAGCCAAGAATAAGCAAACCTCAACTTAATTGCATTAAGAACAAAAACAAAGTACAATAGTCTTCACACAACTACTAAACAAACTAATGCCAACCCTAAGGAAATCAGAACATAATGGATGAAAAGAAAACACAAACTAATCCTAAGCTCTCTCTCCTCTCTTCTCTTCGATCTCGTCTCGAACTCGTCTCCCTCTCTCGTGATGACGACAAGCCTTCTTATATAGAGGAAGGTGTAGGCACAAATCTTTCTTGGAGAGGAAGTTGAGTTGGACTTGGACTTATCTTTATTAAAGAGATGAATCTTTTTAATTTAATACAATATACACTTTTAGCCAAAAGTCAAACTTTATCCTTCCTTCCATGATTCCGTCCTCTTTTCAAGTTCCAACTGCCACACAAAGTGTGTAGAAAAATCGGGCATTTAAAGCTCTTCAAATCGACTACCACTTTGCATGTTTTTCCCTTCAGCAGGTAGAGTAGCACACGGTCGCGGCATGACATTCTGCTGCCTCGGCATGGGTCTGTGAATGGTTCTGCTCCGCAAGGCTTCATCATAAGTCAACTTCCCTCAGTAAAAGCTATCGGTTGTGGCTTGGCTCGACCAGGGTCTTCTACCAGCTGGTTCTGCCTCATTCTTCCCTTCTTCTCTAACGCTGTCAGAGCATCATCTCGCCCTCGCATTGTGCAATTTTGCAAAAAGCACCAAACATACATCAAATAGTACATTTTTCATAGAATATAAAGATCAAAGGCATAAATGATGAAATCCATGCATGAAGGGCCATAATGCAGCTCAAATGGGCGTAGGTTGAGTGATAATTGACATGTAAAAGGGGTCAAAATATAAGACTTTTGGGCACTTATCATACTGGTACTGCATTATACGATTATCATTATTCACCCTGAGTACCGATATCAGAAAATAATTTGATGTTTTCCTTAAACCAAATGGCACTGATACTAGTCCATGAATATCGCTACTGGATGAACAGTATTGATACTGCATAAGCCAGTACCGATACTCTCACACGAGTTCCGTCTATTTAGCGTATTACGATGCTACGAGGCTTATTCGGTCCCTAAAGCTTATAAAAGTTATTTGAGGTTGTTTATTATCGTATTTACTCCATTAACCAATTTACCAATATTTATTCTCTTAAACATGGTTATCATCCATAACACCAACATATGTACAAATTATCACACAAGGCACACAACATTAAAATCAAACAATCATCAATAATTATTCATATATTTAAGTGACCCTAAATAGTCCTTAAAGTTCCTACGAGTCATCTCATATCCTTAAGTATCATCATGCTTATTACTCGACTACTCATTTTTGCAACCACTAACAAGCCATCACACTTATGATGTTCATGAAGTATTTCAGAATTCGAAGTGTACTTGAAGAGAAACAAAATTCTATTCTGATTTCGATTTACTGAGTAAGTTAACTCATACATGTGCTACATATTTTATAGACTCTTATAGACTAGGACTTTTAGTTACATTATGAGTCCTACTAACAACTGACTTCTAACTCTAGCCTTTGGTACATAACTTTAATAATACTTCTACTAATACATTTTAATTACAACATTAACTCTAGTGCGTCTAAACTTACACTCCCCTCAAGTTGGAGAATATACATTGTATAATCCTAACTTGAATAAAAAATTGTCGAAGAAGGCATCTGGCAGTGCTTTTGTGAGTACATCTGCCACTTATTATTCAGCTGAAACATACTATAATGAAGCCACTCCACAGGTCAACTTCTCTGCGATAAAGTGCCTATCTATTTCAACATGTTTTGTTCTATCATGTTGAATAGGGTTCTTGGGAATTTGAATGGTTGACCGATTATCACAAAAAATCTGGAATTTTTCATCTCGAGTCATCCCCAGTTCATTTAGCAATTTTACTAACCAGATTCCTTCACACATTCCCAAGGCTAATGCCATGTATTTTGCTTCAGCACTGCTTTTAAAAACTAATGTCTACTTTTTTTCTTCTTCATTTCACCAAATTACCTCATACAAAAGAGCAATAACCACCGGTTGATCTTCTATATGTCAGTTCACTAGCCCAGCTTGCATATGAGAATACCTTAACAGTTTTGTCAAGACTCTTCTTGAATATTAAATCATGTACAGGAGTACCTTTCAAGTATCTCAGAATCCTCTTTGGTTCTTCCATATGCTCCTACCTTGGGTCTGTCATGTGTTGACTGGCAATGTTCACTGGAAAAGAGATATCTGGTCTTGTTAGTGATAGGTAGATTAATTTTCCTACCAGCCTCTAGTAGAGTCCTTTATCTGTCTTAGGATCGAGTTTAACTTTGTTAAACTTCAAACCTGCATCCATGGGTGTATCTACTGGTTTGCAACCCAACAACCTTGTTTCTGTAAGCAAATTCAGAACATATTTCCCTGATTAATCACTAATCCTTTGTTGGGCCTTGTTACCTCCATGCCTAGTAAAATATCTGAGTTTTCCTAGGTCTTTAATTTCGATTTCCCTGCTCAACAGAACCTTTAACTGACTCAATTCTTATTCATCATCTCTTGTTAAGATTATATCATCCATATAAACAATGAGGATAACCTTTTTATTCAATGAGGTTACCTTAGAGAACAAGGTATGACCTGCCAATGACTGTTTGTATCCATTCTCTAAAATAACCATGGTAAATATGTCGAACCATGCTCTTAGAGACCGCTTCAGGTCATAGAGGGATTTTTCAAGCTTGCAAACTTTCTGATTCTATCCAACACCTTCTAGTCCTGGTGAAATCTGCATATAGACTTCTTCCTCAAGTTTACCATTAAGAAAAACATTTTTTATGTCAAGTTGGTGTAATTGCCAATAACAGTTTATAGCTAGACTTAACAAAACTCTAATCGAATTTAATTTAGCAACAGTAGCAAACGTCTCCTTATCTTGGGGAAGATCTGTAATGGTACATATACCATTCTTTTCAAGTGCCTCAATTTCTACATCAACAACTTTCTTCCACTTTGAATTCTGCAATGCTTCCTCAATAGTCTTAGGAATCTGTTCTTCATCTAAACTTGTTGTAAACATTTTAAAAGATGGTCTCAAATTCCCATAAGCATCATACCTTTGAATAGGATATTTAGTACACCGTTTTACCCATTTTCTTTTAGCAATAGGTAAGTAGTCAAATTCAAGAAGATAGGAAGGAATACTAGTAGAATCATTACCTCTACTATCTTCACAAGCAGCTGGACTAAAATCCAATTCTTGGCAAGTACCAGATTGCAAAATGGTTCTCCTTTTTTGGTGTAAACATGCAGTTGTTTAGGGGCCTGCAAAGAAGATTTGGTTAAATTTTGGGTTCCTGTAGGCGTGACAGTAGGTGAAGGATGTGGTGTAGATAAGGTAGTAGGTGAAGAAATAGGTAAAGCATTAGAGGGAGGAAAAGAAATATAAAGCTCAAGTAATGAGGGATAAGTAGGAGGTAGTAAGGGGAAATAAGGAACCCGTTTTGGAGAAGGCTAGAAATCATCAAAACTCTCCCCCTGAATTGTAGCCGTGGAAAAATATGATTCTTGTTCAAAGAAGTTAAGATCTAATGAAACAAGAAATTTATGAGAAGGTGGATGATAACATTTGTAGCACTTCTTTAGTGAAGAATATCCTACTAACACACAATTGAGGGATTTAAGATCGAGTTTAGACCTAAAAGGATCAATGTTTTTAACAAACAGAGTACACCCAAATTTTTTCAAAGGAAGTGTAGAGGACAAAGATTTAAAGCGAGGGAAACGAGATAAAAGGACATCTTTATGTGTTTGGAAATTTAAAACACGACTAGGCATGCGATTAATAAAGATATGTAGAATTTAATAAGGCTTCTCCCCATATATATTTAGGAACATTGTGAGTGAACAATAAAGCTCGGGTTACTTCCAGCAGATGCTTATTCTTCCTTTCGACCACTCTATTTTATTGGGGAGTATCAACATAAGAACTAATTTTCACTATCCCTTTCTCCTTGAAAAAATCACCTAAAGACTTAGTAAATAATTCCCCTCCATTATCAGATTTAAAGATCTGGATTTTAGTATGAAATTGGGTTTCAAATATGTTATAAAATCTCTCAAAAACACTAGCTACTTCAGATTTTTCTTTCAAGAGGTAAGTCTAAGTTATCCAGTTATGGTCATCAATAAAGGTCACAAACCATTTGCTACCAATAATATTTTTCACTTTAGAAGGACCCCAAACATCACTATGTATAAGAGAAAAAGGATGTGAGGGTTTGTAAGTAGATGGTAAGTAAGATTTTCTTGTTTGTTTTGCAAGAGGACATATATGAAATTTAAAGGAAGAAGATTTTGTATTAACAAATAATTAAGGAAACAACTTTTCAAGGTAGTAGAAATTAGGGTGGCCTAACCTAAAATGTCATAACATAATATCAGACTGTCCTAAAAAAGTAAAACAAAATTTAGAAGGTGAAACTGTATGGAATCTGGTACTGTGAAGAACATATAAACCATTTTGCAAGCTAGCATTGCCAATCCTCGTCTTCAAGTCCAGTTCCTGTAAAAAACATTCAAAATCAGTGAATTGAAAAACACAATATGTCTTTGGATAGCTTGCTAACAGATAACAAATTACAGTCCAAACTAGGCACAAATAACACATCTTGAAGGAATAAGTCATCGGTAAGAATCATAGAACCACTGCCTTGAACGTATGAAAATGAGCCATCAGTTATCTTAATGAAGTTTTAAAAGAGGATTGTTTAAATTGAAAAAACAAATCCATGTTACCAGTCATATGACCAGAAGCACCAGAGTCCACAATCCATGCAAATGAATTCGAAGTAGTAAGAAGGGCAGTGGAGACATATTTGTTTTGTATACCTTCAATTTCAACTAAAGCCAAATTTCCTTCACTGCTCCTAGTGAATTGGATGAACATCTGTTGTAGCTGGGCTATTTGCTGCTTTGTGAATCCATTAGGTGTGGAAGTAGTTGCATTATTAGAGGATGATTCCCTTTGTACCTTATTAACAAGCGTCTTCCAATCTGGTAATTCACCATGGAGTTTTCAGCAGCTTTCTTTGAAGTGTCCCGGCTTCTTGCAGTAATCACAATTAATTCTCTTTTTTTTTCTTGTTTTTAGAGAAGATGATGTTTGAGTGACTAGTGCAGAACTGATAGGGAGAAGAGCTGCAGGAACCATATACAACCCCATGCTTTCTTCTCTTTGAATCTTAGAAAAAACTTCTCGGAGGGAAGGAAGAGGACTGAGGCCAAGAATCCTTGACTTGTTTGGGTTCAAGTCTCGATTGAGACCATTGAGAAATTTGAATATTCGTTTCTGTTCAGTAATCTTTTTATAAAGCGCAGCATCTTTAGGAGTCTACCAATCGCGAGCTTTATAGAGATCAGTTTGCTGCCAAATATTGGCAAGAGTCGTGTAATACTGAGTAACATTCATCGCTTCTTGTCTCAAGGTGGAGGTTGTACTTTCAAAGCCTAACAACTAAGAGTTGTTGTTGGTATTAGAATATGTATCTTTAATAGCATCTCAAATCTCACTTGCAATTTCATACAGTAGGAACTACAGATCAACTTCAAGGAACATAGTGTTTATCAGCCAAGACATAACTCTGCCATTTTCCTGAGTCCACTTTTCAAAGCTTTGGTCATCGGTAGAGAGTTTTTTTGTCTTCTTATTGATGTAACCTAGGGTTCTTCGCCCAGTAAGAAAAATCTTGACAAATTGGGACCATGGAATGTAATTGGTGCCAACAAATCTGTGACAAAGATTAGTCGAACTTGCTGAGTCTGAAAAGTCTGCGATGGAAACTGCAGATGATGATGGTGACTACAACTCACTCGAACTAGATTGATTGTCCATGAAAGAGGAAGAAATTCGATAGGATTGAATTAGACTGATATCATGAAGAGAAATAAAATTCTATTCTAATTTCAATTTACTGATAAGTTAACTCATACATCTGCTACATACTTTACAAGTTCTTAATGACTAGGACTTTTAGTTACATTAGGAGTCCTACTAACAACTGACTTCTAACTCTAGCCTTAGGTACATGACTTTAATAATACTTCTACTACTACAATTTAATTACAACATTAACTCTACTACGTCTAAACTTACAATACTAACACCAAGCACTATGGGTAATTCCTCGTTTGAGCTTCTCCTGTAACATCCCGATCCCGATTCAGATCTGAAGTGCTACATTCGGGTCACCCAAAATTTGACCCAACAAAATTCCATTTTAAACCATAAATTTAGCTATCGTATAAAAATATTAAATCATTCATAAATCATGTAAATAAATAAAAAGTATAAATCGCGTTACAAAATAGGAGCTCCAAGTTTATGCATTGTGAATCAAAATGATATTTCAAAATAAAGTTACAGACTTGGCCACGTAAGTTCCTATGAATACTTAGCTCACTAAATGTAAGTATCGTACTCTGGAAAACATTACTTGCTGGAATCCCAACTGATAGTTCCCCTCGAATTCTCGATCAATCTACCGACCTACGCACGAAAACAATGATTCCGAGCGTTGAGCTTACAAAGCTCAGTGGTACACATATACTCTACTATACTTCATGCTAATCATAAACGTAAGCATGTAAGGTAGTACGAGCAATAAGGAGAGATAAATAAACTTGTGGCGCTACCACTAGTCATATAAACACATGCTTAAATCATGCAATTCATCATACATGGCACACAAGGCCCAACCATACCCGAGATCTCATCAGATCATCTAGGCAAAAGCACACAAGCTAGAACCATAAACTTGGAATGAGACCCGGGGCCACATAGCATCGAGAACTTACACTCTGAGCGAGACCCGAGGCCTCACATCATAGGGAACATACGCTCTATACTCTGCAATACTTGACTAAGACTCGGGGCTACACAGTTTCAGGAACGTACACTCTATACTCAAAATCCTCCCTCGAGTATCTTCGAATGAGACTTGGTACCACACAGCATCGAGAACGTACATTCGACATCTCTGACCATGGTATTGCAACACTCTCATTGGGTATCCGAATCCCAACAATCAAAGATTCTACCAAATAATGCCTACCTAACATACAAGCAACACGATCCCCAAGATCCCCCTATTGTTGCTAATCGTCAACCCAATATTTATTTTACATTACCAAGTTATTAATATATTATGGAGGAGTACATAATTATTCTTATTTATTTATCTCCGTTAATCCATGTTATCCCATTAATCCTCCTTATTCCATTTTTAATAAGCATTATTGATTATTTAGCTTATTGGGTACCGGTACACGAACACAAGTATCGATACAGTACTCTCAGGTATCGATACTCACACGTGTACCAATACAAACATTGCTTATTAGAAATCTTAAATTTCCTCAAGTATCGGTAAGGGTTGACCCGTACCGATACAACATCGAATAACGTACAGTTACAGCCAAATCTCGTATCGATACCCCTCACAATTTCTACCATATTAGCATATTACGGTATTTACTAGACTTTAATCGATCCCTAAAGCTTATAAAAGTAATTAGGATTTGTTTACTAGCGCATTTAATTATTTAATATTAATTACCGCCTTTATGAATATTTAATCAAATATTTATCGGTATTATCCCTTAAGCATAATTTCCATCAAATCACGTCAATCCATTCGAACTAACATACAAGGCATCATAATCTTATCAATCAATCAACCAATCATCAAATAATTATATGAGTACTTCAAACGACCCTGCAAATATCTAAAGCCCCTACGAGTCTCGACATATTCATAATATCACCATGCATCTCGTAAATATCAGTCTCATAATATCGGTCTCTAGACATGCCTATTTCTCATCTACCTATTTTGTAGACACTAACATGCAAGACAATTACACTTATGATGCTCATTAAGCATTTTAGAGTTCGAGGTGTACTAACCTCAAGCACTAGCAATAAATCCTCCTTCGAGCTTCATGATTACTCCACTTGTTCTGATATTCGATCACAAATATTCTTCAAATAAATATGAATACAATATGTATTAATTTCCCGCATTCACTAACTAATTCACAAGGTCAAAAGCGTTAAAACAGCTTACCGGTTTGAATTTGGTGAAACGGACTACGCCAATGGACTCAAAATATCGAAAACCCCCTATGTAGGATCCTCCGAAAAAGTCAACGGTTGGTCAACGACAATTTTTAGCTGGTCAATAGCCCTAGTGATCTGGTGCGACGTATGTGCATGGGAGCTTTAGTGTGCACCCTAGGAGCGGGATCCAGTGTGGTGCGATGCACTATAGCAGTGTGCACCCGCCAGCTGTTGCACGCGCCCACTCTCAGTGGCAGCGCGCGAAGGCGTGTGCGATGCCCTCCGGTGGTCGAACGGCGGCAGCAAGCTCCAATCCCTCTCCTGACGCCGGTGACCTTCGTTTCGCGATTTGGCCGTTGAAACTAACTATTTTCGAGCAATCTGAAACTTTCATCCTCTCACCCTTGGAAACGATAACGATAACGGTGACTTGGAGACCACCGGTCGACTAGTCTCGATGAGCTCTTTCCAATGGTGTCGCTAATGGCGGCTTGAACGGCTGTAGATCGGGGTTTAGAGCTCTCCCTTTTACTTTATCTCCAACTTTTATATTTTCTCTCTCCGTCATGTCCTCTTCCAATTTTATCTTTTTTCTCTCTCCGTCATATCATCTTCGGCTTTTTTCTACTATTCACACTTATTTAAATTCAAACACCACTATATCCAATAAAAAAATAATAAACACATGACATTCTCTTTATTTTCACTTTAGACTCAACTTTAAATTCTTATTCAAATTAGTCCAATAATCTATTTAATGAGCTTTCAAATTTTATTCTCCCAATTTAAATCTTAACTCTTGGAAGATTCAAATCCATATCCAAGACCTAAATTATTAACCCAAAATCTGAGTCATTACATCTCCAATCATCCATCTCGATATAATATTTGAGTCCAAATAATCCTCGGACAAATGCCAATACGAAATATATCAATGAATCATACAAGCAGACTAATCCGTAGAATTAAATGCAGAAAAACAAGTTAATGGTTTTAATTTGATGAAACAAGCTACAAAAACGAACTCAGGACGTCGAAACCCCCCCGGTTAGGGTCTCAAAAAGGTAACGACCGGTCAACGCGGTGTAATGCGGTGAGCGCGACTCAATAAGCCAACTCAATGACTCGAAATTGTGGCTTGGGCTCGCGCATGTCGTCTTCATAGCTCAATCCAAAAGCTTCGCGGGTTAGCTCAGCTAGCTGCCTAGCAGTTAATAAGCGCTAATTTTGCTAGTGAGGCATGCCCTAACGCAGGCGGCGGCGTGTGTGGCAGCCTTTGACAGCCGAACTGTAACACTCCAAAAATTACCCTAATTTTAAAATCCCTAAATCAGAAACCCTAATATTTGGGCATTTTGGAATCAAGCCCTAATTGTAAATTGAGGGCTATATTGAGATAAATCAGAATTTTTGTGACTTATTTGTATAAATCGGAAGATATGAGAACCTTTTTGTGACATGGGTAAATCTTTAGACCCTTCTTTTGCGATTTACCCCTTATTTAGGGTATTTGACTTTTGTTTTCACCCTAAATCATCCCATTCATCTCCCATTATTGTTTCTATCAGCAGCCGCACTCACCCCTTACCCCTCTCCCCCGTTTTTCATCACTCAAAATAAACCTCTCACCCTTTGTTTTCCGTTTAAGCTCCGACGAGGGCGGCAACACCGTTCGTTCAGATTGCCACCGCCACCTTTCGAATCCCCCTTGCCGTCCGACCAAAATCCATCTCCTATTTATCCGTGCCGGCCACCGTTAGAGAAGAAACGATAAAGAACCGTTCGAATCTCCCCTTGCGCCGTCGTGCTCCGCCGCTCCTCCTCCGTGCATCGTCTGTTGTTGTGTTAAGTTGAAGGGAAACAGATCGTTTTCCTTGCTCCGTTCGTCCTCACGCTGTCGTTTGCCGCTTCGATCGTGTGTGGGTAAACCTTGTACCCATGGTTTCAGTTATGTTTTGGTGATTTTGAGTTGAGGGTTGTATTTCTGTTAAATTTTACGTTTCCCTTGCAGTCAGTTTCGTACCGCCGCCTTCCGTGTTGATAAGGGTTGCGTCTCCGTGCTCGTCTGGATCTGCCACCGTCGTGGTTTGGTCGTGCCGCCGCTGCCGTCGTTTTGTATTTGTGCCGCCGCCGTTTTGGGTGTTAGAAACCCTAGCCCCAAATCTGGTAAAGGGGTTAAGAGAGGTGGGTTGTGTAGTGGATTGGGTTGAGCCTAAACCTTTGTTCTTTTTTTTCAGAAGCCCTAAAATCAATAGCCCATCAGTGTAACCCATTAAGCTGAGTTGACCAGACCATATTTGTAAGCCCAATAAATTGAATTACCAAGTAAACTGGACCAGTGAAATGAACCGAGTTGTGTAGCCGAGCCGGATCAGTGAAATTTCGACCAAACTGAACCGAACCATAAGTCTTGAACCGAACCGTTTGACTTGTTGACTCTTTGACCCGCTGACTTTGACCGTCAGAGTTGACTTTGACCATGGACCGTTGACCAGTTTGACTTTGACCGTCAGAGTTGACTTTGACCATGGACCGTTGACCAGTTTGACTTTGACCTTGACTAGAGTTGACTTTTTCGGGAAACATTCCTCTTGACCTTTTTCGACGTCCTGAGTCCGTATTCGCTACCCGTTTTGTCAAATTCAAATCCGAAAGCTCCGTTATGCTAATTTCAGTTAATTATTCATAAAATTTGATAAGTTATGGTTTCAGAATCTGATTCAGAATATTCATGTGTTCAGGCGATTACGTCTTCGAGGTCGACGAGTTACCTCCAGTTGCACAGACCGATCGTACACGTTCTCCGAGATCTTCACGTGAGTATATCTTCAGTTTAGTTCTTAGTGTTTTAGTCGGTGGCTTAGTGTTAGTATTAAATACTAATATAGTATTCATACCTCGTAGGTCCTGATTCAGCTAGATCTGAGCGTAAGACGCGCTTTTCTCGGCATTAGAGCTTTTGTTGCTTAAGGTGTGTCTCTTCATGTTTTATAAACTTATGTGTTTCTTTCTGTGTTATAAATTTTATGTACTTTTCTGGATTAATATAAGTAAATGTTTTATACATTTTGTGTGCATACTCTGTTGTGATTGGGTGAATATTTTCAGACATCATGCATAACATGTCATACTGTGATTTAAGTGAAATATCAGATTTTCGGAATCGTAAAACATTGGATTTATAGTATTGTGCAACTTGAATTTTCATAATTCAAGTTTCGGATCAGACTCGGATTTTAAAATCTGCATCATATCATTGTGGGTATATGGTTTGAGATTTGTTCGGGGAAGTTCAGTGGTTTCACCCTTCGAGCTGAATTCCGCTTCGGATTAGTGGTTTCATCCTTCGGGCTGAATTCCGCTTCGGATCAGTGGTTCCACCCTTCGGGCTGAGTTCCACTTCGGATGGTGACGATGGAGAAAGTAGGTTCTAGGGAACCTCACTTTTCGGTGTATCGGAGATGGGTACCATGATTCATGTGCATCAGACATCATATCTTCATGATCCGGTTTTGTTGTGTTTTCAGAAAAGTCTTTATCAGAAAATAAAACACTCTTTTGCTTTGTTTTGTTTTTGTTTGCACTTTAGAGACACACTAAGCTCTTTAGCTTACACTCCTTAGTTTTTACTTTTCAGATATCTCAGACTTTTTAGGCGATCGGTACTTGGAGCATCTCTTGTTTATTCAGATAAATTATTATTCAGTACGAACTTTTCTGTTACCTCAGAATTATTATTTTAATATATTTTTTTTGGATATTTGTGTAATATGGACATTGGAACTGTTTTTAATTTGGGTTTTATTAAATGCATGCATCTATGAAGTTACTTTCGGATTTTTAATTAATTATCGGAACATCGTTCAAAAGATTGGTTTTTATTTTAATCGGAATATTTGTTGAGTTTTACTTATTTTATTCGATTCTTTTGAATTACAAAATATTTTAACCTAAATTGTATCTTGAGGGACAAGTTTTCAAACCTAACTTCCTAGATTCGGCCCAATTCTTCTTGGTCGGGTTTAGGGGGCTACACGAACGATGGCAAAAAAATTCTAGAACGACGTTTCTTGGTACGAAGATTTCGATGGTGACCTTAGTTTGCAACGGAGAGCGATGGAACTACCCCATTCTGACCACTTGAAACCTTTCATGTTGCACCCTCTTCTACAACGGCTCCGATGGCGATGCCAAGACCACTGGTCGACTCATCTCATCAAGGGAACTCAATGATGGTGGTAGTTTCGAACATGGCTGCTCCAATGGCGGTAGATCTAACATGAAAATTTTGGGGAGAAAGAAAGAAAAAAGAGAGAAAATAAAGAAGAAAGGAGGAAAAGGAAAAAGAAAGAGAGAAAAAATTTGACATTTCCCTCCTCTCTCTCACCCTTATCCCTTCAAATATTTGTCTTTAGAACAAAAATGGGTAAATTACACCCAAGGTCTTCCCACTTAAACTTTTTACAAATTGATCCTCAATTCCCTCAAAATTGAGTTTCCAAGTTTTCATTCTTTCAATTTAATCTTTAATATTGAAATACTCACACTTGGATCCAAGATCTAAATGACTAACTCAAAATCTAGGTTGTTTCAAAAAGAGTTAGATTAATCTATATTAACATTTGGTAACCTGATTAAGCTACTCTAGACATAGACCTAGCTTTTGATAAAAGGATTGTTTGTTAATATTAATTTATCTTAAGAACTATAGACATATAGGCTTACGTTAGTTAGAGATTCTTGTTGATCAAAAGATGCAAAGCCTGTTTAGATCATGATTTGGGAATTGTTGATGCAACATCAGTAGCATTGAGTTTAGTGATGGATTCATAAATTTTTTTAGGGTGAGTACTCATATATTAACAATCATGTTTGAATTCGGTTCATTTATTATTTAGTGTATTTGGGCTCGGTTATTTTAGCGTTTGCGAATATAATTGTTTGATGTTCACGAAGATATTCATTTATATATTTGCGAACATAAACAACTAGGTGTAAAAAAAGTTAACAATGCTTATTTAAAACGGTGTGAATAAGTTATCAATGTAAACATTAGTGAATCAGAAAACAACGATGTAAATAACTTGTCCACCCTGACTTTATGGTGGATCTGCCATTGTGGTTGATATGTATATAATTTAAAATTTGTTTGAAAAGAAAAAAACAATGTCTTTTGTTACAACTTACAGAGACAGACCTATATAACATCTTCATGATGTGTAAAATTCTATGCAAACATTTGTTTCCCCCTATGCCGCGGTGATTGAGTACAATTCTACATAACAAAGGGAGGAAAGCAAGGCATTCACCCTAGCCATAAAATCACATTAGTGAATCAGATGTCTTCAAATTATAATTTACAAAGCAATGTGATATAGAATACTTAAAAAGCTGCAATAAATTCGAAACAACTTAATTTGTGCCTATTAATAATTTATATTCAATTAATAAAAAATATATATTTGTCTTTGTTAAAATGATTCAACGAAATTAGTATAAAGAATCATTACTTCATAAAGTCATCATTGTACTTCAACTCTCAATTAATTTAGTCTCTAATTCAAAACCCAAAGTTAGAAAAGAAAAAGGCAAACAAAAATTAAATAAATATTTATTTATTATATCTCTATTTGTATTGCTACAATTGTGAGAAAGAACAAAAGGTCTTTAACTCTTGAAATTTTATAGAACAAAATTTAAATAATAATTGAAATATAGTTCTATATATTGAATAAATGAAGAATTTAAAAATAAAAAATCACATATCTTCACTTATGAGATATTTGAGAGTCTTGAACTTTAAAAACTGAAAATTTTTTATTTGAGGAAGAAAAAGCGCCAAAAGTATATATAGAAGTCGCAAAATTCACAAAAAAAATAGTGAGCTTTCATCTTCTCTCGTAATTGGTTATTATTGTTTGGGCTTCTATGTAGGTTGTAGATGAACTGGGCTCAAATGAATTGTTTGTAGAGTCCTAAGAAAAAATAAGTTACTATTTATTAACATCTTTAGTCAGTTTTTATTACTCAATATGTCTCACTAAATTTATCCCGTGTTAACTTTCTAGAAGTCAAATATTTTAAACTCTAACCATATTTATTTTACATATTTTAATTAATTAAAATTTATAAAATACATATTCTTAAACTACTTGAATGAGGGTTTTCAAAACATATTTTTTAACGTTTCTATCAAAAATAACTTTAAAGTAATAAAGAGTTAGTTAAAAATATTTGATCAAAAATGTTAATACTGGACAAATTTAATGGGACAGATGGAATATAATTTATATGTGGGTGACAATTAAAATTTCAAGGTGAGCACAAATAAATTTCAGAGTAAATATAATCAATAAAATAAATAACTAATAAAAGAAAATTCAGATTTTAAGGTGAGCACATACCCGCTCTACAAAGGGCAGATCCGCCGCTGAATGACTTCAACTATCTTGAGTAATTATGATTTCGGTCAATTGTTGTTGCAATTCGTACCTTGTTCATTGCCAGTGCACTTCACAGTTAATTTTAGTTTACATTTGGTTATTTCAAATCACAATTATTCATTGTTTACATCCAATTTAGTAAATAAGATAACATCACAATCCAATTTAGTTATATTTTTTTTTACGACATGTACACTTACATATTGTTGTAGCAATTCTACACGCACTCGAGCCTAATTTATTGGGGCCATAAAAAATTAGTGTCTATACACCTTATTCTGTAAAAATGTTTTATTTAGTATTAATTATGAGTATATAAATGTTTTTGACCCAAAAATATTTTTTGTAATTGCACCACTGCATTAGCTAGGTAAGTCCAAGAACCCACCATCTATAACACTTCAATGCACCAAAACTGAATCACATGCATTCATTTCTGTAATTTTAATGATCTGCTATGTGCTTCCCCATGTAAACACACCTACGTTACATGCAAAACAAACAATCAACTACATCTGAGAAGAGCATAAATTCTGATGAAAACACTATTCAACATGAGTTTCCATTGGATATAAACGGTATAGTAAAGAATGATAAAATGAAGAAGAAAAAATTCATCATAAATGCCACTGCCAAGGACTTCCCTTTTTTTAAAATCTATACTGCACATCTAGTAGCACTTGCTTATTCTGTAAATCATCTCTCACAAACTTAATCATCTAGTTGTATATTTATAATGAGACATAAACATGAAAATTTTAACTTGCAATGGTGCATCGATCGAGTAATTACAAGTCCCTATGTTTGCCTTACGGCTCCATAGGATTCATTCTCTTTCTTCTTCCTGTTCAAAACATGTGGTATGTACCCTTCCATGGTGGATCTTTAGGATGATTAGTTAACATTATCCAGAAATTGTTCTCAAATTGCTTGCCTCTTAAAGAAGGATTTCTGACAGATGAGGAGTCTTTCTTCACTGTTACTTTCAATTTCTACAACTCTAGCATCCCACTTCAACCGTGTTGTTAGAACTCTGGCTGATCCAATGAGAGGAGCGGTGTCACGGATTATCACCCAACCCTGCACCAATCATCAAATGCATCATATATTAGAACATTGCCATAGAAGACGATACAGTCGGTACCATTTGATAGAATGGGTTTAGGATGTAGGGTTTTTAAACAATAAATTTCCTCTTTAACACTCTTCGGATTGCACAACATCAAGCATTTATGATTATGAGAAAAAAGATCTACAATATTAGCAGCAGCGTACTCATTGGCATAACTAACTAAAGAGCAGCACGTGATAAAGCAGTGGCAAGAAAGAGTTCGGCTTGTAATAACAATTAAGCATCAGGTTTATTATATACACCTAATATAATTTTTAGTATATCATTTCAGGAATAGAGAAACTGTAGAAGGTAACCACAAAAGGAGCTAAAAAGTGGCCAGATTTGACTAATTGATAGCTTGGTTCTAGTACCTCGGGACGAAGAAACCGGTCTATCTCAGTGAATATATCAAGCATGGTGCATCTTCGATGTTGACTGGTCTCAATGGATAGAAGTCCTTCTGCATGCACCATATCATAGGTTCTAGGATATGTTGGAAATGCTTCACACCTGAAAGTGATACAGATGGATCATTAGACAAATAAAAACACAAAAAGGGAAAAGCATATGTTGTTCATAAAAGCTTTAATGGCAAGCATTTCACGTCTTTGAAAGTAAGAGCAGTTAAATCAACTGTCAAATAAAAGCAACATGGTGTCCTCACTTCATTCAAGTTTCAGTGAAGACCAAACCATATTAGAACAGCATATTTTTATGTTGCTCAAAATCGTATTATTTGCCAACATAGGAATTACTATAAGAATATATTATGACAACACGATAAAATTGTTTAGATAGAGAAGAGAATCACCAATCATGTAGTACACCAACATAGCCCCTGTCAAGAATGAGGGGAAGGTAGTTGGGTCCACTTGTTGGGACTACATTCATAACCCAAACAGACTTCCCTGCTTTCAGTAATGCAGCATTTAAACCACCATAGCGAGCATTCATGTCTAGCACATTCCTGACCATGTTATAAGGCGGAGAGGGATCCTCATCACCTGGTCTCTTTGGATGATCCGAGAATATTAGGGGCGACAGAAGAGACCAATAATTATGAACAGCTGTTTTATACTTTGCAGTATCCTCATTGAGTTCTTCGGAGTGTAATCCTGCCACAATATAAAAAATATCAGCAAAAATAAGTCAAAGTGACAGACAGAAATTTCTTATATCATTGCCTACATAATGGAATTGTTACTTATAACATTAGTAGGTAAAGAACATCAAATTACCATATAGAGCTAGTTCATTCTTGTTCAAGTTAGACCTAGAAGGCCAGGTTGGCCTCTCTTCAATAGGAAGCCATCGGCGGCTATGTGTGCCACCTATACAGTTCTGTAGAGGGCGATAATATGGAGATTCAATATCTTGTCCTTTGCTACAGATAGGAGGACCAGAACCAGGCTTCCTGGACATAAATGATTGAGTTATTAGGATTTCCAATAATTCATATGGTCAAAATACATCATCTTTTAAGAAAATGAAGGTAAATCTAGAAAACTGCATTACCGGGAATTGTAACAATTCTTTTTACCAGTCTTTTTCCACAAAACAGTTTCGTCTTGTTGAGACAATAATTCCCAGCAGAGATTTTCTGCAAAATCACGAACAAAGTTCCACCTTTTCTGCTTTTCTTTGTTACGAAGAAAACTCTGAACATTGGTACGAGGTGAAGTCCACACAAAGTATCCACCAGGCTTCAGAACTCTATCAACTTCAATCAAGAAAATACCATCTGTAGCACACATTTAGCATAAAAGTTTATTCACCAAAAGCTCAAACACAATAATCTTTGCACAAGTCACATATAGGACTAGGAGTCAAAATGTGGTTACAAATCAAAATTAGCAGATATAAGAGTTGGTAAAGGTCTGGCCAACTTGTAGAACTTTCAACAAAAAGCAGTCAAAATGAATCTTTGGCTAGGAGTTATATACAGAACAATTAACAATTTTATTTTGTAGTATGATATCATAAAAATACAAAATATTTGAGACCTACTTTTTAGTCTCAATAGAAATTTCCTTTATTAAAATAAGAAACTATAACATACCAGGGGAGGGGGGGAGATGGAAAGATGGGAAAAAGAAGCAGCAAATTCTATATGAGGAGAGTTTACACTGTTAACTGATACCTTTTTTATCCCAGTCAATGCCGCAACGTGCACAATGCAGCATATCAAATGAAAGAGATGGATATGGTAATTGATTTAAATTGAAAGAACCAATCATTGCAGGAAGGCCCCTTTCTAGCGTGAGTTGGACTTGACTGCCCGACGACTCATAGTTAGCAATGCACATGGTTAAGAGCTGTTTGGAAAAGAGATGTGCTCCAAAGCTACCATAACCACATCCTATATCCAAGATAGTTCTGACCTGCAACATTAACCTTAAATTTAGACAAGGCAGGGAGAAATTTTTTTATTTTTATGCAAAAGAAACTAACAGAATGATGGCACTACAAAATACCAGTCTTCTTCATAATAGCTACGAAGAAGGTTTTAAGCTATTTTAGCATATATTGCTAAAATTGCAATGTGCAAACCAAAGGTAGCAATTAAATGATTATTAACAACTTGCTCACGCTTAGACCCCAAGAAAAAATAATTCTTCTTATACTGTCAAGTAAGAAAATAAATAATGACTTCAAAAAGCATCCCAACTGTGAACCTAAACACATATAACCTTACTAGAATAAAATATTCGAAGTTAAAAATCCATGAACAATGGAAGTATGGACTAAGGAAAATTCTCGCCTACCCCAGCTTGTATGAAATTAGATTCATTTCTCAATCCAATCATTTCAGCAATCTGATGGGAATAGTCTTCCACACCATCAAACATAAGTGATGCTGATCGGAATGAAATCTGCTCTTCCTCCAGCATCATCATTCTGCAATTGCAAAAATCGAGTTAAAGAAATACTTTTTGTAAGAAATAAAATGAGGATTGGAGAAATGCAGGCAGTTAGATGAGAAAGTTGACTTACAAAAGAAACCTCCACTCACCTCTTGGTTAAACTGCCAGAGGTAAAGACCTCTTGACCAGTAATTTTGACATTTGCAACCCAAATTACATCTCTCCCAGTTGGCCACCTAAGAGGAATTTTATAGTTCACAGGTGGAAGAACTAAGCAACTTTGCCTTGAGCTTTGTCCGCATAGTCGGTCATACTCATTACCATCAGAATAGCCCATAGCAAGATTCTCCGAAACATTAAAGCAAGGAATATGATTCTCAGACTCCTCAGGACAGAAATCTATTTCTTTCATCCTTGAAGGACCAAGAGAAAGCTCACCTATATCCCACAAATCAGAAACAAGTTGCTCTTGCAGTCGCCTATAACCATGGAAGATATGACCTCTAGACGATGTTGAAATAGAGAGTGTCCACCAAAATGATCCAGTAAGGGCAAGAATCACAATCACAATTAAACTTAATTTCAAAAATAGCACTGTTAACTTATGCCGGCTTCTTGGAGACCCAATACTGAAGGAGTCAGATGCAAAACCATTCTCAGTGGTGCCATATTTAGAATGTGAATTATCTAGACAAAATAACCGAAAAGGAAACCTGAGGGATAAATAGCTTGGATCAGAAGGGCGATTTCTATCCAAATCTTCCTTTTCCGTTTTATCTTTCAACTGAGAGTCCCAAAAATCATTGCTGTTGCCCGAGTTCCGTAATCCAGATACACCTCGATGCAGAGGCCGGGACATTGTTATACCCTAAAATCCCCAAAAGTTGGTCAGAGGGGAAAAATATGTAAACATCCAAGAAATAACTCAGTGAAGTTGTTAAAGTTGAAAGAAGCAATATATATATACTACTCAAAATCCACTCTATGAAACAAGCTAAGCCAGTAATATTCCTCTAAAAAATATTAACTTTTAATAACGACAACCCTGAAATGGCTTAGCTTAAGCAAAGCAACTCTACACTGAAATAAGATCAAATGACATGTCTTCCCAATTTTAAGATACTAGATTCATAAACTCTGCTGAAAATGAACCTGTTAGAAAAGAAAATTCTAAACAGTGAAAGGAAGATGAAGAAGAAGTGGTTCTTCTTTTCTTTGAAAGATTATAAGACTGAAACAGCTAAAGGGTGGAAAAGGGAAAATTTAAGATTCGAAGGAAATAAAGGAAAGTAAAGTAGATACGTTTCCATACAACAAACTTTGAGCGAGTTCCGCCACCTGAGAGTAATAAAGGGTAAGCGCATTTACATTCAAAATCACTTATTTCCCCATTAAAACTCACTCCTCTTTGCTACCCAATACGAAAATTTAACAGAAACCCAGATTAAAATGAGGAAAACCCATTTTGGATCAATCATTGGAAAACTGAAATGATATCGAATCTAACGAATCCAAAGGCAGTTAGAAAACACACACGAAGGGTACAAAAACAAAAGGAAAAGTGTACCTTGTTAGTAGGAGTAGAGCTGCAAACGGAAAGATAGCGCGAAACCGGCCTTAAAATAAGCGAGATTTCAACAAATGAAGAAAATTCCTTTTGTTTGAACTGGAGAAAAGTCTCTTATATTTGTTTGTTGTCTTGTTTATGGCGAGCTCCCTTCGATAGTTTAGGCGGTTTTTGTATCAACCCAATCACGACAGAGCTCGTGAAAAGCTGGGGAAAAAAACAAATCAAATGAAATGGTATGAATTAAAATATGATCAACAAATGGCTCTCAAATCTCCTCTGAGCTTTTTATCTTCAGACACTGTTTCTCTACTTATAAACACGCTAAAGCGACACCAGTAGAGTTCCACTCCAACTGTATCTTTCAATTATTTTATTAATTTAATCTAAATCACTAGTACTATTTTATTTATGAATAAATTACACTAGAGGTCACTTAGTTATAGGTTTAGTAGGAAACATGTCACTTTTCTTCTAAAAGTAACAATTTAGTCATTCAATTAAAAATTTGTGACAAACAAGTTACTTTGTCGTTAAAATTGAAACAATGACTTGGTATAATAACAATTTTAGTCCCCAAAACATATGAGTTCAATTAATTTAGTCATAATTTGAATTAGTTCAATAAACTTAATCCTTCATGTTTAAATTTTCCATTGGTGGAGTGATTGTGTCTACTAGCAGGCGACGTTAAGATCATAATGCGTCTATTCCATTAGTTTGACAATTGTCCAGTAGTGAAGTGATTGTGTCTGTCGAGCTATCACATTTGTTGATTATTGGACTAATGGACAATAGCATGGCGAAGAGTGTGTCGGGACGGTGCGGTGTTGAAAAATTTTAAATATGAATGGTTAAGTTTATTTAATTATTTTGAATTAAGACCAAATTAATAGAATACATAAGTTTTAGAGACTAAAATTGTTATTATATCATGCCATTGTTTCAATTTTAATAACAGGGTGACTTGGTTGTCACAAAATTTTAGTCGAGTGACTTGTTTGTTCCTAAACATATAATTAAGTGATAAAATTGTTACTTTTATAAGAATAGTGACTTAATTTTAAATAAGAGTAGCATGTTTGTTCCTAACCTATAATTGAGTTACTCAATTATTATTTTTAAAAGAAAAGCATTCAGTTTATTACCAAATATATAACTAAATGACCTCTAGTATATTTTACCTTTAGTTGTTTACCACTTGAGAAAAATGAAACAAATAATATATATTATTATATATTTGAAGGAGACTATCACCATTTTATAGTAAAATTACTTGAGATACATAATAGGTCGAATGGATAAAGTGTTTATGTTATCTCATTTTGTATGAATTCGAAACTTAGTATCTTACCGGATACTTAAAAATGTGATATTTTTCTATTTAATAAAAAAATAATTTATTTTGGTCATAACTTTTATTGTGTTCCTTTCTATTTTTTTCGTTTTCACCTTTTTAATTTTTGTGCTTTTGTTAATAAATCTTTACTATTTTTACTTATTTTTTTGCTCTTGTATTATACTTTCTCTGTTCTTATGACACCTATTTTTATTCTTGTAGCATTTTTTTTTTATTTTTTTCAGAGTGAGATTTGGCGTCTCCTCTCCCGTTTGCGGTTATTTGATCATCATGTTAATCATTGTTTTAGGTTCTCTTGTATTGATAGACACTTTCAATCACCAAAGATAGTTCGCGATTGTACTGTGGACGTAGATCTAGTTTTTTTAACGTATTATCATTTTTATATGTATTTTTATGTTGGCGTTGACGGTTTTTATCTTTCACCAACGCCAACCATGTTTGTTTATCTATAATTTTTCGAAGTAGTTTGGTTGTGTTTTAGTCATTTTCTTGTATAATTTAGTTAGGGATGGCAATAGGGCGAAGATGAGTTTTTGGTCACTCGATCCCGACCCAAAATTTTAAATTTTTAATCTGACCCGAATTTAATATATTTTTATTTCTGACTCCACTCAATATGATAAAAGCATAATCTAACCCGACACTAAAATGTTTAAAAAATTGACTAAATATGACCCGTCCCAGAAAAAAAAAAATTAAATATAATATATAATATATAATTAAATAAAAAATTATAAATAAATCGAGTCGGGTCAGGAAATTTTTACTTAAACTCGAATTTGACCCGACCCGGCTCGACCAAAAATTCAAAAATTAAAAAAAAAAATTAACCCTATTGGATCATGTCGGATCAAAACCTGTCGGACTCAAGTTTTTTCTGCCATTCCTAAATTTAATTCTATTTTATATTTTAGTGGCTACTTTGTGTACTTCTATAGTTTTAGGAGAAATCATCGGTTAATTTAATTAGTTTATTCTAATTTTGTAGACTCTTTTTCTTATTTTATTGTATTTCATTTTTGTTTAATAAAATTTAACGTTACTATTTATAAAAAAAATTGGATTGTTTCGATAAAGTGAGAAGGGCGGTGATTTTAATCTTTAAAAAATTTTCTACTTAATCAAGCACATTTAGCCGGTTGGTCAAGCTATTCATCTTTGTTCTCACATATTCCCTTAAGTCATAGGTTTTAGTCCCACTAAAAATACTATTTCATTCCTCTAAAGTCCCCTTCTTCTCCCTCTATGTAAGATTAGAATTAGATTAGAGTTTGTGAAAAAAATTCTACTTAACATACTATTTTTTTTCTTAAAGTATATTTTTCTCACTTCAATCTAAACAATTTAATTTGTCTCTTTAAATTATTATTTTCATTTCCATTTATCCTCAAAATAAAAAACGACGTATAAAAACGTGACACAAATAACAATAATTTTTAAGGCAAAATAGACGAAAGGATAATTTTAGGGCAAATTGAAAAGAAAATAAGTGTAAAAGAAGAAGAAAGGTGTATACTCTAAAAGAGAAATTGTAAATTAAGTCAATAATTTTTCAAATTAAAACATCTAAACATACTATATGAAAATATCAATATATTGTATTGTTTTGTTTGAATAAATATTATTTAAAAAATTAAGTTATAAAAATTTTATGAGAAAAAAATTATAGAATGTTAAAAAAAATTGTGTGTATATATGTGAAGATACGGGATACCCCATATGTGTTATGTATCGTTAGTGTTTTAAAAATATATTAATGTTATTTTAATAAAAATATATATTAAAATTAATAAAATGATATTCGGTGGTTTAGGGTTTTTTTGGTAGCATGCGAATTGAATAGAGAATATTTTGATAATTTTGAAAATGCATAATTTGTATGAAAATTTTAATTTTGTTTTTTTTTAAATCATAACTTTTTTTTATCATTTTTACTCGAATAAATATATTTATTTTACGAAAGTAATTTAAAAGGGATATGATTCACTTAGACAAAATGTAAAATTTATAATTCTACACGATTTTTGAACGTTGGATGGGTAAAATGGATGGCTGAGATTAACTCCTTAATCTCATTTTTTTCACGTGATAATCTTTACATAACTTATTGTTAATTTCAATCATCAATTTTACAAATTCAACAATCCAAAAAACGTGTAAAAATTAAAATTTCTTACACCGTATAACTGAATTCTATTTCAATTTAAAAAATTGACAAAAATAAAACGCATCCTCCAAATCTTGAGTCTAAACAGACCCTAATTTATTCTAATATTGTATATGAAGAATTAAATATGAAAATTAAAGTAATAAAATAGAGGAAGTATAGATGTAATTATTTTTGAATTTAAATTTGTATTTGAAACAAATGATTTGGTACGAGTGTGGAGAGATGGTGGTCAAACATTATGCCTAAAATAGTGCAAATTTAGCATAGAATTAAAACCCCTTCAAAAAAGGACCGCGTTCCTCTGTCGGTGCCATAGAATTAACTACGTGTCAACTTTGGTGGCGCCGGCTAATTTTACAGAATACAGTGCGACGCAGGCGATCATAGCTGCCGTCTATTTGTTTATTTATTGTTGCAACTTGATTGTTTTTGTTTGTTAGTCTGGAAACGTAGCAAAGGAATTGAAGATTTTCGCAATGAATCAGTAAATCATTTTTTCGGGTGAATTTGTAGTCATGGTTTATTTTTACTTTTTACATTTTATCGAGTAAAAATAGCTTTTTGTTTAATTTTAAATTTATAATCTAAACCATTTAAATTTCGATTAACTAGAAAAAATACGCCGCTCTTTATTATTGAGATTCATTCCACCACTCTTTATCACTATTTTTTTATTAAGTTAAGAATATTTACATCTCAAATGACAAATGTCAAAATTTGAACTCATATAGAATAAAACAATATAAACATTAATCACTCGACCAATTAATCAATTGACCTATCTTTACATTCATAATTTATCTTTTTAATATTCCTTTCTATCCATCTTTCTAAAAAAAAAATCAAATTCATTCAATTGCTCCGACACTTTTAACTCTTTAAATTGAATCAAATATTTATGTCAGGCGACAAAAATTTGAAAACTCAGAAATGAAAAATTGGTTAAGATCCAATAAAATCTGATATATATATATATATATATATATATATATATATATATATAAACAAACTTGACCAAACAAGATGCTTTATATTTTCATCTTTGATCGTTTAAATGTAACTGTTTTTAAAATTTTATAAAAAAAGTATTATTATTATATTTAAATAAAATACTAAAATGAACTTTTTTATATAAGAGTTAAGAAACAATGAGTTTTACATTAATCGAATTTATTATTAAAGTTTAAAGGATAATTTTACCATATAGTAACTTTAGATCAGTAATGTTCTTTTTTTTTAATTACATTAATTTAGCTTTCGAGCTCTTAAATTGTATTGATATCGCCCTTTAATTGTCGTTAATTGATAGAACTATTAAATTTTGTGCATGTGATCGCTATCTACTTTCACATCAGTCGTTGTTAACAATTGTCTTGTTATGTTGACGATGATGCGTCAGTTTTGATGACGTGATAGTATGAATGAAGAGTTTTAGAATTTTTTATTTTAAAATTACACATTTTTAAAAAAAAAATCATCATGCCACATCTTTAAAATTAACTCGTCATCATCTTATTATATGACATTAATTTATTAAAAAAAATGACACATTCACATGCTAACTTAGACAATACTATTTATTTAACAATATAGTGTCTGACATGACAAAGACGGTTAAGATTAATAATCCTATTAGTTAATGATATTAAAAAGCGAAATCGATAAAATTATAAAGGAGGGGTAACATTGTTATTTAGGATTACTATAGGGGTAAAAATACTCCTTGAGCCTATTATTAGTGTCCATTGAGATTTGAACACAAATCATTTGTCACTTCAATTGTGATGTACTCAACCTAAAATACGATATATCATTAATTTTTAATTGAGCAAAATACAAAAAAGTCCTCTAAATGTTCTGTTTCTCGTCTTTTAGTTCAAGAACTCGACCCTCCTTCCTCCCTCATGTTTAAGTGATTCCAATTTCCAATGGTTGAACAAAGTATTTGGCAAGGAAAATCGATTCTTATCCTATTCACTATGTTTAGTGCCACTGCCCTTTGAAATAAATATAATTATATTAAATCAATATTTGTATGTATTACGACTTTAAAAAACAAACAACAATGTAACTTTATCTAATCAAATTTCAGATTAAATGTCTTTGGTTGAGTCTGTATCACGAATTATTTAAATGTTAATTTAATTGAAAAAATGTTAAAAGTAACAACAAAGAAACTAATTTGCTATTTTATTTAGTCAAGTAATTATTTTATAGCTTTTTATAGTAAGAGGATTCAGTAAAAAAGTTTACTATAGTTGAGAGACTATTTGTGTATTTTACTCAAATTTTAATTGATCTAATGGTTGCGACCACATAATCATTTAATCAATTGTCTATATTTCATATAGTAGTATATATCAGTGTGTGACATTCACCATAGAATCATCCTATGTTTTATCTTTACATTTTAATGAATTAGATATTTTTAGCCCCCTTTTCATTTTCTTTCAAACATAGTCGCTTGCTTTTCGATATTTTCTTTGTTTAATCGGCGGCGACACCAGTCTTTATATTGGTTGTCGACTGCTGGTGATTAGTATTTCATTTGTTTTATTCTATTTGTTTTGTTTTTTTTCTTTGCACATTTTGTTGAGCTTTCCTCTGCCTCTATGACATGTTTTCTCTGCCTTTATGGCACATCTCTGCCTTGTAGTATGTTTCTATTGTTATTTTTGCAGGTTTTTGGTATTCATACAATTACACTCATAGCGTTCGTTTCTGATTCATGTTTGTCGGTGGTCACGTAGAGCTTGGTCCCATTTTGGGTTGTTTGCCGATGTAATCTAGAGTGAATCGTTGTTTATTGAGAATAGACGTGAAAGGTGGTTGCCGATTTTGGAGATTTCATCTAGTTCGTGTTTCGACAACTCCCAGGGACCCTTCCTATAATGTACCGTAGAGATTTTCTTTGGTACAAAGAGGAAGTGTCTGTTTGACAGGTGCATCGTTTATTTTTTTTAGTTTTATTATTTTATTATTTTTAAAATCTCTATTAGTTTATGTTCGAATTTTATTTTATTTATCAATAAAGATATTTGGTTAATGTGTCAAAAAATATTTTTTTTTATCAAAAAGGCTTATTACATAAATTGCATCCCGACTTTTTTTTTTAATTTAGTACTTAATGTTCTTTTTGTCATCAGTGCTTTCGCATGTTACTCATATTATCCCCTACATTTAAGAGTTGTTAAAAAAATAAACTAATAAGATTGTATCACGACAACCCCTCTTTGATTAGGTCAAACTCTGTTTGATTTTAATGAAGGGTAAATGTAAAGTTTCTCAAATTTTTTCTCTTGTTCAGTTTAGTCTTTAAAAAGTTTATTTTGTGCATAAAATTTACCTTTATTTATTTCTAAACTTTATAATTTAGTCATATATTTATTATTATAGATAATATTATTTTATTTAAATATTAATATTTAATAAAATAAATAAAATTAAACATTATAGTTATGAAATTATCTCTTTTCTCACATAAAAAAACGTGAACCAATAAACATGTGACATTTTTATTAAATAAAAAATTATAAAATTATAAATAAAAATAAATTGAGATTTTAGGATGTGATCTTTAATAGTGATTTGTTATTTTTTATTATGTTATTTACAGTTAACGAACCCATTATTTTCAGATTGTGTGATTTAATGAATGTAGCATTTTGGAAAGCATATTGCCTAATGGTTGTTGTAATCTTATAGTTTATATGAGTTTCATCCTTATTATTTTGAAAAAATATGTTCAACACAATTTTTGATTATATTAGAGATTTTTATAAATTTTATTGGAAATCAATGCAAAGAAAGAAATTGTAAAAGGATTTTAGTGTGGTTCAACTTTTTCAATGAAGTCTACATTTACTACCTTAACATCCACACCGAAGATGTTAAAAATTTACCAATTTATCTTTCCTTCTAAGATAAAATATATTCAGTATATTTTCCCAAAGATAAATACAAAAAAAAAAAAACTCACAACATAGATTGTTTGGAATAAATGTAAGATCACATACACCTAAGAACACTAGTAAATTAACTACAAATGGATGAACAAGTCTAGTGCTCACAAGAAAGAGTAAAAATAAATACAATGTTTGATTTTTATCACTTGAATGTTTGAATTTGCTCTCTTTTTTGATGTTGTTCTATTGTTTTAAGGTCTATTTTATATGTTCTCTTCATTTCGTAACAAATATAGGGCTTTAGAAGGTGTTTGGAGTCATTGAGAGCCATTAAAATAGAGCATAAATTCACGAGAATAAAACTCCTAGTCGTAACAAAGGATTTATCAGTGGAAAATCAAGAGAGGGTGTAACGCACCAGGTTTAAGCTCTGGAAGTTTGGACCTGGACCCGAGAAAAGTTTGTAAATCGAGTTTTGAGGTTCGGGTTGTCTTTAAATCAAAAGGGTTTCATAAAAGAGTTTTAAGATTAAATTGAATTTTTAAGGATAAATACAAAGAAAATAAACCAAGAAAGGATTTTTGTTAAAAAAGAGTTTTAAAAATAAAAGGGAAATAAAATAGTATATTTCAAAAAAAAAAGGATATCCACTTTTTTCTTCCCTTCCCTTTTCCCTTTTCACGTTAAAAATTTTCTAAGTCTAGCCACCATTCATTTTCACCAATCTTCACCATTTTGAAGGATTCAAAGAGGTAAACAACTTGGTTTTCACTCTTCTCTTCATTTCAATCTTGCTTGCAGCTTTTCCTTTCAAAAAACTTGGTGATTTCTCAAATCTCCTCATTTTGGGCAAAATGGGTTTTTGAAAGGTTTAAGCAAATTTAGTTGAAGCAGTGATTTGGGTGAGTTATAAATCATATTTTGAGTATAAAATAATGTTAAGATGATGGCTTTATCAAGAAATCCAGAAATGAAATAAATGGGTAAATTTTGAGTTAGGGAAATATGGGTTTTTGGGTTGTTTATGGTTCCTAAGGGGTTTGTGGATGTGTGTTGATGATTTTGAAGCTTTTGGGTATGTTTTGGATGCTAAATTGATGAAGTTATGGCTGATTTTTGGTTAGAGTGGAAATGAGAATGGTTTTGGTTAGTTTCGGGTAGAAATCAGGAATGGTTGTTGTCGAATTGTGATAGGGTTGATTTCAGTGGGTTTGATTGTTGAAAAGTGTGTTAACTCCTTGTTTTGATTTGGGTAGAAGCAGTGGATAGATATTTGGGTACTTCGGACGCGATACCCGATGTTGCAGAGGCTTGAAATCGGTGTTTCGGCTATCGTTTGAGTTCTATCGGTGAGTGAAAATGTCTTTGAGAGTTTAGGTTGTGCTCGAAAGGCCAACCTAAGCTCAAGAGTAAGTATTAAATGTTTACATTTTACTTTTCAAGAATTCTATGCTTCAATCTTGTTATGCATTGTTGATACGAGATGAGATGAATGTGTGTATTTGATTAATGAGTGTGGTATTATTATGGTTGGATTATATGATGTTTGAGTATTGACAAATATGAGAGTCTTACCGGGTATAATTGGTCAACCATAGGGTTAGAGTGCAGTAGTAAAATTCGTACGTGGCTCTAGTGATGTAAGATGCCATTGGGGACTAGTACGGTGATGTAAGATGCCACTGGAAGCTTTATTAATAGACCTCGGTAATGTAAGATGCTATCGTGAGTCTTGTTGTTCTTATAGATTCGGTGATGTAAGATGCCATCGAATCCAATTCGCGTATCCGAGTAATTAACCATAGTTGCCAAAATACTCATTGTGCTAAAAGATTGAGTGTTATCATGTTGGTGGTTGAGAGCTATGCTATATTGTTATATATTGATGCATTCCTTGATGTAAGATGCCAAGCATATGTAGGATTGTTGATAATCATGTTGATAGATTTTTGTGCTTGTGGATTTTCGTTTGTGGTTTTGTTTTTCAACTCATAAATGGTTTTATTAAAACTGCATTGTTGTTGTTGTGGTTTTGAGCACCACTAACTAAGATCTTATGCTTACGCGCTCCTTTCCAATAATGCAGATCGTTAGTGATCCAGGAGGCAAAGGAAGGCGAGGGAAAGGTTCTGGTGATCGTAATTTAAGCTCAAGTATGAATTTTGAGTTGTAATAATAAATTAGCAATGGGAATACTTGCTCTTGTGGTTAGGGAGGTTGTTGTAAACTCTCATGTGTTTGATTATGTTGCTAAATGTTTTAAATGATGAAACCATGCTATGTTGAGGCTTGCTTTGGCTTTGGGTTAAATTCCATGTGTTTTAGCTTGTTGGTGTTTTGAGTTAAAGTGTTTCTTTTGAGTTTTAAGTTTGAGATCCATGCTTGTGTGTGTGCATGTTTGAAACCTATTTTTAGGGTGTTTTGCCTCTAGATTGGTTGCTCAATATGTTGCATATTGTAGAACTAATGTTTTGATATAATAATTGAAAAATGTTTTGGACAAAGTTAAAAAGAATTCAAAACCATTTCTAAGTCCAAAGAACTTGAAACTATGTTTATGGGATATTTCAAAAGGGTTTTAAGTGTTTTCAAAGCCAAATTCAACAAAACCATCTAGGCGTTTCGAAACGCCCCTAGGTGTTTCGATACGGGTCTTTACAGTGGCAAAACGTTTCGAAACGGGCTTTAATCTGGGTGAGATTTTTGCATAGCGTTTCGATATGGCCTCTGCCGTTTCGATACACCTATGTGGCATTGACCTCAACGGTCATGAACCCCCAACGGCTATTTCCCAACTACCTTTTAAATACATGGCGTTTTGATACGGGAAAAGCGTTTCGATACGGCTGTTTCGATACGACCAAGGGCGTTTTGATACGGGTGCTGCATCAGACTACAACGACTCTTTCTATTTCAAGAGTGTTTCGAAACGGTGCCGAGCGTTTCCAAACGAAGAGCTGCATTTAAGGTGGGAAATAAAGTCTCCAACGGCTCCAATTCAACCCCAACGGCTAGTAACGACTACAAACTCATTAAGAAGTGTAAAAGGGACCTCCAAGCATCTAGTAATGGTGAATGCTTCAATTGTAATACAACATATGTTCAAAATGTGTCTTAGTGCTTAAGTGTCAATTCTTTGTATAGACAAACACTAGTGAGCCAAAATTGTTATATTTGCTCAAGTGTTTTAGGATTTGGTGAGAGCTTAATAGTGCAAACAAATACCTATTAGAGGGATTTGAGTTTGCTTATTTTTATCTCTTTGTAAAGAGGGTTTGATCAAGGCTTTGGGTAGAAAGCTTGATCGGTTTGTAAGAGTTTTCTCCTAAGCCTAGAAAAGGGGACGAATCAATTGTGGATTGATCAGAAATCCTTATTAGGAAGCTAAGGTAGTGGATGTAGACCTTGGTTAGAAGGTTGAACAACTATAAATCATCTTGTCTTTATTCCTTTTAGCTTCCACACCTCTTAGACCCAAAATTCCACTTCTCCACCACTTGGCGAGCAATAACGGTTGAAGAAATCGAGCACCATAAAATCCTAACAATTGGTACCAGAGCTTGGCTCAATTGAAGAGGATTAACATCCTATTGAGAAGATCCGACAAGCTCGATCATCATTTCACTCAACCGGCTCAATGGCACAATCCATCGACAAACTGCCCTTCTTCGACAGAAGACACTCTGCCCATTGGAAGACAAGGATGAAGTTCTTCATAAAGTCAAAGGACTACAAGCTTTGGGATATAGTAGAAGATGGTTCGTTCGTGCCTCAACAAAGCAAGGCGGATTAGAGTGCCGAAGATCGCAAGAAGATGAAGCTTAATTGCAAAGCCTTGCACATCCTATTTTGTGCTTTTGGCCCCAACATCTATGAGAATATGTCTTCTTGTGAGAGTGCCAAGGAGGTATGAGACAAGTTTGAAGTCACATAAGAAGGAACCGGCGAAGTAAAGGAGACCAAGATCGTGCTCCTCAACCTAGCGTATGAAAACTTCAAGATGGATCCGGAAGAGGACATTGAGAAGATGTTCGATGGGTTCTCCACCATCACCAATGGACTTAAAGGTTATGAAGAAGCCATCCCGGAAGAGAAACTTGTCCGAAAGCTGATCTACTCCCTTCCCGAGTCATGAGACTAAAAAAGGACCGCCATCATCGAAGCCGAGAATCTCAAGACCTTGAATCTTGATGAACTTATGGGGTCACTTCTCACCCACCAAATTATGAAGAAAAACAAAGAAGAGGAGAAGAAGAAGGAAGAGATTAGAGCTATGGGGGAGAAGAAGCTCAAAGGGCTTGGCATCAACACAAATGCCATTGCTCTCAAATCCTCCACATGCCATCATGTAGATTCAAGTGAAGAGGAGGATGAAGAAGAAGATATAGTTCATCTCTTCAAGAAGTGTGCCCCTTTCATGAAGAAAACCTTGAAAGAGCTTGAACGAGAATCCATGAAAAAGAAGAGGGCAAGCACTTCAAGAAATAAAAAGAAGGCATAAGTGGCTACTTGGAGTGATGAGGACTCCACCGATGACGAACAAGCCAACCTTTGCCTTATGGTCATCGAAGAAGATTCAAGGGTAACTTCTAATTCATCTACTTCATGTTCATATTCTTTTGATGAATTACAATATGCTTATGACGATTTGGTTTTAGAGTTTAAAAATCACATTTTGAAAAACAATAAAATGATTTCAAAGTTGAAAATTCAAAATGATTTGATTTCTAAAACAAAACTAGAACTTGAAGCAAAACTCGAAGAGTTTGAACAAAAATGTTTTGATTTACAAATTTTGCTTCAAAAAGTTCAAGAAGAAATAGATTTGATTTCCAAAGAGCTTGAAAAGAAAAATAATTTTGGAAAATCAAACTTTTATGTAAGCCAATCTAGTGCCCCTATATTTGTAAATGGTAAATGTTTTAGAAGTGTTTGGGTCCCAAAAAGACTAACCCCTTTCAACTAAAAAGGATGAAATTGAAAAATGGATTCCTAAGAGGACTAAATTTTGTGCTACTAACGTCTATGGATCCAAAGCCATTTGGATACCAAAAATTACTTGATTGTCTTTTGTTAGGTGTGATGGAGATTGATCAACAAGTCAAACATTGAGGGGGAGCTCCATGCACACAAAGAAAGACACTTGAAGAATGAAGGCTTCACATCCTCCCTTGTGTTCAAGTGTGGTAAAAATCTAGTTGCTTTAGTTGTTCAATTTAATTTATTTTATATTTCAACTAGATTATGACATATGTTGGACTAACATTTTGATGATTCTTTGAGTAAGGGGAGCTATTTTAAAACCAAAATTCTAATTTTTTGTCAACCTTTCAAACCTCCTAAGTTATTTTAAACTTAATGTCTTTTTATATAACAAAAATGGGGAGAGTTTGGTTTGAAAAATTACATTTTCAAATGAATAAGGGGGAGTTTTACTTTACTTTAAATTTTTATCTCTTACTCACATTTTTAAACTTAAAAGGGGAGAATCCCAAACAAATTTTCAAGTTGGTTTTATTATATCAAAAAGGGGGAGATTGTAGAACTAATGTTTTGATATAATAATTGAAAAATGTTTTGGACAAAGTTAAAAAGAATTCAAAACCATTTCTAAGTCCAAACAACTTGAAACTATGTTTATGGGATATTTCAAACGGGCTTTAATCTGGGTGAGATTTTTGCATAGCGTTTCGATATGGCCTCTGTCGTTTCAATACGCCTATGTGGCATTGACTTCAACGGTCATGAACCCCCAACGGCTATTTCCCAACTACCTTTTAAATACATGGCGTTTTGATACGGGACAAGCGTTTCGGTACGACCAAGGGCGTTTTGATACGGGTGCTGCATCAGACTGCAACGACTCTTTCTATTTCAAGAGTTTTTCGAAACGGTGCCGAGCGTTTCAAAACGAAGAGCTACATTTATGGTGGGAAATAAAGTCTCCAACGGCTAGTAACGGCTACAAACTCATTAAGAAGTGTAAAAGGGACCTCCAAGCATCTAGTAATGGTGAATGCTTCAATTGTAATACAACATATGTTCAAAATGTGTCTTAGTGCTTAAGTGTCAATTCTTTGTATAGACAAACACTAGTGAGCCAAAATTGTTAGATTTTCTCAAGTGTTTTAGGATTGGGTGAGAGCTTAATTGTGCAAACAAATACCTATTAGAGGGATTTGAGTTTGCTTATTTTTATCTCTTTGTAAAGAGGGTTTGATCAAGGCTTTGGGTAGAAAGCTTGATCGGTTTGTAAGAGTTTTCTCCTAAGCCTAGAAAAGGGGAGGAATCAATAGTGGATTGATTGGAAATACTTAGTGGGAAGCTAAGGTAGTGGATGTAGACCTTGGTTAGAAGGTTGAACCACTATAAATCATCTTATCTTTATTCATTTTAGCTTACACACCTCTTACACCCAAAATTACACTTCTCCACCACTTGTCGAGCAAGAACGGTTGAAGGAATCGAGCACCATAAAATCCTAACACATGTGGTTTGTGCTCTTTCGGTGTAAGTTTGGGAACATTTGGAGATGCCAAAACAACATTTCAAGACCCATATGTGCTCAGGTGTTTCGAAACACCTGGTATGGTTTCGGAACGACCAGGTCTTTGGGGCACCTGTATCGGAACGGGGGTGGTGTCGTTTCGGTACATTTTGCCTCTGGAGATTCTCGTTTTGAAACCAAGAGGGGCCGTTTCAGAACGACCTAGTTTTGCTTCTTGCTGAGAGCCCGCGTTTCGAAACAGGCAACCCCTCTTCCGAAACAGAGGTAGTTAAAACAGTTAAAAAGTATCTCTGAAGGTTTCCAAATGTTACGTTTTAGTCTCAAATGCTTGTAGGCTTCCTATATGAGTTTATATGTCTCGTTTGAGTTGGCTTTGCCCCTAGTTTGTGTGGTTTTGCAAAATGGTCCTTCATGACTATTTGAGTCCAATTGGACATCCGATCGATGTCCGATTGAGACGTTTTTCTTCCGTTGTGACCCTTAACACCTTAGGATATCTAAAATGCATTTAGACAGGATAAATATTAATCTATGGTTGTGAACTGGAGGAAAATTCTCAGATTTTTCTCTAGTTATCCCCATGTAAATTTCCTGATTTGGTCTTGCTACTAGAACGGGTCGAGGGGGTTACATTTGATAGTATTAGAGCCTCGATTATGAGGTTCTCCTGGAAGGTAAGTCAGGTAAGTTGATTATGTGCATGTCTGCCTGTTTTGCATGGTGTTTTTGAGCATGACTTACTGTTTCTGCTGATGTTTGATGGTTAGTTAAGCATTCCTATTGTTAGGTATTATTATTATGGAAAAGTGGTTTTGATTTAAAAGAGCTTAAACACACGGATCCTTACCTTTGCTGGCCTAATGTCCTTTTCTCGTGTTCTATGTTTGTTATTTTAGATTGTTTTATTATTATGGTGAGACCGAGAGGACGGCCTAGAGAGGGTGACCAGGCACCCATGGATGTGCCTCCTGCTCCTCATGCTCCAGATGGTAATGGGGCAGATGTTAGAGGTAATAGGCCACAGGTTGGCCAGGGTCAGACTGGTGTGGACATGACCAGTTACTTCAGACTTTAGCCGGAGCTTTTCAGACGATTGTTGCTGGTCTCTATGCTGTAACACCAACTCAGGGTGCGGGGACATGTTTTCCCCTCAAGCAACTTCGTAGCTTAGGCGAATTCGTGTTTCATGGTATGTCTCTCGAGGTTTCAGAGGCATGGCTTAAGAGTACTACACGTATCTTGGGTTAGATAGAGTGCTCAGACACTCGTAAGTTGGGTTGTATTGTCTCGTTTCTTCAGGTAGATGCATATAGTTGGTGGACCACAGTTATCTCAGGTATGCCTGAGGCCAATGTTACTTGGGAATTCTTCCGTAGCGCGTTCTGAAAGAAATACCTTGGTGCTCGCTATCAAGATGAGAAGAAGAGAGAATTCATGGCTTTAGTGCAAGGCAGTATGTCCGTATCCGAGAATGCGGTATAGTTTGTGCGCTTGAGTCAGTATGCTTTAGAGTTTGTTCCCACTTAGAGGGAAAGGTGTGAACGGTTCCGTTACGGGTTGATTATAGAGGTGAAGACCTACATGCTTGCTTCTGATTACACCGAGTTTGATGTCTTGGTCTCTAGGGCCAAGGACATTGATCAAAGTCTAAGTTTGCATGCTCGTTCAGGTGGATCCAGTTCAGGGAAAAGGTCTGCCGAATGGAAGCGAGACCATAACAAGAGGCACAAGGATAAAAGGCGCCAACCAGACTTTAAGCGATAATGTGGTAACATGGGACGAGGCCATCAGGGTTGAGGTTTTATTGCTCGCACACCCGAGTGTGCTAGAGGAATCATTTTGGAGAGTGTTGGGGAACCTTTCGTGCTTGTTGGAACTGTGGATCTCAGGCGCATTAGAGGCGTGAGTGTCCCCATTCGGCTAGGGATGTTCAGGCACCAGCTAGAGCTGTTGAGAATCAAAGAGGTTGTGGGCGCGGTCGAGGTAACTTCTAGACTAGGAATGATGGTCAGAGAAATGTGGCTCATGTTGTCGCAGTACAGCCCGATGGAGGTGGACCGACTAGAGTATACGCACAACGTGAGGCTGGGAATGACACAAATGTGATCGCAGGTAATTTTGTGTTACAGTCCTTATCTTTGCTTTCATTGATTGATTCTGGCTTGACACATTCGTATATTTTGGGTGAGCATGCAAGATCATTAGGATTGCCTTTTGAGTTGTTAGATATAGGTATGAATGATACAAGTTCTTTTGGCGAGACAATTTTAGTTAAGAAAGTGTTCAGAAGATATCCTTTGATGGTTTAGGGCCGCATGTGTGAAACCTATGTTTGATTTTGATATAATTAAATCTTTAAGGATCAATTTGAAAAACTTAAAATTGTTTTATAAGTCTCTTAACAAGTTTTAAATCACCAACACTTTTAAAACTGATTTGAAAAACTCAAACTCAAAATATTTTCTAAGTGTTCCAAGGCCAAACTATTAAAAACCGTCCAGGTGTATCGATACGCTTCCAGCCGTATCGATACCTTTTTTACAAAGTTGGCCACTGTCGGAACTCGTTTCGATACGCACTTAACCGTATCGAAACACCGTATCGAAACAGATCCAATCTGTATCGATACGCTTCTTTGTAAAAGTCTAAAAGAGTTTGAATGGCGTATCGATACGACTTCACCTGTATCGATACGGTTTTAACGAATTTTTAAATTCAAGTCGTTTTAAATATTTCAACCGTTGGTATCAGTTGTTAGGTAACCAAATTTTAAATGGGTAGTTAACCCGTATCGATACGGTAAACCCTCGTATCGAAACGGATATCGACAGTGAGCTATGTCGAGAAAAAGGTATCGATACGGTCTTAGCCGTTTCGATACCCCGTATCGATACGCATACGTGCGTTTCGATACCCCCTATTTATTGTTCACAACGACTCTTTCTTTTCTGAGGCAAGTATCGATACGGCTCCCCGAGTACCGATACGGGTAGCTGCAGAAGTGCATTTATGGCGGTGAGAGAGGGTTCCAACGGCTCTATTCAATTCCCCAACCACCCAAACGGCTAGAATTAATAGAGGAGGTATAAATTGAAGCTCTTTGAAGGCCAGCAACAACTATTTCATTAAAGAAAAACATTCAAGCAAAAAATCCAACCTCAAGTGTGCTAACTTTCCAATCTCTTGTAATTCCCAAATTGTGTTGTATCCAATTCTTATTTTATCTTCAAATTTGGGTTGAGTGTTGTACTTCTAGGGCAAATTTGTATTTGAGAGATATACTTCTTGTCCAATTTCTTCTTTGATTATTGGTGAGGGTTTGGTCAAATTTTGGGTAGAAAATTTGACCGATTGTGTAAAGGTTACCTCCTAAGCCTTGAAAAGGGGAAGAACAAATAGTGAATTGTTGAAATCCTTAGTGGTAGCTAAGGTAGTGGATGTAGAGTTCATTTGGAGAACTTGAACCACTCTAAAATCTCTTGTTCTTCTTTTTTAAATTGCCCTTTCACTCCACAAAGATTTTAAATCCCAATTCACCCCCTCTTGATCTTGATCATTCAATCGATCCACTCAACAATTGGTATCAGAGCCTACCTCTTTGAAGGATTCACAACCACAAGAGGAGTTCCTAGGAAGAGTGAGATCAACAAAAAATCAAGCCATGGCTTCTACCTCCGGTTCGGGCATGTACGAGTCTCAATCCACTACAAAGCCTCCCTTCTTCAACGGTGACAACTATTCTTTTTGGAAGAATAAAATGCGTCTCTTCATCAAGTCCAACGACTACTTAGTTTGGGATGTCATTGAAGATGACCCTTATATTGCATTGAAGCAAGATAGTGAAGGCAAGATGGTTTTGAAGAAAAAGGTGGAGATGAGTGAGGAAGAAAGGAGAAAGATTCAAGTAAATGACAAAGCTCTCCACATGTTCTTTTGTTCATTCGGTCCGGACGTCTATTCTAAAGTGTCATCTATTGAGAGTGCCAAAGAAGTGTGGGACACTCTTGAGACTACCTATGAGGGAACCAATGATGTCAAAGAAACTAAGATTGGAATTCTCAATCTTAGTTATGAAAATTTCAAGATGGAGCCCGATGAGACGGTGTCCAAGATGTTTGATCGTTTCTCCACAATAGTCAATGGGCTAAAAGGATTTGGAGAGATCATACCGGAAGACAAGCTTGTCCGGAAGCTACTTTATTCACTTCCCGAATCTTGGGATGGGAAGAGAACCGCCATTATAGAGGCTAAAAATTTGAAGACTCTAAAGCTTGATGAGCTAGTGGGTTCTCTACTCACTCATGAGATTATGAAACAAGGAAGGGAAGAAGAGAAGAAGAAGGAAGAGAAGAGAGTAGAGAAGTTAGAAGTTGAAAAGAAGAAGAAGATGGGAATAGCTCTTAAAGCTTCACTACTTGAGGAAAGCTCTTCTAGTGAGGAGGATGACCTTGAAGAATTGGCTATGATAGCCAAGAAGTTCTCTCAATTCTTGAGGTCCAATCGTGGAAGAAAAATTCAAAGAAAGATAGACTTCAAAGTTAAGAACAAAGAAGAAGAAAGAGATCAAATCATTTGCTTTGAGTGCAATAAACCCGGTCACATACGTTCGGAGTGCCCTCAACTCAAGAATAAGGACTTTGAGAAGAAGAAGAAGCTCAAAGCCAAGCTTGCTACTTGGAGTGATGAGGAGTCATCGGAGGATGACGAACAAGAAGTGGCCAACCTTTGCCTCATGGCACTTGAGGAAGATTCTTCCATGGTAACCTCTAACTCATCATCTTTAGATTTTACATATGATGAATTAAATGATGCATATGATGAGTTACAAGAGGTCTATGATGAATTAGTTGAGAAATATAAAGAGTCTACCATTAGGAATAAGAAAAACATTTTGGAGCTAAATGAGAAAAATGACTCACTCTCTCAAGCTAATTCAAAATTTGAGAAAAAGATATTAGGGTTGAAAGATGAACTTAAATTTTTTCAAGATGAAAATGTTGATCTTAATAATCTTTTATCTCAATGCAATAGTGAACACCAAAAGGTGTTAGATGAGCTTAACAAGCTCAAAGAGTCCTTTAAAAATGTTGGTAGTGTGAAGCATGAAATTGGTGAATCTTCTAAAACAAACCAACTTAAGAAAAGGACTAATAACTACAAACAAGGTAGTCTTCCTAGACATAGAAGGACTAAAAGAATTAGAAGTGTATGGTTTCCTAAGGAACTTGTAATGTCACATCCCAAAAACCGGTCTAGTCGGAATTAAGTTCTGGTGACTGAATATTTTTATCGATTAAATAATTTATTCGATCTTATCTTGAATATTCGGGGTAATTTATCATAGTTTATTATTATTATTATTATTATTATTATTATTATTATTATTAAAAAGGAGGATTATACGGCATACCCACCATATTGCAAATGGAAGTCAAGTCATGAAAGCAATTTGGACTAAAAAAACCAATTAAGGTGGAATTGCCACCATTTGTGGCTAGGATTGATTTGAAGGCTGGCCAAATTAGTTTATAAGGGGGGGGGCAAGGGTATTGAAGCATTCACGGCAGATCAGCCTAATTTAATTAGGTAAAGCATATATAATTGTAATCTAGTGGAAACACCATATAATAATTAATGAATAAAAAAAATATGTAAATTAGGTAAAGCATATATAATTGTAATCTAGTGGAAACACCATTAGAATTAAGATAATGAGTATAATTGAAAGTGGCAACACCATTAGCTTAAAATAATGAGAAAAAAGAAGAAGAAGCAAATTCACTAAATGTGGCCATAAATTAAAGGGTGAATAGGAAATGGAGGGAAGGGTGCCGGCCATGTTTAGTATAAATAGGGGAGGGGGGAATTGAATGGAGCATTGGAAAATTTAGGAAGAAACAAAGGATGCAGTCCAATGTTCGATTGGTAGTCCGATATTTTCGATATAGTAATATCGAATTTCTACCGATGACGGGGTAAGCTCAAATCTCTAGTTAGTTTAAGTTTCGGTATCGAGTTTGATTAATATTTATATATATATATTCGATACTGTCTTATCGATTCTAATTAATTTTTATCATAGTACACGAGGTCGATTCAGAACAACCGTCAAGCCCAAGAAATAAAAATAAAGTACCGGTCTGTCAAGGTGAGTGAAATAGAGTTGAGATTAGAGTCTCAACTACCTTTAATTTGATGTTAGTATATATATATATATTAAAAACATGAAATTGGATTAATTAAAAGTTGGTAAATGATAAGGGTAGAAAGAATAAAGAAATTCGGATTTATAAACTGTCCTGTAGAAAACTGTATTTTGGCCATGTTAGAGTCATTTCTGGAAAACGTGTTCTTCTACAAAGTTGTAGAGGACAAAATTTTACATGGAATAGAGGTATGATTTGCTCAAAAATGTTAAGTATAGATCTCTGAATTGTTGTTAGAAGTTACTGGACTAAAACTGAATAAATCTGGAATCTGCTGTACTAAATTGTAAAATTCGAAAATTATAGGGGCTTAAATAATACCAATAAAATTCTGGAAATTTTTGTTTGATACAGGGGATTCATAAAATGAATGAAATTAAATGGCCAAGCTTGAATTAAGTCTCAATTGGTAAAGTAAATGCATTTAGATCACATGTAGGATTATTAAAGGATTAAAGGGGACTGTTTTATAGAAATTGATAAATTGAGGATTTACATGTCCTATTTTTGAGGTTGCTGGATTATAAAAATAATGTTATAAGATTCATGTAAACGTGGTTAAAAGCTCAAGATTTATGGTGTAGTGAAACATAAGTTATAAATGCACTAAAGTCATAAATTAAGAATAGGCAGATTAAGTTTCTGAAAATGCCTTATGTTCAAGTAATAAACTGTATTGATAGAGAAATGATAAAATTATATGTCATACGTGGTTGTAAAGGTGTGTTTATAAGCTTTCCAGAATGGTAAAGAACTCCTTATTTGGAGTTGTGAGTAAAAAGATATGAATTTTTGAGTAAGTAAAGGTCATAAAAACATGGTAACAGTTTGCCCCTAAATCTGCATCAACAGAGACTTTAGAAATTCATTATAAATTGTATAAGAAGAATTAAAAGTTATAATTTATATGGTTTAAAAGGTTATTCAGTCTAGTTTCGTTTAAAACAAACGAAATCAAATTTTGAGTTATAGAACATTTTATATAAATATTTCTTTGAGGACAATGCAAGCTGCCTAATGTACTAAATGATATATTTCTTTAATGTTTTGGTTAGAAAAAAATGTAGAAATGAAGGAAACCACAAAATTGGAGAATAAGGAAAATGTCTCTAAGCTTGGATCAAGGTGAGTGTAGATGCATTTGTCTCGGGTGACGCGGTGTCATTCCGATCATTGTTTTTATATTCTGTTATGTGAGTGTGGATGCATTTGTCTCGGGTGACGCGGTGTCATTCCGATCATTGTTTTTATATGTGAGTGTGGATGCATTTGTCTCGGGTGACGCGGTGTCATTCCGATCTTTGTTTTTTTGTTCTGATATGTGAGTGTAGTTGCGTCAAGGGATAGGCTCGGTGTCTTCCCGTTGCATTATTTATGATTATGTTTGCATTTGTTAAGGGCTCATGTAGAGCAACTATGTTTGAATGGCAAATTTGGTAAGTGCCTTGCATTACTTTGATATGTTCGAATATGACTATGAAATGCTACATGACATGGAGCTACGGCTCATCTTGTTATTTCATATGATATGATATGAAAATCATGGACTATGTGAATTTGTGTGTATTTATGGACGTTGGATACAATTGGCATGCCATAGGGTTATTCGAGCTCAACATGTAAGGGAGGACTACGGTCCAGGGCTACGGCCTATATGTGGGAGATAAAAGGATGGAAGTGTAAGGGATACATGGAGCTACGGCTCAGGGCTACGGCTCATTTATGATACATGATATGGTGTACAGGGAATCCGCGTATCCAATGGTACCAATATATTATGTGTTTGATACGTATGCTATGTTATGGTCATGATATGATATTATGCTTTGTTATGAATATGAAGTATGCCATGTTATTGCATTATGATCATTTTTGGAAGCATGCTACATGACATAACATGTTCATTCATTGTCATTGGCTACCTCACTTAGACTATGTAAGTCTAATGCATTCATTGCATAACATTTCAGGTTAAGGAAAGTAACAGATCGAGATCGAGATTAGTTGGAAGGTTGGCAAGTCACTACAATTAAGAGTAATGTGTTTTGTCCTTATGAACTCCTAGTATGGTGGCAAAGTAGTTAAAGTAATTATACTAATCTTATGGGCCTACTATTGTGAAATTTTACCTATGTTTTGTATAAGGTGCTAAAGCTATATTAACTATTGAGTTAGTAATAAAATTGACATAATTGATACTAAAATATTGATTAAAGGATTCTAAGATTTTTTGTGAGTTGTTAGGCTCATTTAAATATATAAAGAATTTTAGTAAGATAATTCAAAAAGAAATAGATTTGAATACTTTACAAAATAGTCACTAAACATTACATCGTTTAATCAGATAGGTAAATGACCTCAGTTAGTAATGAGATTTTACGGGCTAATAACTAGTAAGTTTAATTTCAGTATAATATCATGAATTTCAGATAAGGACCCCTAATTTGTAAAAATTACAATTTAGTCCCTAAGTTTGAAAAAGTTTAAAGTTGACCCAAATTTGAGTAAGTTGTTAATACGTTAAGTGTTAAGTCTTAAAAGAGATTAATAAAATAATCCAAAATGATTTTTTTGAACTTTGGATTTATGTCTCCGATCTCCGTATTGTTTTCCGGTAGCGCTCTCCGACGCGGTTCTCTACTAGGCCGGGAAGGGGGTGTTACATGTAAAATCTAATAACATTATTGCTATGTCATCTTGGATCCCTAAAGGAACCAAGGTTTTGGGAGCTAACACTCATGGACCCAAAATGATTTGGGTACCAAAAACAAAAGCTTAATATCTTTGTTTGTAGGGGGAGCATTGCTACAAGACCAAAGCACAAAGTCAAAACTCATGGTACCTTGATAGTGGATGCTCAAGGCATATGACCGGAGACAAGAGTAGATTCATGGATCTAAAGCCAAAAAGTGGAGGAGTGGTGACATTTGGTGACAACTCCAAAGGCCACATTAAAGGTATTGGCTCCATAGGTAATCACTCTACTATTCTCATTGAAAATGTCTTGTATGTCGATGGTCTTAAACACAACTTATTGAGCATAAGTCAATTGTGTGATAAAGGATTTAATGTTTTATTTGATAAAAATGAATGCAAAATTGTAGACATTAAATCTAATAATATTATGCTCATAGGTCATCGCATAGGGAACATATACATGGTGCATCTAGATGACATTCATACATCTCATGCATGCTTAGTAGCACAAAATGAAAATGATGCATGGTTGTGGCATAGAAAACTAGGACATGCTAGTATTAGTGTTTTAGAAAAACTAGTTTCCCTTAATCTAGTTAGAGGTTTACCCAAGATAAAATTTTCAAACGATAAAATTTGTGATGCATGCTCTAAGGGTAAACAACATAAGTCTTCCTTTAAATCCATTAATGATGTTTCTACAAGTAGATGTTTACAACTAATCCATATGGATTTATTTGGGCCAATTAGGACTATGAGCTTGGGTGGTAAGTCTTATGCATTTGTACTTGTTGATGATTTTTCTAGATTTACTTGGGTTCTATTTTTAAGTACTAAAGATGAGGCTTTGGAAAAATTCATCACATTTTCAAAACTAACCCAAAATGATCTTGATCTTAGAATTTCACATATTAGAAGTGATCATGGAACTGAGTTTCAAAATTTAAGGTTTGAAGACTTTTTAAATGAAAATGGTATTAGCCACAATTTTTCGGCTCCTCGAACTCCTCAACAAAATGGGGTAGTTGAGAGGAAAAATAGAACTTTGCAAGAAATGGCTAGAACTATGCTTTGTGAAAACAATTTACCTAAATACTTTTGGGCGGAAGCCACAAACACCGCTTGCTATATTGTCAATCGAGTAATGATTAGGCCAATTTTAAAGAAAACACCTTATGAGATTTTAAAATCTAAAAAGCCTAACATTAGTTATTTTCACCTTTTTGGTTGCAAGTGTTTTGTTTTAAATAATGGAAAAGACAACTTAGGTAAATTTGATGCAAAAAGTGATGAAGCTATTTTCATAGGATATTCTTTAACCTCTAAAGCCTATCGAGTATTTAACAAGAGAACTTTAGTAGTAGAAGAGTCTATACATGTTGTATTCAATGATAACCTCCTTCCAAGGAAGGATTCTTGTGATGATGATGTAGGAATCATAAATTCCTTTGATGGAGGACAAACTTCAAAGGAGGATGAGATTCCAACAACAAAAGAAGAGGACACACAAGATCCTCCTCTTGAAGCCTTGAAGGACATGACTCTTGAGGAAAAGGAAGTGAGCTACCCAAGGGAGTTCAACTATGTCAAAGATGGTGAAATCTTGGGTGATCCATCCAAGGGGGTAACCACTCGATCTTCTCTTAAATTAATGAATCATGTTGCATTTATCTCATGCATAGAGCCTAAGAATATAAAAGAAGCATTGAAAGATGATTTTTGGATTATGGCTATGCAAGAAGAGTTAAATCAATTTGAGAGAAGTAACGTTTGGACATTAGTTGATAGGCCTAGTAATCAATCTACCATAGGAACTAAATGGGTATTTAGGAACAAGCTAGATGAGAGTGGTAACATTGTGAGAAATAAAGCTAGACTTGTAGCACAAGGTTACACTCAAGAAGAGGGAATAGATTTTGATGAAACCTATGCACCCGTAGCTAGAATGGAAGCCATTAGGATGTTGCTTGCATATGCATGTTATCATAATTTCAAGCTTTTTCAAATGGATGTTAAAAGCGCGTTTTTAAATGGTTTTATAAATGAAGAAGTGTATGTGGAACAACCACCGGGTTTTGAAGACTCAAAATTTCCAAATCATGTTTTCAAACTCACTAAAGCTCTTTATGGTTTAAAGCAAGCTCTTAGAGCTTGGTATGAAAGACTTTCAAACTTTTTAATTGAAAAAGGTTTTGAAAAAGGTAAGGTGGACACTACACTTTTTATAAAAATGTATAAAAATGACATCTTGGTAGTTCAAATCTATGTTGATGATATTATTTTTGGTTCTACTAACGAATGTCATTGTCAAGAGTTTACTAAGTTAATGTAAGGTGAATTCGAGATGAGCATGATGGGGGAGCTCTCATTCTTTTTGGGACTCCAAATCAAGCAAAAGAATGATGGCACCTTCATCAATCAAGCAAAGTACATAAAGGATATGCTCAAGAAGTTTGGCTTGGAGAATGCAAAGCCTCAAGCCACACTTATGAGCTCTTCTACAAAGCTTGACAAAGATGAAGGAGGTAAGTGTGTTGACTCTAAGCTTTACTGTTCTATGATTGGATCTTTGCTTTACCTTACCGCAAGTAGACCGGATATCTTGTTTAGTGTTTGCTTGTGTGCTAGGTTTCAAGCTAGTCCTAGAGAGTCTCACCTTGTAGCCGTTAAGAGAATCTTTAGGTACCTTAGAGATACTCCTTGTTTAGGTCTTTGGTACCCTAGAGACTCCACCTTCAACCTTCATGCTTATTCGGATGCGGATTATGGGGGATGCAAAATCGATAGGAAAAGTACTTCGGGAACTTGTCAATTCCTAGGTAGTATGCTCACATCTTGGTTCTCTAAGAAACAAAATAGTGTAGCCTTATCTACCACCGAAGTCGAGTACATATCCTTAGGGAGTTGTTGTGCTCAAGTCCTTTGGATGAAGCAACAACTCTTAGATTATGGTATTAAAGTTGAAACCATACCCCTAAAATGTGACAACACTAGTGCTATATGTTTAACAAAAAATCCCATCCAACACTCTAGAACCAAACACATAGAAATAAGGCATCATTTCATTAGAGATCATGTCCTTAAAGAAGATGTGGTTATAGAGTATGTAGACACATTAAATCAATTAGCGGACATATTTACAAAACCTTTAGACAAAGAGCGTTTTTGGTCCCTTAGGAGAGAGTTAGGTCTAGCCAGCCTATCTTGACCTTTTAGGACCTCTTTTGTGCTTAAAATTGCTTGATCTTGTGAAATTGCATGTTTGTGTGTTGTAACTCTTGAAAATGTCCATGCCTATAGCTAGGGGAGTATGATTCTATTCAAATATGCTTAGAACTGTTCATTCATCATTTGCATTCCTTTAGGAGGTGTTAAAATCGAGCCTATGGTTGTTTTTTTGGCATAAAATGAATTTCTGGGCATAGGGTATCGATACGGCCCTACGCGTATCGATACGAGTACTTCATTAGCTTCCCAGACTTAATTTTCCTTAAACGGGTATCGATACGGTTAAACACGTATCGATACGAGCTTCAATCGTTTCGATACGGATCTCATCCGTTTCGATACGATTCTTCAACGAACATTTTTAAGGGAATTACGATTATACCCCCGTATCGATACACCCTCAGGCGTATCGATACTCGATTGCGCAGACAGCTTTAAATTTGGCATTTAAAGTCTTCAACTTTTACCAAAACTAAAATTCTCAAAACCCTAGAAACCCTAGCTGTTTTAGCCTATAAATAGGCTCTTCCTCCCTCATATTTTCACATCACAACTCAAAAACTTCAAGAGGGTTTCAAAAGCTCTAAGTTTTTCTCTCATCAAATTGGTGCTAGGCTTTTCTTCATTCTTCTCTAATCCCATTCAAGGTAAATCACTTCTTTTTCTCTTATAATTTTTTTTCTTTTGTTCTGTTTTTATATTTGTTTTCTTAACAAATCTTTTTTGTTTTTCAATTTTTTTTCTTTCTTCAAATTTTTTTGTTTTTCAAAATTTCTTCTTCAAAATTTTATTTTGCAAATTTTTTTACCTTGATCTTTGATTTTTCAATGATTTGAATGAAGGAATCTAAATGCATACACTTGTTTTTCTAGTTCATGGCACCCAAGGAATCTAGGAAGAGATCTCGAGTTTCTCAAACCGGTGAATCATCCAATCCCGGAGAGGTTGCACGTCCAACTACACCCAAATCTATGAAAATTCCTTTGAACCCCTGGAGCTCTCATATATTTTCGTCAATTCGAAAACTACAAGATTCGTCCGAAAAGGGTAATATCTATTCCTTTTCTTGATTCGGAGCGTTTCAAATTTGAATATCTTCCTTTGCTTCGACTTTGGAATTTTATGGATTTTATCTCCATTCCCGGTGTTTATTATCGTCTTTTGGTTTTGATTTTTTACACTAATGCCAAATGTCTTGCTAATCGTAATGGGGTTGTTACCGAAGTTAGTTCCTATCTAATGGGCAAGAAAATCCTCCTTGATGTCAAATCTATATGTGAAATTTTCAATTTGGAGGATGAAGGCCTTAATGATGAGAATGCTTTAGGCCACGTTCTCAGTGGTTCCGTCACTGCCCTCAATGCTCAAGATCGGATCCTCCATTTGATGGTTTCTTGGTAGTTTAGGCCCTCCAGAGGAAAGTACTCTACCATCCGTCAAGTGGATGATTTTTGGATCCGTTGCTTCCGTGAGAGAAAGCGTCCAAACCTTGCTCGAATCATGTTTGCGGAAATTGTCTATCTTGTGCAACATTACCACACCTCCCTCGTCACCTCCTTCACCTATGGTACGACCCTAAGCTATTACTTTGTGAAAAAGGAAATTGATTTCTCGTTTGACTTCCTAACTCCCCTCACCGATCCTATTGATGAACGCTCTCTTGCACGGGGTAAGTTCCATTATTTTAATGGAAATTAGTTACGTCTTTCCGAGCTACGACCCGAGGCCGCAGCCGAATTGGAAAATCCTCAAGGTGATCAAGCTCCTCCACCTCCTCCTCAACCTTCCATGGATGCTCTTATGACCTTCCTTAATGAGCAATTCACGGGGTTGCGCACTGATATGGGAAATCGTCTTACCGCACTTGAAACAAGCTTTGGCTCAAGGATGACAACCATGGAGAATCGTCTAATCTCTCTTGAAAGCGGTCATAACTCTTTGAATATTTCCCTCTCCGCTTTCCATGATGAGTGGCGCAATAGCATGAGGAATGATGATCCAATTGTCGATGAAGATGAAGATGATGAAGAAGGCGATGATGATGCCTAGTAGCTTCTCCTTGCATCTCATGCATATCATCTAAGATATTTCTATTTATGCACATTTGTTTCATGTTTTAGGACTAAGTTTGCTTTATTTTAAACCTATGCTTTGATTTTATGTTTTGTTGGATTTTTATGTTGATGTTATGCTTTATCTTTGAACTTAATGATATTTATGTTGCCTATTTATACCTTTGCCTATGCTATGCACTTTACTTTGTCTCAATTTTTTTTGATCTAACAAAAAGAGGGAGAGAAGCTAGCTCACAACTACTTTAAAAATTTTGATTTCAACTTCAAAGTTACCTAGCTTATATTAAGGGGGAGTAAATTTTGCAAAGTTTTTCAAAGTTTCAAAAATTTTAAGTTTTAGTTTTGTTGTATCAAAAAGGGGGAGATTGTGAAACCTATGTTTGATTTGATATAATTAAATCTTTAAGGATCAATTTGAAAAACTTAAAATTGTTTTATAAGTCCCTTAACAAGTTTTAAATCACCAACACTTTAAAACTGATTTGAAAAACTCAAACTCAAAATATTTTCTAAGTGTTCCAAGGCCAAACTATTGAAAACCGTCCAGGTGTATCGATACGCTTCCAGCCGTATCGATACCTTTTTTACAAAGTTGGCCACTGTCGGAACTCGTTTCGATACGCACTTAACCGTATCGAAACACCGTATCGAAACAGATTCAATCTGTATCGATATGCTCCTTTGTAAAAGTCTAAAAGAGTTTGAATGGCGTACCGATACGACTTCACCCGTATCGATACGGTTTTAACGAATTTTTAAATTCAAGTCGTTTTAAATATTTCGACCGTTGGTGTCAGTTGTTAGGTAACCAAATTTTAAATGGGTAGTTGACCCGTATCGATACGGTAAACCCTCGTATCGAAACGGATATCGACAGTGAGCTATGTCGAGAAAAAGGTATCGATACGGTCTTAGCCGTTTCGATACCCCGTATCGATACGCATACGTGCATTTCAATACCCCCTATTTATTGTGCACAACGACTCTTTCTTTTCTGAGGCAGGTATCGATACAGCTCCCCGAGTACTGATACGGGTAGCTGCAGAAGTGCATTTATGGTGGTGAGAGAGGGTTCCAACGGCTCTATTCAATTCCCCAACCACCCAAACGACTAGAATTAATAGATGAGGTATAAATTGAAGCTCTTTGAAGGCCAGTAACAACTATTGCATTAAAGAAAAACATTCAAGCAAAAAATCCAACCTCAAGTGTGCTAAATTTCCAATCTCTTGTAATTCCCAAATTGTGTTGTATCCAATTCTTATTTTATCTTCAAATTTGGGTTGAGTGTTGTACTTCTAGGGACAAATTTGTATTTGAGAGATATACTTCTTGTCCAATTTCTTCTTTGATTATTGGTGAGGGTTTGGTCAAATTTTGGGTAGAAAATTTGACCGGTTGTGTAAAGGTTACCTCCTAAGCCTTGAAAAGGGGAAGAACAAATAGTGAATTGTTGAAATCCTTAGTGGTAGCTAAGGTAGTGGATGCAGAGTTCATTTGGAGAACTTGAACCACTCTAAAATCTCTGTTCTTCTTTTTTAAATTGCCCTTTCACTCCACAAAGATTTTAAATCCCAATTCACCCCCTCTTGGTCTTGATCATTCAATCGATCCACTCAACATCATGTTTCCTGTTGACATGATAGAGTTGCTCTTTTATGGTTTCGATGTAATTCTGGGTATGGATTGGCTGGTGGATAATAGAGCTAGGATAGATTTTGAGACTAAAAGAGTTTTTTTTGAGGCTTCCTGATGATTATGAGGTAGTGGTAGTTGGCGAGAACATTAAGTTATTGTCTAATATTGTTTCAGCTTTAGAGGCTCAGAGGATGATAGATTTTGGTTGTCAAGCTTACTTAGCTTATGTGATGAATCCGAATATGAGTGAAGTTAAACCGCAAGATATCAGAACAATATGTAACTTCTGAAGTGTTTTTCCAAAACAATTGCCTGGTTTGCCTCCATATAGAGATGTTGAGTTTTCTTTTGAGACGTATTCAGATTCTACTCCCGTATTGATTGCTCCGTATAGAATGACACATAAAGAGTTGAAAGAATTGAAGACACAGCTTCAGGAACTGTCAGATAGAGGTTTCATTAGACCTAGTATTTCACCTTGAGGTGCTCTGGTCTTGTTTGTGAAGAAGAAGGATGACAGTATGAGAATGTGCATAGATTATAGGCAGTTGAACAAGGTAACAATGAAGAACAAGTATCCTTTGCCACATATTGATGATTTGCTTGATCAGTTGAGAGGTGCTATAGTGTTTTCGAAAATTGATTTGAGATTGGGTTACTATTAGTTGAAGGTAAAAGATGTGGATATACCGAAGACAACTTTCCTTACACGATATGGGCACTACGAGTTCTTGGTAATGCTTTTCGGTTTGACTAATGCCCCAGCTGCATTTATGGACATGATGAGCAGAATGTTTCACAAGTTTTTGGATATGTTTGTAGTAGTGTTCATAGATGACATTCTAGTGTACTCTAGGATCAAGGAAGAACATGATGAGCATTTGCGATTAGTGCTACAGACTTTGCTTGAAAATTAGTTGTATACCAAGATGAGTAAATGTGAATTTTGGATTAGGGAAGTAGTCTTTCTAGGTCATGTGATCTCAGCCGGTGGGATTAGTGTGGATCCCAAGAAGATAGAAGCAATAATGAGTTGGAAACAACTGAAGTCAGTGACCGAAATCTGTAGTTTTCTAGGTTTGATCGGGTATTATCGATGGTTTGTTGAGGGATTCTCGAAGATTGTTGCACCTTTGACTAAATTGTTACAGAAAAATGTTCCGTATGAGTGAACAGATGCAATGCAACAATCGTTTGAAAAGTTGAAGAAAGCCTTGACAGAAGCTCTTATTTTGATTCAACCTGAACCAGGGAAAGAGTTTGTAATCTTCAATGATGCATCGTACGTAGGTTTAGGTTGTGTGCTTATGCAAGAAGGAAGAGTTGTAGCTTATGCTTCGAGACATTTCAAGGTTCACGAGAAGAATTACCCCACCCATGACATCGAGTTAGCGGTTGTGGTATTTGCTTTGAATATTTGGAGACACCACCTTTATGGTGAGAAATGCACAGTCTACACCGACCACAAGAGTTTGAAATATTTGATGACTCAAAAAGAGTTGAATATTAAACAGCGTAGGTGGTTAGAGCTTCTTAAAAACTATGACCTCACAATAGAGTACCATTCGGGTAAAGCAAATGTAGTGGCCGATGCCTTGAGTAGAAAGGTGGCAATTGAGTTGTGAGCTATGTATGTGAGATTGAGTGTCACAAGATGGCAGTTTGATAGCCGAGCTACATGTTAAACCTTTGTTAGTTCAGTTAATTCGAGAGAAACAGTTGCAAGACAAATCTTTAGCACCTCACGTGCAAGATATAGCCGAGGGTAAACTCACATATTTCTGCTTTAGTGAGAATAGGATCTTATGTTTCAAGAATAGAGTAGTTTTTCTAGAAGATGTCGAGTTGAGACGTACTATTTTGAATGAAGCTCATAACAGTCATTTTGCTATGCATCCGGGTAGTATGAAGGTGTATCGTGGGTTGAAAGATGAGTACTTTTGGATTGGGTTGAAGAAAGATGTGGCCGAGTATGTGAGTAGATGTATGGTTTGCCAGAGTGTTATGGCTCAGCATCAGTTTCCTTCAGGTTTGTTACAGTCATTGAAGATTTTGGAATGGAAGTGAGAACAGATTACTATGGATTTTGTGTCAAGTTTACCGTTGACTCCTTCGAAAAAGAATTCAGTATGGGTAATAGTTGACAGATTCACTAAGTGTGCCCATTTCATACCTGTTCATACTACTTACACCTTAGACATGTTGGTCGAGTTGTATATTAGTGAGATTGTGAGGTTGCATGGTGTACCGAAGTGTATTGTGTCAGACAGAGATTCGAGATTTACAACTAGATTTTGGGAGTGTTTGCATCGTGCCTTGGGGACATGGTTGAACTTCAGTACTTCGTATCACCCACAGTCAGATGGTCAATCGGAGAAAGTTATTCAGGTGTTAGAGGACATTTTGAGGTGTTGTATTATCAACTTTCAGGGTTCATGGGAGAAACATCTACCGCTAGTAGAGTTTGCATACAATAACAATTATCAAGCTAGTATTCAGATGGCACCGTATGAAGCTCTGTATGGTAGGAAATGTAGAACACCTGTTTGTTGGGCCGAAGTCGGACAAAAACTTGTACCCATGTCAGACTTGCTTAAGGGCACTAGCGAGAAGGTAAAACTGATTTGTGATCGCTTAAAGGCAGCTTCAAACAGACAGAAGTCATGCAGATTTGAAGAGGAAAGAGATTAAGTATGCTATCGGTGATAAAGTGTTCTTAAAGGTTTCCCCGTGGAAGAAGGTAATGAGGTTTGGTAAAAAGGGGAAATTAAGTCCGAGAATCATTGGTCCTTACGATGTAGTTGGGAGGATTAGTCCCGTTGCATATAGGTTGAGATTGTCATCCGAGCTTGAGAAGATTCATGATGTGTTCCATGTTTCGATGCTCCGAAAGTATAGATCAGATCCGTCTCATGTTATACCAGTGGAAGAGATTGAATTGAATCCGAATTTTTCGTAAGATGAAGAACCAGTTGAGATTCTTGCTACGGATACTAAGGTTTTGCGTGGGAGGACCCTTGAGTTAGTCAAGGTTTTTTGGAGACATCAGGGTGTGGAAGAAGCCACTTGGGAGAAAAAAGCGGACATGGAAGAGCAATTTCTGTACCTCTTTCAACTAGGTAAATTTCGAGGACGAAATTCCTTAAGTGGGGGAGAGTTGTAACGCCCCGGGTTTAGGGTCTGGGAGTTCGGACCGAGACACGAGAAAGGTTTGTAAATCGAGTTTTGGGGTTCGGGTTGTCTTTAAATCAAAAGGGTTTCATAAAAGAGTTTAAAGATTAAATTGAGTTTTTAAGGATAAATAAAAGAAAATAAGGCAAGAAAGGATTTTTGTTAAAAAGAGAGTTTTAAAAATAAAAGGGAAATAAAATAGTATATTTCAAAAAAAAAGGATATATACTTTCTTCTTCCCTTCCCTTTTCCCTTTTCACGTTAAATTTTTTCTAAGTCTAGCCACCATCCATTTTCACCAATCTTAAACCTTTTGAAGGATTCAAAGAGGTAAACAACTTGGTTTTAACTATTCTCTTCATTTCAATCTTTCTTGTAGCTTTTCCTTTCCAAAACTAAGTGATTTCTCAAATCTCCTCATTTTTGGTAAAATGGGTTTTTGAAGGGTTTAAGCAAATTTAGTTGAAGCAGTGATTTGGGCGAGTTATAAACCATATGTTGAGTATAAAATAATGTTAAGATGATGACTTTATCAATAAATCCCGAAATGAAATAAATGGGTTTGAGTTAGGGAAATATGGGTTTTTGGGTTTTTTATGCTTGGAAATGATTCCTGAGGGGTTTGTCGAAGTGTGTTGATGATTTTGAAGCTTTTGGGTATGTTTTGGATGTTAAATTGATGAAGTTGTGACTAATTTTCGGTTAGAGTGGAAATGAGAATAATTTTGGTTAGTTTCGGGTAGAAATCAGGAATGGTTGTTGTCGAATTGTGATAGGGTTGATTTTAGTGGGTTTGATTGTTGAAAAGTGTGTTAACTCCTTGTTTTGATTTGGGTAGAAGCAACATATAGAGATTTGGGTACTTCGGACGCGATACCCGGCGTTGCGGAGGCTTGAAATCGGTGTTTCGGCTATCGTTTGGGTTCTATCGGTGAGTGGAAATGTCTTTGAGAGTTTAGGTTGTGCTCGAAAGGCCAACCTAAGCTCGAGAGTAAGTATTAAATGTTTACATTTTACTTTTCCGGAATTCTATGCTTCAATCTTGTTATGCATTGTTGATACGAGATGAGATAAATGTGTGTATTTGATTAATGAGTGTGGTATTGTTATGGTTGGATTACATGATGTTTGAGTATTAGCAAATATGAGAGTCTTATCGGGTATAATTGGTCGACCATAGGGTTAGAGTGCACTAGTAAAATTCGAGCGTGGCCCTAGTGATGTAAGATGTTGTTAGAGAGGAGTACGGTGATGTAAGATGCCACCGGAAGCTTTATTAATAGACCTCGGTGATGTAAGATGCCATCGTGAGTCTTGTTGTTCTTATAGATTCGGTGATGTAAGATGTCATCGAATCCAATCCGCGTATCCGAGTAATGTAACCATAGTTGCCAATATACTCCTTGTGCTAAAAGATTGAATGTTATCATGTTGATGGTTGAGAGCTATGCTATGTTGTTATATATTGATCCATTGCTTGATGTAAGATGCCAAGCATATGTAGGATTGTTGATAATCATGCTGATGGATTTTCGTGCTTGTGGATTTTCGTTTGTAGTTTTGTTTTTCAACTCATAAATGGTTTTATTAAAACTGCATTGTTGTTGTTGTGGTTTTGAGCACCACTCACTAAGCTCTTATCCTTACGAACTCCTTTCCAACAATGCAGATCATTAGTGATCCGAGAGGCAAAGGAAGGCGAGGGAAAGGTTCCGGTGATCGTAACTTAAGCTCAAGTATGAATTTTAAGTTGTAATAATAAATTAGCAATGAGAATACTTGCTCTTGTGGTTAGGGAGGTTGTAAACTCTCATGTGTTTGATCATGTTGCTACATGTTTTAAATGATGAAACCATGCTATGTTGAGGTTTGCTTTGGCTTTGGGTTAAATGTCATGTGTTTTAGCTTGTTGGTGTTTTGAGTTAAAGTGTTTCTTTTGAGTTTTAAGTTTGAGATTCATACTTGTGTCTGTGCATGTTTGAAACCTGTTTTTAGGGTGTTTTGCCTCTAGATTGGTTGCTCAATATGTTGCATGTGGTTTGTGCTCTTTCGGGGTAAGTTTGGGAATGTTTGGGGATGCCAAAACGACATTTCGGGGCCCATATGTGCTCAGGTGTTTTTAAACACCTGTATGGTTTCGGAACGACCAGGTCTTTGGGGCACCTGTATCAGAACGGGGGTGGTGCCGTTTCGGTACGTTTTACCTCTGAAGACTCTCGTTTTGAAACGACATAGTTTTGCTTTTTGCTGAGAGCCCACGTTTCAAAACGGGCAACCTCTCTTCCGAAACACAGGTTGTTAAAACGGTTAAAAGGTATCTCTGAATGTTTTTAAATGTCACGTTTTAGTCCCAAATGCTTGTAGGCTTCCTAGATGAGTTTATATGTCTCGTTTGAGTTGGCTTTGCCTCGTGTGCTTGGAATTTGACTAACAAACTATTTGGTAAGGTTAAGATTACCTTTTTGCCCCTGGTTTGTGTGGTTTTGCAAAATGGTCCTTCGTGACTATTTGAGTCCAATTGGACATCCGGTCGATGTCCGATTGAGACGTTGTTTCTTCCACTATGACCCTTAACACCTTAGGATCTCTAAAATGCATTTAGACAAGATAAATCTTAATCTAGGGTTGTTAATCGGGGGAGAATTCTCAGATTTTCTCTGGTTATCCGTGTAACTCTCCTGATTAGGTCTAGCGACTAGACCGGGTCGAGGGGGTTAAAGAGGGTATTGTGGTTCTTCAATGGCTAATTCCTGATTGGCTTCCATTTTTAGAATAGAATAACATTGAATTTGTGATTTTAGGGGATAAATTGAAATAATATTTAAATATTAAAGATTAATTTTTTAGAATTAAGATTATATTATTGTAGTGTATAAAAGTTAAGACCTAAATTTGTCATTATACCAATTTTATAAAGTGTCATGTCATTTGTCATTAAAATTTTAAAGAAAATGGTGACTTTGTTATTTTTGGACTCGAGATTTTTTATAGTAAAAAAACTTGACAAAAAATACCTTAAATCAGGTGCTAATTGGGTAGTTTACCCCGAAATATTTCAAGAAAGAATATTATATTTTGTTTTAAATGTCCCACATCACTGAAGCAAGATCTCATATGGAAGGGGTCGGATTTATTGAAGTACTTGAAATTTCTGCATTCTGATTTCATGATATTTGGATTTTGCCAATTCTAAAAGCTGCCATTGTGTGGAGTTGTGTTCCTTTGCGTGCATTCTATTTTCTACTTAGAAAATTGGGTAAAGTTAGGGGTGTTTTAATTTGAGTATCTGAATTTTTGGGTATTCGAGGTGACGGCTACCAGATTTTTCGATATATTATATTTGACGGCTCGTGTTTCGACATGTGATTGTTAGGTACTCACAAAATCCGGGTACCCATAAAATTGTGTACCAAATACGCGGTTCATATATATTTTTAAATTTTAAAATAAAAAACATATAGAAAACACATAATTTTTAAAAGTACATAATATATAATCCAAACACGAAAATTAGTGGTTTGAAGTTAGTTTTAAGTGAAAAATATTTGAATATATATTAAAGTTTATAACCAAAAGAAGATATTAAAAATATCAATCTCGATCGTGATTTTTTCTTTGAATCTCATATTAATAAATTAATACAAATATTTTTTAAAATTTAGTTTTAGTGTAAAAATATTAATGAACCTAATATATATATATATATATATATATATATATATTAAAAATATCAGGTTGGGTCGGGTATAGAATTACAAAATATTTTCGTCCCATACCCGACCCGACTACGTGGGAAAACTCACAGGCCGAGTATTTTTTTTAGAGAAATACGTGGGTTTTTAAGGTTCGAGTTAACGGGTCAACGAACTTGGTCACCTGGGCTGGGTATTTTGAACACCCCTAGGTAAAGTACTGGCCACTAAATTATCCCGAAAAAATTAAAATGCTCTCCAAACTTTCAAAAGTTACATAATAAACATTAAACTTTAGTTTTTGTTACAAAATGATCCTCTATATTTGCACATTGAATCAATTTGGTCCTATTTTAAAAAATCAATAAATTTAACCTCATTATTTACATATTCTCTCAATTTGGTCTTGCTTTCAATTAGAAATTATTTAATATTTTTTCTTCCAATGATAGGGTGCTTTGGCTCGTTTTCACGGGTTCGGGTTGTCAACTTGTCGACTAAATTTTTAAAATTTGGTTGTCGAATTCATTTAAATATTTTCTAAATTTGTAAATCATATTCACAAGATTATTTAAGATGTTAATTAATTAAAGTAATAAAGTATTAAATGTAAAATTTAGATAGACTCTAATGAAAAGATCTCTATAAATTTTGTATTAATATTTTTTATGAGTTAATATTTAATGCACTTGCTTGCAGTGGAATTTTACCCCACAAACATGTCTATTTTAATTCTAAAAATCAAAAAGTAAATCTTTATCCCTAAAATTTTAAAACTTAAATTCTAACCAATAAATCTTAAACACTAAATTCTAACCATATAACTTAAACCTTAAACACTAAATTAAACTCGCTTATAGTTAGTGTATAAAATATTTCTTTTTTTTTTCTTCTTTTTTTGATCCGAAAAGGGTAAAGATTCATTAAAAAAAAAGGAAACAACAGCCTTGTCCCACGTACAACAAGGGAACCACGTGCATGGCCATACAAACGGGATGTCAGGCACAACAACACAAACCCAAAGGGGAGCAGTCTTGGGGTAAAACCGCAACAACAACATCAAACACCGGCAATCGAAGCCATGAACAAAGGACAACGGGGAAACAAAGACAAGTGTGATCTCTAACATAAGAGTCAACCCTAATCAAAGACAGTGGCAAAAACAAAACACCCTCGTCGTTCGCTAAACTGATTTTGAAGTTCGACCATAACACTCAAGTGAGAGCTCCTTCCGGAGGCAGGCTCCCTCGTCGAAGGGTGAGTGTCTTGTCAACTTGAATGAAAAGACTGAAAAACCAGACCTTGAACTTGGGATGGCTAGGCAACCAAGACCAGCGGCAGACACAACCTTCTGTCTGGAGCTGAGAACAAAGGTCAGAGACGACCAAATATAGATAAGCCTTAGATCAATCGTGGGGGGAGTACACCGGATGATCCCAGGAGAAGGGATTAAGTGATACACCATCTTTCTTCCCTTTCACTCGAAAGAGGTGTAGCCAGAGGGAATCATGATTGGTGCAGATAACCCCTAGGGAATTATCCGCTGGATTAATATTAGTAAAATCGGAATATATTGTACTCTTTGAATGGCCTGGGGAGGGAGTATTTTACTTATCATTTAACTTAAACTTCTCTTCAATGAACAACTTGAACTTTGACCATAACAAGCCAAAGAAGGACGCCAACTCAACGCAGCCTGGTAGCAAAATTAGAAGCAGGTCAACCATTTTCATATGGCCCAAAAAACTGAGAAATTGAGTTAATCAATAAAGGGTCACCTAGACCCGCAATCCAAGGTACGAGAAACCTCGGTGAGTGTATGTATTTCTCGAAACTCGTGTCATCTTCCGAGGTAAGGAAGACGACAAAATAAGGGATTTCTCTTCGAGCCAACAGCGTCCCAAAACCGGTGTCGTGTCCTTGCGGAAAATAACACTAAAACCCTCGCCTTTGTCCTTATCCCTGGTCCGCCGGCTGCCAAAGCTTTTTGAGCTTCGTTTCCCACTTTATCCACCGACAGAAGGCATGAAACCGCAGCAGCACCTTCATCCATGCACAAGAAGCTTGAAGCACTGGCCCCTGGGTCCTCCAGTCGATCATTCAGAGGTTTCGGTGACATGAGAGACCAGAGGCGGACTGCTATGAGTCAGCTCCCACCTTAGACGAAGAGCCTGCAATTGTCACGTTCGGTGCCAAAGACGAGTCTCTTGAGCCCAGCCAACCGGTGTAAGGATACCAAGATGGTCCCTTGTCTCTTTGTGCCCCTTCCGATAGGTCAAACCTGGGCCAGAATTTGAGACCAAACGGCCTAAACAAGCTTCCCTAAACACCCCGCACCAAGTTATTTTTCGTCCCCTTAACCACCGCGTCTAGATCGATTTCGTTGATGGAGACTGACGAAGTCTCTCGGGGGAGATCTCTATGCCTCCGAGACGAATATACAAGCAATAGACCATCATGAACCAAGAGCTGTAAAAGAATAAATGAGTGAGATAGAAGGCCTAGGGAGGAGTTTTCGGAGCAATTGACATTTCTCCAGTCTTTGCTTGCTTTTCTAGTTTTGAGGTTTCTCTTTTTTTCAATTTAACATTGAATCATAATTTTAATATTATAAGGATGATTTAGTAAGGATTGGTTTTAAATAATCTTATATTCGAGCTATATAAGTGTAGCAAGCAATCTCTCAAATAATCTCGTATTCCAAAAATGTCATTTTCAGAGATAATACCCCTAATCCTTGCTTCAGAAATCACCTGAGCTGCCTCTTCATTGACTGCCGGGTTTCTTCATTTATTGGAAAAATAAAAATACGTATCTCATAATTAATTCCCCCAGTTTTTTATTCATACGCCGACAGTGGGCAATTGGGCATTTCCTGTTTTTTCAAAAGGAAAATGCATTTGGGGACAAAGGTGGGGATGATTAAAGGCAGGGCAGCCATTCATATTATGATGTGCGCCTCGTAAACTCTCATCACATGCTTTCTGCCCATGCCTTCCGAATCTGAAATTTATACAAGCTTGATCCTCCGCTTAAGACCTTTATTAAAATTTAAATAAAATTATTAAATAGTTTGACCATTAATTCGATAGACTCCGACACTATTATCTTCTTCTCAAAAAATATAATTGATAAGAAATGTAAGGATACCACTTTTACACTTTTTTCGATCTAGGTTTAATGTTCTCGCCTCTCTCAAGCATTAGAATAAGTATGGAACATGAAGTAAAATGTGTTAACAAGAATTGAAAACCAATTGCCAAGCCCTGTCACCATAACACAGACCCTGCAAATTCGAAAATATACGAAAACCAGAAGCTTCCAAAATGACAAGACAAGGAGTGGGGGAAGCGTTAATGGATGAACAACTGACTGCCTGACTGCCTGACTGCCTGACTGCCTGACTGCCTGACACTGCAGCTCCAAGCTTCATCATTTTACTGATTGGTGTAACTCTAGGCATCGAATTGAGGTACCATACGGATATGGTAGTTGAAATGATGGGGGCCTTCATCAATTCTTCATTGCACTGAAGCTTGATTTGGTGAATGAAAATATGAGTGGGGAGTAAGCAATTCTTAATGAAATGAAAACTAATAACCAAATCAATTAATGAAATATGATTCATATAAACCATGTGAAATTCCACAAGCTCCTATTGATTTGATTTAACCTGGAATTGGAGAAGCAGCCCCAGGCTTGTCATGATTATGACATTTGAAAACCCACAAGGCCAAACCATTTTATGAAAGTAAATTTGTAATCACATGGAAAATAGGATGGTGTTGTTAACAAAATCATGACCATGAAAGCAAATATTTGCAATTTGCAAGTTGCAACAACCACCATCTAACATCATCAATAAGAGATGAAAGGAACTTGTGAGGACCACAAATCCCTGTAATTCTGCTTCAACAATAATTCCGGTTTCTATTTTTCTACTTTAATTGGATTATAACAACATATGGGTAAGAACAGGACGAGGGGAGGCTCCCCATAAACTAATCTATGAGGATTGGAAAAACATCCATTTCCATGACTAAAACAAGAATTAAAGAAAAAAAAGATGTTTGGGGTGAGAGAGGCTTGAACTCTCGACCTCAGGATAACTCAGAAGCTATGAGACCTACGCGCTAACCAACTGCGCCACCACCCCACACTGTTATAAATTTGAAATTGTTTTATTACAATATATTTAAAAGGGGCAAGATGTACCTTTTAAAGGTCCTTTCATCCTTGGGCCAATCAAGTCTTAGTCCACTGAGTTCCTATCTTATTTAAATTCTTCCATTAATGCCATGGTTTTCACAACATATCCATAACCTTTGAATTTGTGTGAAAACCCCATGCTTTCCATTAATTTCGGCAGCTGAGGTCCAATTATTTTCTCCTAACATTGTATCGGCTTTTCAAATTTTATGATTTTTGTAGTCATCATTTTTTATGGAGGTTTTTATTCATCATATTATACTTAAGTTTTTTTAATAGTATAAAAGTTATAAGGTAATATCTCTTCATACATGTTTTGAACTCTTTGACAACGTGCATATAATTTGTAGAATAAACGATTTGAACTTGTGTCTCCTAGGATGAACATAACCCGCTTTAAATATTATAAATTGTTCAATCGAATTATCAAAAATTATTAAATAATTGTGGGTTTTAGACTCATTAGGAGCAAATTTCTCAAAATAGGGATTGTTCAAAAAAGGTTACAAAATAATTGTTGATGGTTAATTTTTTGATGAAAAATTGACGATATAATTTACATATTTTAAATTTAATTATAGTTCTAAAAAAGTAATCCTCAACTGTTAAATGTTATATAAAATAGGATAAACTACATAAATGACCACTATACTATTAGAAAAGTCGCGATTTGACCACCTTAATTTTTTTCCTAAGAAATTAAACCACTAAACTACTTAAATGGTATCAATGTGACCACCAACCGTTAGAGCTCAACGGTATGGTGATGTATCAGTTAAAAAACATATGAATATAATTATACATTTGGTCCTTGCTATTTACACATTCTTTCAATTTAGTCTTAATTTTAATTTAATAAAATTATTTAATTAGATAGTGACACATGTCAACACCTTATTGGAGGACTTTAATTATTTATATTTCATTTAATAAATTTATTTCCCTAACTTAAGCATTAAAGGGTGATTGGCAGCAGCATAACCACTGCACCAAACCTAGCCTTGTGCTTAAATTTACTCAATTAGATATATATGTCTTATTTTTTCTACATTTATTATTTTAATTCTACATATATAATTGTACGCATCAATTTTGTGATGGGGCTACGTTCTGGGTCCAAACCCCAATGGATATCAAAATAATAATAAATGATACAAAAGCCCCAAAAAAATAAAAAATAAAAATATATATATATAAAAAATAAAAAATAAAAAAGGCTGAAAAAACCCTAATCTAATGAAACTCTACTGCACTACCCTTATCCCTATTTCTTTGAGAATGTTCTTGGCAGCCTTGCACGTCACTCACCCAACGGCCCGCTCTTTGCGCCGCACGCCACGAGATCCCGGATTCGTCGGACTTGCAAACGGCTTAGAGAACCGTTCGTATTCTCTTATAAATACTGAGTACACCAAACAACAAGGGAGGAGGAAAACCGGAGATAAGTATTCGAATCTACCAGCATAAAAGAAACAAAGAAAAGTAGTTCGATTGAAATTGGAAAAAGAGATAGAAGTTGAAGCATCTACCTTCGATTGCCGGCACAAGAAGCAGCGGTTGAGAGATCCGAACGGTGAAAAGGTTCGCAGACATTAGTAGACCAACATATTCGAGAATCAACGCAATCCAACGGTGGGATTTTGAAATCGGGAGGTAAAACAAAAAAAATTCAGATCTATTTGAATATATTCGTTTTTTTTAGAAAATTAATACCAGATTTGAGTCCAGGGGAAAGAAAAAATAAAAAAAAGGTATTATTTTTGAAATACTTATCGTCGTCGGAGCTACACCGGTGACGGCAACGGTGTGGGTCGAGAGAGAATAGAAGCAGGGATAAAAGAAAATAGTTCTAATATATTGTTATGGAAATGGAACAAATAAAAAAATTAAAACCCCATTAATTATGGCAGCTCACAGTGCACGAGAAACCGAATATAGTCTGTTCAAAGTGATTTCACTTTTAATTAAATAATTTAAAATCCCATTAATTGTGACAGCTCACGCATTGGAAACCTATATTTTTGGAAGCTGAATCACGCATAAGTTGGCTGATGATTTCACTTTTGTAAGTTTAGGGGTTAATTATGCCCTAGGTCCCTCCTTTACTATAGGTTCTTTATATTTTATGTTTAGTTAGTTTTTTTTTTTATGAACTTCAATATTTAGATTCTTTTAATTAGGTCCTTAATTCTCATAATTAATTAGATGATTAAATAACGAATAATTCACTTAGGTTGTCCTGGTTAATTTTTTTTCTTTCCCTTTTTAAAGTGGACGATTAATTTTTTAATTGGATTTAAAATTGAGTTTAATTATAAATTGGTCTTAAAATTTTGCGAATAATGCGATTTGGTCTTAAAATATGTTCGATTAATAATTCGCTTAATTTGAGATAAATTATGATTTGACTTAAGGTTATGGTCTTCAATCAAAATATTAATTTTCCATTTGTTTTTTTTATATATCATTTTTTAGCATGCTTAGTTTTTTTTAATTTATTCGATTTATTCTCATCGTGTATAATAGTGATATTAACCATATCTTTGAAGCCTTTTAGACAACACAATCCCTTTAGGTACCAATATTGGGCGTTGTGGGGGTGCTATAACCTTCCCCACACGTAACCGACTCCCGAGCCCAACCTGACTATGGTACAGACGCAGACTGGTTCTACAGGTTTTCGGTCATACCCAATCCAAAATGACCGATGACGACTCCAAACAATGACGAGCCTATGAAGGCCCAACCGATTTCGACCCGGACCAAAAACGGCGTCTACAGCTTGGCGACTCCGCTGGGGACCAGTCAAGAGAGTCAGGCCACACAAAAAGGGGTACATGTCGTGTTGTATCATTCCATGAGCTTTCTACCCGAGCTCGGTCCCGTTTAAGTGGGGGCAAAACGCTGCTCCTTTGTGAGGTTAACCTCCGTATGGGATAGTAGTCGCGTCCGAGATGCATATGATCTATAGCTTCGTGAGGGTAACCTCCGTATGGTCATAAGGAAGTGCATCCCCTCGAGTTGAACTTGGTCCTGAGAACCTATAATGGGGGAGGACCAGGGACCTTACTCGCCTTAGCAGGCCTCAGTGAGGACAATTCGAGTACCCTGTCTAGAACCGTAACCCCATATAACAAACCGTAGAAACCCACCCATGTTAGAGCCATGCTGAACTCAAACCTTAAGGTGTCACCCATTGATATATGAACATGTGTTTTGTTTTGTTTTTTTCATATTATGTTTTTTATATTTAATTATTTGTTATATTTGTGCGACACTAATCAAATTTCTTTGGGTTGTTTATTGTTTATGTACACATGCATCATCATCATCATCATCATATGAGGGTGTTGGTTATTAAATTAATCTGATAGACAAACCTTCGTCATGGTCAAAAGAGTTCAATGCTTGTCAGAGAAAAATGATGATGTTCGAAAACGGTCAGAAAACACCAGAGAAGGAGAGGCGATAGTATACTAGCAAGACCAGATGAACAATTCTCAGGATACGTTCACCTTCAGCTTAAGCAGAATGACACTCAAGAATTAGCGGAGATTTGGGGCCAGTGGAAAACTGATCAGAGACAGATGTTGTATGACACAAATGGAAACATAGCATATTTGCTGCAAGTACACGCAAATAAAGGGCTGATACGGGCTATGGCGCAATTTTGGAACCCTTTATACAACTGCTTCACATTCAACGGGGAAGACATGACCCCGGCGATAGAAGATTATGCGGCGCTCCTCCATCTAAGGAAAGTGCATGAGTTCGAAATTTATGTGAAAGGGGCTCAACCTAAGACATACAAAGAGAAGCTTATGACTTTGACTGGGACTAGCATGTCATGAGTGGAAGCCTAGTTTCAAGGTAAAGGAGGAAGCGAAGCCATCGCCTGGGATAGACTTCGGGGATTGATTCATTCTCATCCTGATCCGAGAAAGCAGGTTGATATCTTTGCCTTAGGGATTTATGGCTTGATCATTTTTCCTAAAGTAGCCGGACACATTGAAACGTCAGTGATAGATTTATTTGGGGAACTAGAGTCAGGCCTTAATCCAGTTCCGGCTATCTTGGCGGAGACCTTTCGATCCCTTAATTTCCTCAAGAGGCATGAAGGCGTATATTTTATAGGGTATGCACAGCTCCTTACCGTATGGATGCACAGTCACTTAGGGGCCAAGAGGAAGTTGTCCAGACGCGTACATACTCCACAATATTCACCATTACGGGAGTTCTTAACAGAGGAGACAAAAAAGAAGAAAAAAAACGTCGGGAGAATGGGAATCAATCTTGCGGGACTTGAGGTTGGAGGATATTACTTGGCGGGCTTATTGGTTGGACTAAAATTATATCTTGTACAAGTGTGGTGCCTTTGATTGGGTCCCTCTTCTTGGTCTATGGGGTGCAACTGGATATGCTTCTCTATTGGTATCGAGGCAATATGGGTCATTACAGTTTGTCCCAGCCACGAGGGGATTAAGGTTGTGTGAGTTCGTCTTCAAGGGTGAGAAGTCTAAAAAGCAAATTCTTGAGATAGCCAGAGCTTGGGCTCACCCATATTAAGCTAGGTTTGGGCCTCTAAGGCTTACATCAGATTACCAAATTTGGAGGACGAGGAGGAAAAAATGCAATATCCCACTACCTAGCCAGGGGAATGCTCCAACTTTAGAGGAACGGTTCAGAGAAATGCCTATTGAATCTGATATTGTTAGACAAGAGTGTGAGGAGGAGAAGAAGGCGCTGAATAAAAGGATTGCTGAGCTAGAAGCCAAAAACGAAGAGCTAGACTACAATGCTACATATTTTAAAAATCAATCAAAGGGGTTTAAGAAGCACCTGAGCATTGTGAGTGCAGATTTAAAAGACCTACAATGGGACTATAAGGGACTTCAGGAGAAGATAAGGAACGCCAACTTACACAAAACTCCACTAGAATGGGAGCAAGAAATTCGTGATCTGGAGAACGATACGAAGCGTTGTATGAAGCTATTGAAAACCAAAGAAAATCGAGTGGAAGAACTTACAACTAATTTGCAAGTAGCCCAACGAACAAATACGACAACCCTTAATGATCTCATGGCTAGTTGCGCTCAGAACCAAGAACTGCAAGAACATCTTGCATCTTTGCAAGGGATTCTTCAAATCTACCAACAACAAGACTCGGTGATTGAGCTTGAAAAGGCGCAAGTTGAAAATGCGAATTTGAAGAAGTTGGTAACAGCATTAGAGAGTTCACTACAACAACATAGGGATTTGATAGATGATATGCAAAGGGATTCTAAACTTAGCGAGGAAGAGTGGGGCCTACGACTTCGGTTTGCAAGGGGTGATATCAAGGTGAGAGAAGACTTGATGAGGGAAGCGCTCATTCAGATCCGGAAGACAGCTGAGCACATCACCGATTTGGCCAAGGAAGCAGGGTTGTTGAAGTTTTGGATCAATTCCTCGACACACTTTGCAAATGAATGGAAGAAGTTTTTGGGAAAAGTTGAGAAGTTGGGAGATCAAGCCAAGCCATACCGTTGAGTTTGGTGTTGATTTGTTTTTTTTCTTGTCATTAAAAACGTTGATTGGAGATTTCTTTTTCTTTATGTTTTTTGGGATATTATATTTTATCTGTGGATGTTAGTGGATGCTTTTTTTCTTATTTTGGTGGATGGATTAGATTTTTCTTTTCAGTTATTTAATAAAAGTTTTTTTCTCGGTTTGTGCGAATGTTCTTCTATCCTATTAATTTTCTAACCAACACCTAGTTGCATTCATTCTTGCATTCATCATTACACATTACATTTATACAATGTGTTTCATATGCATTAACATTAAATAAAAACACTAATCCATGGGAGTTCAATAGTAGTGATACTGGAAACGAAGGACGATCAAAGTGACCATCCTCACTACACGCGATTCAAGGCTAGAAAAATGGAAGAGAGGCTCTAGAAGCTAGAAAAATTTCAAGAACAAGTCACTCAGGATGTAAAGGGCTTGAGAGACGACATAGGAAAAAGTCAAGAGACTCTTCTAAGTAAGTTAGAGGATAAGCTGTCACAGTTGTTATCCAAAGCAACAAACGCTGAAAAAGGAAAAACTCACGAAGTTCACGAGGAAGACTCATCATCTTTACCTTTTGGATTAAAAGAAACACATCCTCGGTTTATGTTCTCCGCTGACGGACTAAAATCAAATGTCCATAACCAAACAAATGTTCAAGGCGCTTCTGGTTCAAACATGTGGGCAAGCCCAATCAAACCAGAAATCCCAAATTTTGATGACCCTGATGAGTTGGAAAAATTGAAGAAAGTGCAACCCAAACCTTTTGGTATAAATGATGACAAGTTCAAGTGCTTGGAAGAAAGAATCAAAGCTATGTATGGTACTGATGCCTTCATTAGGACAGATATAATGGAGCTGAGCTTGGTCCCTGATCTAATTTTACCCCCAAAATTCAAAGTGCCAGAATTCGAGAAATTTGATGGCACAAGCTGTCCTAATGCCCACCTTACTATGTTTTACCGTAAAATGACGGGGTACGGGAACGATGATAAGTTGTTAATTCACTACTTTCAGGACAATTTAGCTGGGTCCGCCATGCGGTGGTATAATCAGTTGAATAGGGCCCAAATAAGAACATGGAGGGACTTAGCACGTGCTTTCAAAGAACAATACAAGCATGTCCTGGACATGGTACCTGATCGTTTGACACTCAAAAAAATGGAAAAAAGCACAATGAAACGTTCCGACAATATGCTCAACGTTGGAAGGACATGGCTGCACAAGTCCAACCACCATTACTTGAGAAAGAGACGACGACCCTCTTCATTGATTCTTTGGAGTCAACATACTCTGAGAAGCTTGTTGGTAATACCACTAGAGACTTTGCTGATCTAGTGACAACAGGTGAAGCAATTGAACGTGCTATTAAAAGCGGGAAACTTAGCAATTTTGAGACTTCAAAAAAATCGTATATATAAAAAGAAAGAGAATGAAATTAATGTTGTGGGAGATAATGGGCATCCATACCCCAGATATCAATCGTCACCACAATTTGTGTATCATACGGGATATTCGAAACCCATTACAACCTCTCCAAATCAAGAAAAACAACCGCAAGGGGGGCCCAAGCCACCAAGGACTAATACAGAAAGACAATCTTTCACGCCTATTCCAATTTCTTACAAAGAGTTGTATGCTAAATTATTGGAAGAACGATTGATATCCCCCGTCTTTCTCACACCGTTGCAACCACCATACCCAAAATGGTACGATCCTTCTGCACATTGTGAGTTCCATGCTGGAATCCCTGGTCATACAATCGAAAATTGTCCAGCTCTCAAAAGAAGGGTTCAGAGCTTGATTAATCAAAATATCCTTCAATTCAACACACTAGAGGGGCATAATGTCGCTAATAACCCTCTGCCAACACATGAAGAACCAAAGGTTAACACTGTGATGAGAGGTGGTGAGTTTAAGATTAAGACACGCCTATCGGAAGTGCAATCACCTTTAAAGTGGGTTTAGAAGAAACTGGCAGAAAGAGGATTGGTGAGTTCTAACCGTGGAGCTGTTATGACTAGTAATGGTGATTTCTGTGAATTTCACGATGATGTGGATCATGAGATTCAACATTGTGATGAGTTCAGAAAGATTGTCCAGAAACTGATGGACAATAAAGAAATAGAGTTCTTCGAAAAGAGTCAAGAAGTTAGGGATGTTTTTACTGTGGATGGACAATCGTCCAAAAAGAGTGATGAGGCCAGACGACCTTTTGTGATTAATTGACCTAGAATGCACGAAGAGGAATTAGAGAAGCCTCTACCTCGATTAGTGATTGAGACTCCTTCTCCTTTCCCATACAAGAGTAATCAACAAGTGCCATGGATTTATGGTTGTAACATGACTGTTACAGGGAAAGAGGATTCTGAAATTGCGGCTGTAGGAATTAGTGGAGTTGGGAACTTCACTCGAAGTGGAAGATGTTACTCCCCTAAAATTGCAAAATCGGTGGAGATAAGAGATGTTGAGCAAAAGGGCAAGTTCCCACTGATTGGAGAAAAACTAGAAATTATTGAACCTGTAAAAGAGGAAGAATCACGTGAATTCCTGAAGTTCATCAAACATAGCGAATACAGTATGGTTGAACAATTACACAAAGAACCAGGTCGTATATCTGTGTTATCTTTGTTGCTGAGTTCGGAGCCCCACAGAAATGCTTTGCTAAAAGTGTTGAACCAAACATTTGTCCCAAATGATGTTTCAGTGGATAAGTTGGATAGATTGGTAAATAATCTGCATGCCGATAGTTTCATCTCTTTTAGTGGGGATGAAATTCCTCTTGAAGGTACGGGGTCCGTCAAAGCATTGCACATAACTACCTATTGCAATGGACATATACTACCTCATGTTCTGGTCGACAATGGATCTGCTTTGAATGTCATGCCCATGACCACATTAAATAGGCTTCTAGTGGATAAGGCTCACATGAGACCTTGTCATACAACCGTAAGGGCGTTTGACGGAACTAGGAGAGAAGTCGTGGGGAAGATTGACATCCCACTTTTGATTGGTCCAGCTACGTATAATGTAGAATTTATTGTTATGGACATCACACCTGCTTATAATTGTCTATTGGGACGACCCTGGATTCACGTAGCCGGAGCAGTACCTTCAATGCTTCACCAGAAAGTTAAGTTTGCAATTGACGGGCGCCTTGTAAGCGTTAGCGCTGAAGACGATATCATTGCATCTGCATCAACGGAAACTCCATACATTGGTTTGGATGAAAATGCATTCGAGTGTACATTTCGATCACTCGAATTCGTGAATGCTACTTTTGTTGCTGAGGGAAATAAGATCCCAAAACCCAAACTCTCAAAGAATACTATGATGGGAATACGGCTCATTGTTGGGAAAGGAGCCAAATCAGGAAAAGGACTTGGGAAATATTTGCAAGGGATGCATACGAAGATACAACCATTTCTGAAATATGATCGAAGCGGTGTTGGATTCCAACCAAATCCACGTCAAAAGATGAAGCAAATTTTGAAAATAAGAGCAAATAGAAGGGCCAGACTGATTGGCCAGAATATCAAAAGGGAATTGATGGTATTTCCCCATATTTCTGAAACCTTTGTGTCCGAGGGGACACATTCATTCTGAAAAGGAAATCCTAGTGGTACCTCTAGAGAAGTTCGAAGAACTGATCAAAAATGCTATAGGGGAAGAGGAAGAAATCACAGAAAATCGGTCAAAGATTCGCCCGTGTCCTCCGGGTTGTGTCTTGGATAACTGGACCACTGTTGAACTCCCTATTGTTTTTAAATATTTATCAGAGTAATGCTCGAAACTTGCCCCGCTACTTAAGCCCGAAAGTAGTGGGGATTTATTGTAAGGGCCCCCATTTAGGCATCAGTTTATCAATTCAATAAATGAATGCATTTTCCCTTTCAATCTGGTCTCATTGTTTGTAAATTCTTTTCTTTTGTTCACTTGTCCCATTTCATTAAAACATTCTACACTTCCCTTTCTTGTGCCTTGTATATATATATATTTCCTGTTACACATTTGCAGGCCTTTAGATATCAATTGCAAGAATGACATTGCTTCGAGCTCAAAAGTCAACTTTGAACAGACTATATGCTTAGGAGAGTATGAGTCTGATGACAACTATGAGGAACATGAATTGTCTCCTGATCTACTTAGACTAATTGAGCATGAGAATAAAAAAATTCTTCCTCACCAAGAACCAATGGACACAGTGAACTTGGGAACTCAGGACGACAAGAGAGAGATAAAGATCGATACTTTCATATCTTCATATACAAGAGACAAACTCATCTCCCTACTTTAAGAATTCAAGGATGTGTTTGCCTGGACCTACCAAGATATGCCTGAATTAAATACAGATATTGTAACACACGAACTTCCGTTGAAGCCAGAATGCAAGCTTGTACAACAAAAGCTCAGAAGAATGAAGCCAGAGATGTTACTTCAGATACGAGAGGAAGTAAAGAAACAATATGATGCTGGATTTTTGCAAGTGGTCAAATATCCATAATGGGTAGCTAACATTGTTCCGGTACCAAAGAAAAATGGAAAGGTGCGAATGTGTGTTGACTACCGTGATCTTAATTGTGCTAGTCCTAAGGATAATTTTCCTCTACCACATATAGACACGTTGGTAGACAATACAGCAAAATACCACTTGTTCTCATTTATGGATGGTTTCTCCGGCTATAATCAAATCAAAATGTATCCTGACGACATGGAGAAAACTACGTTTGTAACGGAATGGGGCACATTTTGCTACAAAGTGATGCCTTTCGGTTTGAAAAATGCAGGGGCAACATATCAAAGGGCCATGGTGACATTGTTCCATGACATGATGCATAAAGAAATAGAAGTTTATGTAGATGATATGATCGCCAAGTCTCGAACAGAAGAAGAACACATCACAAATCTCAGAAAACTCTTTGAACGTTTGAGGAAATTTCAATAGAAGCTAAATCCCGCAAAATGAACCTTTGGAGTGGCTTCGGGCAAATTGTTGGGTTTTATCGTTAGCAAGCAAGGTATTGAGGTAGATCCTGATAAAATCAAGGCTATCCAAGAGCTCCCACCTCCACGTACTCAAAAGGAAATTCGAGGCTTCTTAGGACGTTTAAATTATATTTCTCGGTCCATCTCTCAATTAACTGATAAATGTGATCCCATTTTCCGACTCTTAAGGAAGCATAATACAGGCGTATGAGACTCAGCATGTCAGGAGGCCTTTGATAAAATTAAGCAATATTTGTCAAATCCTCCTGTATTAGTTCCTCATGTATCAAGCAAGCCTTTGATTTTGTATCTAGCTATATTTGAGAACTCTATGGGTTGTGTATTGGGCCAACACGATGAAACTGGGAGAAAAGAGCGAGCTATCTACTACCTCAGCAAAAAATTTACCGATTGTGAATCGAGATACTCTTCTATCGAGAAATTATGTTGCACATTAGTCTGGACGGCTCGCAGGCTTCGTCAATACATGCTATACCACACAACATGGTTAATTGCAAAACTAGATCCAATAAAATACATGATGGAATCGCCAGGCTTATCAGGAAGGATGGCTCGATGGCAAATTTTACTTTCTGAATACGATATTGAATACGTAAATCGAAAAGCCATCAAAGGTAGCGCCATTGCGGACATTTTAGCTAGTCGTGCTTCTTCTAAGTATGAACCTTTGAGTTTTGAGTTTCCTGACGAAGACCTAATGTGCTTAACTGCTAGTGAAGAGGAACCAACTGGTAGGAAAACTTGGAAAATGAATTTTGACGGAGCTTCAAACGCATTTGGGCATAGAATAAGGGCAGTTTTAGTGTCTCCCAAAGGGAATCATTATCCATTTACAGGTCGACTGAATTTTGAGTGTACCAATAATATGGCGGAATATGAAGCGTGTATAATGGGAATTCGTGCGGCAATCTGGCGAAAAATAAAGATCCTAAAAGCATATGACGATTCGTCGTTGGTGGTTTATCAACTTCGCGGAGACTGCGAAACTAAAGATGCAAAATTAATTGGGTACCGAAAACTCGTCCTTGAATTAATAAAAGAGTTCGAGGAGATATCTTTCCATTACCTTCCCCGAGAAGATAACCAAATGGCTGATGCATTGGCAACTTTGGCTTCTATGTTTAAAGCAAATAAAGAAGATGATATAATGCCCATACAAATGAGTATTTATGATTCACCCGCTAGTTGTTATACCATCGAAGATGAGGTAGATGATCACCCTTGGTATTACAATATTCTACAATATATCAAGTATCAAAAATATCCTGAGGGGGCAAATGATGTGAATAAAAGAACAATTCGAAGAATGGCTGCATGGTACGTCCTTGACGAAGAAATTCTATACAAAAAAGGGAGCGACTAAACACTGCTCAGATGTGTAGAAAATCATGAGACAAAAAAGATTATTGAGGAAGTTCATGAGGGAATTTGCGGAATTCATGCAAATGGCCTTAGTATGTCTAGGCAGATTATGAGGTTGGGTTATTACTGGGTATCTATGGTAGAATATTGCGTCAAATTCACTCAGAGATGCCATAAATGTCAGATTTATGGAGATAAAATTCATGCGGCATCTTCACCTCTTCATGTTATAACGGCTCCGTGGCCATTTGCAGCGTGGGGCATGGATGTGATCGGACCGATTACGCCAAAAGCATCAAATGGACATCGTTTCATTTTTGTGATGATTGATTATTTTACCAAGTGGGTGGAAGCTGCTTCGTATGCCAATGTAACCAAGTCGACAGTATGCAAGTTCCTAAAAAAGGAAATCATTTGTCGATATGGTCTACCAGACAGAATTATCTCTGACAATGCTTTAAATTTGAACAACAAAATGATGAAGGAAGTGTGTGAGCAGTTTAAGATAAAGCATCATAAATCAGCACCTTATCGCCCAAAAATGAATGGGGCCGTAGAAGCAGCCAATAAAAATATCAAACGAATTGTGGAGAAAATTGCAATAACATATAAGGATTGGCATGAGAAATTACCTTTTGCCTTGCTAGCGTATCGTACATCAGTGCAAACGTCTACGGGGGCAACTCCATATTCTTTAGTTTACGGAACGGAGGCAGTATTATCGATTGAGGTTGAGATTCCATCTCTTCGGGTCTTAATGGAACTTAAGTTGGACGAAGCTAAATGGATTCGAGTTAGATATGACCAGTTGAATATGATAGAAGAAAAAAGATTGAAAGCAATTTGTCATGGGCAGATGTACCAAAAGCGAATGATTCGAGCTCACGATAAGAAAGTCCGACCAAGAACGTTTCGAAAAGAGGATTTGGTTCTAAAAAAGAGGTTGCCTACGCAGAGGGATTTTTGAGGAAAATGGATGCCAAATTAGGAAGGGCCGTTTGTTGTGAAAAAAGCTTTTTCTGGTGGGGCATTAATCCTAACCGAGATGGATGGGAACGAGTTATCCAACCCTGTGAATTCTGATTCGGTGAAGAAATATTATGCTTGAATTCATGACATACCAAGAGGTGAAAACCCGAAAGGGCCCTGTTGGTAAAAAAAGAAAAAGAAAAAAAAGGCCAAGAGGTGAAAACCCGAAAGGGCTCTGTTGGTAAAAAAAGGAAGAGAAAAAGAAAAGTCAAGAGGTAAAAACTCGAAAGGGCCCTGTTGGTAAAAAATAGAGGCGAAAACCCGAAAGAGCGTCTGAGAATCAATAGAAGATTCAAGGGTCAAAAGCTCAAGAATAGTCCAAGTATGATCAAGGGAAAATCTACATGCCTTCAGATATTGTCCAAGATCTCAAACTTTACTGGGCAGAGGTCAAATTCAAAAAGATCCTTGAGCGAAGTAGCAATGAAGTCCTCGTAATTGATATTTAGGGGCATTTTCCTCCTCCTCTTTCTTTTGTTTTTGTTTCCCTTTGACCTTTGTTGTCTTAGACGTTTGATTATCATCTGTCAAGGCTCAGACCATTTTCGTTTAATAATTTTTTTTGGTACCTTGCATTTCCTTGTACTTGTCATTTGGACATTTGCGCATTATTTTGTTAATTGGTAATCTCGTTGCTCTACCTAAGAGGGTTTACAATATATTTTGATGTTCGATGTATTACTCAAAAAGAGATTTTAAGGCTAGAAAATGCTCACGAACACTATTCTTTGATAAATGGAAAGGAATGAATTCAAGAGGCACGATACGAGGCGGACAGAAAAAGTACAAGGATTTTAATCTCAATGAAATTAAATCTAGAACTTAAAATACATTCAATTTCCATGCATTTAGAATAGTAGAGCATTTTGTATGTAAGATAATTACATTAGGAACATGTGCATTTTTTTGTTAGGACAGATTGACAGGAATCGTCTTCAAGATGAAGTGCCATCAATTGCCTTCAAGATGGAGTGCCACCAATTGCCTTCAAGATGAAGTGCCACCAATCGCCTTCAAGATGAAGTGCCGCCACATCGCCTTCAAGATGAAGTGCCGCTATATCCTTTCAAGAAGGAATACTGTTAATCGCCTCGAAAAGAGGAGTGCCATGAGTTGCCTTCAAGATGAATAGTCACTATTCGCCTCCAAGATAGAGTGCCACGATTTACTTCCAAGATGGAGTGTCACGATTCGCCTCCAAGATGGAGTGCTGCCAAAACTCAAAGACGGAGCGTCGTTACCATAAGTTCAAAATTTATAAGACAAAATTGGTGTTTATATTCTTTACTCTATTTCTCTCGTTCAAGCAATGAGCAAAGAGGGGCAGCTGTACGCATCAATTTTGTGATTGGGCTACATTCTGGGTCCAAACCCCAATGTATATCAAATTAATAATAAATGATACAAAAGCTTAAAAAATTAAAAAAATATATATAAAAAATAAAAAAGGCTGAAGAAACCCTAATCTAATGAAACTCTACTGCACTGTCGTTATCCCTATTTCTTTGAGAATGTTCTTGGTAGCCTTGCACGTCACTCACCCAACGGCCCGCTCTTTGCGCCGCACGCTACAAGATCCCAGATTCGTCAGACTTGCAAACGGCTTAGAGAACCGTTCGTATTCTCTTATAAATATCGAGTACACCAAACAACAAGGGAGGAGGAAAACCGGAGATAAGTATTCGAATCTACCAGCATAAAAGAAACAAAGAAAAGCAGTTCGATTGAAATCGGAAAAAGAGATAGAAGTTGAACCATCTACCTTCGATTTCCGGCGCAAGAAGCAGCGGTTGAGAGATCCAAACGGTGAAAAGGTTCGCAGACTTTAGTAGACCAACATGTTCGAGAATCAACGCAATCCAACGGTAGGATTTCGAAATCGGGAGGTAAACCAAAAAAAATTCAGATCTATTTGAATATATTCGTTTTTTGAGAAAATTAATACCGAATTTGAGTTCAGGGGAAAGAAAAAATAAAAAAGGTATTATTTTTGAAATACTTACCGTCGTCGGAGCTACACCGGCGACGGCGGCAGTGTGGGTCGAGAGAGTATAGAAGCACGGATAAAAGAAAATAGTTCTAATATATTGTTATGGCAATGGAACAAATAAAAAAATTAAAACCCCATTAATTATGGCAGCTCACAGTGCACGAGAAACCGAATATAGCTTGTTCAAAGTGATTTCACTTTTAATTAAATAATTTAAAATCCCATTAATTGTGACAGCTCACACATTGGAAACCTATATTTTTGGAAGCTGAATCACGCATAAGTTGGATGATGATTTCACTTTTGTAAGTTTAGGGGTTAATTATGCCCTAGGTCCCTCCTTTACTTTAGGTTCTTTATATTTTAGGTTTAGTTAGTTTCCTTTTTTTATGAACTTCAATATTTAGATTCTTTTAATTAGGTCCTTAATTCTCATAATTAATTAGATGATTAAATAACGAATAATTCACTTAGGTTGTCCTGGTTAATTTTTTTCTTTCCCTTTTTAAAGTGGACGATTAATTTTTTAATTGGATTTAAAATTGAGTTTAATTATAAATTGGTCTTAAAATTTTGCGAATAATGCGATTTGGTCTTAAAATATGTTCGATTAATAATTCGCTTAATTTGAGATAAATTATGATTTGACTTAAGGTTATGGTCTTCAATCAAAATATTAATTTTCCATTTGTTTTTTTATATATCATTTTTTAGCATGCTTAGTTTTTTTTTAATTTATTCGATTTATTCTCATCGTGTATAATAGTGCTATTAACCCTATCTTTGAAGCCTTTTAGACAACACAATCCCTTTATGTACCAATCTTGGGCGTTGTGGGGTGCTATAACCTTCCCCACACGTAACCGACTCCCGAGCCCAACCTGACTCTAGTACAGACGCAGACCGGTTCCACAGGTTTTCGATCATACCCAATCCAAAATGACCGATGACGACTCCAAAAATGACGAGCCTATGAAGGCCCAACCAATTCGACCCGGACCAAAAACGACGTCTACAATAATCATCGAATTAATTTCACATGTATAACCCTAAACCCCAAACCCTAAACACTAATTTCACATATATAATCATCACATTAATTTCATATAAATAACCCTAAATGCTAACCTTAAACTCCAAACCCTAACTGCTAAACTTAAACTCCAAATACTAACCATAAGTGTTTATGGTTTTAGTATTTAGTGTTTGGGATTTAGGGTTCAACATTTAAGATTTAGGGTTATTATGTGAAATTAATTCGATGATCGTGAAATTAGAGTTTAGAGTTTAGGGTTTGGGGTTTTAGTTTTTGGGTTTATGGTTTAGCATTTGGTTTAGGATTTAGGGTTTAGTATTTAGTTTGGGGTTTAACATTTAGTATTATATATGTGAAATTAATTTAGTGTTTGGAGTTTAGCATTTAGGGTTATTTATATAAAATTAATTTGATGATTATATATGTGAAATTACTATTTAGGGTTTGTAGTTTAGGGTTATATATGTGAAATTAATTCGAGGTTTATATATGTTGAATTAAAAGAATAAATGTAAAAAAAATAAGACACACACACACACACACACACACACACACACACACACACATATATATATATATATATATATATATATATATATATAATTGAGTAAATTTAAGTGCAAGGTTGGGTTTGGTGTAGTGGCTATGCCATTGCCAATCACCCTTTGTTGCTTGAGTTTAATTCCCTTGTTAAGCATATTGCTTGAATTCATTTTTTCTCTTCTAAACAATTAAGATCAAATATAAATAATTAAAATCCTCCAATAAGGTGTTGACATGTGTCACTACTTAATTAAATAATTAATTTATTTTATTAATTTAAAATTAAGACTAAATTGATAGAATGTGTAAACAACAATGACCAAATGTGTAATTATACCAATTTTATTTAACAGTCCCGTCAACTTTTCTGTTATTTTTAACGGCTGGTGGTCATATTGATACCATTTAAATAGTTTGGTGGTTTAATTGCTTCAAAAAAGTAAAGTGGTCAAATCGCGATTTTTCAAATAGTATGATGGTCATTTATGTAGTTAACCCAATAAAATATAATCCTTTTAGTAACTCATTCTTAAACATGATCCCACAATTCCATCAACGGCTTTTATCCAAAAACAGATTTGATGAAATCTCTAAGGCGACTGAAATAGGAGACTAAATATGTGAGAGAAAAATAGGGAGAAACCTGATTGCTTCAAACAAATATCTTCTCCTCCGCTGGTATGAGGTTCCATTATTCTCTCATCCAAATTCAAATTTGTTGGTAAACAACTCTCGGCTCCACCAACAACCACACGCGCGCACACATATATAATTAATAAGATTTTTTTTTATCGATTGTGTACTTTTTTAACATTATTTTATCATTTGGAATAAGTATATTTTTATCCATGTTAAAAAAAATGTAGATATTTTAAAAAATAAAGTTTTTTTTCTTTTAATAATATGCATGTTCATCTTATGGTTCATGTTCAGGGTGTGAGGATGGCCCTCCTAACAATGTCGTCTCTAAGGTTTGAACTTGCATCCTCATTTTGGGAGTACAACGTGCCTTACCAATGCACCAAACACTTGTTGGTTAAAAGATAAAGTTTTAAGATATACATTACAATATATTTGTATCTCAGTAATTTATTTTCTAAAAATTATATTTTGTAGAAAATGTAACCCCCTCGATCCGGCCTAGCCGCCAGATCGCATCGAACGGGTTACACGGGGAAAATCGAAGTGAAACCCGTTAAGGCTTTACTCCGATTAACAACCCTAGAAAATTTCTTTTAAAGATTATCTTGTCTAGATGTTTAATTATATCCTATGTGATAGGACACCCAACGGAAACACACACGAATACAAAACATGCGAAACAAGCAATTTAACAAACCCATTTTAACTTAAACAACATGTCGTATCGATACGCTAGAAGACCGTATCGATACGCCTAGACTTGGTCAACTCCCCAAAGTCAACCTAGGGAGACCGTATCGATACGCTAGAAGACCGTATCGATACGCTCTCAACGGTCAAATTCTCAAGGTCAAACAACAAAGATTGTACCGATACACTCAGGACCCATACCGATACGCCAAAATCTCGTCAATTTCTCAGATTTTCAGAGAGCTTTTGACGTATCGATACACCCCCGCGTATCGGTACGCATAGCCTAAAACAAGGTTCAAGGTATGGGACTGTATCGATACAGCCCTTGGGCGTATCGGTACACCCTGACTGCAAACCTTATTTTGGCTGCAAAAGATACAAGGACTCGACTCTAGATGCATTTAACGACCATTCAAGCAACATACAAGCACACATACAACACAAGACAAATATGGATAAACATACAGAACAATTTAAACATTCAACGAAGCAACATACAACAAGATAAGATGTTTAGATGAAACATGCATATAAGGCATTCACCAACATAGCCAAAAGTTAAACTAAAGCATACTTCAACATGGTATAAGGCAAAACAAGCCCAAAACATCTAAACAAACTTGTCTAAGCAAAAGAACATGCCATCAACATCACAAAACACAAAGGTCATATCACATTGCTTAAATACTAATTATCGAAGTCTAAACCATACTTGAGCAAACCAAACACCCTTGGATCCTCCCTTGTTCCCCGAGCTGCTTCGAAAGTCTAAGGGCCTGCATTGTTGGAAAGGATAGCGTAAGCGTTTAAGCTTAGTGAGCGGTGCTCAAAAAGGTAGCTACAACAATGCAATTTTAAAACATAGTTTGCTTGAAAACCAAAACCGTTTCCAAATCATTTCCACATGTTTGAACACACAATGTCATGCTTTTACCTTCACGTGCATTTACCGAATGCAACCACAAGCCATAGGCTTACCATATGCTCATTCTCATATTGACATTCAACGTTTTACTCGGATATGCAGATAGCTTTCTCAAACCCACTAGACACTTCTGGTGGAATCTCACATCACCGTACTTACTCGTCTAGTAAAAATATAATTTCTGGTGGAATCTCACATCACCGTACTCCTCCTTAGTGGAATCTAACATCACTAAGGCCACGCGCGAATTTACCTTGAGTGCACTCTAATCCTACTGATCGATCAATTATATCCGGTAACAGCCAAACACATATCAATATACTCAAACACAACCACAACCATTACCGATGCTTGGACCATTTACCAAGTCCAACTTCCATGTAAGGCATGTACTCACAATGCAAGTATAACATAAGTCTCACATCTCAAGATGCATAACAATGTATTTCAACACATGACCGTCATAGCATGTTCATCTTATATTCAAGAAATCGTAAAACACAATTTAAATGCATAAACCTTTAAAACTTACTCTCGAGCTTGGATTGGCCTTTCAAGCTCAATCCAAACTCCCAAAACACTGCCTTAACCACGCTAAGGCTTTTAAAATCGATCCACTCACCGATGAAACCCAACACAAGCCGAAAATGTCGATCAAGCCTCTAAGTTCCCCGGAATTGAGTCCGAAGCTTCTCCAACGTTTTCCCTTGCTTTTAATCAACCAAAAACAGTGCATTACACATCAGAACATCCACAAAATCACTGCCTCAAATCATATTACAACCCAAGACAAATTTCGCTATATTTCCAAACCAAGAATTAACCCAAACTCTTCATTTTTTGGACTTGGACACAACCCAGCAGTTACTAATCAATTTCATAATCCAAAACATCATTAAACATGTCCAAAACAGCCCCCAAATGTAATCATACCATCAGCCCAACTTTCCTCCCACATAGCTACCTCAAAACTCAAGATTTTCATTTCTAAACTCACCTACTAATACCCATTTCAAGATTTCATTAAAACTTCACCATTTTAACATATGTTAAGCTTAAAAGCAAGTATATAACATATATGAACTTTACAAATTAAGAACTCAACGAAAAACAACAAAGTTTCCATCTTTAATCTAAAACTTGAATACTTGAAACAACTCAAAAATGGGTTTTATGGAAATCTGAGACCATGGAAATGTTGAGGAAGAAGAGGAGAAGTCAAAAACGTTATTACCTTGAAGAAATCACTTGAAATCGTTGAGGAAGATTATAGAACAGTAAAATGGGTTTTGGGGAGGTTTTTGAACGTGAAGTTCAAATGGAGAAGAAGACAGCCTTTTTGTGAAACCTTTTTGGAATTACAAAATACCTTTTTTGCCCCCTTTACCCTTTAAAACTCCTTTTTGGTTTATTAAAATAGTTTGTTTCCAATTTAATTTAACTCAACCCGGTTTAGTTAACCCGATATCTCTCGGCCCTAAACTCGGAGCGTTACAGAAAAAACGACATTGTAGGAATAAACTATTACTAACAAAAAAATTGTTAAATTTATTAATGTGATATATTTTTTTATTAAAATTAATGTCATGTGCATAATATAGATTTAAAACTAGTTAAATATTGAAGTACATAGATAATGCTTAAATATTTAATCAATTCAAATCCATAAATTAGGAAGTTGAATCAGAATTAATTGAATGAATATTTAAATCTAATATTTCCTTATATATATAATTGATTATATATGTATATATAATTTAAATTAATTTAAAAAGTAATAGTTTACATTTAGCAACACTTAATACTTTACATTTATCAACACTTTAAATTAATCAAATCATCAAAATAATAGACTTCCTCAATTACATGTCAGATAAATATCAAGTCAGGTCAACAACAATTCAACAGGTCGGGTTCAAAACAAGTCGGGTCTTTTAACAGGTCAGGTAAAATTAGATATATGTCTATTTAGTCGGGTAATATCGGTTATTTGCCAGTTTCAATTTGGGTTCGGGTTCGTTTTAGTCAAGTGCAGGTCGGGTTTCGGGTCCACAGTAACAGGTTCAATTCGGGTTCGGGTCGTTCTCGGTCGGATGCAGGTCGGGTTTGGTTACTACAACAACATGTCCAACTCGGGTTCGGGTTAACATCAGTCGGTTACAGATCAATTTTGGGTCATCGCATCCTCGGGTCAAACTAGGTTCTGGCTCGAGCAGGTTTTAGTCGAGTTTTCAGGTCGGTTCAGCTTTTTACATCCCTAGTCAAACCCCACTTTTCATCCCTAAAAAAGTTTATTTAAATAGAATGGCTCTACAATGAATGTCATACATCGATATACACTACTAATATGAAATAGGATAAACTACACTATTAGCCACCAAATTATCACTTCTCTTTTATTTTGGTCATCATACATTTTCTTTTTGCAAGAATAGTCTCTAATGATACATTTTTATACTTTGGTCACTGACCATTAAGAATTAACGAAGATAATGATGTGGCATGATATAATAACAATTTTAGTGCCCAAAACTTATACATTCAATAGATTTGATCCTAATTTTTGAAAATAATCCAAAAAATTTAACTCTCAATATTTACGTATTCTATCAATTTTCCCTTAAGGTTTAAAAATTAAAAAAAATGAATTTTATTTTAAAAATTATATAAAAAACCTTTATAAATATTTTTCGTTTAATTAAGTTTCCCCCTCAGAACCTTTGCTTTTCTTATTCTCATTATTTAACCCAACAAAAATGATAGCGACAAAAGCTAGTCTCGCTCGATTTCCGTTGAAGATTAATTGAAGAAAAAAGTGATCCACCTGGTTACCCAACATCTAGTTTCCCACCGTGATTTATAATTTGGTTTCAATCGCTTACCTCTGGTTACGAAGTCATGGATGAAGATGATATATTTTTTTGTAAAATCCGACTTTATATGGGGTTTATAAGTCTGATTTATATTAGGAAAATTCTACAACGGGCGACGAACATTGCTGAACACCATTAACGATGAACACCATTAATTTTTTTTAAAAAAACTAAAAATCACAAGGACTATAATTGTAATTAAAATTTATTTTTTAAAAAATTAAAATTAAAATTAATAAAATTGTTATATTTCTTTTCCCCTTACTCGCTTTCATCCTCGTTTCACAGTTCTTCGTCCCCCATTCTCCTCTGTTACTAGTCATCCACGGCCAACTCAAATCCATTTTCATGGCGGCCGAGTTCCCGCCATCGTCGAACTTGTTCACCCTCCTCAGCTTCAAAATTTCCCAGAACCTTTCTTCATCGGTCTTTGCTCTCCTTTTCACTCTTTCTTTCTTCCTTTTATCCAAAGCCTCTATTTTTCGCCATTTTATTCTAAAAATGATAAGAAACATCAACAGAATTATCGTGTTGTTCAGTTACCAACTCACCGTAAGGTACTGGAAAATGTTTCAAGTGGTAATATTCTACGACAGGCATGGAAGAGGAGAAAATCATGGCAAAGGTAGCCCCAAGAATAGTGGTCCCATGATAAATCCTCCACCTGGGCCGAGTAAACCACCAACAACTCCAGCCATTACTCCAAAAGCACAGTAGGTGACAAGCTGGAGCACCCGAAAATTTGTGCCTTGATCTCCCTTGGATGCAATTATTCTATGTCCTTTATAGAGACTAACTGCCTTGATCCCCCTCAGAAGGGCATCTTTGATCATCTTCTTTGATAATTCTAGCCTCTGTTTTTCACTTTCGTATGCAATTTCTTCCTACTTTTAGTTGCAATTTCAACAGCTTTCTCGATTCTCTTTTTTAGGTTCCATTTTATAAATGGGTTCGGATTCTTATCATCTCCCAATTGGTTTGTTCTGGAATGGAGAAATTCGGTAGGTACATAGCGATTCTGAAGGCTTGTGTTTTAATAAAAAGGAGGACTTTGACATTGGCGGTGTCCGGGAATCTGGTGTTGGCTGCCATTGAAGCTCTGTTTCATTACTGTGTTGTTTCGAGAGCTTATGGTTATGGCCATAGTGGTGATTTTTGTGGGTTTTCGATGGGTTTGGAAGAGGTTTTGATTGCTTACTTGTACTCCATTTTTGTTGTTGTTGATACTGTGGTGAGCTCCATGTTCTTCAAGAACTGCAAATCTGAAGGGAGATATTACTGGATTGAGATTGTTGCAGAAGAAGATGGGAATGCCTGTGTGAAAGTTGAAGAACATTGAAGAATTTCCGTAGATAAAAAGCACCATCAAGTGTTGAATTTTCAATTATGTAAATTCATACAAACAAGCAAGATTCATTTTCTGGGAAAACCTTGAATAGCGGCATGCCTTTGTTAAAGGTATAAATTAATAGGGATTTCGATGAATTATAACTATTTTATAAAATTTAATTTTTATTTTTAAAATAAATTTTAATTACAATTATAGTCCTCGTGATTTTTAATTTTTTTAAAAAAATTAATAGTGTTCATCGTTAGTGGTGTTCAGCAATGTTCCGTCGCACGTGGTAGACTCATCCTTTATATTATGTGATTTGTTCTTTCACATTGATGATTTAAACAATTAAAGGTTTAATTGTTGAGACTGCATCTTATTTATTGTCAATAACGTTTATTTACTTAAATGTTTCCACCCTCTTAGCATTAGTGTTTATTCATTTAGTTATCTTCAATTTTTGGTATATAAAATAATATTTTTAAAAATTCATGTGGTCTGGTATTTTCTCAATATCTACCACAATTTTTTTTTTGTTATGTTTGAATCGAATTTGAGGATTCGAGAGAAAGAGAAAATTAAGATTGAGAATTAGGATCTCATTTATAAAGAACCATAATTTTATGAATATCAATATAATTAGGATTGATAACATTTAAGTTTTGGCTTTTTAAAAATCAAAACTTTAAGGCTTTTAAGAATCTCCAATGAAATAAGATAAAAAAAGTAAAATGAAAAAATATAAAAATATCATAATTAAATTAAGTTTAATTTTTAATATTAGACCACACGTAAATTAAGATTATTTAAATATTTTTATAATCATTTAGAATAAATATATATTTTTTAATTTTAAATCTTAAGGTTGAAATTTAAAAAAAAAAGTTTATTGTTGAGGATGCTACTATGAGTAAACAATTCTTTTTTAAAAAATATGTCATGAGGAATTGAGTATAAATGATCTGATCGGTTGATTTACATGTTGTGCTGCTTGAGTGCTTGAGATGTGAAATTGGCATGTTCAATGGAATTTATAATTAATGGATTGATAATTGATAATATTCGAATAAATTATCATAAAGTTATGAATTGATATTAATTGCATTAGTAAAAAAACTCTAATGACTTTTATAAGCTTTATGAATCGAATAAAGCCTCATAAATTCGTAATTTGCTAATATGGTTTGAGCTCATGATTAGGGTATCAATACGAGTTTCGATTGTACCTGTACACTATTCGATGATATATTGGTATGGGTCGACCCATATCGGTACTCAGGGAAATTTGAGATTCGAGTGAGCTATTTTGGTATCGGTATGCTGTGAGTACACGAAGACCAATACCAGTACTCACTATGCATTCTGCCTGAAAATGCTGATTTTTGCCCAAAAGGCTGAAAAATTGTAATGTTCGTTCCAATAGACCCCTAATGACATGAAATGAGTTATAAAACTGAAAAATCGAAAACTCTCCTTATACTTGAACATAAATCTTAAGGACTCGATAAATGACTTGTGTTACTTATGTTAATAGCAACCATACGGTGGTATGGTTATATGATGATGTTGTGTGCTTTGTGGTCACTTGGTTGATGGGATCTGAATACCCAATGAGAGTGTTGCAACACCATGGTTAGAGATATTAAATGTACATTTCCGACGTTGTGTGGCAATGAGTCTCATTCGAAGGGGATTCCAAGTATAGAGTGTACGTTTCCGATGTTGTGTGGCCCCCAATCTCGCTTAGAGTGTACGTTCCAGATGCTGTGTGGCCTCGAGTCTCACCCCATGTTTGTGGTTTTACTTTGTGTGCTTTTTCCTAAATGATCTGTTGAGATCTCGGGTATGGTTGGGCCTTGTGTGCCATGTATGATGACTTGCATGATTTGAGCATGTGTTTAGGCGACTAGTGGTAGCACCACGTGTTTAACTATCTCTTCATATTGCTCGTACTAGCTTGCATGCTTATGTTTATGATTAACATGAAGTATAATATAGTAGATGTGTACTACTGAGCTTTGTAAGCTCAGTGCTTGGAATCGTTGTTTTCGTGCATAGATTGTTCGTTGGATTGTGGGATCGAGGAACACTATTATAATAAGATTCCAGCAATCAATGATTATCTGAGTACAACACTTGTATTTAGTGGGATGTGTATTCATAGGACCTTACGTGGTCAAGTCTTTAACTCTTACTTGAAATTGCATTGATCATGTCAAATGTTAAAATGTTTTAAATTAAATTGGAGCTCCTTAATAACGTTTTAATCATTTATCTATATTTTCAGCGGTTGATTTTAAATGTTTTTAGAAAGTATTTTGGTTGGGCTAAACCAAGTTTGAGCTCCTTAGTAACGTTTTAATCATTTATTTATATTTTCTTTTATCTCACAAATGAAAAATTATTAAATGAATCCGGCTCACCACGTCTTCTGTGGTCTTAGTTAATAAGGTCTATCCACTTCAAAATAACTACCTAATAACTACTCACTCTTCATTAACATGTAGAAAAGAAGTGATGATTCATCTAAAAAAAATGAGATGGATGAATCTTATTGGCTGAGACCACAGATAATGTGGTGAGCCAGGTCCATCTAATAATATTTTGTTTGTGAGAGAAGAGGAAATCCAGCTCATTATTCTCAAAACAACGATACGATTTTCGCGTGGAAGTAACTACCAGTTCACACCCTTTTCCCAACATCAAATTTGTGAATTTGCTGCCATTACGAGAGGTGGATCTTGACCGTTCAGATTAAGAGTACGTATTTATTTTTAATTTTTTTTTGACATTTTATTTAAAGCTTTCAAACATTTCGAGTTTTAAAAATTTTAAGAGGCGAGTTGATTAAAAATATTTAAAAATTATAAAATATAATTACATTTTTAAAATATTTGAGGAGACAAAATTAAAACTTTTAAATGGGGCTACTAGTGTGAGTAGTGCAGGATCCTGTGGAAATGGGCTTTCCGTATTGAAGGTTACGTGTAATTCAATGTTGCAGGGGCTTACTAGTGTGAGTAGTGCAGGAGTGAATGGAAGATGGTGTTCTGAGAGCGTTATTTTCTGGTTTTAGGATAAAAATGGCACTAGAGTTGTTTGTCAAGGCTGAGTGGGTGGGTAAATATAAGCTGTTCGAAATTGGTGTCATTATGGATTTCAAATCATCTCAATCGTGTCGTTATTTATGGAGATAAACCAGATTGGTGAGTGCCGCAAACAAGCAATATAATGGTTACAAGTTTGGCAAAATATGAGTTATCAAGAACGCTGCCCTTCAAGCCATGGTAGTAGGTGTTCCTTTCACCAATTTTCATTCGGGGCAGGTAACTCAGCATACGAGGTTATTGTTGAGAATGTAAATAGTTAGTTTCAATTTCTAGTTAGTTGTTAAGGGTTGTTAGCAATAGTTAGTTATTATATTGGTAGCTTGTTGATTAATCTCCTTGGCTGACTATATAAAGCCCATTGTAAACTTATTATTGATCAATAAGAATGAATAATTTTTTCAACATGGTATCAGCAGTCCAATTTTGATCCGTTTTTCTGTTGGGCCGTTTCTTTTCTTAGCCTGTTTTGTTTCAGCCTGGTTTTCCGTTTTTTCCCTTTTCTCATTATCATTTCGTATATTCGTTTTTCCCCTTTCTTGATTTTCCGATGGCTACCACGATCAATCTGAATCACGTTCTTTATCTCTATCCATCCGATACTTCCGGTGCTCCGATCGTCTCCGTGCAGCTGACAGGCATCGACAATTACGGCGTCTGGAGCCGTTCGATGCGTCTCGCCCTGCTTGCGAAGAACAAACTAGGGTTTGTTACTGGTGATTGTAAGCGCGATGGATTTGTTGAGACTCTCCGTTCGCAGTGGGATCGCTGTGATGCGGCGGTTATCTCATGGATTCTGAACTCCGTGAGTCGTGATCTTTCTGCTGGCGTTGTTTTTGCGTCGAACGCTGCCCTAATCTGGAAGGACCTTCGCGAGCGCTTTGATAAAATTGACGGTGCTCGCATTTTTTTTTCTTCACCGGGAGGTTGCTACATCCGTCCAAGGTGATCTTTCTGTCTCCTCTTACTTCACCCGTTTAAAGCTTCTGTGGGATGAACTTGCGGTGTTGGTTCCATTTTCGACTTGTGAGTGCCCCGCTTCTGAGGATAATCTGGCGGCTCATCTTCAGCAGCAACTTTTCCAGTTCCTAATGGGTCTCAATGAAACGTTTTCTGCGTTGCGAAGCCAGATCTTGCTCATGAAACCTCTGCCGTCTGTTAACCAGGCCTATTCTATGATTCTTCAGGAAGAATCCCAACGGACACACCTTCATGGACTCTCCTCGGTTTCGTTGTCTTCTGATCCGACGGCCCTTTATGCTTCTGGTGGTGCTAGCTCTCGCCGTCGTTTCACTGGGACGTGTGACCACTGCAAGGTTCGGGGCCACAAGAAGGACCAATGTTATCGTCTGATTGGTTTTCCGGCCGATTTTAAATTCAACAAGAGGAAGGATGCTCAAGTTGCTTTGGTTACTGATGCCCCTGAGGTCTCTGGTTCTTCATCCTCTTATGGTTCTTCTTTGTCCCCTGTATTCACACCATCTCAGTATCAGCAGCTGTTGGAATTGATTAATCGTGCTCCATCTCCTGCTGAGTCTTCTGCAAACCTAGCAGGTGATGTGTCTTGCTCCTCTGCTCGCTCAAGTTCTGTTTGGATTTTAGATACTGGTGCTACGGATCACATGTGTTGTGATTTCATTTTTCTGAATAATCCTCTTTCATGTTCATCTACTTCTCGTTCTGTTTTTTGCCTAATGGAAAGCATGCTGCAATAACTCATACTGGTTCTGTCTCTCTTGCTGATCTGCATTTGTCAAATGTTCTATTCATCCCTGATTTTAAACACAATCTCATTTCTGTTTCAAAATTAACCTCTGAGTTGGGTTGTACTGTGATTTTTTTCCCTGATTTCTGCTTGATTCAGGGACTCTCCAGTGGCAAGATGTTGGGGATTGGTAAACTGTCTGGGGGACTTTACATTTTTATTTCTCCAGCTTCTGTGCCTGGTTTGTCTTTAGCTTTCCCTTCATTTTTTCTTTTTTCTACTGTTCAAAATACTATCTCAACTTGTATGCATTCTGAGCTTAATAAAAGTATGTTGTGGCATGCTCGTTTGGGTCATGCACCCTATAGTACTATATCCAAATTGCCTATTACTGATAATATTTCTGGTAATTCTAATTCTCATTGCCCTGTTTGTCCTCTAGCCAAATAGTCTAGGCTTCCTTTTCCTTTAAGTTCTACTCATACTTCCTTACCTTTTGAGCTTTTACACTTGGATCTTTGGGGTCCATATAGGACATCTACTGTTCATGGTCAAAGATTCTTCCTCACTATAGTTGATGATTTTTCTAGGATGACATGGGTGTTTCTGTTGAGGTTAAAATCTGATACAATTTTGTTCATCAAGACTTTTCTTTCTTATGTTCAAACTCATTTCTCAGCTTCTGTTAAGTTTGTTCGTACAGATAATGGTTCTGAGTTTTTTAACTCCTCTTGTTCTGATTTCTTTCATACTCTTGGTATTGTCCATCAAAGTAGTTGCATCCATACTCCACAGCAAAATGGCATAGCTGAGAGAAAGCACAGGCACCTATTAGAGGTTGCTCGTGCTCTAAAATTTCATGCCAAAATCCCTGTTAAATTTTGGGGATATTGTGTCACTACTGCTTGCTATCTTATAAACCGTCTCCCATCTTCAGTCTTACACTGGAAAACACCCTATGAAATGCTTCATCATCGTCCTCCCTCTCTTTCTCATCTTCGAGTTTTTGGATGCCTTAGCTATGCCACCAATACTAATCCATCTGATAAATTTTCTCCTCGAGCTTTTCCCTCTGTTTTCTTTGGTTATTCTGATGTTCAGAAAGGTTACATCTTGTTTAACTTGGATTCCAAGTCCTTTTTTGTCAGTAGGGATGTTGTCTTTCATGAGGACATCTTTCCTTTTCATTCTGCATCACCTACTGATTCCCCTTGGTTTTTTCCCTCTACTTCTTCTGGTCTTGATGATATCTTTCTTACTCCTGAGTCTCCTCATATCTCAACAGATTCCACTCATGTCTTCTCTGATCCTGTTTCTTCAGTTCCAGTAGATGTTTCAGTTCCTGCAGTTGTTTCTGGTGATTCTGCAGATTCAGTTTTACCTTCTAATCCCCCTGTTCGACGGTCTGTTCGAACAGTTCGACCCCCTCAATGGCTCAATGATTTTGCTTCTGTATGTCATTCTTCTAATATCCAGTATCCTCTTTCCTCTTCTTTATCTTATGATCATCTCCCTTCTTCTACTCGTTCTTTTCTTTCTCATACCTCCATCATTGAACCTAAAACATATTCTGAAGCTAGTCAAAATCCTTTGTGGGTTGAAGCTATGAAAGAGGAAATTCAGGCTCTTGAAATTAATAACACTTGGTCCTTAGTCCCTCTTCCATCTGGTAAGGTTCCCATTGGTTGTAAATGGGTATTTCGAGTTAAGTATAACTCCTCTGGTGCTGTTGAAAGATATAAAGCACGTCTCGTAGCCAAGGGTTACAACCAGAAAGCTGGTGTTGACTACACTGAAACGTTCTCTCCTGTAGCAAAAATGGTTACTGTTAGAACAATTTTGGCTCTTGCTGCTGCTCACTGTTGGCCTCTTTACCAGATGGATGTCTATAATGCGTTTCTTCAGGGTGACTTACAGGAGGAGGTTTATATGGAGTTGCCTCCTGGATTTCGCAGCCAGGGGGAGTCTAGGGTTTGTAGGCTGCGTAAATCCCTCTATGGTTTGAAGCAAGCTTCAAGACAATGGAACATGAAGCTTTGCGAAGCATTGTTGAATGCTGGTTACTATCAAAGTAGGTCGGATTATTCTATCTTTACTAAAAGGAAAGGAGATGCAATGGTGATAATGTTGATATATGTAGACGACCTACTTATTACTGGAAATGATAGCAGTTTAATTTCAGAATTGAAGTTGTTATTGAATCAAAGTTTTAGAATGAAGGACCTAGGGGATTTAAAGTTTTTCTTGGGATTTGAAGTGATGAGGTCCAAGGAAGGTATCTTGCTGAATCAAAGGAAATATGCAATGGAGTTGATTGAAGATTTGGGTCTTGGTGGTTCTAAGCCAGCATCCACTCCTTTGGAGCAGAATGTGAAGTTCACTACAGCAGTTTATGACAAGGAACTTGAGCTTAATGTTGAAGACAAACTCTTAGAAGATGTCACCATTTTTCAGAGATTAATTGGAAGACTCATTTATCTCACTCACACTAGGCCAGACATAATGTTTGCTGTGCAGAACTTGAGTCAGTTCATGCATCAACCGAAGGAGTCTCATATGTTAGCTGCATTGAGAATTGTAAAGTATATTAAAAAGAACTCTAGTCAAGGGTTGCTGTTTGAAGCATCAAATGAAAAGCAGATCACAGCTTACTGTGATTCAGATTGGGCATCATGCCCAATATCAAGAAAATCAGTAACAGGATACTGCATCAAGATTGGAAAATCTTTAGTTTCCTAGAAGTCGAAAAAACAGAGCACGATAGCTAGATCTTCAGCAGAAGCCGAATATCGAAGCATGGCTGTTGTGGTGTCTGAAGTAATCTGGTTAACTGGGTTTCTGAAGGAACTTGAAATGTATAAATCTGATCCAGTGAAACTTTTTTGTGATAACAAAGCAGCACTTCAGATTGCAACCAATCCAGTATTTCATGAGAGAACGAAGCACATTGAAATAGATCTTCATTTCGTAAGAGAAAAGATACAACTGGGGTTAATTCAAACACATCACATTTCATCTTCAGAGCAGCTAGCAGACATTATGACAAAGGCTCTTGGAATACAACAACATGAGTACCTTCTAAGCAAGTTGGGAGTTAAAGACATGTTTCAACTACCAACTTGAGGGGGAGTGTTGAGAATGTAAATAGTTAGTTTCAATTTCTAGTTAGTTGTTAAGGGTTGTTAGCAATAGTTAGTTATTCTGTTGGTAGCTTGTTGATTAATCTCCTTGGCTGACTATATAAAGCCCATTGTAAACTTATTATTGATCAATAAGAATGAATAATTTTTTCAACAGTTATTTCGTCTTTTGTCATTACGTAGTTTGCAATCCTCTTTTGCCAGTGCTACCCCATTTTTATTGCATGTCAAGGGAATGTATTAGTCATTAAACCAAAAGTGTAGGGCACATGGTATGGTGTATACCTCAAACATGTGAATGATAATTGCCATGTCCCAAATAATGGATGGCTAGAAAATCATGGCAGGGGAGCATAATAGTGACTCCATGTGGTTTTAGTATCACTCACCATGCAATCCACGCCCACTGTTTTCACCATTTCTTCTATTCCTATATGGACTTCAATTGGTGTTTTAATCATTTTTAACTACAAAGTTAATATGATCACTCTGATTATTCACTACAGGAGTAACCCTCACTGTAATTGTTGCATGGCAGTTGGATTTCAAAACTTACAGTGCCCCCAGTCCAATGCAGATGTTCAAAGACTTAACATACAAGCTAGGCAGAAGAGGGCCCCTGTTTCTCAATGAAACATCACTTCCATGGCATTTTGTCTGCAACTATGATAACACACACAAAAACACACTCTTTTAACTTAGATTCAGTTGTTTCTCATTACATTGATTTTTCAATCACATGCATACATGCATACATGCATACATACATACATGCATACATGCATACATGTTCATTACACTTCATGGTTTCTTTGCATGGTGTTAATGTCCAAGAAATCTAAGGAAGAAGATTTGGTTTATAACACTTCAATGACAGACCCTCCTTTGCAGTTTGCACGATGGCGTGGTTCAACAAACATATGTGGATCATTTTGGTTTAAGTTTAGGGGTTTAGAATTTAGAGATTGTGGTTAGAATTTAAGGTTAGAGTTAAAATTTAAAGTTTAGAGATTATGGTTTAAGTTTTAGGATAATATGTTAGGAATTTATGATTTAAGCTACAATTACTAAATTCTAACCGGTCATTAAATTCCAAACACATAAACCAAAACACATAAATCAAGAATCCTAAATCGGATCTCTAAACCCTAAAACCAATACACTCGTGGAAACAAAAAAAATTCTACTACGGTACAATTATCTATTAATAAATGCTAGGAATGTTTAGATTTACGTAAAGATGAGAAGAAAAAAAATGTAAAAAGGGGTTTTCAGAAGTCATAGTCCCCAAGTAGAAATAGAAACAATTGATTCCTGCAAGGAATTAAGAAAATCAAATAGCCAAGGAGCATGGTGTGGTGAGAGTAAACCAGACTATATAATACATTGCCATAGAATTTGAACCATCTGCTGTACAATTCTTGCTAAAGTCAGAAGCCATGGGGCCACAGGATTTAAGGTATTTTCCTTCCCATCCCAAGAGTAGATAAGCATAAAAAGCAGCACATATTTATGAGTCCCTTCAACTATTGTTGTTTTCATTCAACAGCATTATTCTCTCTTCTTTTTTCCAATTTTTTCTGTTATCAGAGACTTTAATTCTCATCATCAATTGGCCTGGGAATCCAATTATAAAACCTCCCAAACTTCAATAAAATAAAAAGCAGCAGATATTCTCTTTTCTTTGTACTATAATACTATTCTCTTCCTCATGGAACCTTCAGATATTGAGCCACTTGATCTCTTTCCAGGCGCAATGCAGGAGTCGCCCGAGCTCGTACCCTTGCTGAGCTGCTTTATTGGCTCAACATTAAATGATGAAAACCCTAAAGCATGCAGTGAAGAAGACAAAGAGGATGTGACTGTGGCCTTGCATATCGGCCTCCCTGATACCAGCAGCAGCAAGGACAATGTTGCGGAAGGAGGTGCTAAACAGTATTGGATCCCAACTCCTGAACAAATCCTCATTGGCTTCACAATATTTTCTTGCCACGTCTGCTTTAAGACCTTCAACCGTTACAATAATCTTCAGGTGCAATTACTCTCTCTCTCTCTCTCTATATATATAGATATATGCATGTTATTGTTACGTCTGCATATTTGACTGGTGGTCATGATTTGAATAGCAGATGCATATGTGGGGACATGGTTCACAGTATCGTAAAGGGCCAGAGTCACTCAAAGGAACTCAACCGCAAGCCATGGTAGGGATTCCATGCTACTGCTGCGCAGAAGGGTGCAAGAACAACATACAACACCCGAGGGCGAAGCCGCTAAAAGATTTCAGGACCTTGCAAACACATTATAAGAGGAAACATGGGCTGCTGAAACCCTTTATGTGCCGCAACTGTGTGAAGTTCTTGGCAGTGAAAGGTGACTGGAGAACCCATGAGAAAAACTGTGGAAGGCGTTGGCTTTGTGTTTGCGGCTCTGATTTCCAGCACAAGGGATCGCTCAAAGACCACATCAAGGCTTTTGGGTCTGCTCACGCTCCTTTTCCTCCTTCATTTGATGGGGTTGAACTACTTGAGGAGACTGCTTCTTCCCTACATGCCTGAAATCCTCAACATTTTTCGGTACCCTTACATATGCCCCCACGCTCAAAATTAACTTTAGGGTTTAGGATTTTAGGTTAAGAGTTGTGGTTAGGGTTTAGAGAATTTAGGCTAGGGTGTAATTTTTAGGGTATAAGGTGTAGGGTTTAGGATTTAGAATTTAGGGTTAGGACTTAGAATTTAATTTTATAGTGTTTTTTAGTGTTAGAGCATATATAAGGGCACCGAAAAAGGGCAGACGAATTTTATCAGTCTGAAATAATATTTCCCTCATTTTCTTACTCTAGTAAAATATTATTCCTTCAGTCTCAATTATTTTGTCACTAGTTGATTTTTCCTTAAAATAATTTAAATAATAAATTTATTCTAAAAAAAATTGACTTTTATTTTTGTTGGGAAACTAAAAGAGGATATATATAAAAGAAAATTGGTCCTATAAAAGTCTTAGTTTTCCAAAATGACAATTTGAATGAACAAAAATTCTATATCACTTTTCAGTGCCCTATCTATGTCTAACACTAAAAAGTTAATTTGTAAGCCCTAAATCTTAAACCCTAAAAAATAAACCATTCACCCTAACCCTAAACTTTAAATCTTATTTTTTTAATGTTGGAGCATAAATAAATGTACCGAAAAGGGCATAAGATTTATGTTCATTTGAATGATATACTTTTAAAACACAAAAATGATGAGTTAATCGCGATACAGAGAGTAACATATATCCTGCTACTTCTTTTCCCTTGGATCTAGAAAATGCTATCTTCCATTTAATTAACTTCTAATGAATATGTCATCCACACCATTAAAGAGTGAAACGATGTTTTTCAAACACAAAATGAGTGATAAAACTTTTGCTTATTCATTTGCAAGTCTATAGGATGAGTACTCCAAAATATAAACATCCAAGAAAGGGGATAAAAACAATAATATAAGGATGAAAACATATCGGCAAGTGTTTTTGCTGGAAGAAACATTATTAGGGTATCAAACGTTGAGGGGGAACCGAGACATCAACTACAGACAATCATGAGTATAGGAATGGTAATAAAACAAAAGCAATGGGATATGAGTTTGAAGTGAAAAAACATTGGATTCTTGACGTAACAAAGCAGCATGAAGTGCAAGACATTCTATGCCACTCAACTAAAACTGGCAAAAACATTGTGCTCTCATTCTGCGGCTGCTATTTCATTTGATGTAGAAGTGGGTCCATACATATATATGGGATATGAACCACTTACATCATGAAAAGTTTATTTAATTTTACATATATATTTTTTTTGAATTATTGGACGAGGGCAAATGGTTGTCATTAAATTCCTGGATTATCTTTAAAAGCTGATAAAAATATTATTAAAAAAAGGTAAAACTTCAAAGTTTTAGATAAAGAAATTTCTATCTCTATATATAAAGTTTATTGCCAGGGCAACATTGCAAATTTATAAACACATGCCCATATATAATCAAGTTTTGATGAAATCGTTTTTCATGAGAACATTTGTGGGTAAATTAATTAGCTTGCTGCTGTTATAAACATATATAATATTTTGAAGATGAAAATATTTGTTTCAACAAAGTTGATAATTTTATATTAAAAAAACAAAGTTAATAATTTCAGGCACATGTATGTTTCAAGGTTTCATTGGAATCTTGGCCTTAATGTAAACCGACAAAACGCACGCATTTGTCTTGACCTTGTACTGAAATATACAACGATATTGTTTGACAATTAACAAATATTGTATTAGCTGATTTAACTAACGGATTGTATAAAAGTGTTTGGTAAAATTAACTAATAGCTGATGGTTGTTTGATTATTTAAACAATCAAAATGACATATAATGATGTGATTACATTCGATACTTGTTTGAATAGTTTATTATTTATCAATATTTTGTAGCTATTAATATTAATTAAATTATAAAAAATATTTTTTATTATAACATTACTAACCATATTTGAAGGATCTATATGTTAAATTATTATTTATATAATTATTTTTAATATAATTTAATTCATTATTAAATTTGAATACAGATATAAATGTGTGAAAATAAAAAGGAAAAACAAAAAATATTAGTTTACAAATGTCACAAAGTAAATACGTTAGGGTGAGGAATTAAAATAGAAAATGTTAAATTTAAAGATTTTCAGTAATTGTTAAGGGTAAAATGATCTTTATAAATCTTATGTCAAAACCTCTAATTTCAAAAAGCTCCTATTAGCAGCTTTTTAAAATTAAAGATTTCACCCCAATCCACTATTCCAATCCGCTATTCATCAAACATCCAGATTAGCAGATTTGACCAGTCAAACCTCTAATACTAGCTCAAACCTCTAATTTTAGCTCAAATCGCTATTTACCAAACATGACCAACATTTTGTAGAATAAAACATTTATGACTTAAGGGTTCAATAAGCTCCTGAATTTTTGGGGAAAAATCAATTAATTCTTTAAATTATTTTTGCACTCAATTAAGCCCTTATATTAAAAAATTAAATCAATTAAGCTCTCAAACTAAAACAATACATCAATTAAACCCTTTGACCATCAAGTCTTAATGATTTCATGTTATCTGCCACATGGCAAAACCAGATTATGCCACGTGGCGCACTATAGTGATGACACGTGAGATTTCTAAATAAATTTTGAAAAAATATTAAAATTGTTATGAATATTTATCTATGTGGATGTCTATCATGATTAGAATTTTATCTAAGGAGTTTGATTTACTTTATCATTAGAAATATTATCTCATTTAATTAGAGTTCAATGTAATATGTACTTCTTATGCCTATAAATGGATGATTTGATGAAGACATTGTACACAAGTCTATATTTGAGAATAATACAAATCTCCCTCTTTCTCTCATCTCTTTGTTCTTTCATTCTTGTTCTTTGTTCTTAGTTCTTATTATTGTTCTTTGTTATTTTATTTACAACACGTTATCAACACGAGTTTGCTCGAAAGATTTTGGTGCTCTTTGTTTGAATCCCAAAAGTAGTTATCGAAACAAATTTGATTCTACGTTGAACCGAAGATAAGTTTTTTCCCCACATTTTTGTTATTGATTGCTTTTATCTTGATATTTTAACTTGGTCTTTATTTTTGAAAAAGTATAGTAACATGTTTTGAAGGCTTGAGCGAACCATAAAATCTCGCCCAATTACCTTGGTTCTTGTTGGTGATTCTCGAAAAGATTTCAATTTGATATTGGCAATCACATGTACCATATATTCAATATATTCAATTTAGCTTGGAAAGTCTGGTATGTTTTACTTATTTACATATAGATATAGTGATTGACTAATCACTCACAAATTAAGGTTGGTATATTTTAATATATTATTTAATTATTATTTCGATCTAATATTATATGATGTTTATTGGACCAAGTTTATATATTTAACCTTCAAGCGAAACCTTCAAGGAATATACTTGGATAGGTGACGATTCCATCTCGAGTATCAATGCACTTGGTTATGGTGCTTTCCATTTTAATGTGAATTTGATCAAACATCGTTCAACCATTTTGATGTCATTGGTGTAGCATTGTTCTTTAACACCGCTTTAAGGTGATGTGCGTACATCCACGTAAGAGGTTTATAAATTGGTTAATGTATTTTGGTATGGCTTGATTTAAGAAAAATTTAAAGAGGTACGTTTTTCTAAATTATTTTTATTCGATTTGATTTGTTCGATTATATTTATTCCAATTCCTCGGGTAAATGGAAGCATGATTAATTAACAACATGATTGTTATAAATTCTATATTTACTCGAAAGCAATAACTCTCATGTGTGGAAAAACTCAACTGTAGACTTCTCACAATGCCAGATTACAAAAATTCATCATGACAAGAAGAATTTTGTGAGAGGCATTCCTTGAAGTGAATGAAAGTATGATGTTTATTCCATGCGATTATCAATGATGGGGCATTCCCTGAAGTGAATGCAAGCATGATGTTTATTCCATGCGATTATTAGAACCGTTTCATTCCCTAAAGTGAATGCAAACATGGTAAATCATTATTCAATTAGAGACATAATTTCGATATAATCCAAGTATATTGGCTGGATATCCCGTTCTGCGAGGCTACTGGTCTCAAAGGAGGTTTTTAAAGGACCTTGTGGACTGATTTAACAATGCCGCGTACGAGGATTAAATCTTTGTTCTCTATGATAAGGATATGTTAATAAAAACATACTCTATTTTTCACGACAAATAATATTGTCCTCAAGACACAATATCATGAAAAAGGTTTCAAAGGCCACTGGCTCTACTCCATTTCTTGAAGTGAATATGAGATTATATTATAGAAAGAATAAAAGCCACATTAGAAGTTGTGGCCATGGTCGAGGCATGGATATAGACATTATGGTCATTTTAAGAATACTTCTACCCTCTGGTAGTGAGGTTATAAGGATGACAAGAGCGATAAAGATCATTCTAAGAAAGTGTAATCTTTTTATTACTAATGTGATGTTATAAACCATTGGTCTTGTACTTATCGTACGTTGGAAAAATTAACAATGATTGAATGATAAAGGAAAGAAAATAAAAGCAAATTCTGTTTGCGAAAAATGACAAAGATGATATTGATCCAACTTATTTAGACATTGTTAACCCAACTCATTTGGATGTTGTTGATTTTCTTATAACCCTCGAATGGAATAAATCATCTTCTAATTATTCTCATAACTTTGAAGATAATTAATTATCTTTTTATTTATTTTGCTTTATGTTTATTTACTTTATACATTAATTATTTACATTTTATATTTATATTTATATATTATCACATTATTTATTTTGTTTAACATGATTACTTATCAAATATAATTTATGGTGACGACTTATGCTTAGCAGAAGCATAAGATATATTTTTCAACTTAAATGCAAGGGAAAAATGTGAGTACTATATCTCAAAGTACTAAAAGTATTGATGCTCCAGAAGAGCAATAAGTTCTTGAGAGAAAGCACATTATGAAAAGTGCATAACTGCGAATATTGCAATAATTACCGCTAATGATAATAATACCGTCACCACTAGAAGTGGAACTTTTAAGAGAGCAATATGAGTTCGCAAAATATTCTTTTTGGAATTATAGATAACATATGTTATCAATTAGCATTTGAAATAAGCCATTGTGGATATAAGTTCTGGTAGCCAAAAAGTCAGTTGAAAGCTCTAAAATATTGCTACCAAAAGATAATTTCCATTGAAAGCTCCGAAAGAGCTAAATATATTCCTATTCAAAGGAACAATTTTGATGATCGTACTAGACATGTACGAGTGAGATTGAATCACATGTTATGGTAAACCAGAAGTTTACGAAATTCAGAAATGTATATACACACTTGTATGTAGTTGGTATGATCGGTTAGACCATCCTGATCAATAATGATGCGAAAGCTATTGAGATTTACATGCACATATATTAAAAGAACTTGGAGTTCTTATGGTGCTTATTCTCAAAGGAATAGATTAAATTCCACTTATTAAAGAACGTGAAGTTCTTGTGTTGCTTAAAGGAATTGATTAAATTTCACTTACTAAAAGAGCCTGAAGTTCTTGTGTTGTTTGTTCTCAAAGGATATAGATGATCCCACATACCAAAAGAATTAGAACTTGAAGTTCTTGTACTGAAGTTGAGACTGTATGTCTTGCATATCTGAACGAAATATGGTCCATATATCCACAAATGTGGAAAGTTTTATATGATTTTAATAGATGCATCTACATTGTTTTATCAACTTACAACCAGAAGTTTGTGAGATTGATTCTAAAAGGATTCAGATTATGTAATTAGACTATTCGTTTTGCAAAAGCTTGTGGGTTTATATTTTAGGCTATATCGATTGTTACAAAACCTATTGATTATGAAAAATACGGTTTAGCAAATTTTTAATTGGATGCCTCATATTTAATAGCTAAACTGTGAGAACAAAACAATTATTATTTATATGGTATTTCCATATAGAAACACTTATACGCATCAAGCCAACAAGTTATAATAAACTTCCCATTATGATTTGACTTTTGGTCAGAAGTCATATTTTCCATTTTTGAATTTTTGAATGTGCGATATATAGTTGAATTGCTCCACCATAACGCACAAAATGGGCAAGTAAAAAGGGTTGAGAATATATATTGAGTACGAGTCTCATTTTATGTTTAAATTCTAAACATTAATTGGAGAATCATTTATTAGATGATTTTTCTCAACATCATGGGAGAGAATAATCAGCTGGATAAAGAAGGAAATGAATTATCATATCTAGACCCTCGAATATGAACTGAAAGTTCATAAGATAATTCTTGTTATTTCATGTCAACTGCCAGACATATTTACTGACCCAATGAGAGTAATTAAGTCTCATATACCAGCTGAAATGCTCTAAGTTTAAATTATATGTTAGAGCAAGTGGATGTAAATCATGCTTGAAGCATGATAGTTGAAATGGTTCTTTAAAACCTATGCTTAATTTTGATATAATTAGATCTTTAAGGATCAATTTGTAAAACTTAAAATTGTTTTTATAAGTCCCTAAATAAGTTTCAAAACACCAACACTTTAAAACTGATTTATAAAACTCAAACTCAAAATATTTTCTAAGTGTTCCAAGGCAAAACCATTGAAAATCGTACAGGAGTATCGATACACTACCAAGCGTATCGATACCATTTTACCAAACTTGGTTACTGTCGGAACCAGTATCGATACCACAAACCCTCGTATCGATAATGCCCTGTGTTAAAATTCAAAGAGTTTGAATAGCGTACCGATACAGCAAACCCTCGTATCGATACGACCCTTGTAATTTCTAAAGATTAAGTCGGTTTAAAAAATATGACCGTTGGTGTCAGTTGGTTGGTAACCAAATTTTAAAAGGTCGTTGACCCGTATCGATACGCCTAACCCCCGTACCGATATGGTTGTGGACAGTGAGCTAAGTTCAGAAAATGGTATCGATATGGCCCTTGCCGTTTCGATACCCAGTACCGATACGCTTACATGTGTATCGATACCCCTTATTAAATGCACACAACAGCTCTTTCTTTTCTGAGACAGGTACCGATACACCTTCCCGGGTACCGATACTGGTAGCTGCAGAAGTGCATTTATGGTGGTAAGAGAGGGTTCCAACGGCTCCATTTATGTTCCCAACCACCCAAACGGCTAGAAATCAATGAGGAGGTATAAAAGACACATCCAAAAGCTACAACAACAACTATTGATCTTCAAGAAAACACCTATTCATCAAATCCAAGCAATTGTGCCAAAATTCCTATTTGTCTAGAAATCCCAATTGTAATCTTCATTCATATTTTGTTCAATTGGGTTAAGTGCTTGTATTGGGGCTATCATTTGTATTGAGAGATACCTTTTTAGCCATCAATTTTCTTTGTTCACTTGTGTGAGGATTGGGTTGATTTTTGGGTAGAAAAATCAACCGAAATTGTAAGGGTTGCCTCCTTGTCCTAGAAAAGGGGAAGAGCAATTAGTGGAATTGTTGCAAATCCTTAGTGAAGCTAAGGTAGTGGATGTAGAGTTCATTTGGAACTTGAACCACTCTAAATCCCTTGTCTACTATTTTCAATTTGCAATTTCCACCACAAAACTTTTAAATTTCCAATTCACCCCCCTCTTGGTCAATATCGATCTTGCGATCCACTCAACAATTGGTATCGGAGCTTAACTCTTTGAGGATTAACAACCACAAGAGGAGATCCTTGGAAGAGTGTGATCAACAAAATATCAAGAGATGACTTCAACATCCGGTTCCGGCATGTACGAGTCACAATCCACTACAAAGCCTCCCTTCTTCAACGGTGATAACTATTCTTTTTGGAAGAATAGAATGCGTCTATTCATCAAGTCAAATGACTATCTTGTGTGGGATGTCATTGAGGATGGGCCATATATTTCATTGAAGCAAGATGGTGAAGGCAAGATGGTGCTAAAGAAGAAAGTGGAAATGAGTGAAGAGGAGAGGAAAAAGATTCAAGTCAATGATAAAGCTCTCCACATGTTATTTTGTGCTTTCGGTCTGGACATCTACTCAAAGGTCTCATCAATTGAAAGTGCCAAAGAAGTGTGGGATACTCTTGAGACCACTTATGAAGGCACCAATGATGTCAAAGAAACTAAGATTGGAATTCTCAATCTTAGTTATGAAAATTTCAAGATGGAGCCCGATGAGACGGTGTCAAATATGTTTGATCGATTCTCCACGATTGTCAATGGTCTAAAGGGCTTTGGAGAGATCATACCGGAAGACAAGCTTGTCCGGAAGCTACTCTATTCACTTCCCAAGTCTTGGGATGGGAAGAGAACCGCTATCATCGAAGCAAAAAATTTGAAGACCTTGAAGCTTGATGAGCTTGTGGGTTCTCTCCTTACTCATGAGATCATGAAGCAAGGAAGGGAAGATTAGAAAAAGAAAGAAGAGAAAAGAGTAGAGAAGCTTGAAGTTGAGAAGAAGAAGAAGATGAGAATAGCTCTCAAGGCTAAAGCTTCACAACATGATGAGAGCTCATCTAGTGATGAGGATGAACTTGAAGAATTGGCTATGATAGCCAAACGATTCTCACGCTTTATGAGGTCCAACCGGGGAAGAAAAATCCAAAGGAAGATGGACTTCAAAAGCAAGAACAAGGAAGATGGAAAGGATCCAATCATTTGCTTTGAGTGCAAACAACCCGGCCACATACGTTCGGAGTGCCCTCAACTCAAGAAGAAGGGCTTTGAGAAGAGGAAAAAGCTCAAAGCCAAGCTTGCTACTTGGAGTGATGAGGAGTCACCGGAGGATGACGAACAAGAAGTGGCTAACCTTTGCCTCATGGCACTTGAGGAAGATTCCTCCATGGTAACCTCTAACTCATCTACTTTAGATTTTTCATATGAAGAATTAAATGATGCATATGATGAGTTACAAGAGGTCTATGATGAATTAGTTGAGAAATATAAGGAGTCGGTTATTAGGAATAAAAAGATTATTCTAGAATTAAATGAGAAAAATGACTCACTTACTCAAGCTAATTCTAAATTTGAGAAAAAGATATTAGGATTAAAATATGAACTTAAATTCTTTCAAGATGAAAATATTGATCTTAATAATCTTTTGTCTCAATGTAATTGTGAACACCAAAAGGTGTTGGGTGAGCTAAATGAGCTCAAAAAGTCTTTAAAAAATGTTGGTAGTGTCAAGCATGAAGTAGGAGAATCCTCTAGAACACACCAACCTAAGAAAAAGACTAACTGCTACAAACAAGGTAGCTATCCTAGACATAGTAGAGCTAAAAGAATTAGAAGTGTATGGGTTCCTAAGGAACTTGTTAAATCTAATAATATTATTGCTATGTCATCTTGGATTCCTAAGGGAACCAAGGTTTTGGGAGCTAACACTCATGGACCCAAAATGATTTGGGTACCAAAAACCAAAGTTTAATATCTTTGTTTGTAGGGGGAGCATTGCTACAAGGCCAAAGCACAAAGTCAAAACTCATGGTACCTTGATAGTGGATGCTCGAGGCACATGACCGGAGACAAGAGTAGATTCATGGATCTAAAGCCAAAAAGTAGAGGAGTAGTAACATTTGGTGACAACTCCAAAGGCCACATTAAAGGTATTGGCTCCATAGGTAATCACTCTACTATTCTCATTGAAAATGTTTTATATGTCGATGGTCTTAAACACAATTTATTGAGCATAAGTCAATTGTGTGATAAAGGATTTAATGTTTTGTTTGATAAAAATGGATGCAAAATTGTAGACATTAAATCTAATAATATTATGCTCATAGGTCATCGCATAGGGAATATATACATGGTGCATCTAGATGACATTCATACATCTCATGCATGCTTAGTTGCTCAAAATGAAAATGATGCATGGTTGTGGCATAGGAAGCTAGGACATGCTGGCATAAGTGTTTTGGAAAAACTAGTCTCTCTAAATCTAGTTAGAGGTTTACCCAAGATAAAATTTTCAAATGATAAAATTTGTGATGCATGCTCAAAGGGTAAACAACATAGGTCCTCCTTTAAATCCATTAATGATGTTTCTACTAGTAGATGTTTACAACTAATTCACATGGATTTATTTGGGCCAATTAGGACTATGAGCTTGGGTGGTAAGTCTTATGCTTTTGTGCTAGTTGATGATTTTTCTAGATTTACTTGGGTTCTCTTTTTAAGTACTAAAGATGAGGCTTTGGAAAAATTCATCACATTTTCAAAATTAACCCAAAATGATCTTGAACTTAGAATTTCATATATTAGAAGTGATCATGGAACCGAGTTTCAAAATTTAGGGTTTGAAGATTTTTTAAATGAAAATGGTATTAGCCATAATTTTTCGGCCCCTCGAACTCCTCAACAAAATGGGGTAGTTGAGAGGAAAAATAGAACTTTACAAGAAATGGCTAGAACTATGCTTTGTGAAAACAATTTACCTAAATATTTTTGGGCGGAAGCCACAAACACCGCTTGTTATATTGTAAATCGAGTAATGATTAGGCCAATTTTAAAGAAAACACCTTATGAGATTTTAAAATCTAAAAAGCCTAACATTAGCTATTTCCACCCTTTTGGGTGCAAGTGTTTTGTTTTAAATAATGGAAAAGATAACTTAGGTAAATTTGATGCAAAAAGTGATGAACCCATTTTTATAGGTTACTCTTTAACCTCTAAAGCCTATCGAGTATTTAACAAAAGAACTTTAGTAGTAGAAGAATCTATTCATGTTGTATTCGATGATAACCTCATTCCTAGGAAGGATTCTTGTGATGATGATGATGTAGGGATCATAAATGCCTTTGATGGAGGTCAAACTTCAAAGGAGGATGAGATTCCAACAAAGGAAGAGGACTCACAAGATCCACCTATTGAAGCCTTGAAGGACTTGGCCATTGAGGAAAATGAAGTGAGCTACCCAAGGGAGTTGAACTATGTCAAAGATGGTGAAATCTTGGGTGATCCATCCAAGGGGGTAACCACTCGTTCTTCTCTTAGATTAATGAACCATGTTGCATTTATCTCATGCATAGAGCCTAAAAATATAAAAGAAGCATTGAAAGATGACTTTTGGATTATGGCTATGCAAGAAGAGTTAAATCAATTTGAGAGAAGTAATGTTTGGACACTAGTTGATAGGCCTAGTAATCAATCTACAATAGGAACTAAATGGGTCTTTAGGAACAAACTAGATGAGAGTGGTAACATTGTGAGAAATAAAGCTAGACTTGTAGCACAAGGTTACACTCAAGAAGAGGGAATAGATTTTGATGAAACCTATGCACCCGTAGCTAGAATGGAAGCCATTAGGATGTTGCTTGCATATGCATGTTATCATAATTTCAAGCTTTTTCAAATGGATGTTAAAAGCGCATTTTTAAATGGTTTTATAAATGAAGAAGTGTATGTGGAACAACCACCGGGTTTTGAAGATTCAAAATTTCCAAATCATGTTTTCAAACTTACCAAAGCTCTTTATGGTTTAAAACAAGCTCCTAGAGCTTGGTATGAAAGGCTTTCAAATTTTTTGATTGAAAAAGGATTTGAAAAAGGTAAGGTGGACACTACACTCTTTATAAAAATGTATAAAAATGACATCTTAGTAGTTCAAATTTATGTTGATGATATTATTTTTGGTTCTACTAATGAATGTCATTGTCAAGAGTTTGCTAAGTTAATGCAAGGTGAATTTGAGATGAGCATGATGGGGGAGCTCTCATTCTTTTTTGGACTCCAAATCAAGCAAAAGAAGGATGACACCTTCATCAACCAAGCAAAATACATAAAGGATATGCTCAAGAAGTTTGGCTTGGAGAATGCAAAGCCTCAAGCCACTCCTATGAGCTCATCTACAAAGCTTGACAAAGATGAAGGAGGTAAGTGTGTTGACTCTAAGCTTTATCGTTCTATGATTGGATCTTTGCTTTACCTTACCACAAGTAGACCGGATATCTTGTTTAGTGTTTGCTTGTGTGCTAGGTTTCAAGCTAGTCCTAGAGAGTCTCACCTTATAGCCGTTAAGAGAATCTTTAGATACCTTAGAGATACTCCTTGTTTAGGTCTTTGGTATCCTAGAGACTATACCTTCAACCTTCATGCTTACTCGGATGCGGATTATGGGGGTTGTAAAATCGATAGGAAAAGTACTTCGGGAACTTGTCAATTCTTAGGTAGTATGCTAATATCTTGGTTCTCTAAGAAACAAAATAGTGTAGCCTTATCTACCACCGAAGCCGAGTACATATCCTTAGGGAGTTGTTGTGCACAAGTCCTTTGGATGAAGCAACAACTCTTAGATTATGGAATTAAAGTTGAAACCATTCCCCTAAAATGTGACAACACTAGTGCAATTTGTCTAACAAAAAATCCCATCCAACACTCTAGAACCAAACATATAGAAATAAGGCATCATTTCATTAGAGATTATGTCCTTAAGGAAGATGTGGTTATAGAGTATGTAGACTCCTTGAATCAATTAGCGGACATATTTACAAAACCCTTAGACAAAGAGCGTTTTTGGTCCCTTAGGAGAGAGTTAGGTCTAGCTAGCCTATCTTGACCTTTTAGGACCTCTTTTGTGCTTAAATATGCTTGATCTTGTGAAATGCCATGTTTGTATGCTTGGACTCCCAATTTCTTTCATGCCTATAGTTAGGGGGAGTATGCTTCTGTTGAAATATGCTTAGAACTGCTCATACATCATTTGCATACCTTTAGGAGATGTTAAGTTCGAGCCTTTGGTTGTTCTTTGAACCAAATAGGTAATTCTGGGCATCCAGTATCGATACAGCTCTACGCGTATCGATACCTGTTCTTCATTCAGTTTCCCAGAATTTTCTTTGCTTCACGGGTATCGATACGATTAATCCCGTATCGATACAGGTCGTTTCAATACGGACCCCTCCGTTTCGATACAACTTTCCAACGGGCATTTTTGCGAAAAGTCTATTCTATCCCCGTATCGATACTCCAACGGGCGTATCGATACTCGACTGCGTTGATGGCATTAAATTAGATTTTAATGAGTTCAACTTTTACCTAATTTCAAACTCTTCAAAACCTAATTAACCCTAGTCGTTTTTGCCTATAAAAAGGCCCTTCCTCCTTCATATTTTTCACACCTCAACTCAAATCTAAAATAGTTTTTGAATCAAGCAAGGCTTTGTGCTCTCTCTCTAGCTTTTCTTCAATCTTCCAAGTTTCTATCAAGGTAATCTCTTTCTTTTTTCTTTTTTTTGCTGTTTTGATTATTTTTTTTGTTTAATCCTTTTATCAAAACTTTGTTTTTCTTCAAAAATTCTTTTTGAAATTTTCTTTAAATTTTTTTTTCTTGATTTTTACTCAAATTGAAGAAATCCTCTTTGCTTAATCTCTCTTTTAGATTATGGCACCAAAAGAACCTTCGAGGAAGCGTTCAAGGGTTACTCAAGCCGGTGAATCCTCCACCATTGGAGAAATTGCTCGTCCAAACTATTCCATCATCTATGATCAATGTTTTCATGGAAATTTGGGTCTCACTCACTTTCATCAATTTGAGAATTATAAGATCCGTGCCGAAAGGGTAATCTCCGTTCCTTTTCTTAATTCGGAACGTTTTAAGTTTGAATATCTACCTTTATTTCATTGTTGGAACTTCATGGAGTTTATCTCTATTCCCGGAGTTTTCTATCGCCTTTTGGTTTTGATTTTCTATGCCAATGCCAAATGTATTAGTCGTGATGGGGAAGTTGTTGCTATTAGCTCTTACCTCATGGGGAAGAAAATTATTCTTGATGTCCAATCCATTTGTGAGGTTATCAATTTAGAGGATGAAGGCCTTGACAATGAGCATGCTTTGGGGCATATTCTTCATGGATCCGTCACCGCCTTAAATGCTCAAGACCAAATCTTACATTTGATGGTGTCTTGGTGGTTCCGTCCCTCCGGAGGCAAATATTCCACCATCCGTCAAGTCGATGATTTTTGGATTCGGTGCTTCCGTGAGAAAAGGCGACCAAATCTTGCTCGACTCATGTTTGCGGAGATCGTCTACCTCATCCAAAATCGTAACACTCCTCACGTCACCTCCTTCACATACGGTACGGCTTTGAGCTATTTCTTTATTAAAAAAGATATTGATTGCTCTTATGACTATCCAAATCATCTCACCGATCCCATTGATGAGCGATCCCTTGCTCGGGCAAAGTTTACTTATCTTAATGGTGAATGGATACATCTTGCTGAGTTACCACCGGAAGCCGCCGCCGCTTTCGAAGAAGCTCAAGCGCCTCAAGCTCCTCAAGTCCAACAACCCAACATGGATGCTCTCATGACCTATCTTAATGAGAAATTTACCGGGTTGCGTACGGACATGAACACTCGTCTTACTTCAATGGAAACTACCTTTGATACTAGGATGACGGGTATGGAGAATCGCCTCACATCTCTTGAAAGTGGGCACAATTCCTTGAATATTTCCATTGCCGCTTTCCATGATGAGTGGCGTAATAGTACGCGCACTAATGAGCCTTTGGGAGATGATGATGAAGATGATGAAGACGAAGAAGACGATGCTTAGACGTTTCTTCTTGCATATCATTCATATCATTTAGGACTTCCTATTTTTATGCACCTATGTTTTATGTTCTTAGGATTAAGTTTGCTTTAGGATTAAAACCTATGCTTTGTTTTCTTTTTGCTTTTGTTTGGATTTCAAGTTTGATGCTATGATGAATAAAATTATGTTGCTTATTATTATTATACCTTGATTTCTCTATGCACTTAATTGTCTTAAAGGATTTTTGATCTAACAAAAAGGGGGAGAAGAAAACTAGCTCACACTTCAAATATTTTGATTTTAACTCAAAGGTTACCAAGCTTATATTAAGGGGGAGTTAACTTTATAAAGGTTTTTCAAAAATGTCAAAAATTTTAAGTTTTGGTTTTGTTATATCAAAAAGGGGGAGATTGTAAAACCTATGCTTAATTTTGATATAATTAGATCTTTAAGGATCAATTTGTAAAACTTAAAATTGTTTTTATAAGTCCCTAAATAAGTTTCAAAACACCAACACTTTAAAACTGATTTATAAAACTCAAACTCAAAATATTTTCTAAGTGTTCCAAGGCAAAACCATTGAAAATCGTACAGGAGTATCGATACACTACCAAGCGTATCGATACCCTTTTACCAAACTTGGTTACTGTCGGAACCAGTATCGATACCACAAACCCTCGTATCGATACTGCCCTGTGTTAAAATTCAAAGAGTTTGAATAGCGTACCGATACGGCAAACCCTCGTATCGATACGACCCTTGTAATTTCTAAAGATTAAGTCGGTTTAAAAAATATGACCGTTGGTGTCAGTTGGTTGGTAACCAAATTTTAAAAGGTCGTTGACCCGTATCGATACGCCTAACCCCCGTACCGATACGGTTGTGGACAGTGAGCTAAGTTCAGAAAATGGTATCGATACGGCCCTTGCCGTTTCGATACCCAGTACCGATACGCTTACGTGCGTATCGATACCCCTTATTAAATGCACACAACGGCTCTTTCTTTTCTGAGACAGGTACCGATACACCTTCCCGCGTACCGATACGGGTAGCTGCAGAAGTGCATTTATGGTGGTAAGAGAGGGTTCCAACGGCTCCATTTATGTTCCCAACCACCCAAACAGCTAGAAATCAATGAGGAGGTATAAAAGACACATCCAAAAGCTACAACAACAACTATTGATCTTCAAGAAAACACCTATTCATCAAATCCAAGCAATTGTGCCAAAATTCCTATTTGTCTAGAAATCCCAATTGTAATCTTCATTCATATTTTGTTCAATTGGGTTGAGTGCTTGTATTGGGGCTATCATTTGTATTGAGAGATACCTTTTTAGCCATCAATTTTCTTTGTTCACTTGTGTGAGGATTGGGTTGATTTTTGGGTAGAAAAATCAACCGACATTGTAAGGGTTGCCTCCTTGTCTTAGAAAAGGGGAAGAGCAATTAGTGGAATTGTTGCAAATCCTTAGTGAAGCTAAGGTAGTGGATGTAGAGTTCATTTGGAACTTGAACCACTCTAAATCCCTTGTCTACTATTTTCAATTTGCAATTTCCACCACAAAACTTTTAAATTTCCAATTCACCCCCCTCTTGGTCAATATCGATCTTGCGATCCACTCAACAGGTTCCAATGATCAAAATTCTCGTAAATGAAAAGTATTATGAGATGATCATATATTGGAGGCGGGTGCTCCTAAAGAGACCTAAAACATAACTAATAATAAAATTCTTGAAGAGTTTCAGGTACCTGAAATAAAGATTGAAATCTTGAAGAGATCTCAATGAGTTATGTCATTACGAGAATGGAACTAGAAAATTGGAAAGTTGTCGACAACAATTTTACAAACAATTTTACATAAAACACTTCTATAGAAGTAAAGAAAGAAATCGAGGATCTTGTATAAAATCTATCCAAAAGTATAGATATTGAATTGGTCGATGTTGAAAGACGCTTTGAACTTCTAAAATAGAAGTATTTGGACAAGCAGTCCAAACACCTAAAGGTGTAATGCAAGTGAGGCACAAATAAGTAGTCGTAAATACGACTTGAACTATGATTTATGAAAATTTTAATTACTTCATGGTGGATGCAATTACTTTGGCAGTTATGAAAAAATTTTACATGCGTCTAATTATTTGTGGATCCATATTTATCCTTGAAGGATTTAAAATGCTAGAAGCATTTGGAAATTTCCAAGGAAATTTATTTAGACATGTCTCATGAATATTTTAGCGCATTTGGTATAATCGCCTTAGTGAATACTTATTGAGAAAATACTATAAGAATGATCAGATTTCCTTATGTATTTTATAAAGGAGTTTGGATCAAGATCCATTATGATAATTTTAGAACTCCTAAAGGGCTTCAAATTGGAAACTCATGAAGTACTTTCAATACAAGTACTTGAATCTTGACATCAAGTTTATCTCGACATGAAGATTGAGCATTTTTATATATTTTTTTTGTCTATGAATAGACATAAGCTGAAAGAATCTTAAAGAAAATTCAATATGAATAAAGCATATCTATTGAGTATCCCAATAGTTGTAAGATTGTTGGATTTGAATAAAGATAATTATATTTTTTCTTGGTCTTGAAGCACGATATATTAGTTGGTCAAGAAATATCTATGAATATACAAAGATCATTACATTTAGATCTTCAAACATTCGTCGATGCCTCCTCAAATCTTGTAGAAATAATTGTTATGCACAAGGCAAGCCAAAAATGTGTTTGGCTAAGACCATTGACCCAACATATCCAGAAGATATGTGATTTACTTTCCCAAGATATGATACAAATGCTATCTTGTGTAGAGATAATAGAAGGTGGATACATCATGAAAAATATTACTCCAAAGTTTCATCCCCCGCTATCTTTAGAAAAATAATATTCAAGATTGAATTATGAAGATTCAAAGATCTTCTGAGATGTTTTCATGAGGGGAGTAAATATGCGTTGCACTCTTTTTTCCTTAACCGAGGTTTTGTCCCAATGGGTTTTCCTAGTAAGGTTTTTAATGAGACAACATGTTATGCGTATCAAAGATGTGTGTACTCTTTTTTCCTTCACTAAAGAATTTTTTCCCATTTGGTTTTTATCTTAGTAAGGTTTTAACGAGGCACATTATCTACATAGACATCCAATGGGGAGTGTTATGAATATTTATCTACGTGGATGTCTATCATGATTAGAAATTTATCTAAGGAGTTTGATTTACTTTATCATTAGAAATATTATCTCATTTAATTGGAGTTCAATGTATTATGTACTTCTTATGCCTATAAATAGATGATTTGATGAAGACATTGTGCACAAGTCTATATTTGAGAATAATACAAATCTCCCTCTTTCTCTCATATCTTTTTTCTTCCATTCTTGTTCTTTGTTATTTTATTTACAACAAAATTTTTTTTTAGAATTAAAAAAATATATTATCTATATATCCCAATAAAATTGTCACTTTCGTGTTCTAAATCCGTCCCACTTAAATTGCCTCGCAATTAAGTCATTTGACCAATTTTGATTGTTAAGTCTTAACGGATACACGTTATCTACCACGTGACAAACTAAATTGTGTCGTGTGACGTACTCTAGTGATGACACGTGAGATTTCTAGAATATCTATAAAAAAATTAAAATTATTTTTAGAATTTAAAAAATAATATTATGTCCCAATAAAGTTGCCACTTTCGTATTTTAAAATTGTCTCACTTAAATTGTCATTAAAAAAAACAAAAACTTTTAACACTTATATTTCTTTTTCTACCATTTTGTTTTAGTTTTTTAAAAAATAAAAGTTAACCTTTTAAGGATAAAATTATCATTTGAATTTTTTTTACATCACTTATGTTACAAAAACTTTTTCTTCCTAGAACTATGTGAAAAATCAACAAGTGACAATTTAACCGGGATAGAGAGAGTATTTTTTTAAATAGCGAATTTATTTAAAAAATATTAAATATTATTAAAAAAAATTAAAAAAATATTTAAAATATTTAAAAAAGTTCTATAAATTTTACAATATATTTTAATATTATAAAAAATAAAATATTTTTAATATTATTTTAACGATTTTTAAATATTTTAACTATTTAAAAATACTCCATATATCCCACAAAACTTGTCTTTTCCAAATTTTAAAATTGCCTCACTTAAATTATCTAATGGAAAAATTTAACAACTTTTATAAGACACATTTCATTTTTTACCATCTTTTTAGTTTCCTAACAAAACAGACTTAAACTTTTCAAGAATAAAATTGTTATTTTAATCATTTTACAACACATCTCTTAGAATTTTTTCCTAAAATTACGTTAAAAGTCCAACGAAGGAAAATGTTTGTGGGACGTAGGGAGTAACTTTTATTGTTTTATATTTTTTAAAATTATTTTTTTACAATTGTATAATAATATTCAATATTTTTATATATTTTTAAACTTTTGAATGTTTTATAATTTTTAAAACATTTTAATCTTTTGATAAATTATTATTTATTATTTTTAAATAAATTTCGAAATAAAAAAATATTTTTTTTATAATTATTAAATCTTTAAAAAAATTATAATGATTTTAAATATTTTTTTAAAATTAAATTAAAAAATTCCTAGAAATGCCAAGTGGTATTATCCTTTGCAACACGTTGCATTTTTTTTAATTTTTTGTTGTTAAAGTTAACTATCAATGTTGGTCAGAATGCCATTTTTTTTAGTTTGATAGTTTAATTGGGTACAAAAAAAGTTTGAGAGCTAAATTAATTTTTTAAAATAGTTTAGGGAGCTTATTTAACCCTTAAGCCAACATTATTTATCATAAATTCATTTAACATTGTAATATAACTGAATCACTTCGTTGTTTTTTCCTTTTCCATATCGTATATAAACTTCTTTAATGGTGAATAATACATTTCGATGATGGAAAGATTAGTAAAATGGTTAACATTTGAGAAATAGAAACTCACTATCTATTTTGGTGTCTTTATTTATGTCTCACATTAAAATTTTAAGTTTAGAGTTTAGATTAGTGTTTATAGAATTAGGGTATGATGTATCTTTTAGGGTTTAAGATTTATAAATTAAGGTTAGGGTTTAAAATTTAATTTTTTTAGTGTTGGGGCATAAAAAAGGAATCAAAATGGGCATAGATTTTTTGTTCACATTTGAGGTAATTAACCAAATGATGTCCAACTAAAAAAATTTAACATAGCCCAAAGAGTGGTCTCAGTAGAGCAGAGGATGATGTTTATTATAGGAGACTCGATGTAACCCCCCTCGCCCCGGCCTAGCCGCCAGACCGCATCGAACGGGTTACACGAGGAAAACCGAAGCGAATCCCGTTAAGGCTCCACTCCGATTAGCAACCCTAGAAAATTTCTTTTAAAGTTATCTTGTCTAGATGCATTGTTTATATCCTATGTGAGGGGACACACAGCGGAAAACACGCATGGATACAAAACAAGCAAACCATGCAATTAAGATAACTATTTTTAAATTTAACAACAGGCTGTATCGGTACGCTAGAGGACCGTATTGATACGCCTGTACTTGGTCAACACCCTAAGTCAAACCTAGGGAAACTGTATCGATACCCACAATGGTCAACTTCCCTTGGTCAACTACGAAGACCGTAACGATACTCTCAGGACCCGTACCGATACGCCAAAATCTCGTCAATTTCTTAGATTTCCAGAGAGCATTTTGGGTATCGATACGCCCCCGCGTACCGGTATGCCTTGCCCAAAACAAGGAACCGTATCGATACCGCCCTTGAGCGTATCGATACGCCCTACCCTGCAAAACTAGTTTTAGCTGTTAAAAGCACAAATGGCTTAACACTAGAGGCATTAACAAGCATTTAAGCAACATACAATCACACATATATCACAAGGCATCCATGAGTCCACATGTAAAGCAAGATAAACACATAACGAGGCAACATCCAACATAATAAGATTTTAAATGGGAAACATGCATACATAGCATTCATTAACAAGGCCAAAAACTAAACAAAAGCATAAATCATCGTGGTAAAAGACATTACAAGCCAAACACAACCTAGCAAACTTGTCTAAAGCAAGAGACATGCCAACAAAACCTCAAAACATAAAGGTCCTATCCCATTGCTTAATACTAATTATTGAAGTCTAAACTCATACTTGAGCAAACCAAACTCCCTTATTCCCTGATCTGCTTTGAAGGTCTAAGGGCCTGCATTGTTGGAAAAGAGAGCGTAAGCGTTTAAGCTTAGTGAGCGATGCTCAAAACGGTAGCTACAACAATGTAGTTTTAAAACATTAGTTTGCTTGAAAACCAAAACCCTTTCCAAATCATTTTTACATGCAAGAACACATAACCACATGCATTTACCTTCACGTGCATTTACCGAATGCAACCACAAGCCATACGCTTATCACATGCTCATTTACATAACGTAAGCAAAGTAACAACAATGCATAAGCATAAAAGAATAAATCAACGCCATGCTTAACATGAGAATTAAAATATTCCCGTAACCACGTTAAGGCTTTTAAAATCGATCCACTCACCAGCCAACACACAAACGATGTCCAAGATGCCGAATCAAGCCTCCGAACTACCCAAATTTCTGTCCACGAAGCCTGAATCCAATTCCTCTATTTTGAGCAACCCAAAACTGAACATTAGAACACTAATACACTCACAAACATAGCAAAAACCCGGAACTCAACAATCTTGCAACAACACACATCGATTCAAGTCCAAATTTCACCCGAAACATAACAATTTCAGTTCCAAACTACTTGCAGCCACACCCAACGAATTTACCATAAAAAATCTACCTTTTAACATTCCAAAACATCAACCCAAAGCTATTAAACCTTCAGTTGTCATTTAGACCCAAAACCTATCCAAAAACTCGAGATTTTTAACTCCCAAAATCACTCACAATACCCATTTCGGGTTTCCTATAACAACACACCATTTTCATGTTATTTTAGCAATAAAACAAAGTTAAAAACACTCACAAACTCAGCCATAGTCAACCCAAACAAAAACCCATAAACTCCCTCTCATTTCAAACCAAACTTTAAAAATCAAAACATGTTTAAACCATGAGTTTTGCAAAAATCTTAACATTTAGGACTCAAGGAAGGTAAAACCAAGTTAAGGAATCATTTACCTTGAAGAAATCACTTGGATTGAAGTGTTGAAACCAATAGAATAGTGAAATGGGGGTTTAGAGAGGTTTTAACGTGAAAAGTAAATTTGGAGAAGGAGATGACTTTAAAAAATCCCCATTTTCCTTATTTCTTTTATTAACAATTCTCGTTTTGCCCTTTACCCTTTTAAAACACTTTAGGTGTGTTAAAAATAGTTTTTCTCCAATTTAAATTTAACCCGACTTGGTTTAACTAATCCGATATCTCCCGGCCCTAAACTCGGGGCGTTACAACTCTCCCCCACTTAAGGAATTTCATCCCCAAAATTTACCTTGCAGAAAGAGATGCGGAAACTGCTTCCTCATGTCATCCTTCCTCTCCCAAGTGGCTTCTTCCGCTCATCGGTGTCGCCACTTAACCTTAATCAACTCAATGGTCCTTCCTCGCAACACTTTGATGTCCGAAGCCAAAATCTCAACTGGTTCTTCATCGTAGGTCAAACCCGGATTCAATTCTATCTTCTAAACTGACATAACATATGACGGATCTGCTCTATACCTCTGAAGCATCGAAAAATGAAACACATCGTGAATCTTCTTTAGTTCGGCCGACAGTCTCAATCTATAGGCAACGAGACCAACTCTCTCAACTATCTCATACGGACCAATGAATCTCGGGCTCAACTTACCTTTCCTACCAAACCTCATCACCTTCTTCCAAGGTCAGACTTTCAAGAACACTTTGTCGCCTAATCTATTTATCTTCTTTTCAAATCTGCATAAGATTTATGTCTATCCGAAGCTGCCTTCAAACGGTCACAAATCAACTATTCTTTCTTGGTAGTACCCTTAAGCATATCAAGCAAAGGTATCAATTTCTGTCCCGCTTCGGCCCAACAAACATGTGTTCTACATTTTCTACCATACAAAGCATCATAAGGTGTCATCTGAATGCTCGCTTGATAACTGTTATTATATGCAAACTCTACTAACAGTAGATGCTTCTCCCACAAACCCTGAAATTCAATAATACAACATCTCAACACGTCTTCCAACACTTGTATGACTCTCTCTGACTGACCATCGGTCTGAGGATGATATGAAGTGCTGAAATTTAGTCGAGTACCCAAAGCACTATGCAAACTCTCCCAAAATCTAGCTGTGAACCTCGGATCTCTGTCTGGCACTATAGATTTCGATACACCATGCAATCTCACTATCTCACTGATATACAGATCGGCCAACTTATCTAAAGTATAAGTTGAGTGAACGGCCAAAAAGTGCGCACATTTTGTAAGACAATCAACAATTACCCAAACCGAATTCTTCTTAGAGGGTGTCAACGGCAAACCCGATACAAAATCCATGGCAATTCTCTCCCACTTCCACTCGAGAATTCTCAACGGTTGTAACAAACCTGAAGGAAACCGGTGCTCGGCTTTAACTCGCTGACAGACCATGCACTTACTCACACACTCGGCAACATCTTTCTTCAAACCAACCCAGAAATACTCAATTTTCAAATCGCGATACATTTTCGTACTTCCCGGATGCATAGCAAACGGACTACTGTGAGCTTCAGTTAGGATGGTGCTTCTCAAGTCTACATCTTCCGGAACAACTACTCTACTCTTGAAACACAAGACTCCATCACTACTAAAACAGAAATCTGTCAGTTTACCCTCCACAATGTCGTACATGAGATGCTAATGATCTATCTTGCAACTGTTTTTCTCTAATCAACTGAAGCAACGAAGGTTTAACTTGCAACTCGTCCACTAAACCACCATCTTTGGACAAACTCAATCTAGCATACATAGATCGTAATTCCACTGCTACCTTCCTACTCAAAGCATCGGCCACTATATTGTCTTTACCCGGATGGTACTCAATCGTGAGATCGTAGTCCTTAAGTAACTCTAGCCACCTACGTTGTCTAAGATTCAATTCTCTTTGTGTCATTATATACTTCAGACTCTTGTGATCCGTATACACTGTGCATTTCTCACCATACAAGTAATCTCTCCAAACTTTCAAAGCGAAAATCACTGCAGCCAATTCTATATCATGCGTAGGGTAATTACGCTCATGAGTCTTCAACTGTCTAGACGCATAGGTCACTACTCTTCCTTCTTGCATAAGCACACAACCTAAGCCAACATACGACGCATCACTGAAGACTACAAACTCTTTCCCTGACACGGGCTGAATTAAAACAGGAGCTTCGGTTAAGGCTTCTTTCAATTTCTCAAATGCTTGTTTTATTGCATCAATCCACTCAAACCGAACATCCTTAGTTAGTAATTTAGTCAAAGAAGCTGCAACCTTTTGAGAAATCCTCAACAAAACGTCTATAGTAACCGGCCAAACCTAAGAAACTACGAACTTCGGTCACTGTCTTCGGTGGTTTCCAATTCACAACTGCCTCAACCTTCTTAGGATCCATTCGGATTCCCTCGGCTGATACAATATGGCCTAAGAGGATTACTTCCCTAATCCGAAATTCACACTTGCTCAACTTGGCATACAACTGATTGTCTAACAATTTCTGCAACACCAAACTGATCCAAGTACTTATGAAACACTATGTTCATCATGTCCATAAAAGCTACCGGTGCATTAGTCAAACCAAAGGTCATCACTAAGAATTCGTAGTGCCCATAACGAGTGCGGAAAGCTGTCTTCGGTACATCTTAATCTCTTACTTTCAACTGATAATAACCGAATATCAAATCTATCTTCGAGAACACTGAATCACCTCTCAACTGATCAAACAAGTCATCAATCCTCGACAACGAATATTTGTTCTTCATTGTCAACTTATTCAACTGTCGATAGTCGATACACATTCTCAAACTGTCGTTTTTCTTCTTCACAAACAACACTGGTGCACCCCAAGGTGAAGTACTCGGGCGAATGAACCCTCGGTCTATCAATTCCTGAAGCTGTGTCTCCAACTCTTTCATTTCTTTAGGAGCTATTCGGTACGGTGCAATCGATACTGGAGCTGAATCTGAATAAGTCTCAATAACAAACTATACATCTCTATCTGGAGGCAAACCAGACAATTCTTCTGGGAACACACTCGAAAAGTCACAAACTGTCCTAATGTCTTGCGGCCGTGCCTCATCCATATCCGGCTTCATAACATAGGCTAGGTACGCCTGACAACCCACATCCAATAACTTCTGAGCCTCTAAGGCCGAAACTACATTGGACAAGAACTTAACGTTCTCGCCCACTATTACTACCTCATGATCCTCTGGGAGTCTCAAGGACACCCGCTTTGTCTCAAAAGCTATCCTAGCCCTATGCTCTACAAGCCAGTCCATGCCTAATATTACATTAAAACCATAAAACGACAATTCCATCATATTCACGAGAAAAACATGACCCTGAACCATCAAAGGACATCTTCTGTACATCTTTTTGACCACAACTATCTCGCCAAAGGAACTAGTGACATTCATACCCACATCTAATATCTCAACCGGAATATCTAGCAATCTTGCATGCTCACTCAATATGTACGAATGCGTAGAACCGGAATCAATCAAGGAAAGCAAAGTCAAAGACTGTAACGAGAAATTATCTGCAATCACATCTGTGTCATTCCTATCCTCATGGTGTGCATACACCCTAGCTGGCCCACCTCCCTCGGGCTGAACTGCTACAACATGAGCTACATTCCTCTGACCGTCATTCTTAGGCTGAAAATTACCTCGACCGCGCCCACGGCCTCTCTAATGCTCGACAGCTCGTACAGGAGCTTGTCCATCCCTAGACGGATGTGGACAATCGCGCTTCAAATGTGCCCTAGACTCACCAAGTAACCTCAGCAGTTCTCTTTCCTATCCTTGTGCCTCTTGGCACGATCTCTGTCCCATTCAGCAGTTCTCTTTCCTGAACTAGATCCACCCTTGCGATCCACAAGTCCCAAAGACTGTTCGATGTCATTGGCCCTAGCGACCAACACATCAAAATTTGTATAGTCGGAAGCCAACATGTAGGTCTTCACCTCCTGAACCAACCCATAACAGAAACGCTCACATCGTTTCCCCTCAGTGGAAACTAACTCAGAAGCATACTGACTCAGACGTACAAACTGCACCTCATAGTCGGATACGGTCAAGCTACCCTGAACTAGAGCCATGAACTCTCTCTTCTTCTCATCTAGGTATCGAGGACCTAGGTACTTCTTACGGAAAGTAGTCCTGAAGAACTCCCAAGTAACCTCAGCCTCTGGCATACCCGTAGTGATAGTAGTCCACCAAGTGTAGGCATCTCCTTGAAGCAAAGAGATAATGCAACCCAACTTATGTGCTTCATAGCACTGTATCTGACTCAAAATACGAACTGTGCTCTCAAACCATGCCTCTGAACCCTCGGGTGACAACCCACGGAACTCAACCCCGCCCAAGCTATGGAGTCGCTCTAACGGTAAACCAGAACCTGCACCCTGAGGCGGTGCTGCAACCCGAACACCCGGATACCTGTCTGTCCCTGACCAGCATGGGGTCCAACACCTTCCACATTCACTCCACCCTCGGAGGAGGAGAAGAAGGAGAAGGCAAGTTCTCTCCTCGCACATCCTCAACATTCTCAATCCGATCAACCCTCGGATTATCCATTCTTGGCCTTCCTCTCGGTCTCACCATGCTAACAGATGCAAAACTAAACAACAAACACAACAAGTGAAATGGTTTGGGGTCAGCAAGGAACAAGGTCCAAGGTGCTCAAGTCCTTAAACTTAAAATTACTTACAATAATAGTATACTAGCAATGGGTGCCTTTAACTATTTCTCAACCAACAAAAAGATAGCCACAAGCATGCTTACAATCACCATGCAATCACAATCAACAAGCTTACACCATAAAACTTACCTCACTTACCTTTCGGCTTGCGGAAACTCAACGAACCTAGGTGAATTCTAGGCTCTGATACCAACAAATGTAACCCCCCTCGACCCGGCCTAGCCGCCAGACTGCATCGAACGGGTTACACGGAGAAAACCGAAGCAAATCCCGTTAAGCCTCCACTCCGATTAGCAACCCTAGAAAATTTATTTTAAAGTTATCTTGTCTAGATGCATTGTTTATATCCTATGTGAGGGGACACACATCGAAAAATACACATGGATACAAAACAAGCAAAACATGATTTTTAGATAACCCTTTTTAAATTTTACAACAGACCGAATCGGTACGCTAGAGAACCGTACCGATAGGCCTATACTTGGTCAACACCCTAAGTCAAACCTAGGGAAACCATATCGATACCCACAAGGTGCTTATCGATACGTCCTCAACGGTCAACTTACCTTGGTCAACTACGAAGACCGTACCGATACTCTCAGGACTCGTACCGATACGCCAAAATCTCGTCAATTTCTCAGATTTCCAGAGAGCATTTTGGGTATCGATACGCCCCCGCGTACCGGTACGCCTTGCCCAAAACAAGGGACCGTATCGATACCACCCTTGAGTGTATCGATACGCCCTGCCCTGCAAAATTGGTTTTAGCTGTTAAAGGTACAAAGGGCTCAACACTAGAGGCATTAACAAGCATTTAAGCAACATACAATCACACATATATCATAAGGCATCCATGAGTCCACATGTAAAGCAAGATAAACACATAACGATGCAACATCCAACATGATAAGATTTTAAAGGGGAAACATGCATACATATCATTCATTAACAAGGCCAAAAACTAAACAAAGGCATAAATCATCATGGTAAAAGGCATTACAAGCCAAACACAACCTAGCAAACTTGTCTAAAGCAAGAGACATGCCAACAACACCTTAAAACATAAAGGTCCTATCCCATTGCTTAATACTAATTATTGAAGTCTAAACTCATACTTGAGCAAACCAAACTCCCTTGGACTCTCCCTTGTTCCCCGAGCTACTCCGAAGGTCTAAGGGCATGCATTGTTGGAAAAGAGAGCGTAAGCGTTTAAGCTTAGTGAGTGGTGATCAAAACGGTAGCTACATCAATGCAGTTTTAAAACATTAGTTTGCTTGAAAATCAAAACCCTTTCCAAATCATTTCTACATGCTAGAACACAAAACCACATGCATTTACCTTCATGTGCATTTACCGAATGCAACCACAAGCCATAGGCTTACCACATACTCATTCTCATAACGTAAGCAAAGTAACCAACAATGCATAAGCATAAAAGAAGAAATCAACGACATGCTTAACATGAGAATTAAAGCATCATGGGTATATTGTCATTCATCGCTTTTACTCAGATATGCAGATAGTTTCTCAAACCCACTAGACACTTCCGGTGGAATCTCACATCACCGTACTTACTCGTCTAGCAAAACATAACTTCCTATGGAATCTCACATCACCGTACTCCTCCTTAGTGGAATCTAGCATCACTAAGGCCACGCGCGACTTTTACCTCGAGTGCACTCTAATCCTATTAATCGATCAATTATATCCGGTAACAACTCAACACGTGTTAATATACTCATTCACAACCACAAGCATTACCGATGCTTGAACCACTTACCGTGTCTAAAGTTCCATGCAAAGCATGTACTCACAATGCAAGTATAAACACAAATCATAAGTCTCAACATTTGTAACAATGCAAATTAACACATTATCAACATGATATGTTCACATTTCATCAAGAATCATAAAACACGGATTAATTGCTTAAAACCTTTAAAACTTACTCTTGTGCTTGGATTGGCTTTTCAAGCTCAATCCAAACTCCCAAAACATTCCCTTAACCATGTTAAGGCTTTTAAAATCGATCCACTCACCAGCCAACAAACAAATGATGTCCAAGATGTCGAATCAAGCCTCCAAACTACCCGAATTTCAGTCCACGAAGCCCGAATCCAATTCCTCTGTTTTGAGCAACCCAAAACTGAACATTAGAACACTAATACACTCACAAACATAAGGAAAACCCGAAACTCAACAATCTTGCAACAACACACATCGATTCAAGTCCAAATTTCACCCGAAACATAACAATTTCAGTCCCAAACTACTTGCAACCACACCCAACGAATTTACAATAAAAATCTATCTTTTAACATTCCAAAACATCAATTCAAAGCTATCAAACCTTCAGCTGTCATTTAGACCCAAAACCCATCCAAAAACTCAAGATTTTCAACTCCCAAAATCACCCACAATACCCATTTCGGGTTTCCTATAACAACCCACCATTTTCATGTTATTTTAGCAATAAAACAAAGTTAAAAACACTCACAAACTCAACCATAGTCAACCCAAACGAAAACCCATAAACTCCCTCTCATTTCAAACCAAACTTTAAAAATCAAAACATGTTTAAACCATGAGTTTTGTAAAAATCTTAACATTTAGAACTCAAGGAAGGTAAAACCAAGTTAAGGAGTCATTTACCTTGAAGAAATCACTTGGATTGAAGTGTTGAAACCAATGGAATAGTGAAATGGGGGATTTAGAGAGGTTTTAACGTGAAAAGCAAATTTGGAGAAGGAGATGACTTTCAAAAATCCCCCTTTTTCCTTATTTCTTTTATTAAAAATTCCCTTTTTGCCCTTTACCCTTTTAAAACACTTTAGGTGTGTTAAAAATATTTTTCTCCAATTTAAATTTAACCCGACTTGGTTTAACTAATCCGATATCTCCCGGCCCTAAACTCGGGGCGTTACACTCGAGTTTGAGCAGCCTTGTCTGCAAGGTGTGTGTGTGTGCACGCGTTATCAAAGGATTAGAAAAATGTATAAATATATATTATCTTATAATCATCTTAAAACTATTAAAAAATCTTTAGTAAAAGAGGATAAATATTGATACATTATTATTCTATAATTTTGTATGTTGTAATTCAACCAAATGTTATTGCATAATTAAAAATGAAGAGAAACATTCTAAACAAAATGAAAATATAGCAGAAAAATAAAAAAAAGGAAACTGAAAAACTAGAGAATGTGTTGAGTAGATCAGAAAATAGAAAAGAAACAAATTGATGAAGCTTTCAAAGTTTCAATAATGGGAAAGAGATGAATTGTCAGAGAGAACAATTTGAGAAAGTAACAAAGAAAAAATAGAAATATCTTGAAAAGTGAAAGAGAATGTGGGCTTCATCATTTTATTCTCTGATGAGCCAGGGTCGGGTAACCCTATATGTTTATATAGCCCAACGTAAACAGAAACAATTATTAATTAACTAATATGTTAGACTAACGGGCTCAACAAACACGGTTTGGCAGGCCTAACCACCTCTAGACCAAAAATAACAACTTGACAACCCACATTAACAACTCACTTCATTCTTCAAAACTCAACTTCCTCCCACATTCTTTAACCGAAGAGCTACCGCATCTTTCTGACTGATTTTGACAAATGGACACTCATCTTGTGTCTGAAATTTTGGAAGTATGCTTTAGACAATAGTTTTGTCAAACCATAACCAACATGATGCTCAGCAAGCACGTAGTTTACTTGAACTTTATGTTCGACTACTTTTTCTCGAACAAAATCCACGTCCAATTTAACATGCTTAGATTGTGAGTGAAACACCGTATTAGCAGACATCGCAATAGCACTTGTATGGTCACCATACAATTGGAGGAGTTGATGAGTGGACTCCCATATCATTCAACACTGTATTCACTCATGCAATTTCCGACACTACATCTGTTATACTACGACACTCAACTTCGGACATTGATCGAGATATTGACTTTTGTTTCTTAGAACTCCAAGCTACCAAACAATTATCCATATATACACAATAACATGTTATGGATCATCAATCATCAAAACTATTTCCCCAGTCAGCATTCGTAAATGCCACTACATTTCCCACTCTTATATCTAACAGAGTGAACAATAATCCATAGTCAAGAGCGCCCACTAAGTACCTTAGAATTTGTTTCACAACAACAAGATGATCTTCGCATGGCTTATACATAAATTGTTCGACACGATTGACACTAAAGGCAATGTCAGGACGTGTATGACACACATATAAAAGAGCTCTCACAATGCTTCGGTAAACATAGGGTTCAGCCATGGGACTCCCAACACCTTGAACAAATTTGATGGATGAAACCATAGGAGTGGGAGAGAGCTTTGCTTGACACATCTTAGTTTTCTCCAACAGCTCAATGATATACTTCTTTTTTACTAAGAATCAAAGAACGCCCAATCCTATATTGTAACATCCCAAATATGGGCTTAAGAGATTATGACAATTGAACCTTGAGGTTGATTTATATGATTATTATATCAATCGAACCTATTGATGTCATTAGAACCTAATTAGAATTAAATGAAGAAAGAGTGCTCCTTCTGAGAGACTAAATTGATTAGAAACCTAAATTTCATAATTGCATGCTAAAATGAAAGTTTGGGATGGTCTTGTACAAATGTCGTTGGGGAAGATTGTTGGAAGAGTTGGAATTTGGAAATTAATTTCCCAACTTGATCCTCTTCTCCATTCTTTCCTTTGGAACCGAAGACCTCCCCATTTTTAGTGAGAGAACAAAAGCTTACTTTGGCCATGAAGCTAGGACACATAAATTTCTAGCTCAAAATATGGTGATTCATTTGTGAGCTATAGAAAGGAAGGTAATCACTTTGTAATTTCATTTTTGAGCTGAAATTGTGAACTTAATTAAGCAATTGTTAGAGAAAAGTGTTAAGAATTAAGTTGGAAACATTTTTATGTTTTGATTACAATCGAATCTGCTAAAGGTCTAATTTGGAGATATATATTTCAGATGGTTGAATGCCATTATTGCTGAAAGTGTAAACAATTTATAAGGGACTGTTCTATCTCAATTCATGTTTTAGGTGCTGCCTTATGGATTCGAAACAGACGAAAAATCTACTTATGATGTAATTGAGCTGTAGGTGCCTAAATGCATTTGTAATGGGGTTGTTTGTTGTAAATTCTGGAATAATAGGACTGTTGAGAACGAATTTCTGTGTATGAATGCTTATGACTGAAAAATAGATTATAATGTGGACATTTACAAGTTAAAAACCCTGTTTCGAACACTTGAATAAAAATGACACTTATTGATTGCTCTAGTAAACTGTTTTATGAGTAAGGGGCTGTTCTTGAATGAAATAATGTAGTGAGGGTTGAGTATGAAAGTGAATTATACCTATAGACGTTCCTTTGGACTGTTTTGAAGAAGTTAAAAGTCTTATGGACTGTATGGGTTATATATTGAGATTCATGGGGCTTTTTTTATTGAGATTGAATGTATGTATGGTTAGGTTGCTATAAGACTTAGGTATGTCTAGTAATGGATTGTTTCAAATTGTTAAAAACAAAGAAAGGGGATGTTGTACAACTTTAAGGCTGCCAGGGATTGTTTATAACAAAAAGTGGGCTGTTTTGCATTGGTTTAAATACTAGAAACTATTTTGAATTTATTTAATTTTGGGGCTGTCTTTGTATTAATCTAGGATTGTTTCGAGTAAAAAGGATTGAAATGTGGAACTTGGAAGCTATCCTACTTGAGTTAAAACATTAGCAACCTAATTCGAATAAATAGAAGAAGGAAAAATTGTAACACCCCAATTTTGGGCTTAGAAGTTTAGGGTTTGATCGGACCGGTCTGAGAAACGATTCGAACATAAAAGGAGGTTTTAGGGAAAGCCTAGTTTGGGATGCTTTAAAAATATAGAAAAATATCTAAAAATTCTCATTTAATATATTTAAGAGAGTGTTGAAATCAATTTTACAAAATAAGGTTTGGAAATACTACATTTCGGTGTAGTGACCAAATGCGATTTTTGCAAAGTTTAGTAGTGACTGTTTTGTAAAGGATTGGAACTTTGAATCTTTAAGGAGCTAATTACCCAAAAAAAATCTCTAAATTTTTCCTTAATTTGGGTAATTTAATTAATGTTTTAATTAAATAAAAGAAAAGGAGAAACTACCTTTGGATTTTCATAACTACCTTTTCCTAATTTTCTCCCATTCCTTTTTCTCTCAAAATCCCATCACCCAAACACTTTTTCTCCAACAACTTTCACATAGATTTTCACTTCAATTGATGAGATTTCCATCACTCATTGGTTTTGAAAGCCATGTATTGAAGGATGCTCAAGGTAAGAGATCCTTGGTTTGACATGTTATTAATTTGGTTATGATGCATGGAGATGCATGATGATAAATGGTTTTGATTAATGCTTAAAACAGTGAATTGATGATGGTATTTGATGTATATTGGCAAGTGATGAAATGGTTTTTAAGTACTTGAATCGGATATAGTTAGCCGGCTATAGGATTGGGTGCACCGTAAGTAAAGTCGCCTTGGATGTTGAGGGGTTGTGATTGTACTGTAAACTCCATCCAAGTACCCTAACGATTGAGGTAAGATCACAACGGTGGTTGTAAATTCCGTGTGTGGATCTTGTGTTATGTGTCCCTTACTCTCGTTAGTGGAAATTATACAACTACTGATGAGTGGTGTTGAGGGGTTAAGATTGTACTGTTATACTCCACCACGGGTGTCACATCAATGGAGGGATTGCTCTTGAGTGTGAACCGTATAGTCCGGTAGTGTGTATGAAGCGTGTGGGACAACGCCTGTAATCCGCGTATCCGATTGTGTTTTGTGTTGAAATGGTTATGAACTATCACTTGAAAGCCAATATAATGTACTTAAATGTAACGAAGCGTGAGATGCTTGAAAATGATGCAAGGTAGCATGAGAAAGAGATGAACTTGTGGTTTAAAAGCTTTGTTGAAAGTGTTTTCTAAGAATGCATTGTTGTATTGGTTTTATTTAGAGCTTGCCTCACTAAGCATTTGTGCTTACGCTCTCTTTTACCAATAATACAGATAATTGAGGTGTTTAAGGGCATCAAGGAAGCTAAGTGTGTCCAAGGAAATTCAAGCTCATGTATGGTGAAGTTTTCGTACACTTTTAGTTTAGATAATTTGGCAATGGAGACCTAAGTTTTGTTTTGGGAGATGTATTAAACTCCCTAAGGTTGTGGCATGTGTGCCTTGATTGTTTTGAATTGTAAATGGCCTTTATTTCTTGTTTGGAGGTTTGTTTTACCTATTTGGTTTGTATATTAGGATGCATGCCTCTAGACTTATGAATTTTCTTGTTTGATGCTATGAAGGTGTTTGGGGTCTCTATATGTGCACCTTCTATGTATGTTGACTTGTTGATATGCTTGGGAAGTCATTTGGATGTGTTAGATCTAGTTTGTGCATGAAAAACCATCAATTGCTGCTGTTTCTGGGCAAACCGTATCGAAACACCCCATAGTGTTTTGAAACGGGGGCCTGAATTGGCCTTCGTGTTCCGAAACGCTAAGGGATGTTTCGAAACGATTTGGTCACTGGAAGGCCTCGTTTCGGAACCAGTCTCGGAACCAACCCGCGTATCGAAATGGTCAACGCCGTTCCGATCCTGTGTATCGACACGACAGGTGGGTGTTTCGAAACAGGTGACCATTGGGCACTGATTTGAATGACGCTGAAGTTTGCAAGCTTTACATTTTAGTCTCAAATGTTAAAGTTGCAATTGCTTGAGTTTGAGATGTCCAAATAAGTTGAAATTTGGCAGCGAAGCATGTAACATGACTAATTTCATATTGGTAACTTTAAAATCAGTAAAGACCTTCTAAATTTCAGAAATTACGTTTTGGTCCCTAGTTTTGTATATTGTGCAATTGAGTCCCTTTTTGAAATCTGATCGCTGTGCCTTTCTCTATCGTATCCCGTGAGTACTCACTTAGGGTTAATGTGTATCTAGACAATATTAAAAAGGAAAAAAAGGGTCGTAAATCAGATTGACTTTCGGGTTAACTTTGGTTTTCCTCGTGTAATCTTCGTAGTTCAGGTCAATCATCTAAGCCGGGCTAAGGAGGTTACAGAAATGTCTTGAAAATGAGTAAATAGACTGTTTGTGTTTATGTTTGTGCATCCAAGCAAGTAAAACTGTTTTGTTAAAATGAAAATGTGTGTAAATGTACATTGAAATTACCTTGCTTGATATTTTGTCATCGTGGCTGTTTGTGTGATACTAAATGTGATCATAAGCAGCTTAACTAATAGGGGGTTACTAGAAGTTGTTTTAATGAATGGATAAGTAAGTGATAGAATGTCAATTAAAATGCTAATACACAAATGTAATGTTGTTATAGATAGATAACCAAGAAATTGATCAAGTTGGTGAAAAGCTAAAAGGAGTTGGATAGTGGCAACATATGAATGAGGATTCAGATATCCCATAACTTCAGGATAAGAGATGAGAGTAGTTTAAAGTCTCGGGATAGAAGAAATTCATTCCGAGCACCTTTAATTGCTTTAATTTACACTGTGTTAGATAATTTGTGTAATCATGTGCAATTAAGCTTGGGATCCGAGGTAAGTACTTTTATGAAAAAGTACCTTGTGATAAAATGAGTAAGTTGATAGTATTGTTGGTGATTGAATTATATATTCGACTATAGATTGAAAGAGATTTGTTATTGAAAATAAAGATCTTAAAGGCAATTTAATAAGCTTGAATTTTCTGATATTTCTTGCTAGTCTTGGAAGCTAAAAGTGGTTGTTTTGAATGAATTACTATAAAATATATGTTAGATCGAATGATGCAAACTTAAAAGAGCTTATTGTTATCTATGGTATTCATTCGAATATATTGGAAAGGAAGAAATGAATAATATTTGTATTGTAAAGAGCATAAGTAGTAACTCATGATCCAGTGATTTATTGATTTACAATGGAGCCTTGGTGGCCATGTTGATAAGAATGTGAGCAATGCTCATCTTAAATGTATAATTCACATGAGGTTAATCATGCTTATATTGAAAGGCAATATGTAATGTGGCATGGCATTGATGAGAAGTTATGTTCAAAAAAAATTATTAATCAGATAAATAAATAAATATGAAAGGCCTTGGTCTCGAGTCAATCGTAGGTACAGTTGGCATGCCATAGAGTCCGTTAAGCACGCTAGTTTGGACTACAGTCTTGGACTTCGGTCCCTTGTCGATAAAGACCAAATGATCTATTGGTACTACTAGTACCCTTGTTTGGTGATGGCTAAATTGGAACTTTGTAAACCTTTGTTTCGGTACCTTGTGTACCCTTGTTTCAATACTTGATGTACCCTTGTTTGATATTGAATTTAGAGGATTCGTGTATCTAGGCTGTTACTTGATTCTTAAGGCTGAAATAAAGAAAACATGAAAATACATAAATGACTTGAGAAGCTTAATCTTGCTATAATTAGCATAAAATGGGAGTTATGACTACTATGGATGAATTATTATATAGAAACCTTATTAGACATGATACTATAATTATTTTATAATTGGATATAACTGTTTATTATTGTTGAATGTAATCTTTCAAATGTTATAGAGGTTAAGGAAATGTGGTTTTCTTGAATGATTATCTATGTCTGGGATGGGAGTTGGTGCTCTGATAAGCATGTTAGACATAAAATTATATTTGTTAAATATTAAGAGTGTTTATTTAATTGAAGCTAATAGCACGATATATGAACGACTTCATGAATATTGGTAATTTCTTTCATATTGTGAAATAATTATAAAATAAAAAGATTTGTTCTTGGTAAGCTAAGCTAATATGGAATGATTAAATATACATGTGAATATACATACCTGATAGATCACATTTTCTAGTTAATATTACTTGGATTGAGGAATAATATGACTACTATAACTTGAGATATCTAAGTAAAAATTTAATAGATTAGTAATGACAATATACTTGATAGTAATACAATGGCAATAGAACCTGATTGCTCCTAATGGTTGTATGTTTGTATACTTCAAATGAAGTTTGGATACTGGATTGATATGATCATTTACACAATTGGTACTTGATTATTCATTGTTGATAAATGACTGGATCGAATCGATTACTAAGTGGAATGCTTAAATGGTGTAAATTAAGTTCACTGGAATATTAGACAGTTTGGATGTAAGCATTGATATTGTGGATAAAGAAGTATAAAACTAGTAATGATTTTGATAGATTTGAATTCTCGGGAGTCAAGTAATGAAGAATGAGAAGTATAATATCTTTTTTGATTAGGAGTTTTGAATTAGATACATTATGATTAAGATAATAGTAAATTCGTTAATTACTGTATTGAATTCCTATGAATACTTGTGTGTCAAGCCAACTAAGTCTAATTGATATCTTGTTAAGTTGACCTAAGTAACTCGTAAAATGGAATGTGATACTTATTAGAAAGTATGAGACTTTTTTAACTACTTATCACTAGTAAAAGTCGCCATTGGTAGATTGATAAATAGGAACAAAGAAGTTATAAAATAGATAATCAAACTTTGAAAGCTACTTGCTTAACAAGTGAAATGGTCTATTGAATTATTGATCACCCATTTTAGAAGATAGCTTTGATCGATAATAGATTATGGTACTTGATTTATTTGTTAAATTGTTCTCATCTTTATAAGACTATATTGTCTAGGATAGGGCTTGTATGACTAATAAGAAAGTAATTAAGTAAATGATCAAATTTTATGTTCAAGACTAAGCTTATGGTCTATGACCTATTGGGTTTAATGCCTTGGGTAATAAGAAGTGTTGTGCAACGAAGTCTTTATATTGGTGTTGAAAACGCTTGCATCCATGATTGTGTGTACTTCTAGTGGTTATACTTTTGGTTTGGCCAATGTCTAGTCGAATAAAAGAAATCAAGTTCCAATACCTCGTAATACTTGATTTCTTGTACTACCCCATTAAGCATGAGCTTACCTTTCTTCGTTTCTCTCTGATTGTATTTCAAGATATGTACGCTTTCAATCGTCTTTTGAGCTCGAACGTGATTTCAAGCTATCACATTTGTTAGAGTATCTTGCTTAAAAATTTTAGTTGGTGGCACATAGTTTAAGTATGTATGTGCATTGATTTTACCTATCGAGTTTAAGATGTATTTAAGTTTGTAAAGGGGCCATTTATTCTTTTATGATCGCTTGACTATGAAATTCATATAGTAGATATAATAATGATTTTTTATGCATGCTTATATATATGATTTACATGGGACTTAGTAACTCAGTGGTTGTATACCTTGGCTAATGGATCTATAACCCAGATAGATGTCGAATGAGAGAGTATACATGTTGATGTCTTAAGAAAATATATAAGTGGGATAAAGGGGTAACTTAATAAGTATAATTTTCACATAGATTTGTTTATAGACTAAAAATTTGTATTAATGAGTCATGGTATGTATCCTGTATACAAGTAGGAGTCTTTGATTTGATTACGTTCGGGTTAAGCTTGAAATTGTGTCATGCTTAGCTTAACTGCTTGTAACTATAAATGTGGTTCTAGCCCAAACTTGAATTCGATAGAGTTTCATGTTATCATATTTTGCTTAGCTATAAAGAATCTGCTAGTAGGCACACATTTAGTACTCCTCTTCCTTACCTTGATAGTACTTGTAAAAGTTCTTGAATGTATGCTTCATTATAAACTAGTATCATGATCAAAAGTTAGTACTTAAGTTGAATTAAAGAATAATCATATTAAAGGATTAAAAGTTTAAATTTATCTGTATATTTGCATACAATTTTCTATTTTGTCTTGATGATTGTGTTAAACTGAGCAAAAATCTTAGTAAGCTTGTCTAGTAACAAGTTCTACATCGGTCTTTCTTCTAGGCCAGGTAGAGGGTGTTACATATATGCAATAATACAAAGGAAGAACGAAAGCTCTCTTAGATCCTTTAACGAAAATTGAGTATACAATTTGTTGATCACATCCTCAATAGTAGTATCAAACGACCTGATGACAATGATGTCGTCAACATAAACCAGGATATAAGTGAACATTGATTCCTTATTACGAATAAACAAGGATGTATCAACGAAAGACTCTTTAAAATCGAGAGCAAGGAAGTAATTCCTCAAATTTGTGTACCAATTGCGAGGACAATGGTACAAATAAGTATACTTAATTACCGGTACAATTTTAGAGATTCAAAATGAAAAAAAATATTTTAATTAAAAAAACCAATGTAAGTAATGTTGATAATTTATAATAGTCTAAATAAACATGTAGTTCATATATTGTAAATAAATATAGGTTCATATACTTATTTACATTGGTGTACATAAGTTTAGTTGCTTAAAAAAGTATATAAGTTTAGTTTGTTAAAAAAATTACATCATGTATTATGACCAAACCTTCCACACTTTGTACAAGACATCTTCACACCATTCATGGACACCTTAGCACCCTGAGGTGTTTCATCTGCCTCCATTTTTCTATTATTCTTATGTGGTCTTTCTGGTGACCTTCTCAAGACAGGAGGTAAGACTTGTAAATGTGTTTGTTGACGACTCTACTGCTTTTCACCCCTCACTGGATTGATGAAATGAGAACATATGGCTATTTGGGTAGACACTGAGTAGCATTGATCCACATATGACTCGAGTCTTTCTTCAAGCAACACTATCATAGAAATGGCATGGATACATGGGATTTTTGCATAGAAGAATAACTGATTAGTGTCTACCCACATATAGGTAATGAAATAAAAAATATATATAAAAAATCAAACTTAACCTGTTAGTTGCCATTTTTTAAATGAGCAAGTTGATGTTCGCATGTTAACAGAATGTTGGTCTTGAGGACTACTCAAAATTTGGTACATTTCTTCACCAACACGCACAGACCAGCATCAATATAATACAAACCATAAACAATAAGTGTAAAATAAGTAAATTAAAAAAACAGAAACAAATATACAAGTTTTAAAACATATAAACTTATGTGACTGTGATAATGCATTCTCCAGCTTTCTCTGAATTTTAGGACACAAGGACCAGTTAACTTCTCAGCTTCATCTATTTTTTAACAATTCTTTGCATCAATTAGGATCTGATTGACTCCATCAAAGTAAAAATTGCTTTGTCTCTAGCTTCTAATATCATCTACAAACCAAAACAATAAGTGTTAATATTATAACTTAAGTATAAAAAATATAGCAAAAAAACATATGGATTAACCTTATTGAAACACTCGCAATGATTGTTTAAAAGGATGTTTGATTTAGATCTGAAGGAAAAAGTGAAATTTTGTCCATATTGTAGGGTATTCCTTTGCAGCCATGTATATCCAGAACTTGATAAACCCTGCACATTAATATAAAAATAAGATTATTGATCCATAAAATGATATGAAAAAATAATTTGAAAAATGATATGCAAAAATGATTTTAAAAAATTAAATAATTATACCTCTAAAGTTGTCATTACAGCTTCAAACTCTCTAACATATGTTGCTCTTGCATCTCTCTAAAGTTGGTCTTTCAATGCTTTTCCCTTATAGTCCCCATTTAACTTGAAATAATTGTAAAGGTATCTCACACATATTTTTTGCTTTGCATGTGGAAATAGCTCCATAACATATTCTATCAATCTCTGCACATTAAGTGCTATAAAGGAAATTAAATTAAACAAAACAGCAATTATTTATCAAAAAAGTTTAAGATTACCTTTTATTTATCAGTCATAAATGTGATGTGATGGGAATTGTTTAACTCCAAACATTTCTTACTATTTCCATAAACAAACACCAAGATGACTCAGTCTCAGCCTCCACATTTGCAAATGCAATTAGATAAAGACAATCATACACATCCATCCCAACAACTACCAGAAGATGACCTCATAATAGCCCTTCAAGTGACACCCATCCAAACATATAATGGGCCTACAACCAACTTTAAAGCCATCCTTCATAGCTTGCATATAGACAATTTAATGAAAAAAGTGCTACTCTTGGGAATACAGTATTACCCTTTAGAGGGAATGCTCTCCAACTAAACGTGGGTATGTGATTCTGAAAAAGATCATTTCCCCAGGTAATAATCTTCTCCGTGAAACAAACGCCCCCTAAAAAAAAGTGTATACGCAAACAAAAATATAAGATCTGACCATAATATGATTCATTTCATAAGTGATCCATAAAAACATAAAGTGTTTTTGACCATTACAGAAACAAAAATCTAAATTTTGACCATTGCTTGAACATGTATAAAACATGTATACACAAAAAGTTAAATCCTAATGTTAAAACCTAATGGTCAACTGCATGCATTACACAAACAAGTTAAAACAATAAGCCTTGGACTGTTTTGAATGGCCAAAAGAACCAAGGGTCACTCATAACCCTCTTTCAAGCAGAAGCTTCTTCTGGAGATGATTGAGTGACAAAACTCTCTTGAGTGGTGAAGGTGGGATTCCATCTAACAGTATAGACTGTGGTGGAGGTTAGCTTGTCCTTGGACTGTTGCTTTGATGTTGCCTAACAGATTGAGTAGTAGAACTCTCTTGAGTGGTGGGGTGGGTATCCATCTAACAATATGGATTGGTGGTGGCGTTGGCTTGGCCTTGTCCTTGGAGGGTTGCTTTGATGTTGCCTACCAATTTGGTTTTGTGTTGCAACATGATCTTGGTGCACACTTGTTCCAGATCTTCTTCTAATATGTACACAAAAAACACTGTGTATTTCACCTTAAACAAAAAATATAAATTAATCAGAAAAAATCCATGGAAAGTACAAAACCTTACTGGCAATTTAGATCTTCTAGGAGTTCTACTTGTAGCAGAAGTGGATGCTCGTTGATATGGTTTAGTATTGACACGAACAGAGACCTTGCATGTCCTTGTATTATGACCAGGCCTTCCGCACTTTGTACAAGACATCTTCACACCCTTCATGGACACCTTAGCACCATGAGGTGCTTCATCTGCCTCTCTTCTTCTATTATTCTTATGTAGTCTTCCTGGTGACCTTCTCAAAACATGAGGTATGACTTGTAAATGTGTTTGTTGATGACTCTACTAATTTTCACCCCTCGCTGGATTGATGAAATGAGAACATATGGCCATTTGGATAGACATTGAGTAGCATTGATCCACATATGACTCGAGTCTTTCTTCAAGCAACATTATCATAGAAATGGCATGGATGCATGAGATTTTTTCATAGAAGAATAATTGATTAATGTCTACCCACATATAGATAATGAAATAAACAATATATAAAAAAAAAATTAAATTTAACATGTTAGTTGCCATTTTTTAAATAAGCAAGTTGAAGTTTGCATGTTAACAGAATGTTGGTCTTGAGGACTACATGAAATTTGGTACATTACTTCACCAGCACGTACAGACCAACATTTATGTAATACAAACCATAAACAATAAGTGTAAAATAAGTAAATTAAAAAAATCAGAAACAAATATACAAGTTTTAAAACATACAAACTTATGTGACTTTGATAATGCATTCTTCAACTTTCTTTGAATTTTAGTACACAAAGGGCCAGTTAACTTCTCAGCTTCATCTATCTTTTTAGCAATTTTTTTCATCAATTTGAATCTAATTGATTCCACCAAAGTAATAATTGTTTTGTCTCTAACTTCTACTATCATCTAGAAACCAAAACAATAAATATTAATATTATAACTTAAGTATAAAAATATAGCAAAAAACATATGGATTAACCTTATTGAAATATTTGCAATGATTGTTTAAAAGGATGTTTGATTTAGATCTGAAGAAAAAGTGAGACTTTGTCCATATTGTAGGGTATTTCTTTGCAGCCATGTATATCCAGAACTTGATAAACCATGCACATTAATATAAAAATAAGGTTATTGATCCATAAAATGATATGCAAAAATAATTTGAAAAATTAAATAATTATACTTCTAAAGTTGACATGGTATCTTCAAACTCTCTCACATATGTTGCTCTTGCAGCTCTCTAAAGTTGGTCTTTCAATGCTTTTCCTTTATGGTCTCCATTTAACTTGAAATTATTGTAAAGGTGTGTCACACATGTTCTGCGCTTTGCATATGAAAATAGCTCCATCACATATTCCATTAATCCATGCACAACAAAACTGCAAGTGTTATTAAGGGAAATAAATTAAACAAAATAATAATTGTTTATCAAAAAATTTAAGATTACCTTCTATTTATCAGTTATAACTGTGATATGTTGAGAATTGTTCAACTCCAAATCATTTCTTACTATTTCCATAAACAAGTAACAAGATGACTCTTTCTGAGCCTCAATAATTGCAAATGTAATTGGATAAAGATAGTCATCTGCATCCATCCCAACAGTTGCTAGAAAATGACCCCATAATAGCTCTTCAAGTGACACCCATCCAAACATATAATGAGCCTACAACCAGTTTTGAAGCCATTTTTTATAGCTTGCATACAAATATACAGTCTTTAAAATACATTTTCATCCAATTGCAAGACTGTGGTTGTCTCAGAGTTTGAGGACCTAAGTTCACCTAGGTAATCACACAGTTTTATGTACTGCTCCTTTATATTACCATGCAGCTTCTCAAGGGCCAAGTTTTTTGCCCTATTACACTTACTCAAATGGACAGAGATGTTATAATCCCTAAATACATCTTGTTTAAGAGACTTAAAGGAGTAATTTGAATTAGTATGAAATATGTTTAAGTACTGCTTTACCATAAACTTAGCAGTTATGTTTGGGCTTTTATACTCTTTAAGACATCTATGTTCACCAATAAGTAACTTTATTTTTCAAGTTCCATAAGGCTCATTAAAGTCAACTGGAGAAGCCCATAAAATCTATGGACACCATATCTTACAAACTAATTGAATTCTCCTATTTTCATTTCTCTTAAGCTTAACACTATATCTATTGTTGATGTTGTACATCTTAACAACCTCTCTCAATACTTGTTTTGTTGCAAAAAGTAATCTCATCTTAAAATTTGGATTTGAAATGTCTACAGTTGTATTAAATCTAGGATATCTAGGCTTCTTATGTGGACCATCAGAATCTAACTCATCTAAATTGTGTAATGAGTCAAAATGTCCATTATCAAGGCCACTATCAACCCTAACTTCATCACCGCCCTCCCATTAGCTCTATGTGACCCTTCTATTGACATTAACACCTACCCCTTAGAAACATCATCATCTTCATAATTATTCTCACTATCAGTAAAATCATACTCATTTCAAGTTCAACACTAGCAGCATTAGATCGATAGGATCTAACCTCCTCCAAGTATACATGAACAAAATGATCCTTAGGTTATTTGCTAAACATCTTTAGAACATCATTATCATTGCCTAGGGTTTTAACCTCAAATAGATTTTCAAAAATTTGTCTGTATATCTTCATGTTATAAGTTAATCCTAATTTTTCAATCATGGCCATAACCTCAAAAATGCTCATTTCATCCACATCACATCTATCAGAATAATCAACAGAGTGACCAGTATATAACAGATTTCGGGTCCTAAGAAAGTAACTACCACATTGAACTACAATGGTAAACTTGGATGAATTTTTCAATTAATAAAAAATAAATAAATGTATAAGCTAATAAGCTAAGTAAACAATCAATTAAGCAACAAATAGAAAAAAAAAACAAATCACGTATCACATACAATAATAAAATAAATAATCACCTGCAACTAAGGACCAACTATAAGACAATATATCATATATAATAATCAGGGATGTAAAAACAGGTCAACAGTTGGGTTTCAGGTCGGGCTCTGTCAGGTCGGGTCAAATCGGTTACAGGTCATTTCGGGTCATTTTTTGTTTTGACTCGATTCGGTTCGGGTTCGGGTTCATTTCGGGTCGGGTTCATTTCAGGTCGGGTTCAATTCAGGTCGGGTTCATTTCGGGTCGGGTTCATTTCAGGTCGGGTTCATTTCAGGTCGGTTCATTTCAGGTCGGGTCAAAACGGTTAATTGACAGGCTGATTTCAGGTCGGTTTCGTTTCAGGTCGGGTTCATTTCAGGTCGGTTTCGTTTCAGGTCGGGTTCGTTTCAGGTCGGTTTCGTTTCAGGTCGGGTTCGTTTCAGGTCGGTTTCGTTTCAGGTCGGGTTCGTTTCAGGTCGGTTTCGTTTCAGGTCGGGTTCTTTTCAGGTCGGTTTTGTTTCAGGTCGGGTTCATTTCAGGTCGGTTTCGTTTCAGGTCGGGTTCATTTCAGGTCGGGTTCCTTCGGGTTTATGGTTTATTGTGTTACGTGTATTATACATATTGATGGATTATGATTTTTATTTTTACGGTTTAGGGTTTAGGGTTTAGGGTTAGGGGATTACATATATGTGATATATATATATATATAGTCAGGACTATTGGATTTATTTTTAGGGTTTAGGGTCTAGGGTTTATGGTTTAGGGGTTTGTGGTTTAGGGTTTACTGATCTTAAATTAATACAAACATGCCTACATTAATTATATATATAATGATGGATTATGATTTTTAAGGTTTAGGGTTTACTGTTTAGGGTTTAGGGTTTAGGGTTTACTGATCTTAAATTAATACAAACATGCCTACATTAATTATATATATATATATATATATTGATGGATTATGGTTTTAGGGTTTACGGTTTACGGTTTACTGATCTTAAATTAATACAAACATACCTACATGTATTATATATATATATATATATATTGATGGATTATGGTTTTTAGGGTTTAGGGTTTAGGGTTTACTGATCTTAAATTAATACAAACATGTCTACATTAATTATATATATATATATTGATGGATTATGGTTTTTAGGGTTTAAGATTTAAGGTTTAGGGTTTAGTGTTTACTAATCTTAAATTATTACAAACATACCTACATGTATTATATATATATATATATATTGATGGATTATAGTTTTTAGGGTTTAGGGTTTACTGATCTTAAATTAATACAAACATGCCTACATTAATTATATATATATATATTGATGGATTATGGTTTTTAGGGTTTAGGGTTTAGGGTTTAGGGTTTAGGGTTTAGGGTTTAGTGTTTAGGGTTTAGGGTTTAGGGTTTATTGATGTTAAATTAATACAAACATACCTACATGTATTATATATATATATTATATATTGATGAATTATGGTTTTTAGGGTTTAGGGTTTACTGTTCATAAAATGATACGTACATACGTACATGTAATATATATATTGATGGATTATGGTTTTTGTTTTTAGTGTTTAGGGTTTAGGGTTTATGGTTTAGTGGTTAGGGCTTTAGGGATTATTATTATTATTATTATTATTATTATTATTATTATTATTATATACTTAAATACAATTATTATTATTATTATTATTATATATTTACTATGCTTATTATTATTATTAGTTTTTATTACTATTATTATTAGTTTTTATTATTATTATTACTATGATTAGTAATATTATTATTATTATTACTATTATTATTATTATTATTATTATTATTATTATTATTATATACTTAAATACAATTATTATTATTATATATTTACTATGCTTATTATTATTATTAGTTTTATTATTATTATTATTATTATTATTATTATTATTATTATTATTATTATTATTATTACTACTATTATTATTATTATTATTATTATTATTATTATTATTATTATTATTATTATTATTATTTGTAATTAAATGTATAGGGTTTAGGGTTTAGGATTAGGGACTATGGTTCATTGATTAAATATTAGGGTTTAGGGTTTAAACCCCTAATGTCTAATTCTAAACCCTAAGCATTAAACCCTAAAGCATAAGTAATTAACCCTAACCACTAAACCCTCGATCTAGGATTACGGACTATGAGCTATAGATTAAATATTAGGGTTTTATAGTTTAGAGGGTAGTGGTTATTGTTTAGGGTTTAGGATTAGGGACTATGGTTCATTGATTAAATATTAGGGTTTAAGGTTTAAACCCCTAATGTCTAATTCTAAACCCTAAGCATTAAACCCTAAAGCATAAGTAATTAACCCTAACCACTAAACCCTCGATCTAGGATTACGGACTATGAGCTATAGATTAAATATTAGGGTTTCATGGTTTAGAGGGTAGTGGTTATTGTTTAGGGCTTAGGATTATGGACTATGGTTCATTGTTTAGGGTTTAACATTAATTTATTCCTATAATAAAAAATTTAAGTCATCTTATTTTAATTAAGAATATAGATTTAATTTAATAATTTTTACTCATTTAACTTAATTTTATTAAGTATAAAATTTTAAATTAATAATGGTTATTCATTCCACTTAAATTAATTAAGTATAATAGTTTATCTTTGAAGTTATTTTAAAATAATAGTCAAGTTAATTAGAAATACAATTTATTAATACTTAAAATTATTATTAATTCAATTTATCTTTTAATTGAAGTTAAGTTAGTTAATTTATTAATACTTGAAATTATTATTAATTTTAAAAATTTTCAATACTTGACATTATTTTATATTCATTAAATATAACTTCTTTAAATGTCAGATAATTATCATTATTAGCAAATCAACTAATACTCTATAGGTGGAATTTGACATCAGCGCTGACATCACAAGGGTGAAATCAGCATCTAGCTGGATCTAGATAAGGAGGAAAGAAACACATATCCGTGTATATTTGTTTCGGCCAATGGCATCACGATACGTGGCATTGGATATCAGATTTGGGTGGGAAAGGGTTTAAAATGGTATTGTTGGGTTGTGTTTTGGTAATAGAAAGCTGTGAATGGGTTGTAATATTTAGGATTATGCCTTATTATTTAATTTGGGCTCTAGATATATAATGGATATTATGTTATAGACATTTGGACTAGTTTGAATGGGTTTTGGATTTATTGTATTTATTTGTTACCTTTCAAAAAAAAATAATAGTATTAGTTCAGGTTAATATCAATTCAGGTCAATATCAGTTCAGGTCAATAACAGTTCAGGTCAATAACAGTTCAGGTCAATATCAGTTCAGGTCAAGAACAGTTCAGGTCAAGAACAGTTCAGGTCAATAACAGTTCAGGTTCAAAACAGGTCGGGTTCAAAACAGGTCGGGTTCAAAACAGGTCGGGTTCATTTCAGGTCGGGTTCATTTCAGGTCGGGTTCATTTCAGGTCGGGTCCAAACAGGTCGGGTTAAATCGGTTATCTGGCAGGTTAGTCTCGGGTTCGGGTTCGTTTCGGTCGGGTGCAGGTCGGGTTCGGTTACTACAGTAACAGGTCAATTTCGGGTTCGGGTTCACTTCGGTCGGGTGCAGTTCGGGTTCGGTTTCTACAGTTACAGGTCAAATTCGGGTTCGGGTTCGTTTCGGTCGGGTGCAGGTCGGGTTCGGTCTTTGAATTCTCGGGTTAAACCAGGTTCTGACTCGATCGGGTTTCAGGCAGGTTACCAGGTCGGGTCAATTTTTCACACCCCTAATAATAATAAAATAAATTCTCACCATGGTCCGCTAAACATGAATGCACATATATCAACCAGACTATATACCACATACTTTTATCACCTAACACATTTAGTTGAATTATTCTACTAACACATGCATACTCCATTTCACATAAAGACTCCCACGTACTTTTTTCAAATTAAAAAATTTACATATATCACATGCACAAAATTCAGCTCCACATATCATATAATAATTAAGCATGAGTTATATCACATACATAATATTAATTTCACATGCACAAAATTCAGCTCCACATATCATATAATAATCAAGCATGACTTATATCACATGCATAATATTAATTTCACATGCATAAAAAAGTTAGAGAAAAAAACACAATACATGCACAAAAAATCACAGACAAAAGCAAAAAATGTCACATATACCAGTAGAAACAAGATTTAGGAATTTTTCAAAAACAAAACAAAACATAGGATAAACTTATCTTATATCGCTTCAGGTTTCTCTCGTTTGTTGTAAACACTAATTTTATTCGGGTCTGTTGACCCGAGTTTTTATTATTATTATTATTATTTAAACAGATCATAAAAAATAAAAATAAAAATCATTTAATTAAAAAGTCTAGTCCATTTATATCAACCAAAATTTGTTTACAAGGTCTGTTTGGCCCAACAAGTAGAAACCCTAATCTAATTAGGTGTATTGCACTCCGAGACCCCTCCATTCTCACGCGCCATACGTCATCATCTGGAGTTGTCATGTCACCGCTCATGGGCTATCTTGACCGTTCATCTCCAAGAGAAATCATGGTCGTTGGATCGAAACTAGTCTAATGGCCTAGATTAGATCCGCTTGATGATTGCCACGTGTTATCATCAACGACTCTCCTCGCCGCCGAAAAACCCACTATGACCACCAGATCTCAATCCACAAAAACAATAAAAAATGAAGGGGGTATCTTATTCATAATCTTCCACAGTAGATGCATTTATTTTGCTTATTCTTGTAAACCAAGTAAAATCGGATATATATGATGAAAAAATTCGAGATTGTAAGCACTTTTCAGATCATATCAATAAAAAAGGAATTTCAGAGAGGTATTTCCACTTCTTCACTTTTCATTTCGAATCTAAAAAACAAAAACTAAAAGAAGATCTAGAGTTTTTATCGGTTGAGTCTCGGGTGGTCGTCGTGCACGGCGGCAGAGGGCGGCATCTTTTTGCCTTCTCCACTCTTCATCTTGGTTTCGAAACATTTTAGGTTTTCAAAATATGAGTTTAAAAAAAAGGTTTTTATTTTTCTCGAATTCAAGTGAAATATGGGGTTATTTTAAAAAACCAGGGTCGGATCTTTTGTTTTAAAAAGAAAAAGAACGTTTTGAAAGCTTTTTTTTTAAGATCACCGACGCTGGTAATCGGCGCCTGGCATGGCCAGGCCCGACCGGTTTCCAGGTTCATGAAGAACTGGTGAAAAAAATTTCAAAGCGATTTTGTTCTCTTTTGTGGGTAAAAGAGGTTAGAATGATGGGTTTAAAAAATTTAACTTATATAGTGCTTACATTTTTAAAGGGAAATGGACTAATCACCTCATTTAAATCCCTCCTCGTTCATCCAAATTCTCTTCGCCGTCCTCTTTTTCTAAATTTTTACGATCTGGTCACTTATTTCCCTATTTCAAAATCTCTAAGTTTATTTCTTTCCTTTTCAACCCTTAATTTGTAGAATTAAGTTTCCGTTGCTTTAATATAATTACTATATTGTCTTTATTATTTGTTTAAATGTGAATTTGTATGGTATATAATTCCATATTTATCATGTTGTATATTTGGTATAAATATAATTGCCTTCTTATGTGCCTATTTACACCATGTACATCATCTATGTACATTCTCTCTTTTCTTTTTTTCTTTTTTGGATCACCTTTTAATATGTGTAAAAGTAAAGTGATTTTGTTTCTATTTAATATATGTACGTTTCTTTTAATACCTTAATATATATAGATTTTATTTATAGTAGTGTATTTGTATAATATGTGTATAATCTGCAGTTGCTATATATATATATATGTAAATGTTGTTTTCCTTTAAAATTATGAGTATAGTATATATGATTTCCTTTTTAACCCATGTCATTTTCTTTATAGGGCTTTTATCATGATTGTATTTGTATAAATGTGTATATCATTTATATTGCGTATGTAAATGTATGTGTTACAATATGCTTTACTATTATATATTTTCATTCCTTTTATCTATTATATTTGATAGGCAATGTTTATATATAGTACGTTTTTCTATCATATACATATATATAGATAGGATCCAGTTACATTGTGCAAAACTCATTTAATTTTACACTAATCCATGGTCATTGGATGAGTGAAATGAATGGATGAGTGTGTATCGATACAGTTTTTGGTCACTGGAATTTTTTGTTTTGCAAGCGTACTAGTACAGTACAATTATCGTACCGGTACGCCTGGAATTTTTTGTCACTAAAATTTTTGGGCTTTTCATGTTTTAAGTACGGTGCATGCTTCTTGAAGTTTTATTTTTACTTTTTTCTTAAGTTTCATTAGATTTAATTTTGCTTTCATTTACTTGTATTAAATTGTAGGTTTTTTCCGAGATGGTTGATATCGAAGACATCGAAGATATTGAAGATCTAGAAAAAAATGAAGCTACGGAGTTCGAGCCCTATATCGAGGACAAAGAACATGGACTTAATTCTGAAGAAGAAGAACCTGATCATGATGTTGACGATGCAAAATAAATAGAAGATGAGAAGACCCTTGACTATTTCATCGACGAAAGCATATGATATAAGATTGGTAAAGAATTAAAGGATTATGATGAGAATGATATGAGTATGCTAAAGTGGAAAACTTTAGATGACTGCGTTGAATTTTACCATACCTATGCTAAAGTGAAAGGGTTTGGAGTTCGAGTCGATCAGACAGTGAAAAGTAGAGCTACAAATCAAATAATTGCAAAGAAAATGGTGTTCCGTAAGGAGGGACATAGAGACGAAAAGTGGTATAACTTGATGTTGCGTTCGTGCAGTGACTATAAATGGTACGCAAATGGTGCAAGTATACACGTCGAACGAGTAATAAAGTGATGAGTGAGTATCATCTCCACGGGGATTGGAGGTATTCACGGTTACTATAACAATAAAGCTTGAACTTTTTGCAAGTAACAATGCTATAGTAAAAGAGATAGTGTATAATAATGCTGAAGCAAAACAACACTGAGAAAGATGAGATAACAATATGATAGACAGGTCCCCTTTCGTATGCGAAACTCACTACGGAATGACTGGCTGGGAATGATGGACAACCTAACTCAAGCTTCTTAACGATGCTAAGGCTTTTCAACTATCTTCTATGCTAGGCGGGATTTACTAAGAGTGCTCCTAAACTATCTCTAGCCAGGAAATTGGGAGTAAGAAATGCTACAGCCATACCTCTCGGCGTAAACTCATAACACTCCCCTACCCTTCACGTACTATCATTTTTAGCCCTTGAAACCTATCACTTATCTCTAAGGTAGGTTAGAGTTTGCCTCTCAACAGTCACTCCATTGCTTATGAGGGTTCTAGGGCTAGCTCTCTCGATTACTAACCCAACATACACCTAAAGAACGGCCACTCTCGATGCGCTTAAGGTAGGGCTTAACTTTCTAAGCACTTACAACCCTAAGCTCTTACAACTTTAAGGAAATGATAAAGCATAAGCAAAGCATAGAATCATGATAAACACTGAAAAAGCCATAGCATGTATTAAAAAGTACTCAAAATAACATCATCCATCAAACCCAAGCCACCTAAAATAGTTCGTGGCTGGGCAATATCATCCAACGTATCATTGCGATAGCATCACCAAATATAAAGATATAACAAGAAATTGCTATAGCAACAGAAAGAAAGGTGAACTCCCTCTCCGCCATGGACTGCCCGACTGTCTTAGGCCCACCGCCTCTCTCGAGGCCGGTGAGGCCACTCCTTGGAGCTTCAACGATGGAGGACACCAAGCCGGAGAAGATGAAGGTGGAAACTTCCTCTCCTTTTCTCTCTCTTCTGCCTCTCTTTCTACAGCTCTCAAAATACCACACTTTGCTCCAAGCTTCTCTCCCCTTTATATAGTGGAGGCTTCTATGGTTTTGTGCCCTAAAGATGCCTTGATTTTCCCAAGGAATATCCACCGACAAGGTCTGCTTCGAAGGGACAAGGGAGACAGTCTGCAGGCGGGCTCCGGCTGCTGCACATGTCAGATCATCCTTCTCTGCATGTTCACATGTCTCTGCAGCTCACATTTATCTCACGTTCTGGCCAATGTCCGCTTCCATCATGCTATAGCAATTCCCGGCACCGGCTTTCTCTTAACCCCTTTCCTACGCACCACAAAACCAAAAACCAACCTTCCAAGCAGTATCTCTCGATATGGACCAACAACCAGCAAAGATAAATATACACCCAAAAGAAGAAAATACAACCTTAATGCAGTCTAAATGCTATGGTATGAACTCAAGAACAGGCAAATGCTATAGCAAAAAGTTATGAAAACAGGGATATTTATGCAGTTATCACACCCCCAAACTTAAGCTATTGCTTGTCCTCAAGCAATGAATAGAACGGAACAAAAGAGCTACTATGGCAAAGATTTAACCTAGAGGATTGCTATGGCAATATTTCAGTCCTCAGAAATAACTTAGGCAGATAAATAAACATACACAACCATGTATGAGATCCTTAAGAACATTCCTTAGGACTAAGCTGTGTGTGTGTGTGCGTGGCTGCCTTCCTCCTATACTTAAGCTGGTGAGACAAATTTTCAAGGAAGCTCCCTAGTTATACCCTAACTATGTTCTCTAGTTCTTTTTCAATTTTTAGACTCCCAAAGATATAAGTTTTCTGTTACGAAGGGTGTCAGCTCATCACACATGTCGTCCTTAACTCTAGATGAGCAGGGAGCATACCTCTTACCCCTGAGGTAGTAGGCAGAGTCATCATGTGACAACTTTCATTCACTCATATGCTATAGCAAGGCTTTATTATTATTATTATTATTATTATTATTATTATTATTATTATTATTATTATTATTATTATTATTATTATTATTATTATTATTATTATTATTATTATTTTAAACAGGCTATAGCAAAGAGGAGTGTCCTTCTACAGATATGACGTAGCATTTATTCGTTTGTTTTAGCACAGAGTCATCTAACTTTTCTTTTAAGTTCTCTAGAGTCTACATGTCAGAGTTTACTAGGGTTCTTCCTGAAAATTTTTTCTAACAAACTTACTTATAGAAAAAGAGCAGTTGTGTAAAAAAAAGTTAACAACTAGATCCTAAAGTCAGTTCTACATATCTCAACTAGTTGTGTTTTTTTTCTACTTTAATTCAGGCCTTAGCAATTTCGTCGTCAGACATCATAAATATGTTCATAGGCTGACTGTAGACTAAACAGAATGACATAGTAAGAATTTTGTTCTATTCTATAATGCATATGCTAAAGAAAAATATTAACTATGAACACCAACACCCCCAAAATTGAGAAATGCAGTGTCCGCAATGCATAAACTAATCTATACTATATGCTATGAAAAAAGAAAAATTGAAAAAAAAAGTTAGTACCTCTTGGGTGCAGAGGCTAAGTGGTGCTGCTGGTGTGGTCTATCGACGTCTCGGAGGAGTAGTGGTGTGGGTCTTCCACATCATCCACGCTCTCGGATGAGACTGGTTGAGCACTAGACGAGGGCCTGACACGTCCAGCTGTGTGCTTGATGCGAGTTCTCAGTCTGGATGTTGTAGCATCCTCTGATTGTGCTGGAGTCGGCTCGGTTGCGTGTGCTGTAGCAGCTTCTTTCTGAGGGGTTTCCTCAGGGTCATTTGGTACATGCTTTTGTTCTGGTAGTGGGATTTCTGGTCTTGAAGGCTTAGGATTTGTTGCCTTTCGGGTGCGTTTCATCTTCTTGGCTGGAGAGGTTGCTGGGTCGGTTTCTTCAATAGTAGGCTGGACAGATGGAGTTTCTTGATCTGACTGGGCAGTTGGAGTTGCTGGTGCTTTCTTTCGCGGGGTCTTTCTCTTTGCAGCAGATGGGATGGAGCTGGGTTCACTGGGAGACATTGTTTATGTTGTAGCAGTGGCGGGGGCTTGCAATAACTCTATTGGAAATAATGGAAAAGATACATTCTGATCCGGTAGGAGTTTGCTCAAGCACGGTGCTATGGCATTGTCACGGTGTTGGGCGTATTTGAAGTATACCTTCTGATGTGCCTTCATCAGATTGAGATCAGAGCTCAGTTCCTTTGTAGTTGCCACCAGTGCTGCCACTCTTGCTGCAGTAAAACTTCGAGCTCCACCCTCAAATGCTTGTTGAGGCATGTCTTCGTTAAATCCTCGGAGTTCCGTCACAAGTGCTGGGGTCAAACATGTCTTTCCTGAAACAGATGTATCTACCAGATCGTCTATGAAGACGTCCTTCCTTTTGCACAAGGCAGTGATTAGATTAGGAAAAACAAGGGGGCTACGGGGCCGTTTCAAACAAGCATATACCTCATCCACTACTATCTTTCCTATATCAATTTGTCTACCATGTATTATGGAATGAATGAGAAACAGTCGAGAAATATGGACGGTAGCAGTGTGTAGTGTGGGCATGAGCTTATGCCTCACAAAGTGATTCCATACCTTAGCCTCTGGTTTGAGGCGTCCTCTCTCAACCGACTTGTTATTATTTGGCACCGTTCCTTGAAAGCAAATGTCCTACAACACCTCTCGTTGCGTCTGCGCGTCCATTGTCATCACAAAAGAAGTGTGACGGTCCACAGTATGCTTCATTCCATAGAACTTGTTGATTGCTGCAGCAGTAAATTTTATCTGCTCTCCGCGCACGTGAACTGTGGACTGGGTTGGACTCGTTAAGTGGGCATAAAACTCCTTCACCAGTGAAGAGCAAATTTCTTCAGGATGGGCAGCAAAGTTTTTCCATCCATGGGTGCCAATGACGTCCATTATGGACTGGTCGAACTGGTCTTCTTCTTCTTGAGGGTATTTGAACCCTATTTCTGGAAGAACGTTTATGTCCTTGAACTTTTCCCATCTCTCCTTGGCTGCCTCATCAAAAAATTTAGGAATTTCCAAGACTGGACGTTGTATGGGAAGGTCTGAAGTCTCATGGGCATTTTTGCAACGGGCCATGGTGTTTTTTCTGAGAAGTTGGGAGGAGTGAATGTGTGTGTAGGAAAGAAAATGGTGAGGGTTTTTCTGTGTTTGAGGAGAGAATCGAAAAGTTGGGGGGGAAGTGTTTGAGTGTTGAAGAAGGTGAGGAGATGGATGATGAAGAAAGCGTTGGGAGTTGAAAAAGGTGGGGAAAATTGATGAGTTAATGGGAGATGGGAGGTGATGGGGACGTGTGTCGGCTTTAAGGGAGAGAGAAAAAAAATTTGAGTTAATGCATTGGCAGATTGCTGGAGAGAGAATATTGGTTTATGTGGCTAGGGTTTTCTCCTCATTAAGTAGATGAATATTCTCTCTCATGCTTTTTTGTATTATTCTCTCTCTTTTAATTCAACTCCCTACTTTTCAGGTAAAACCACCTTTATCTTTCTCTTTCCCTTTTTCTTGCGTCCCTCCAAAATTGGATAAAAACAAAGTCCATGTCCTTCCTCCCTTGCTACCAACCTTGCAGACGGCGTGCTCCCCTGCCTTTGTACCTGACATTGTACTAGGAAAGAGAAAGCTTTTGTACGAGGGTGATGTGAAAAGATATGAAAATTAAAGGCAAAGATAACATAAAACTAGACTAAAAAGAAAAGGATTATTTATGGACATGTTATAGCATAAAAGATAGGGTTGGAGATGCAAACTTTCAAGGATCGTGAAGATCCAGGTAAGACTTGTCTCTGAGGATAGGGGCTCCACTGTACACCTTCAAGCGTTGGCCATTGACTTTGAAAACTTCATCGTCGTCCAACTTCTTGATATCCATTACGCCATGAGGGTACACCTTGTGTATGATGAATGGCCTGGACCACCTCGATTTCAGCTTTCCAGGAAAAAGCTTTAGCCTGGATTTGTAGAGAAGCACTTGTTTCCCTTCTGAAAAATGCCTTGGCAAAATGTGTTTGTCATGTCATTTCTTGGTCTTCTCCTTGTAAATGCGAGCATTCTCATATGCTTGGGCTCTGAATTCCTCCAACTCATTAAGCGCTAGCAATCTCCTCTCACCAGCAAGTTGGGCATCTATGTTTAGTTTCTTGATTGCCCAATAAGCCTTGTGCTCAAGCTCCACTGGTAAGTGGCACTCCTTGCCAAATACAAGCTTGAATGGTGAAATGCCTAAAGGCGTCTTGAAGGCTGTCCTATATGCCCAAAGTGCTTCATCCAGCTTAGGGGACCAATCTTTTCTCTTAGGATTCACCACCTTCTCCAAGATTTGTTTGATTTCGCGGTTGGAAACTTCAGCTTGTCTGTTTGTCTGAGGATGATATACAGTAGCAATCTTGTGTCTGACTCCATAGCGATGTAATGCTTTGGCAATAAGCTTGTTGTCAAAGTGAGTTCCTTCATCACTGATGATGGCTCGGGGTGCTCCGAATCTAGTGAATATATTCTTGTGAAGAAACCTCATGACTATCTTGGAGTCGTTCCTTGGAGTGGCAACAGCCTCCGCCCATTTTGACACGTAGTCCACTACTAGCAAAATATATAGATCTTCATATGATGCAGGAAATGGACCCATGAAGTCAATTCCCCACACGTCAAAGATTTCAAGCTCTATAATATTTTGCAACGGCATTTCATTTCGCCTGGAGATGTTCCCCGTTCTTTGGCATCTATCACAAGTCTTGTAAAACTCGTGTGCGTCCTTAAAAAGTGTAGGCCAAAAGAAGCCTGCTTGAAGAACCTTAGCAGCAGTACTAGCACCACCAAAATGCCCTCCACAGTGTGATGAATGACAGTGGTACAGAATGCTATGGTATTCATCTTCTGGAACACATCTCCTTATAATCTGATCAGGACATTGCTTGAACAAGTAGGGTTCGTCCCAGTAGTAGAACCTTGTATCATGTCTGAATTTCTTGAGTCCCTGGCTAGATAAATCAGGAGGCAAAATACCACTAACAAGATAATTAACAATATCAACATACCACGGAATTGTTGTAGCAGCTAATAGTTTCTCATCAGGGAATTCCTCCTTAATTTCAATTTCACTACCTTGCGTGACAACATTTTCTAGCCTAGACAAATGGTCAGCTACCTAGTTCTCACATTCTTTCCTATCTCTAACCTCTAAGTCAAATTCCTGTAGCAAGAGTATCCACCTAATAAGTCTAGGTTTAGCATCCTTTTTAGTCACTAAGTACTTAATGGCTGAGTGATCGGTATGAACTATGACCTTAGTGCCTATCAAGTATGACCTAAACTTATCAAAGGCAAATACTACAACAAGCAATTCTTTTTCAGTAGTGGTGTAATTGATTTGTGCATCATTCAAAGTGCGACTAGCATAATAAATGACATGAAAGAGTTTACCTTGGCGTTGTCCAAGTGCTGCACCAACGGCATAGTCACTTGCATCACACATCAGCTCGAACGGCTCGTTCCAATCGGGTGGAATAACAACTGGTGTTGAGATAAGCTTCTCTTTCAGTTCTTCAAATTCGCTATGGCAATCTTTGTCAAACACAAATGGTTGGTTTTGCTGTAGCAAACTGCATAGTGGCTTTGAGATCTTCGAGAAATCTTTGATGAATCTTCGATAGAAGCCATCATGCCCTAGAAAGCTTCTTACTCCCTTGACATTAGTGGGAGGAGGCAGTTTTTCAATGACCACGACCTTTACTTTGTCAACTTCTATCCCTTGCTTCGAAATCTTGTGGCCTAAGATCGTTCCTTCTGTTACCATGAAATGGTACTTTTCCCAATTGAGCACCAAGTTAGTTTCCTCACACCTCTTTAGGACCTTGGCGAGATTGCCCAAGCATGTGTCGAAGTTATCTCCGGAGACTGAGAAGTCATCCATGAAAATTTCTAAAAAAATCCTAGACCATGTCTGAAAAGATAGCCAGCATGCAGCTCTGAAATGTTGTTGGAGCATTGCAGAGACCAAGGGGCATTCTCCGGAAAGCATAAGTTCCATAAGGGCATGTGAAAGTTGTCTTTTCTTGGTCTTCGGGTGCTATAGCAATCTGATTGTACCGAGAATACCCATCGAGGAAGCAGTAGAATGCTTTGCCCGCTAGTCGATCCAACATCTGATTAATGAATGGGAGAGGAAAATGGTCCTTCTTGGTCACCTTGTTGAGCTTCCTATAATCCATGCAAATCCTCCACCCCGTGACGGTTCTAGTAGGCAATAGCTCATTCTCCTCGTTGCTTACCACGGTCACGCCTCCCTTCTTCGGTACACATTGCATCGGGCTAACCCATGAGCTATCGGATATCGGGTAGATTGCTCCAGCATCCAGCCACTTGATTATCTCTTTCATCACTACTTTCTTCATAATTGGGTTTAGTCTCCTCTGGGGCTCAACTAAATTGCTGTGACAATCATCAAGCAAAATTTTGTGCATACAAATAGCAGGGCTTATACCCTTCAAATCAGCCATAGTCCACCCTATTGCTTTTTTATGCTGTAACAACATATTTACTAAACTAGTTTCTTGCTTAGGTGTGAGACTAGATGAAATTATCACAGGTAAGGTTCCATTGCTCCCTAAGTAAACATATTTAAGATGTGATGGCAAAGGTTTCAGTTTTAAAGAAGGTGCATGCTCAAGGAAAGGTTTAGGAGGTACAAATTCAGAAAAATCAAGACGTTCAAAGTGCGTACCTGGTCTAGCCTCGAGTCGACTAGACTGCTCCAATTCCCTTGAGAGCTCTTCTTGGTCAGAATCATCATCCTTGCAGAGTGCTTCAAACTCATCCATTTGCATCTCATTGCTACAGCAAAACTCATCAATAATATTATATCTTGTAGCATCTACATATTGGTATACTCCTTGGTTGTCTGCATACTTGAGGAGTTGAGGGTGTCATGTACATTGATCGTGTTCGTCTGATCAGCCACTCGCATCGTGAATTCACCCTTCTCACAGTCGATCAAAGTGCTCTTGGGCATTAAGTTGACACTCTATCCCAAATCACAAAGTGCTCTTCCAACAAACTTGTCACCAATAGAACATGGGATAGCAAAGCTACCTGGGTCCTTCTTAGGTGGCATCTTGCTCCACATAGAATAGTATTCCTCTGCTATAGCAACAGCCTCTTGTTTCTCGACCTTCATCTTTTTCGTGACTATATCCTCGAGGAACTTGGCATATGTTGGCATCTGATCAATGGCCTCCAGAAATGGGACAATGATATGTAGTTTGTCCAGGATATCCACAAATTTCTAGAACTGAAGGCCTTCTTTTTGCTTCTTGAATCGTTGAGGAAAAGGAGGTGGGGGTCTAACTTCATTTGTCTGATCTGGTGGAGTTACATCTTTTGCTGTAGCAAAAGCGAGCTCCTCCTCCGGTGTTTCTTTTGCTATGACATCCTCACCTTTCTCTTCAACTGGAGGATCTTGTAAGTTATTTTCTTCCTAGGGCAAGTTGGCCTGAGAGTCCTCCTTCTCATTTCCCCTAAACTTGTCTTCCTTGCTAATTTCTTTGCCACTCCTTAATGTGAGTGCGATGCATTGTTCCTTGCTATGGTGCTTAGTGGCTTCAGTATCACTAGGCAAACTTCCTTGTGGACGTGCATGCAAGGTTTGAGCTATCTGGCCAACTTGTGTTTCTAAGGCTCGGAGAGATGAACTATGACTTTGTAATAAGGCTCCTTGATTTTTTATGTTTGCTGCATGATCCTGTAGCAAAACCTTTTTGGTTCCCATGAAGTCTTTTGTCATAGCCAAAAATTCTTTGAATGTAGTCTCCAGCTAACTGTTCGATGAATATGATGCTCCCTTGTGACCTTGCCATGACATCATCTGGTTAGAAGATGGTGCTTCGATCAGATTTTGCTGTGGCGCTGGCTGTGCAGAATTATTGTGCCCTTGATTACCCCAACTGAAATTTGGATGTTGACGCCATCCTGGGTTGTAGGTATTGGAGTATGGATTGTTGTTGCGGTTATAATTCCCCACATAGTTTGCTGACTTTTGATTGTCAGGGCATTCACTCAAATGGTGATTGCCATCGCATTTGAGACATGAGGTTGCGGATTTCACTTCCTTGACTTTATTGGGACGTTGGAGGTTCTTTAGCATATTTGTGATAGCGGCTAACTGGGTGGCTACCGAGTCATCAGCTTCACTGTCTCGAGCTACTTGGGCTCTCCTCCCCGTTCCAAGCCTTGTGGTCGAAAACTGGTAATCATTGTTGGCAACCCTATCAAGAATGTCAAATGCTTCCTCCGGTGATTTGTCTAACAAGGTCCCATTTGTTGAAGCATCTAGCATCATCCTTGTAGGCACATTTACCCCATTATAGAACATAACCACTTGGGTCCAGTCATGAAAGCCATGATTTGTGCACTTCCTCAATAATCCCTTGAATCGATCCCAACACTCATACATGGATTCGTCATCAGCTTGACGAAAAGAAGCTATATCATTTCTCAACTGAGTGTTTCTATTTGGTGGATTATATCGTAGCAGAAAACTTTTGTATAGATCTGTCCAAGTCTCTATTGATCCAGCTGGCACTCCACTTAGCCATGCTCTAGCATGATCACGTAAAGAATATGGAAAGATTTTAAGCTTTAGCACATCCTCGTGCACTCCTTGCTGTCTCAACGAGTCACAAAATTCCAAGAAAGCACATATATGTTGTCTTGCATCTTCGTGAGGCATACCCCCAAACTGACCAATAGTGTTCAACATGTTGAACATAACATGTTTAAGCTCGAACTGGGCTGCCTGAATTTCTGGAGATACTATTACGGGATAGAGATCGTCTAAGATAGGAGCTAAATGATCCCTAATAGCTTGTGGTCGAGCTACAACTCCCTGGCCATTTGCCATAGCATCTCCGTTACCTTGAGGTGGTGGTGGTATTTCTCCATCCATGTTTCTAGTCTCTTCTCGTTAAACACGTCTCCTAAGTCTCAAGAAATGCTCGATCTCAGAAATAGGTGATTGCAAGGGTCCTCTAGGTCGCCTTCTGGTCATACACTAGCAAGACACCTGAAAAGAAAAAAAACAAAAAACCTAAAATAAAATTATACTAAAACAGAAAGAACAAACGATAAAAACAAAAACCGTAAACAACCAATTGCCAATCCCCGGCAACGGCGCCAAAAACTTGTTGCGTTCGTGCAGTGACTATAAATGGTACGCAAATGGTGCAAGTATACACGCCGAACGAGTAATAAAGTGATGAGTGATTATCGTCTCCACAGGGATTGGAGGTATTCACGGTTACTGTAACAATATAGCTTGAACTTTTTGCAGGTAACAATGCTATAGTAAAAGAGATGGTGTATAATAATGCTGAAGCAAAATAGCACAGAGAAAGAAGGGATAACAATATGATAGACAGGTCCCCTTTCGTATGCAAAACTCACTACAGAATGACTGGCTGGGAATGATGGACAACCTAACTCAAGCTTCTTAATGATACTAAGGCTTTTCAGCTATCTTCTATGCTAGGCGGGATTTACTAAGAGTGCTCTTAAACTATCTCTAGCCAGGAAACTGGGAGTCAGAAATGCTACAGTCATACCTCTCGGCGTAAACTCATAACACTCCCCTACCCTTCACGTACTATCCTTTTTAGCCCTTGAAACCTATCACTTATCTCAAAGTTAGGTTAGAGTCTGCCTCTCAACAATCACTCCATTGCTTATGAGGGTTCTAGGGCTAGCTCTCTCGATTACTAACCCCAACATACACCTAAAGAACGTCCACTCTCAAGGCGCTTAAGGTAGGGCTTAACTTTCGAAGCACTTACAACCCTAAGCTCTTACAACTTTAAGGAGATGATAAAGCATAATCAAAGCATAGAATCATGATAAACACTGAAAAAGCCATAGCATGCATTAAAAAGTACTCAAAATAACATCATCCATCAAACCCAAGCCACCTAAAACAGTTCGTGGCTGGGCAATATTATCCAACGTATCATTGCGATAACATCACCAAATATAAAGATATAACAAGAAATTGCTATAGCAACAGAAAGAAAGGTGAACTCCCTCTCCGCCATGGGTTGCCCGACTGTCTTAGGCCCACCGCCTCTCTCGAGGCCGGTGAGGCCACTCCTTGGAGCTTCAACGATGGAGGACACCAAGCTAGACAAGATGAAGGTGGAAACTTCCTCTCCTTTTCTCTCTCTTCCGCCTCTCTTTCTACAGCGCTCAAAAAACCACACTTTGCTCCAAGCTTCTCTCCCCTTTATATAGTGGAGGCTTCTAGGGTTTTATGCCCTAAAGATGCCTTGATATTCCCAAAGAATATCCACCGACAAGGTCTGCTTCGAGGGGACAAGGGAGACAGTCTGCAGGCGGGCTCCGGCTGCTGCACATGTCAGATCTTCCTTCTCTGCATGTTCACATGTCTCTGCAACTCACGCGTATCTCATGTGCTGGCCAATGTCCGCTTCCATCATGCTATAGCAATTCCCGGCACCGGCTTTCTCTTAACTCCTTTCCTGCGCACCACAAAGCCAAAAACCAACCTTCCAAGCAGTATCTCTCGATATGGACCAACAACCAGCAAAGATAAATATGCACCCAAAAGAAGAAAATGCAACCTAAATGCAGTCTAAATGCTATGGTATGAACTCAAGAACAAGCAAATGATATAGCAAAAAGGTATGAAAACAATGATATTTATGCAATTATCACTTGCCAACAGAAAACGTCTACAAAGACCAGACATTAGAGTTGGTTGTGGAGTATTTATTAGATTTAAATTGGACGAACACCGTCATTATTGGAAAGTTGTGAAATTCCAGGAAGAACATAATCATGATATGGTTCACGCAACACATGTTGCATATATATCAGGTATGTAATTTTTATTAATAATTAAATTTATAGATACTAAATTCTAGTTGATTATATATATTTAATGATTTTTTTTATTTTAGGTCATTCCGAAAAATCAGTCAGTTAGATAAGCTGAAGATAAAGAGCATGTATCACCCTGGAATTACTCCAAGTAGGATAATACGAAATTTCATGAATGAAGCTGGTTCAATTCAGAATGTTGGTTAACTACCCAAGGACTTGTATAACTATCTGGATAAAATTAGACGAGAAGAAGTCCAAGATGGTGATGGTGAAACAATGATGGCATATTTATATGGGAAGTGAGAATCTAATCCTTTCTTTTTTGTTAGGCACACGAAGGTAGAATCCGAACACTTGGAGAAGTTGTTCTTGTCTGATAATGTATCACGTGCCGACTATAAACAATTTGATCATGTACTTGCATTTGATACAACTTACAAGTGTAACGCATACAACAAGCTGTTCGTTGTTTTGGCTGGTGTCAATCATCATCGAAACACAGTGCCATTTGGATGTGCATTGATTGTGAACGAGAAAGAGAATACATATGTGTGGGTATTAGAACAGTTGATCGAAGTGGGAGATGGGTACAAACCGCTATTGTTATTACTGATAGAGATAAGGCTATGGCAAATGCCATTTCTCGAGTACTACCCGGGGCAAAACATAGATTGCGTTTGTGGCATTATCATGAGGAACGTGCTTTCTCATAAGGAACAAGATTTCCTTGATGGCTTTATGAGATGCACTGACATGTGTAGGACGACATCTGATTTTGAAAGTGCCTGGAAAGAACTAGTGGAAAAGCACAACGTTCAAGGAAAAATGGGTAGAGGAATTATATGAAGATAAAGAGAAATGGGCAGAAGCATATTTGCAAGGATACTTTTATACAAGTAACATTATATACACTTTAATTTAATATATTATTTATTGTATCTAACGTAATTAATAAATATTTTTGTGTGTAGCAATGAGGACTACTCAACGGTGTGAATCAATGAATAGAACACTGAAAACTTGGTTGGACAAAAAGATGATGTTGTACTGATTCGTTGAGAACTACCATAAACAACTGCAATCTCTAAGATGGGAGGAGTCTTATCAAGATTACAAATCAATGGATGAAGAACAGTATTGTGACGATGTGTTGGAAACTCTCAAGCGCAATGCAATTAAGGTATATACGCGAAATTCTTTTGCTACATTGTGCAAAGAAATGTCGTATGAGAGTTATTATTTGGTTAAAAGAAGCGAATATCGGGATGAGTGCATGTGTTATTGGCTAGAGCATGTTGAAAAGGAGAAGTGATATCTTGTACTTAGAAATATGACACATGATACCTGTAATCACTAATTTTGTCCGGGGTGTTAGACCCGATTTCTTTTATTTTTAATAATGGGCTTTATTACTTTACATATATCGAATAGTTGAAAATAAAAGCGAGAAAAGAGAAAAACAATATATATTATATATTATTACTATTATTATACTTGCCAATCATATTTTTACCTATTATTATTATCATACTATAAGTATTATTATTATTATGAGTATGATCTATTATATTATAGTATTATTATTATTATTATTATTATTGTTATTATAAAATCTGAAAACCCAAAAACATTAAATAAATAAAAGCCCATATTAATAAAAAATAAAAGCCCAGTTTATTAAGTTTAAAAGTCCATATTACAAAACCCAAAAACATTATACATATATTACATAGCCCAATTCGGGCCCAGATAATAAAAAAAACCTAATCTAATCTAATGAAACCCTAACTCCCTCTTGTGTCTTTGATGCAGCCGCCGCCCCCATCTCCACCGTTAGATCTGGAGGAGATCCAACGGCCCAGATCACTAGGACCAAAAAACCCTAGAGAAGCCTCTCCCGAGCTCCCGCGCCGCACAGTCTCAACCCTCAGATCCAGACCAGCATCAACGGACCAGATCGGAGCTTGGAAGTCTTCAGAACCTCCACGCGCCACACGCGCGACTCCCCAGCAGCCCACGCGCGGCGATACGACTATCGACGCGCGCGTGCATCACACGCCCAAGCCTCTTCGAATTCCCCTAGCCGTCCAGATCCATCTCTGACGGTCTGGATTGCTCCACGACGCCGGCCACGTCTCGTGCCTCTCTGGTCCCCCGTACGAACCTCGTATGCAAACAAAGGACCATAACCAAAATGTCAGAAACAAATTCGCAACAAATTACAGAGGCAAAAATCAGAAATGCAACAGAGCTGCAGCGTGAATACAAACAAACGACAACAACAATTTACAGCATTTCATGTATTTAGAGGAAAAAGAAAAATGTAATTTCGGGGCCTATAAAACCCGAGCGAAATGTAATGAGAGAGGAGGATTTTTCGGAGGGGATTTTTTCAGAGAGAAAAAGTTGTAATAGGGAGGAAAATTACAGAGAGCAATTGTAATCGAAGGGGATTCGAAAAAATTTCAGAGAGCATTTCCAGAGAGATTGTAATCGAAATTCTGATATCAATACAAGCCAAGTTTCCGAGGTATCAGCTTTGTCTTTTTTTGTTTCGAATCTGAAAATAATAAAAAAACAGAAACGGGTCTAGCGTTTTTACCTTTGCGTCTCTTCATCCCCACGTCTGTCTGCCTTCCCCGCCGGTGACAAGCTCTGTGGTCTCTTCAGAGACCATGCACGAGTGAATCGGTGGGAGTGGTAACACAAAAGGGGTTTTGGGTTTCGGTTTTTAGATTTTAAAGAGGCAATCGAAAGTTTTTTTTGAGTTTTGGTTCCGTAAAAAGAGGTTTTCGGTCTTTGTTTTGGTTTCAGAAAAGAAAAAAAAGGTTTTTTAGGGTTCCGGCGCCGGCAACGGCGACCGGAACCCTCACGGCGCCGGAGTAAAACATAGAAAGGGGGAGGAGCTATCTCGGTTTAGGGTTAAGAAATGGTAAAAAGGGGCTAAAATTGTTTTTTCAGTTCGTATTTATATGGTTTTCCCGTTTCAAAAGAGGGCTAATCGCGCTTTAAGCCCCTCCGCGTCACTTTAATAGCGCGGGGAGGGCTTCCGCGTCTCTTAACCACGAACTTGGTCCCTGCAACTTTGCGAAGTCTTTCAATTTAGTCCCGATTTTGGTTCCAATTAATTTTTGGGTGGTCAAATTACCGTTTTGGTCCCTCAGGTTTTTCGAGTCTTTTCAATCGAGTCCCCATTTCGTGTTTTAATCAGTTTTTTATGGGTTTATTACAGATGTGGTCCCTTTCAGTTTGCATTTTATTTACTTCACATTTTATTTATTTCGTATATTGTATTGGCTAATCATGTGTTTCCCCTTTTTTAATATATGTTTGCATCGAATGTTTTTTTTGTCGTATTGTTTATGTTAGTATGTGCATGCTTTGCCTTCTTTTGTTTGAATATATATTTATGACATGCATTCTAATATGTCATTACATGTGACCCTTAATGTTTAAATTCGCATGCTAATTAATTTTAATTCTAAAACGAAGATACCTATTAATTCGCGTATTCGGGTCGACTAGCCTAACTTATTGGATGTCTCGCGAATATTCGAATTAATTCGAATCGTCTAAAGGTAAATTCGAGATTAAAACGCACAAGACCGTAGCATCATCCTTTAATTGCTTGCATCATGCATAAAGGTAACGTACGGGATCCGAACCCTAAACTAACACGGCAGCCAGTCTTATATGATGTCGGTTTAGTCTTTGGTCCGGTGTACCGTCATACTTTTAAATTAAACGATGAATTAATTCGAAACCACTAATTTGAAGAAAGCTCGTATAATTAAAGTATGGTTTTCAATCATGAACCACTAATTAAAGTCTTTTTAAATTTCAAGTAATTTCCATCAGTTAAAAGCAACAATTGTTTTGGTACCGATTTCCGGGCGTGATGGGGGTGCTAACCCTTCCACACACGTAACCAACTCCCGAACCCTTTCAAAAGAATCTCTGGTTTTGTTTTTACGGTGTCCGGCCTACCATAGTGGCCGGTGGCGACTCCAAACCGAGAAAAAGATTTTTTAAAAGGGATTTTTCCAAAACCCGAATCAATTTTTTAAATTCCCCTTTTTTTAATTGAATATTTTCAAAGTAGTGGGGACTTGCGAAAAAAAACCCCGTTACAGTCTGACGACTCCGCTGGGGACAATTTTGTTTTTCAAAACAAAAAGAGAGTTAGGCCAAAGAAATAATTGTTTCTTTTAATGATGGAAATTTTTGGAATTCAATTTGACTTTAGCGAGATGGTTCTTCTTGAAAATAGAACTTTAATTACACGAGCTTTGATAATTGGTGGTCTTGAATTAATTTTTCATTTAATTTCAAAGGAATCACCGACATGTGTTGCATCACGCATTAGGCTCTATACCCGAGCTTTGCCCCTTAAGTGGGAGTGAAACGCCCATACCCACGTGACTCTCCCTCCACGGGTCGGTAATTCACTTCCGGAATCCACGCCTTTGACATGTGAGCAGCCCTCTACGTCACTAGGTTGTGCTTTCCCCCAAACCGAAACCAATACGCAAGCTTGTAATGGGCCAGAATTGGGGTTCTTGTTACCTCAGTAGGTGATAAGATAGGTTCGGGTACCCTTGTTAGAACCGAACCAAATGTGTGAGAATTTAAGAAGCCCACCTCGATTAGAGCCATGCGGTTAACCGTAGAATTAGAATTCATGTTGTTAGGTCTTGCATCGTTAATTTGCTTTGATGTGTTTCCTTTTGCTTGTTTCATTAAGTATTCATTATTGGTGTTACTAACCCAGTTGCCTTTTTGTCTTATTTTAATTATTTTTGCATACTCATCGCATTTTCATACGAAGTGTTGATTCGAGAATAGTCCAAAGTTGAAAACTTTCACAATGGGAGAAAAGAGTCCGTAGCAACGGAGCTTCCGAAACCCTAGTTTAAAGGAAGGGACGAGAAAATTTATTGAAAATCGTACCCTATGTGTTTATTTTCTTGCCTCGTTGTAAAAAGGCTTGATCTCCGTTACGGAAAGTTGTTTAATGAGGATGTCCTTCGAATCAACATTTCCTTGCATTCGATTTTGTGCTTTTCAATTTATTGCCTTTAATCACATGTTTCAGTTATGCATACACATTTCATGCATTACATCATTAAGTCTCGGAATTAATTGTTCGGAGTTATGGCAGCATTCGTGACTAGCAAAGATTCCGCACCAACACTTTACTCGCCACCAAAGGAAGCAAATGGAGGAGAGTTTTTCTAAGTTGGAAGCTGATTTGAGAGGTCAGTTAGAGCGAGCCCAGCAAGAATTAAGGGACACCATCATCAAGTCCCAACAAGATATGATGAACGAGATATCTCAACTGTTGCAAGCAAATCTGAAAGGAAAGGGTGCTGCCGGAAACCCTAGTCAGGATAAGGGAGACCCCTCGTTTTCTCCTGGTTTTGTTACCAATACCTCTAAGCCCTCGCAAGGAGCGGCTACCCAAGGAGAAGGGGCAACATCGCACCAGGCGGGCGCCTCTACCCATGTTCCATCGGGTCTGATTTTTAATGTGGAAAATGTCGGGGATAATGTCCCGGATTTGGATGAAATTGAGAATTTGAACAAGGTCAAGGCCGAATTCTCAAAACAACTAGAAGAGACCCGGAAAGACCTCGAGGAGAAATTCCATACAAAAGAAGGAGAAGAGGGGGCATACGGGATGAATGCCAGAGACCTCAGCTTGGTTCCGGATCTGATTATTCCGCCCAAGTTCAAGACGCCGGAGTTTGAGAAGTTCGACGGGACGACTTGCCCTACTGCTCACATAACCATGTTTTGTAGAAAGATGACGTGTTTCATCGACAATGAGAAGTTGCTAATTCACTGCTTCCAAGACAGTTTAGTGGGGCCCGCGGTGAGGTGGTACAATCAGTTGACTCGTTCTCAGATTAGGTCGTGGAAGGATTTGGCCAAAGCTTTCACCGATCAGTATAGGCACATAACCAACATGGTTCCGAACCGACTCATGCTACAAGGTTTGGAGCAAAGGCCCAATGAGAGCCTACGTGAGTACGCCCAGCGTTGGCGAGATGTGGTGGCACATGTTCAACCTTCGCTCCGTGAGAATGAGATCTCCCCTATGTTTGTCGATACCTTGAAAGGGACCCTCTATGACCGCATGATAAGCAACCCTATCGGTAACTTCTCAGATATGGTTATGACCGGTGAGCGGATCGAGGCAGCCGTCAAGAGTGGTAGGATTGATGGAGGAGAGAATGCCCGGAAGTAGTTTAAGAAGAAAGATCACGGGGTGAACAGCATTGGTACCTACGAGGCTTCTAAGCACCTCACCATCTCACCGCCTCAAGACGCAAGCGGGAATGCGCAAGGCTCAAACCGAAGAGAGAATAGTGCTCCCAAGAAGGAACAAGAGAGAATGACCTTCACCCCTCTGCCTATACCGTACAAGGAGGTATACAAGCACTTATACGAGGCCGATCTGGTTTGCCCGTATCATGTTACTCCCTTCCGGCCGCCTTACCCTGCATGGTACGATGAGAAGGCACACTGCGAGTACCATGGCGGAGTACCGGGACACACAATAGAAAATTGCGCACCATTCAAGAAGCTCGTGCAAAACATGATTAACACCGGGGTCCTAGAGTTAGAGGAGCCCAATGTGACGACCAACCCACTTCCGAAACATGAAGGTCGGAGCGTGAATGCCCTCGAAGTGGTAGATACAAAGAAGGTGAAGATGGAGGCGTCAGAAATCAAGTCCCCTCTAAGTTGGGTGTACGAACAACTGTGCGCAGCGGGCTTAATTGAGAAGGGTCCGGATGGGGCATGTGACAGCCATGAGTCATTATGTGAGTACCATCAGACTGTGGGGCACGAGATTCAAAGTCATCCCGAATTTAAGCAGTTGGTCCAAGAATTAATGGACACTAAGGAGGTTGAATTCCTCGAGGGAGCCTAAAGGGGTGGGATGGACGGCCAGCTTAGTTAAGAGTTTATGCATCCATGTTTGTTTGCTTTCATTTCATTGCATTCTAGTTTTTTTCCTTGAAGTGATGTGTGGAATCCAGTTTGCTACCCTTTGCCCGAAGGTAGCAAAGATCTTTTTGTAAGGGCCTCAGACTGCACTTTTTTAGTTTCAATGAAAGAATGCTTTATGTTTCAATTGCCTTTTCATTTTGTGTATATTTGTCTAGTGAGTCCACGTATATCAATTGCACAGGGGACATTGACTTTGACCCCAAAGGTTGACTTCGAGCCGCCTTTGTCTAGTGGAAATCGAAAGCTTTGAAGACGATGAATATGTGGCTTACACTCTGAGTTAATTAAATACACATAGAATTAGGACCTTCGGGAGAATAACCAGAAATTTTCCACACTAAAAGAAAAAGAAAGAAAAGAGGAAAAAAGAAAAAAGAAAAAAGAAAAAGAAAAAGAAAAAGAAAAGAAATAAGAGAAAGAGAAAAAAAAAAGAAAAAAAAAGAGAGAGAATGATAAAAGCGTAACAAAAGCACTCCAATGTTAGAAGCCTGGTAATAGGCATCTTCGGATATGAGTGTGGAATTTTTGGGGCACTCCGCTGTAGCAAAAGACCAATAAGGTTGCTATGCACCATTCACCTTAGCTACATGAGTGATGGTAATATTTTCAAATCATGACAATGCCGAGTAGCTCGGGGTTTTGTTGTTTGCTCCATCATTTATTTCGAGCCAAAGGAATGTGATGAGTTGACTTCCCCAAAATTATAAAGAAATGATAAAGGTGAAGCCTACAGAAGATAAGCCTAATTGATTAAAAGCCGAAATAATATGTCACATTTTCAGACATCAGCTCAGCTTTCGAGGTCTCCTAGACACATGATGCTTGAGGCAATCCGTGGTGAGCCATAATAGTGTCGTTCGTGCACTTGATATTCAGGGATTTAATTTGACTTGATATATCCTTAATTTGAAAAGAAAGTATAGTTTTTGAAAATGCATCTCATGTTGAAATTAGAAGATGCAATCTAAATCTTTTTTGAACACAAATTAATTTCCCTTTGCTTTAGGGATAAAGTTTATAATGCAATACAAATGACAGCTTGTCAGTGGCTATGGTAAGGACGGTAGTAAGATTCCACATGCTACAGTTCAGGGGCTTGAAGCGAATTTTTGTCAGAATGCTTCGATTTCTTCAGAAGATGTGAAGTGGACCTCAATGAACTCGAGAGAAAAGTTCAGGGGCTTGCGGGCATGTGTTTCCCCTTATAGTTGAGGAAAGAGAAAAGTTGTCGCGTTGAGTAAAGACAAAGAGTAGTTGAGCACCCAGTTTGAGAAGGGGGCAATATTTTGACGGCAAGCACTACGAGAAGTGTTATGTCCAGTCTGACCAGTGGAAGTCAGCAGTCATTTTTCGAGAAGAGACCAAAAGATTGAGATTTGGCAGAGATGAGAAAGAAGGTCAAGATGGACCAGTCCAAAGAGTGAAAGTGTTCAAGCACTTCAGAAAGTGAACTCCAGAAGAAGTTCAAGGACTTGGGGGCATGTGCTTCCCCTATTGTTGAGAGAAGAGAAAAATCGTCGCATTGAGACGAAGAGAAAGGTTGAGCACCTAGTTTGAATAGGGGCAATATTTTGAGAACAAGCCACAAGAAGTGTTATATCCAGTCTGACCAGTGGAAGTCAGCAGTCAACTTTCGAGGAGAGACCGAAAGATTAAGATTTGGCAAAGATGAGAAAGCCAAAAGAGATTGAGAAGAAGAAGAGACAAGAAGAAGGTCGAGATTGACCAACTCGAAGAGTAGAAGCATCCGAGCATTTTGATGTCATAATTCATGCATCACTTGTAGTTAGGCATCCCTAGGATTATGGGCATGCTAACTCACATCATCATATATTTTTTTACCTACTTTCGACAGGTATTTTAAAGCTTTCCCCGTAAAAGGAAATCTGCCTATCCGTTCGGGCTTTCAGAGAATGAAATCCGCCTATCTGTTCGGGCTTTCAGAGAATAGAATTCGCCTATCTGTTCGGGCTTTCAGAGAATGGAACCTGCCTATCTGTTCGGGCTTTCAGAGAATAGAATCTGCCTATCTGTTCGGGCTTTCGCAGAATAGAATCTGCCTATCCGTTCGGGCTTTCAGAGAATGGAACCTGCCTATCTGTTCGGGCTTTCAGAGAATAGAATACGCATATCTGTTCGGGCTTTCATAGAATAGAATACGCTTATCTGTTCGGGCTTTCAGAGAATAGAATCTGCCTATCCATTTGGGCTTTCAGAGAATGGAATCCGCCTATTCGTTCGGGCTTTCAGAGAATGGAATCCGCCTATCTGTTCGGGCTTTCAGAGAATAGAATCTGCCTATCCGTTCGGGCTTTCAGAGAATGGAACCTGCCTATCTATTCGGGCTTTCAGAGAATAGAATCCGCCTATCTGTTCGGGCTTTCGGAGAATGGAACCTGCCTATCTGTTCGGGCTTTCGGAGAATGGAACTCGCCTATCTGTTCGAGCTTTCGGAGAATGGAACCTGCCTATCTGTTCGGGCTTTCGGAGAATGGAACCTACCTATCTGTTCGGGCTTTCGGATAATAGAATCTGCCTATCCATTCGGGCTTTCGGAGAATGGAACCCGCCTATTTGTTCGGGCTTTCGGAGAATAGAACCCGCCTATCTGTTCGGGCTTTCGGAGAATAGAATCCGCTTATCCGTTCGGGCACTTGGAGAATGGAGCTTCTGCTAATTATCTGTTTGATCGGACCTCGAAGGGTTGAAAAGTGTTGAAATGAGTAAAACAGCTTCAGGCCTCCGCGATCGTTGCATTTTCCCGTACCGACTTCCGAACAGCCAGTAGTTCAAGTGCATGGTGACTCGGAATCCAAACAGGGAAGTCGGACAAAATTTGTGCTTATGGTCTTTGCTTTATCCTTGTTCTACAAGTATAAGCAAAGGGGGGCAACTGTAATCACTAATTTTGTTCGGGGTGTTAGACTTGATTTCTTTTATTTTTAATAATGGGCTTTATTACTTTACATATATCGAATAGTTGAAAATAAAAGCGAGAAAAGAGAAAAACAATATATATTATATATTATTACTATTATTATACTTGCCAATCATATTTTTACCTATTATTATTATCATACTATAAGTATTATTATTATTATGATAATGATCTATTATATTATATTATATTATTATTATTATTATTATTATTATTATTATTATTATTATTATTATTAAATCTGAAAACCCAAAAACATTAAATAAATAAAAGCTCATATTAATAAAAAATAAAAGCCCAGTTTATTAAGTTTAAAAGTCCATATTACAAAATCCAAAAACATTATACATATATTACATAGCCCAATTCGGGCCCAGATAATAAAAAAAACCTAATCTAATCTAATGAAACCCTAACTCCCTCTTGTGTCTTTGATGCAGCCGCCGCCCCCATCTCCGCCGTTGGATCTGGAGAGGAGATCCAACGGCCCAGATCACCAGGACCAAAAAACCCTAGAGGAGCCTCTCCCGAGCTCCCGCGCCGCACAGTCTCAACCCTCGGATCCAGACCAGCATCAACGGACCAGATCGGAGCTTGGAAGTCTCCAGAACCTCCACGTGCCACACGTGCGACTCCCCGGCAGCACACGCGCGGCGATACGACTCCCGACGCGCGCGTGCATCACACGCTCAAGCCTCTTCGAATTCCCCCAGCCGTCCAGATCCATCTCCGACGGTCTGGATTGCTCCACGACGCCGGCCACGTCTCGTGCCTCTCTGGTCCCCCGTACGAACCTCGCATGCAAACAAAGGACCATAACCGAAATGTCAGAAACAAATTCGCAACAAATTACAGAGGCAAAAATCAGAAATGCAACAGAGCTGCAGCGTGAATACAAACAAACGACAACAACAATTTACAGCATTTCATATATTTAGAGGAAAAAGAAAAATGTAATTTCGGGGCCTATAAAACCCGAGCGAAATGTAATGAGAGAGGAGGATTTTTCGGAGGGGATTTTTTCATAGAGAAAAAGTTGTAATAGGGAGGAAAATTACAGAGAGCAATTGTAATCGAAGGGGATTCGAAAAAATTTCAGAGAGCATTTCCAGAGAGATTGTAATCGAAATTCTGATATCAATACAAGCCAAGTTTCCGAGGTATCAGCTTTGTCTTTTTTTGTTTCGAATCTGAAAATAATAAAAAAAACAGAAACGGGTCTAGCGTTTTTACCTTTGCGTCTCTTCATCCCCACGTCTGTCTGCCTTCCCCGCCGGTGACAAGCTCCGTGGTCTCTTCGGAGACCATGCACGAGTGAATCGGTGGGAGTGGTAACACAAAAGGGGTTTTGGGTTTCGGTTTTTAGATTTTAAAGAGGCAATCGAAAGTTTTTTTTGAGTTTTGGTTCCGTAAAAAGAGGTTTTCGGTCTTTTTTTTTGTTTCAGAAAAGAAAAAAAAAAGGTTTTTTAGGGTTTCGGCGCCGGCAACGGCGACCGGAACCCTCGCGGCGCCGGAGCAAAACATAGAAAGGGGGAGGAGCTATCTCGGTTTAGGGTTAAGAAATGGTAAAAATGGGCTAAAATTGTTTTTTCAGTTCGTATTTATATAGTTTTCCCGTTTCAAAAGAGGGCTAATCGCGCTTTAAGCCCCTCCGCGTCACTTTAATTGCGCGGGGAGGGCTTCCGCGTCTCTTATCCACGAACTTGGTCCCTGCAACTTTGCGAAGTCTTTCAATTTAGTCCCGATTTTGGTTCCAATTAATTTTTGGGTGGTCAAATTACCGTTTTGGTCCCTCAGGTTTTTCGAGTCTTTTCAATCGAGTCCCCATTTCGTGTTTTAATCAGTTTTTTATGGGTTTATTACAGATGTGGTCCCTTTCAGTTTGCATTTTATTTACTTCACATTTTATTTATTTCGTATATTGTATTGGCTAATCATGTGTTTCCCCTTTTTTAATATATGTTTGCATCGAATGTTTTTTTTTGCCATATTGTTTATGTTAGTATGTGCATGCTTTGCCTTCTTTTGTTCGAATATATATTTATGACATGCATTCTAATATGTCATTACATGTGACCCTTAATGTTTAAATTCGCATGCTAATTAATTTTAATTCTAAAACGAAGATACCTATTAATTCGCGTATTCGGGTCCACTAGCCTAACTTATTGGATGTCACGCGAATATTCGAATTAATTCGAATCGTCTAAAGGTAAATTCGAGATTAAAACGCACAAGACCATAGCATCATCCTTTAATTGCTTGCATCATGCATAAAGGTGACGTACGGGATCCGAACCCTAAACTAACACGGCAGTCAGTCTTATATGATGTCGGTTTAGTCTTTGGTCCGGTGTACCGTCATCCTTTTTAATTAAACGATGAATTAATTCGAAACCACTAATTTGAAGAAAGCTCGTATAATTAAAGTCTGGTTTTCAATCAAGAACCACTAATTAAAGTCTTTTTAAATTTCAAGTAATTTCCATCAGTTAAAAGCAACAATTGTTTTGGTACCGATTTCCGGGCGTGATGTGGGTGCTAACCCTTCCCCACACTTAACCAACTCCCGAACCCTTTCAAAAGAATCTCTGGTTTTGTTTTTACGGTGTCCGGCCTACCATAGTGGCCGGTGGTGACTCCAAACCGAGAAAAAGATTTTTTAAAAGGGATTTTTCCAAAACCCGAATCAATTTTTTAAATTCCCCTTTTTTAATTGAATATTTTCAAAGTAGTGGGGACTTGCGAAAAAAACCCTGTTACAATACCATGTATTGTTGCTGTATGAAGTTGGAGTCTGTTGGATTTCCATGCCGCCATATGTTTGTCGTGTTGAAATATGAAAAGGCTAAGGAAATACCACAAGGGTGCATAATGAAATGATGGACTATCTATGCGAAGAAAGATGTTGGACTTGAAAATAAGAATACAGATTTCGAAGATAATAATCCAGCAATAATTCAAGCCAGATATTCCACTCTAGCCTCTTATTGTATGATCGTATGTCACCGTGCATCATAGACATTGAAGACTTTCAATGAAGTTAAAGATCAATTTGCAAAAATAAGTCTAACATTGCAAACGGTTAAAGTGGGATCTAATAAGAGAAGCATTAAAGGTAAAGAGACTCTTGGAATTAGCGATCCTATAGTTCTTGAAATTGGAAGAGGAAAACACAACAGAACGAAGCGCCAAGATTCATCATCCAACCTAAAACATGTTGCATATGATGAGGATGTCACGTTGGACTCATATAAAACATCTAAAACTTCTCCGAATAAGCCTTCAGATCAGGATACGAGCCATATTGATGAAGTTCAGAATTTTAAATTAGCTGGATACATGCCCAACACATACAAACAAAACGACATCTCGAAGGTAAGTAAATATGAATTATTCAAATAATTATGATTTCTTGTTATGTATATTGATAATATAATATGTTTTATGCATCCTGTTTATACTCGTGAATTGAAAATTACGGAAAAAGATCCAACCATTTTGGATTGGCAACCAAATAATGCTTGCTAGTGCACGGTCTCCTCAAAAAATCAGATTGTTTGTTCTTTTGAGTTATTCATTCATTGAATTATAAATACGGTTGTTTTAGTGCGCTTGGTAATTTTTACGAATATTCTTTGTAATGATAAACAGGACAATGCATGCGCATGCCTTGATAGCATATGGGACAAGATGCGAAGCAATTACTGCATGATGTACGAGGGTTGAAACTTTCATTGTTTTCTCGGTCCATTGGGAGATTTAGGATGATTAAATTTTGATATTTTTAAATTTTTTAAAGTTGTTATTATGAAGTATATTACACATTCTTATTCGGTTTATTTTTATATATTCTACAAATTTTCAATCCTCAACTTAGATTAAATGTTTATTTTTTATATATTCTATTAATTTTTTGTCATCAAAATGAGAAATATTAAGCTAAAATATTATTTTCTAACAAATTTTTATATATTATACGGTTTATTTTTTAAACTTTCATTGTTTTCAATGTTGTACCGGTACTGTTACTTAACTGTATCGGTACGACCGTACTGATACGCTATTTAACAGTACCGATAATGTATTGGATTTACAAATTCTAGTAACCCTTTCTCGTACAGATACTCAATCTGTATCGGTACGACTTATACTTAATGGAAAAAATTTAATACAATACCGTATCGGTACGCCTAAATTGCGTACCGTACTACCGTACCGAATACGATTAAATAATCGTACCGGTACGCGCAACACTGCCCCTATAAATAGCCCTCCACTCAATTTTCTCCCAATCCTAAAACTTAAAACCGACTCCCCTCTCTAAAATCCGGGCATTTCACTACTGAATTGCAAATTTAGGAAGGATTGGGCATACCCAACACATTTATTTCATCTATTTCAAGAATTATTGAAGGTATTTCAAAAATCTAACATTTATTTTCTTCATTTTAAATGTTATGGTTCTTTAGGGTTTTAAGTTTTTTTTATTTGTTATGAAATTTTTATATTATTTTAGTGTGTTTCCATCCACATTAGTATTATTTGTTAGTAAAATGGTGGTAGTAAAACAACTATTGATGAAATTCATCGTATGAAATAATGGTGATTTATATTTTGGCCCAAAAATTTTGAATGTTAGGTTAGAGTGATTTGCAAATGTTAGGTTATTTAAGTTGGTTAAATGGTAGTAGTAAAATGCTATTACTAGTTTGCACAAATTTTGTTGAGTTAAGTTAGATTTTATTGGTTAGTAAAATGGTAGTTGTAGATAGCAATTGATGATTTTTCGGAGTGACACTAATGAATTTTATCTTTTTGTTTATATACATTGTGCGTAATATTTTTGCAGGGTTTTTAGTTTGAAATGGCACCAAAGTCTAAACCTGGTACAAAACGTCAACGCATGGATGTATCTTCTCCGAGTCAACCTAGAAACAACCTTGAATTTGAACCTCAACCCATTTTACCTACCACATTTGATTCATGTTTTGATGAACCTGAAATACAAAACCAAAGGGCAAACTTTGAATGGTTCAAAAATTTTGATCTTAGGGAAGAGCGTATTGTAGATTTTAACTTTATGTCTGACCCTAATTTTAAATTCCCTTGCATGAAGTATATGAGGCAATGGAAATTTATTCCAATGCTCCAATTCAGTCCTCAATTTTATCCCACTTTAGTCCAAATTTTTTTTCCAACGCTCGGTGTATTGTTGATCAAACCGGTATGACTGTTATTTCCATATAGTCTTACCTTATGGGGAAGTCCTTTGTGCTAGACACCGAAATCATTTGTTCTCATCTGGGTCTAGAAAACACCGGTCTAGCTGATGAGGATGTATACATAGATGGTGCTCCAGACACCGGCTCTGTCACTTCCCTAAATGCCCATGACCGCTATCTACATCTCATCGTCACTTGGTGGTTTCGGCCATCAGAAGGTAAGTATTCCACCATTAGGAATGTCGATTCTTGGTGGATTCAGTGCTTCCGCACTGGCCATCGAATCAATCTTGCCCAGATAATTTTTGCCGACCTAGTATACATCGTCAACAACTGTCAAACCGGTCGTGTAACCTCCTTTTACTATAGTACTGTCCTTAGCCATATCTTTAAGAATGAGAGCATCAATTGTTTCATATATATTCTTTTCCCTTTAAAAAATACAATTGGTGCTGCATCTCTTCGAAGGGTCGGTTTTCAACTCATCAATGGCGAGTGGATTCATGCTCAACGACTAAATCAACCACCTTGACCCGCTCGTCGTCAAGCAGTTTCTCGAGCACCTAAGGGAGTGATTTCTTTAGCCTCACTTTCGGAGATGATCGCTCAGATGGAGGGTCGCATTATGAGTCATTTTGATGCAATTGAGGAGCGTATAGAGTGGTTGGAGTATTTAGTTGACCTCCTTCATGATGATGGAAATGGCGACGATAGCGATGATGATGGCGATGGCGGCGACGATGCACCCGAGGCTTAGGTTTTTGTTACTTGGATTATACTTTTTATGGATTATGATGGAACTTTTTTATGGATTATGATAGAACTTTTTATGGATTATGTATGTTATTCTTTTATGATGGAACTTTTTTATGGATTATGTTGGAACTATTGGAACTTTTTAAGTTGGAGTATTCACTTGTTATTATTTTATTGTATGGATAATGAATTATGCTAGAACTTATGTTGGAGTATTCACTTGTTATTCTTTTATGGATTATGTTGGAGTATTCACTTGTTATTCACTTGGATTATTCTTTTTGTTATCAAATATGTTATGGAGTTTATGAGTTATTGTATGGATTATATGAATTTCTGAATTTTTATGTATGTAACGTAAAAGGTAAAAAGAACGTAATTGTTGTATAAATGGGAAATTTTTCTTCAAAAAATTACTAACATGAATCGAAATAATAAAAAACATAAAGTTGACAGAGCGGTAAAGTGTTCAAATAAATTGAATAGTCAAAAAGAAAAGGAAATGACCCAAAAATGTTTCACTACAATTCAAAATTTCTTAATCATCGGCTACTTCATCTTCTGTGGGCAATTTAAACAGATCAACTTCATTGTGATTGCTACAAACAAGTTCGGCCAAAATTCTCAATTGTTCAACTCCCATTTCTTCTGTCTACATAATAGAAATATAACGTTAGTCAAATATCACACTTTTTCAAAACGAAACTACATGGTATACTTTACCGTGAAAAAAATCTTCAACCAATCACTTTTGTTATCGGCTTCTATATACTTTAATGTGTACATGCCGCAATCATCTCTGAATCAAATATGAAATAAATTAATCTATTAACAAAGAAAAATTTAGAGAAAAAAAAACATAATATATTTAAACTTATATTACTTACGAATTTGGCTGCTTCGGTATTTGTACGCAATTGAATGAAAATTCTACGATATCTTTAAATAATCTACCCAAATGAGCATGACCTGCAAACCAAACTAGAGCTTTAGTCAACTGTATAAACCGTGAAAAAACATTAAGATATCAATAGTTAAACACTATTCATATATTACTTCCCATAAATGAGTTAAAGACTTACTATATTTTCTGTAATCTTTTTACGCGCTCTAGTAGCACCAAGAAAGTCCAAAACGTAATTATGTCTCTTAACAACATCAACAACTAATAAAAACCAGTGACCTTTTGCATCATATAAAGGGACATATACATGTGAAATCATGTAAGTTCAAAATCATTGCCAACTACATAAAAACAAACTACAAACTGTAAATATACATGTTCAACATTACTACTATCAGTAGGCATAAAGTCATCTATCCAGCGGGTATGAAATTTGAAAAGATTATGATGTGATCTCGCCTTCTTATCAGGTGAAAAATCTTGAATCAAAGTCTGCGACAAACAAAAACTTGGATAATATCATAAAAACCATCAACTGAAAATGATGTTATTTCTAGGTAGCCCATAAATATATTTTTTTACTTGAAAGAACAAAGGGAGATATAACTTTTTGGCATTGGCTCTTGTCTCAAATCCAAATCGTAGACATAGATATCGATGAACTATTAAATATTAAAAAAAATTAATAATGTTAACAACAAGCAAAACAAAAAAACTTCATTATAACATGTTACATTACCCAATCAGATAACCACTTTTCTAGAAAAACAGTGCCAGCATTGCCAACGTCCAACGGATTGTTTTTTTCATGTAAAGAGTCGTGCCTGTATCATCCCAAGTAGTAATATTCATGCAAACTTTGGTTTCTTCAGGCGTTAAGTACTTCAAATATTGCTTGTACGCATCGCTTATCCTCGCATTTTCCTTACGTCCTTCTGCTAACGTATCACCTGGCTTAGAACAATACTGCATGATATACATTAATTAAACTCTTACAAATGATAATAACTAGAAAATTACATGTCGATATTTATAAATAATTTTTTTTGTAGAATCTAAACATTTTTTCCTTAAATTTTTTGAGCATGTAAGATCAAATCTTTCAATTCTTCTTCACTATCAACATCATAGACATTGTTCTTGTTCCCAACCTGCGCAATTAAAGAGTAATTGATCACATATGTAATTCAAATGACATATTTGTACATTATTTCTTTCGAATTTACACCCTACAAAGAAAATAATTTTTTTCTCATTACCACCTCATTTTTTTTCGGGAGCATCAACCTTGTATGTTTCTCCACTATCTTGCAAAGTTGTGTTTTTTGCCTGCTATCATATGTCAAATATTAGTTTTAAGTAAAATATGTTAAATAACAAATAAAGAATTATTTATACATACCTTTGTATTCACTCCAGAAGTTTGAGCTCTTTTTTTTATGTCATATCTTTCGACTTCAGATCATCTGTAACATCAGAACGTGCAGTCGAACATCTCTTTAACAATGACTTCTGACCGTTAGACATTTTAGGCCACATTTTTACTTATTGGAGTTTCCTTCAACGTAATTAGTTGACTAGGAAATCGCTGGGGATTAAATTCAAATTTAAAAAAAATCGCTGGGAGTTTCGGATCGGCCATTAATTTTACGAATCAATAAAAAAATTGGCTTGTTGTAACTGATTTTGTGGTCTTAACAAAGGCGTTGGGGTTCTCAATTTTGAATTACATAAGTCAATTCACATAATTTTGGTTAGGGCGATGATTAGGGTTTCAAAAATTGAGGATAAATTATCTAATTGCAACAACGAATTAGGACTGGCGGCGGCTGTCGGCGACGGCGGCGGCAAAGGTTGTCGGCGATGACGGCGGTTGGCGGTGAGTGCGGCGGCAATTGGGTTAATTTTAAAGAAAAAAAAACCTAAGATTTTTTTGATTTGGAGTAGTTTATTTTGATTAATAATATTTAAAATAAATTTAAAACTAAAAAAATACTTTAATTAAATTACACTTTTAATTTTTAAAAAAATTATAATTACGCATTAAGTACTTTATATTTAAAATTTTTATAAAATAATCTATCAGTGCTCATCGGTGCTCGTCAATAGTGGTGCTCGTCGTTGCTCGACGACAAGCGCTATAAAATTTTCGTGTATGTATTCGGTGTTCCTAGGCACATGAAGACTCCCTCCATGTCATCCGGGATTGCCCCTATGGTAAACAGGTTTGGGCTTGTTTGAATGCTCATAATTTTCCCACTGTAAACATTGATATGATGCATGACTTCCCCTTATGGATACACCCTTCACTGGAACTATATGGACACACTACAAAAAATGTACATATACCGACGCCGGGGTATACCGACGGACAAATGTTGTCACTATAGATAATATATACCGACGGAAAACAATACTATCAGTAAAAGTGTTGATGTATACCGACGGATACAAAAAATGACGATATAGATGTATTATATACCGACGGGGAATAAGAATCCGTCGGTATAGATGTGATATATACCGACGCTGTGCTGAAACCGTCAGTGGGTTTGTTGGTATACGATTAGTTTATACCGACGGTTATTTTGACCGTCGGTATAGGTGTACCAGTTTGTCGGTATAGGGTGACTTGTGTGACGGTATAGGTCAAATATTTACCGACGGTAACCGTCGGTATAGGCATTTTAAATTTCTTTGCGTTTTAATTTGTTCCCCGATAGGATTCCCCAAAATTCTCAATCCCTAAATTAAAAATTCACCCAAATAGCTCTGCCCTTTCTCGCGCTCGTCGACGGCCGTGGCTTTGAACGCCGATCTTGGCTCAAAGCCTACGTCTTGTGGACAGTCCCTACACGTGCAACGACGGTTATAACTCCTGACGGTGGTGCTTATTCTCCTGACGGTGACGCTGATCTTTCCTACTGTTATTCTACTGTAAGTAAACCTCTGTTAATTCCCATTCAGAATTCCTTTTATTTTTCTAGGTTTCTCGTTTTGTTGGTTTACTGTTATTCTAATGTAAGTAAACCTCTGACGGTGGTGCTTATTTGAACTTTGAAGCTGATTTGTCTGGCTTGAGCAAAACTTCTCTGAACATGAAGGAATACCCATGTCGATTCTTGTAGAGTTTTCCTCTGGTAAGAAGCTATTTCATTGTTTTGATTATCTTTTTGGTGAACATGAAGGTGCTGGAACGTTTTCCATAATTGTTTTTATTTTTGGGATGTTCTTCATTTTTTTTAGTTATTACCTGCAATTTTTTGATTACCTGCAATTTTTGATTAGATATTGTAAATTGTAATATTTATTCAGTATATCTGTTATGAATTTATGATAGCCCTATGCTTGTAATTTAAGGGGGGAAAGAAACAAGTTATGAGTTGTTAAGCTGATGAAGATAAGTGCTCAATTTCTTATAGATATTTTGCCTCTAAATTTTTCCCATTGTTAAAAAGCATGGCAGTAGCTACCTCAGCTGCCTTCTCCATGTTTGTTGCTTGTGCTGAACACAGCTTTATCCTTAAACTTCTTTTTTCCTCTCAGCCTAAAATGACTCAAGTGTGTCAAAAATAGATGATCCCAGAGGTATCCTCTCAGACGAAGCCCTCTGCTGGTCCCGACAATAATTCCCTTGCACATGGTCAAATGAATCGTAGCCCCGTGGATCCTGAAACATTTCTTGGTCAGCATGGCAGTAATTGAATGTGTTGCTTTATTGTTAATTTTTTTATAAATTTAATTTAAGTAAGAAATATGATCTAAAATTTGTACTTTTGTGTTATTTAATACTAGATTAAGTAAGTGAATGCGGTACTTTATTGTTAGTTTTTTCCTGCAATTGCAATATAAGTTTTTAATACTAAATTTGCTGACAATAAGATGTTGCTACAATATAAGTTTACTCATATTTTATATTGAATTTTGCAGGAGTTTGAACAATATGGCGAAACGAAAATGTCTTAACATTGTTTCAACAATCAGAAACTCTGAATCCCGTGCTCAAAGTGAAGAACAACGAGCCACATCTGCGCAGCATCAAGAGCAATCTCAAGCACAACAATCACAACAATCTGAAGAAGTTCAAGGAGTAGTTGGACAACAATCCCGTGAAGAACAATCACAACCTTCATCAGGTATGATATTTTCACCTCAAATCAACGGTTCAAATACAATTATTTGTTTGAGTTTCATTTGTACTTACTCATATTCATGTAGAGGACATTAATCATAAGAAAGTTCGAGGAGCAACACTTATGCCAGATATTTGGGAGCTGCCAGAGGGACAACGCGTTAATGTCAAAATTAACAATTTATATCAACCTGTGGGTGAAGAATCGACTTGCTTATGTCGCTTTATTGGAACGATGGTGCGAAAGGCTGAGTTTGCGCCAATTAGTTATTTGAATTGGCATGAGATGCCGAACAATAAGAAGGAAGAAATGTGGTCCACGATCGAGGTATGTGCACTAATTAAATATTGCATTGTTTAACATGAGATAGAGGATTGTTATGTATATGTGAAAGGTGAACTAAAATGACTTTTTAAAAATTTTGAAGGCCGAAATGAAGGTTAACATGAGATATATGATTGTTGTTTCTGTGAAAGGTGTTAACGTTAACATGACATTGAGGATTATTGTTTCTTTAAAAGGTGTTAACATGACTAATAATGATGAGGAGGATGTCTGTCACTTTTTACAACCTTCAAAAACCAATCATTTAAGCAAAGCAATCTTCTTATGGATCACTGCATTGTTTAAAATTCGTAGGCTCAAATAAACATTTTTTTATACATCTATTTCTATTGGAAATGAATCATTCCAATTAGTTATTTCAATTAATATTTTTAGGCTGCCCTGTTTTGTATATGTAAGTATCTAAGTGGACTGTTTTCATGGTTTCTAAGATGCGTAAGGATTGAATTGTTAAGTTTAAGGCTGTCCCATATATATATGCATGAATTTTGGGTTTGTTCTTGCTTATGAAATTGTATTTGTGAGCATCTTGCTTGTTTACCTTTGGATAATAAAACACTAACTTTATCTAAATAATAATTATTCTTGGATTGTGATACCTCTTATTTTGTTAATGCAGTTAAAATTTCAATTTCAACTATTTGATTCGGAGGAAGGCGTTGATGAAGCCACATTAAAGCATGTTAAGAAATGGGTTCTCTCAGATATGAATACCAAATGGAGGCAGTGGAAAAATGAATTAAAATCTCAAATATTTGATGAGAACCAAACTGTAGAGCAGATCGTTGAAAATTGCAAGGATCCACGAGTGAATTTGGACCAATTGAAGACACTTGTTGAATATTGGTTGTCCTCAAAGGCGATGGTAAAATACTACAGTTTTATAATTTCTATAACTTTAATATTTAAACTTTTGTTAACATTTTTTACCTATAATTCGAATAGGAACAAAGTGCCACAAATAGATCAAATAGGTCAAAGCTAAGTGAACCACATTGCACAGGAACAAGATCTTTCCCTAGGATTGTTGAAGATTTGGTGCGTATAATTTTCTTTATTATTATCATTGATTTGAAAATTTGTTTCTAATATCTCTCGATGTTTTCTTAATGTCAGACTGCAGAATCTAATGGAATCCCACCAACACGAGCTGATGTCTATGTTCGATCTCGTACACGCAAAGATGGAAGCATCGTGAATTCTAGGGCCGCAGTTGTTGTGGTAATTTATTATTATTATTAAGTTTTGTACATGTGTTCAATTTAAATATAATATAGTTATTATATTATATGTTTAACTTGCTTATATTTTTAGGAACGCATTCAAGAGAAGAGAAATGAAAGCATGTCTTCTGAGAATTTATCACAAACTTCATGGTCAAATGATGTGTTTGCTCAAGTTAAAGGACCGGAAAGAAGAGGACGTGTTCGTTGTGTAGGGGCGGTTCACACCCGTTCTTCTCAAGAATCTGGACCTTCACAATCAGTTCAAAATACTGAAGAAGTGGAAGGGTTGAAATCTAAGGTTGCAAAATTAGAAAAACTTTTTGAAACTTGTTTTCTACCCTACTTTCAACAACAGCGTCCAGATCTACATGTGCCCGATATGGATGCTTTGCTTCGTATGGTTGATACAGAGGTATTCAAAATATTTTTCTTTCTTATTACTCCAATCATTTTTTATTTAAATTCATTATTTTAATTACTTTTAATAGGCAACACCTGATGCTGGTAGTGCTTCAGCACCAGTCAATTGTATCAGTCCATCCTTGCCTTCAACAAATCAACAAAATAGAAGTGGAAATGATGCTGGTAGACAATAGAGGGTGATTGTACTAAACTCGTAGGTACTTGTTTGCATATTACTTTTGTTTGTACTAAACTCGTGGGTACTTGTTTGCATATTACTTTTGTTTGTACTAAACTCGTAGGTACTTGTTTTATTGATTATGTATTACATATTTTTTTTATTCGAACATTAAATCTAATATTTTCCCTTTAAAATGAAATTATTTTTGTTATAGTAGTTTTAGATTTTAATATTTAAAATAAAAAAATTAAATAAAAAATGGAATATATTAATAATTATTTAATATTTAAAAAAACAAAAAATACCAATTAAACCTATACCGACGGACAAAACTGTCAGTAAAAGATAACCGGTAGGAGCTATACCGACGGACAAACCGTCATTATAGATAAAAGCTATACCAACGGACACAACCGTTGGTATAGATCTATACCCTATACCGACGGACAAACCGTCATTATAGATAACAGCTATACCAACGGACCGAATGCGTCGGAATATATACCCTAATATGTTGGGGTAGTCCACACCTATACCTACGGCTCTGTCCGTCGGTATAGGTTCAGAATACCTATACCGACGGTTTCGTCCGTCGGTATAACTTTATACTGACAAGCGTATTACCGACGGCGTTTCGTCTGTCAGAATTTCCCTTTTGTCCGTCGGTATAGGTGTTTAGGGTATATACCGACGGATATTTGGTGTTTTACCGACACATTTGTGTCCGTCGGTATATGTCACTTTTTTTTGTAGTGACAGACGCGTTGATCCAGAAACAAATTGATTTTTGAGGGGAAAAATCAAAGACCATGAGATTTAGCTACCTTCGTGCAGAGTTATCTTGCTCCCCAACAGGTTAAGCTCAAGGCCATCAATTACCAGTGGAGCATATAGTTCCAGATGAGGAGGGCTATATCTTGGGTGGGCAATGCTCCCTCGACGGAGCCAGGATTTGAGATTGAGGGGGCAAATTATAAACATTTGAAATTATGGGGCAAATTTATAAATAAATTAATTTTTTAAAAAAATTAAATAGGAGAACAAAGGTGAAAAAAATTTCTCCGAGGGTGGGGGGGCGATTGCCCCTCCCGAAGCCTTAATGGCTCCGTCCCTGCTCGCGTCCCATGTTTCTTTTGTCTCTGCCGCAGAAGCTTTGGCCGCAAGAAGTGGCCTCCTCCTTGCAATCGACCTGGGTTGGGTTTTGTTCTAAGAATAAATCATCACTAAACTATTTAATTGGTTCCAATCAGGCCACCAACCGTTAAAAAAATAGAAAAACTGACGTGTTATGTTAAATAAAATCGATATAATTACACATTTGATCATTGTTATTTACACAATCTATCAATTTGTCACTACATTATTGTAAGATATTAATTATTTTTAATTAATTAATTTCCTCCTCTAATCATGTGATTTTAATTAATTAATTTCCTCCTCTAATCAGGTGGAGAAGGAAAAATGAAAGTTGGGAAAATAACCATGGGTGAATTCAAACCAACAACCTTAGACTAAAAGTGGAGTGTGCTTGCCACTAAGCCAAGAATATTTGTATGATATGAGGTGCAACATTCAACATATCTTTTAAATGCTTGTTAAATAAACCTGGGTGGATTCGAATCAACAACCTTAGAGTGAAAGTGGGGTATGCTTACAACTGGGCCAAGCATATTTTCAAGATACAAAGTACATTTAATAAATGTCTCATATTGTTGTTAATGCCTGGAAAAAAAAAAGAAATGTGAATTTAGGAAACTCGAACATGGCATACTTATGATGTATAAAAACATCTAACTCAATTATATAAATCTAATAATTAAAATAAATTTAAAAATATTTGTATATTTTTAAATTTTATTTAGTGCACGATTTAAAATCAAAAGTTTAAAATTTTATTAAATTAATTTAGCAAATCCAAACTCATGAACATAACTCAATTATTTATTTATTTAATATAAAAAATAGTTTAGTGGTATATTTGCCAAAATTAAAAGTATAGTGGTCAAATTAACACCAACTCCATAATTAATTGATCATCTGTGTAGTTTACCCTTACTATTGAATTATGTTCGTGAGTTTGGATTCACTAAATGAATTTAATATAATTTTAAACTTTTGATTTTAAATCGTACACTGACTATAATTTAAAATATATACAAAATATTTTTAAATTTAATTTAATTATTAGATTTATTTAATTGGGTTATATGTTTTTATGCATCATAAGTACGTCGTGTTTGAATTTCTTAAAATCACATTTCTTTCTTTTTCGACATGAGACATATATTAAATGTTGTACGTTGTATTTAAAAAATATGATTGGCTTAGTGGTAAGCATACCCAACTTTCACTCTAAGGTTGCTAGTTTGAATCCACCCAAGTTCATTTTTCCTTGTTTCCTTTTTTCCGGTCATTAACAAGTATTTAAGACATATATGAAATGTTGTAACTCATATAACAAAAATGTGTTTGGCTCAGTGGCAAGCATGCCCCACTTTTGTCCAAGATTGCTAGTTTGAATCCACCCAGGGTTATTTTCCCAACTTCCATTTTTCCTTCTCCAATCAGGTGGTGATACGTGTCACCACCTAATTAAATAATTAATTTATTTTATTTAATTAAAATTAGGGCCAAATTGATAAGTTGTATAAATAAAAAGCACCAAATGTGTAATTATATCGGTTTTATTTAACAGGCCACGTCAGCATTTCCGTTTTTTTAATGGTTGGTGACTTGATTGGAACCAATTAAATAATTTAGTGGTATATTTACCAAAATTAAAAGTATATTGATCAAATTGATACCAACCTCATAATTAAGTGGTCATCTGTATAATTTACCCTTACCAAAAACAATACAGTAAAAGGACTACGCTTGTAAATAATGTAAAATAAAAGGACTTTTTTTATAAAATTTGCCCAAAGTAATCACGTAGTTAAGAAATTATTTATGAGTAATTTGAATACCAATTAAGTCAAAATAGAATTTTTTATAAAAGTTGCCCAATGTAATTATGTAATTTTTTTTGACAAATCTTAAATCTAATTCTAACCCTAACTAAAGGGGAAGGGAAGGAGAATGTTCTAGTGGGTCTCGAATCCATTACCTACAGAAATATAAGGAAACATAGATGAATAAATTAACTAACCGGTCAAATATACTTGCTCAAATAATTATGTAGTTGAAGGGATTATTATGAGTAATTTGAATATAAAATTAAGTCAAAAATAGAACTTCAATAATAAATTTTTTTAGTGGAAGTTGAATGACTACTCGATTAAGTACTAATCTAATTGTAGATAGGGGTGTTTATATCTGGGTACCACAATTTTCGGGTACAAAAAAATTGGCCCGTGACCCAACCTATAAGAATCGGGTACCCGTAAAATCAAGTATCGGGTACCCGGTTCACTTATATATATATATATATTTTGAAAAAGACATAGGAAACACATCAAATTTCATGATATATATTTCAAACATAAAAATTATTGATTTAGGGTTAATTTTAAGTGAGAAATATTTGGATATATATATATATATATATTAAAGTTTATCGACAAAAGAATGTATTAAAAATATTAATCTTGAACATTATTTTCCTTCCGAATCTCATATTGACAAATTAATATAATTATTTTTAAAAATTTTAAAAGTTAAAAGTATATAATACAAGTATAAAAAGAAGTTAAGGATTTAAAATTAATTTTAAGGAAAAATAGAAACATAAAATAAAAATAGAATTTAAAATTTAAAATATATAAGCATTAAAATTACCGGGTCAGGTCGGGTACCCGATTATAAAAAAAAATCGCCCTGACACTGCCCACTACTCGAGAAAAATTACGAGTCGAATATCTGACCTGAATATTTTGACTATTTTCAAATAAATGCTTAATAATTTTTAATTAGGTAAACAGGTTGAAAGGTCAAATAGTTTGGGCCGAGTATTTTTGAACAACTCTAGATGTAGAACCATAGAGGGTGATTTCAATTGGGTGAATCATAAAGACAGACTATGAACTAGGTCTTGGGCTTTTCAAATAGGCACTGGTGGACCGTTGTAATTACGTAGCCCAATATAAGTGCAAACATCTAGTTTGGTCTGGAAAATTCACAAAGAAAAGAGAGCATTTCCAAGAAACATCGTTTTACCCCCGAAGGCCTAATTCTCCAACCATCATCGGCATTCTTCCTATCCCGAACACTTCTCCGCCACCGCCATGGAACCACCGCCGCCGCGATCCCCACGAGACGAGGCCCCTCACACTCACAGTCACTCTCATCCCTCCGCCTCCACCTTCACTCCTATCACGGGAACTTGCTGCAAGTGCGGCGGCGAAACGACCTGCTCGCCACCAACCCAATCCCCAACTTCCTGGCCCGACCTGTCCTCTCCCCCTACGTACCGACCCATTCGAGCTCCCGCCTTAAACCTCCCTCCGAACAACACCCAAGCCATTATCCTAACTCCCGTCCCTCAATCCCAAAAGGTCCCCACCATCACTCCACCTTTTCATTTCCAAATCCCATCCAAAAAAATCACATCCCCCGACGACATCCGCAAGTTCCACGACTCCCCTACTTCTAAAAACTTCCTGGGTTTCATTGTCGCCTTGTCGGAATCGATCCGCGGCCGTAAAATCTCCGATCCATGTCACGAATCCCCCACTGTGTCCAAAATCGTTTCCATAATCGAAAACCTAACTCTCTGGGTCGATCAAATCCCACCCGTTCAGCAATCCTCTCGTTACGGTAACATCTCTTATCGAACTTGGCAGGAACGTTTAACCGAAAACGCCGAATCCCTCATGCTACAGTTCCTCCCTGACGATCTCAAACCCTCCACCGTGGAAATAGTCCCTTACTTCGCAGACAGCTTTGGAAACTCGAGCAGAATAGATTACGGAACGGGACACGAAACCAATTTTGCAGCCTGGTTATATTGCTTAGCCAGAATGGGTATAATTATGGAAGAAGATTACCAAGCAGTGGTGGCTAGGGTTTTCGTCAAATATTTAAACTTAATGAGGAAGCTTCAGCTTGTTTATTGCTTGGAACCAGCGGGGTCACACGGGGTTTGGGGTTTAGATGATTACCATTTTTTGCCGTTTATATTCGGGAGTTCGCAGTTGATTGATCACAAGTATATGAAGCCGAAATCGATTCACAATGAGGATATTTTGGACAACTTTTCGAGTGAGTATATGTATCTGTCCTGTATTGGGTTTATAAAGAAGGTGAAGAAAGGTCCGTTTGCAGAGCATTCGCCGATGTTGGATGATATAAGTGCAGTGCCTAATTGGAAGAAGGTGAATAGTGGGATGCTTAAGATGTATAAAGCTGAGGTGCTGGGAAAGGTTCCTATTATGCAGCATTTCCTCTTTGGATGGCTCATTAAGTGGTAAGTTGTTTCTGGGGTTTACTTGTTTTATATAACATTTCCGGTTTCAATGTTCTGTTTAGTTTGATTTAAGTTATATACATGCTCTGTCCCTAAACGCAAAACATTACTTCTAGCAACCTTAATTCATCTTTGCCTCTTTCTGTTTCTCTTCTTGGAAACTTGATTGTCAAATGCTATGGCCCTCTTGTTTGTACGAGACCTAAAATTGTTATTGAGTCAAACTGATACAGGTGTTTTTTAAAGGAAGCTGAAATAGTTGAGTGAAATATTTAAATATAAATGATTTAAATTATTAATTATAAAAGTGGAGTGATCTAATTTCATTAAATCAAAGATTTTTTTATCTTTATGAAAATGAATACAAAGTTGCGAGATCTAGATTGTAAATTACCCTTTGCAGTCTGATGCACCACAATGGTATTAGTATTGGTCCTTTTGAATTGCTGCAAACAAACCATTTGAAACAAACTGATCATATAGAACCTAATAGTTTTTCCAGTTTATCATTTTAGTGGGGATCTAAAAAAGCCGGCCTTTCCTTCGGTTGTAGTATTTTTTATGTACAAGGGGTGCATGATTCATGCCGGTGCCAACTTTGTTATTGCTTTTAGTATCATGGTTAATGTTGCTCAGTTTTCGAGTACTGTCTGATGTTAAGTTAAACCAACTTGCAAGAATCTATATAGAAAAAAGAAAACCCTCCATTTACAATTGCTTTGCAATGATTGATGATTGCCATCATGAGGATGGTGCCATTACTTGGAAATGGCTCCTGAGAATTGTGAATGCCTTCATTAATAATAATACCTAAATCACTGACTCACTGTTAAGAGTCCCATGCCAGATATTTAGGAGTATCAGCGTAGCGGAGAGATTTATTTCTCTATCATTGGATGATTGTTTAGCCCATAGTTACCCGGAATTGGGAACGGCCCAGCGTACGACGTTCACGGAACGACGACCCTAATCAGAGAACGAAACGCTGTGGGACGCAACTTGGGACACGACTCAGAACGATTTCCATGGCTTTAGGGGAAAGTGAGGAGGAAGAAAAATAAACTGGTAGAAAAAGAAAGAGAGTCGAGGAAGATGAAACGGCAGTGATGTTAAAAAACCTAGCTGCTAATGGGGATTTAAAATGACACGTTTTTTTTAAATAAAAACTCAAAAATGTGTGGGCCCTCTCTATTAGGCTTAATGGAAAGTAGAAAATTAGGAGTTCAACTCTTGAGCAGTCTAGAGTTCATAGAAATAGTCCAAAACTTTTAAAAATTACAAATTAACCCCAAAAATTTTACAAATTTTAATTTAATCCAAGATTTTATTAACTTAAAATTGATTCTTAATTTCAAAATTTATTATTAGTAGTAGTATAATTACTTATATACCCTATCTCGTCGTACTGAATTTAGTAAAGTAACGTTTCGCGTTCCCGTTTTCGTTCCCCGTATCGTATTGCGTTCCGGGTAACTATGGTTTAGCCTCCTAAGAATGCAGACTTTACAGGCTGCAGTAGGTGGCAAGGCTGCTATCCTTATGTTTTACTGAATTCATGCCTTGCTATGGTGTATACTATGTTGAATATTACTGCCATATGGCTAAGCCGTAGTTATCCGGAACACAATACGATACGAAACGGGGAACGAAAACGGAAACGCGGAACGTTACTTTATTAAATCTGGTACGATGAGATAGGGTATATAAGTAATTATACTACTACTAATAATATAATAATGATAAATTTTGAAATTAGGAATTAATTTTAAGTTGTTATAATCTTGGATTAAATTGAAAATTGTAATTTTTTTTGGGTTAATTTGTAAGTTTTAGACTATTTCTATGAACTTTAGACTGCTCAAGAGTTGAACTCCTAATTTTTCACTTTCTATTAAGCCTAAAAGAGAGGGCACACACATTTTTTGAGTTTTTATTTAAAAAAAAAACGTGTCATTTTGAATCCCCATTAGCAGCTAGGGTTTTTAACATCTCGTTTAATCTTCCTAGACTATGTCTTCTTTTTCTTCATGTTTATTTTCCTTCTTCCTCACTTTACCCTAAAGCCATGGAAACCGTTCTGAGTCGTGTCCCACGACGTTTCGTTCTCCGATTAAGGTCGTCTTTCCGGGAACGCCGTATGGCGGTCCGTTCCTAGTTCCGGGTAACTATGGGCTAAGCTATTCTGAACCTCATCATAGAATTGATCACAAGTTAATACCATTACAAATTCATATCAAACTATTTTCCCCATGAATTGATCTTTTCGCTATAGTTGTCTTTGGGTGTGATGTAACAAATAGAGTAACGGGCATGGTTCGTTTTACTTATGCCTTGATTATTCTGCTTATCTTTGATTGTCGCGAGTAATCATATTTCAGTGTATGCTTTACACTTTTAGTAAATATTTTTTTCTGTCCTTGTTTAGGAGTGCACATTTGTTTATTAATCCTTTTATTTTTCTGTTTCTATATACATCATATATTAGGCCATAGGATTGAATTTGGCAAAATGCCATGAATCTCATGACCGGCTTGAGCTTGATAGAGATCAACTAAGCTTGGGCTCTAAAGGCCAATATTTATCCTGTATTCCGGGACATGATCAAGAGTTATCTGTACTGTGAATCGCTGAATGAGCATCCTTACTTGCCTATTAGGGCCTTTTCTGAGAGGACAGAAAAGAATGTGCCATCTATCAGGATGACAGGATCTTGATACAACTAATCCTCACTGTCACTCCTATAGATTGTAGTATATCAGGTTAAAATCTCATCCGTGTAATATGAAAAACAAAGTTTGCACCATGTGAGGTGGCTGATGAAGATTTGGTTCTGGACAATATCTGTGTTCCAATTGAGGTGCTTTCATTATTGAAGTTGCCATTGAAGGTGAAAAACTCATCTTAAATGCCCTCCTCTAAGTGATATATGAAACAACCATTTCGGCCATATGCAAGAAATAATGAAGATTGGTTCTGCCAATCTTTTTTCTGTTCAATAGTGATTCCTTTGTTTAAAACCATTCAAGATAGAATTCATGTTACCTGGATACATTTTCAAATCTCCCTGTATTGCATGGAACCAGATCGTGAACTTCAATTAAATTATTTGTATTCATTAGGGGGCTTATCTGGTGAACTTCATGTGTGTTTTTGGTGCCTGCACTTTTATACCCCTTCCAAGTATACCTTTGATAAATTTTTTATTCAGCATATACCTTTGATAAATTTTTTATTCAGCATATGTATGACATACATATCGGCATGTTTAGTTTATGATTTGCATGATCTTAAGATATTGTTTATATTTGTTTGTTTGTTTTTTTACTTGGCATCATGTTGCTGTAACATTATGGTTTGAATTAACAAGATTACCACGTTAAGTTGGGATTTCTTGAACATTTAACTAAGTTCTTTCATGTATTTTCACAGGGAATAATGTTGGTATCATCTATATGGAATTATGGATGCATGCCGTGGAACCGAGAGAACACTATTTTTCTACTGGATTTCATTGACAGTTGTAGCATTAGAAAACTATCCTATTGTCATATATAGTACCATGAATTTATTGAAATGTTTCTCTGCCCATTCTAACTAGCTATACAGGTGTCACCGACATCCCCCTTTTCTCTTTTGATGAAATCCCACAGGTTCTGTTAAAATGCTTAATGCATGGAACTTATGTTTTGCAACATTTATGCAGAAGTAGTTTGTGGACCATTACTATTTGGATAAATATTCTATGCACAAGCGCCTTAGTTTTAGGGTATAGAGAGTTAGTTTAAGGTATAGGGTTTAGGGGTTTAGGTGTAGGGGGTTTTAATTTAGGGATAGTTGTTTCAATTTAAGGTTTAGGATTATAATTTACGCTTTATAGGTTAAAACCTAAATCCTCACCATATTACCCTAAAAACTAAACTTTAACCTATAAACCCTAAATTATAACCCTAGACCTTAAATTGAAACAATTATCCCTAAATTCTAACCCCCTTACACCTAAACCCCTAAACCCTATACCTTAAACTAACTCCCTATACCCTAAAACTAAGGCGCTTGTGGAAACTTTCAGTTTCTACCGCCTGTGTATAGAATATTTATCCTTACTATTTTATTCATTTCTCTAAATCTGTGCCCCAACTTTCATCAGCTCTACCTTCCACTTTACCCCCACTTGAATTTCTCTAAATCTTGTCGGTTATGTTTGGTTCTCTTTGATGTGAAAGAATGGTGCCATGCTAAATGATACTCAAATTTTAAAATAATGGATGAAAGATAGAGACTAAACAATTGATTTTTGAAAATTGCAATATGTTAAAATAATACGGTGACGTTTTAGTAATAGCTTATACTGTGTCATTATATGAGAAATGAATGGAATTAAATCTTTAGACATGAAATGACTATAGTCAACATGAGGAATGTTATGTTTTTATATAATCAAACCTCATTTTTAATCGAACAACTATACAAGTTATGTTTGAATATAATAAGGATTATAGGGAGGTTGTGTTTGTATGAGATTCGAACCCAATTTTGTATAGGGAGATTGTGGAAGCTGATGGATGAGGAAACAGTTGCAGAGAAGGGACCTTGGGAAGGAAGGGCGTCGATTAGAATACCGTAGCCTAAATTCATAGAATTCATAAATGAGAATGACTAAATTAATTAGAATTCGGATTGAATTAAATTAATGTATTACAAAGACCAAATGTGATTCTAAATATTTGAAAATTGTATGTAAACAAAAAGTGATGACTTGCCCTAGTTTTTTTCCCCTCTCAAATAGTTAAGCCGCGGCTGTATTTTTTTCACATTTTTTTATTAGCTAACTATCGGTAATTAATTAGCTTTTGGTTGTTGATCACCGATATTTTTTGTTTTTATATTTTAATAAGAATCTCTACATTTGTGGCACGCGTTTTTTCTCTGTCCTTGTCACATGCTTTTCTTTATTTTTTGTGGTTTGTTTCATCTGTCCTTGTGGCATGATTTCAGTATACCTCGACGACCGATTGATATTCACACAAAGATCTTCACGGCGCTAATATCTGATTATGGTTTTGTCGGTGGTCTTGTAAAGATGAATCACACTCGGTTGATGGTTGGTTGCTGATGTAATCAGTCTTGGGTAGCGGAACTTTCTGCCTCACCACTCTTTTTCCATCTATCATGCGTCTTGATTGGATAGAGACAAGAAAATTCAAGAAAACTTCTAAATTTTGATGACATGCTTATCTCTATGGAAGTATTCACTTTTCTTTGTTTTTGAGTTGTAAGAATTTTTTTGTAGATTTATCCTATTATTCTTCTTCCTAAATGCGTTGTGATTATGTTATCTTCTATAGTTTTAATAAAAAAAATTAGTGGCTATTATAAAAAAAATTAAAAACTATCATGTCACCGGCTTTGTTAAGTGTTTAACGATCAACGATCTGATTAGCACTAAAATAAAAGTTTAGTGACCTAGTTAAACATTTTTATTGGGGTTAACTATATAAATGGTCATCGAACTTTTAGTGCAGATTTATTTTGGTCATCGTATTTTTAAAATATTTGATAAGATCAGTCAACGTTTAGTTTGATTTCAATATAGTCACCGAACTTTTAGAGCGGATTCATTTTGGTCACCGAACTTTTAAAATATTCGATAAGGTCATCTAACTTTTAGTTCAATTTCAATATAGTCACCGAACTTTTAGTTCGCTTTCAATATGGTCCCTCCCGTTACCTTCCGTTAAAAGCTGACGATAGTTTTTGTTTTTCCTTAATAAAAAAATAAGTAAACTACACTAATCATCGCTCAACATTCTTCTCACTCCTATTTTGGTCACTAGAGTTAAAAAAATTCAATTTAATAACTTAACTTTCGTATCGTTCATATTTTGGTCATTCTCAAATGACATAGTTATACAAATACAAAAATTCGATTAATCCTTAAAAAAATTAAAGTAATGATTTTTTTTTACTTTGCTTATTAAATTTGTCATATCCATATTTGATATTTTAATAATTAAAGTAAAAAATTATTACTCAAATATTCTAATTAACCGGTCAATCGATTATCCGATATAATTGGTACAATATAAGATTGAGAATTGAATAATTTGAATTTATCAAATAACCAAAATAATTTCTAAGGATTAATTGAACCTGATTTCAGTACAAATTTTTAAAATAAATTATTTTGATTCGATTATGGTTCATAGTTTTAAGCAAAATTGATTAACTGTTTTGATCTAGTATATATATAATATTTCTAAATTTTATGCATTGCAATATCTTATAGTCTAATGATTTTGATACCCTTCTGATTTTTTTTAAGTTTTGGCTCCGAGTAGAATTAATAGGTGTGAACTTTCAATTTTTGATTATCTAGTTGTTTTTACAATTTTATCGCAACCGAAAATTTATTAAATTTACCATATTATCATATTTGATATTTTAACAAACAATGTAAAAAAATCATTTTCAGAATTAAATATTTCAATTAACTAGTTAATAGATCATCTAATTTAATTGATAAAATATAAGATCGAGAATTGAATAATCTAAATTTACCAATTAACCAAAATAAATCTTTTAAGGTTTAATCGAATTTTTCTATTTGTATAAACATGTCATTTGAGAGTGGCCTAAATATGAACGATTCGATAGTTAAGTTATTAAATTGAATTTTTTAACTCTAGTGACCAAAATAGGAGTGAGAAGAATGTTGAATGATGATTGGTGTAGTTTACCCATTTTTTATTCAGGAAAAACGAAAACTAACGTCATCTGTTAACGGAAGGTAACGGGAGGGACCATATTGATATTGAACTAAAAGTTTAGTAACCTTATCGAATATTTTAAAAGTACAGTGACCAAAATGAATCCACCCTAAAAGTTCGGCGACTATATTAAAATCGAACTAAAAGTTGAGTGACCTTATCAAACATTTTAAAAGTACGGTGACCAAAATGTATCTGTCCTAATAGTTCAGTGACCATTTCCAGCAAAATAGGTTTTTAGCGGCGTTTTTTTAGTCCTATAGCGGCATTTTTTAATGCCGCGAAAAACATTCCCGGCGCTTAGAAAAGCGCCGCGAGAAGTGCCGCTTAAACCAATGCCGCAACAATTTGCTAAAAAACGCCGCAATAGGAGCAAGACCGCAAAAAACTGTTCTTTAATGGCGTTTGTAATGACAAATGCCGCAAAAAACTGTTCTTTAATGGCGTTTGTAAATTCAAACGCCGCGAAAAGGGGAAGACCTTTAGCGGCGTTTTTGTTTACAAACGCCGCGAAAAACTGTTCTTTAGTGGCATTTGTTTTTACAAACGCTGCGAAAACTGTTCTTTGGTGGCGTTTGCTTTTACAAACGTCGCGAATAGCAACATGCTTAAAAAAATCAAATAAAAATAATACTAATATATAATAATCAACTTTAATCTGTTTACAAGTTACAACTAAAGCCTTTTCCATTTGTTAGTAAAATCTAAAAACGAGTTGCCTCATCAACCACAGACATCCACACATACAAAAAAGGGCAACAACCTAGAAGTTCTAAATACTACCAATGTAGCATTCAATATCCAAGAATTTATACAAAAATGTATATAATAGCAGTAACAAGATTATCTTAAAACTTATAGACCTTATACGATCCTCAAGCCAATCAGAGCCAATGATTTTTGGTAAGTTTGGATAGAACAACATTCTTTTCTCTGGACACAGCTCTTGCCTGCATAAGAATAATACAAGCAACAGTTACACCTTACTCAATGTATTTGTCGAACCAACAATATGAAAGCCTATTATTCACGCAGTTTTCACCATTCTAATCATCTTTTCAAACTTTGGCCAGTTTCTTTATGCTGACATTTGTGGGACTACTCTTGCCTTCACACCTATTTGACAAAAGTATTCTACAGTCTAAATTCTCATAAACTTCATCCCATTTCTCTCACAATACAATGCTTATGAACCAAGTTAAGGAAACTATACTCCTCTAGCCACCAATACCATTACAAAATAAGGGAGCGACTATAAACCAACAAGTAATGAGCTGAAACAAACCGAGAGTTCAAATAACTAACCTAGGAACAAAGTGAGAAGGAACATCAAATGCAAGCTTACTTTTCTTGCAAATTAGAAAGTAATCAAAAGAGAACGAACAGTTCGTTGCCTTTTTATATATAATGGATTTTGTTCATAATGACAAGTTAACAAGGAAGAGAAAAAGATTACATTCTTTTTATACACTGCAAATCATTAAAACTACAGAAAATGAATCATGCAGCTTCCAATAAAGAAAAAATAAAATTCGGCCTCGATATTGTCTAAGACAGCTCTCTTTTAATTTTGTTTTTATTTCTTATGATTTATTTTGTTTAATCGCATTAAAACGAGCCCTAGCACACCTTTTCGCTAGTGGCTGCTTTGAGTAAAGCATAAGTGCTAGGTCCAACGAAAATGCACTAGATACAATGAAATTTCACAACAAATGATTTGTTTGCATCAGAATGAACACGCGAGCAGACATAAATTTACATTACTTTTCCTTGCTAAATGAGGGAATGTGTACAGAAACTTGCCTTGTTGTTTGGTCCACTCTGACATTACATAAACAAACGCATTTTGATAGCCTTCAGCTGGGATGGTGAGCAGCAAATTGATAAACTGTTCAACATTTGGAGCACTCAAATGAATCTGCAATTAAAGAAATGCAAAGGTGAGAAATTTTATCCACGAAAAAGATGAGTGCAGACTGAGATCTAACCATAAATCTGTAAGAACTGGAATAGAGAGCAAAGATGGTAGAATATTAGGACTTAAATTAATAAAAACCATAAGGTCTGTTCTATTCCATAAATAATAAAAATGGAAACAAGTTCTGAAGAGAGCTAACAAATCGTGATGACTGATAAGACAATGATTAAATGTTTCTTCTACAAGATGTTGAGTGCAATAAAACGAAACCAAGTGCAACTTCAATTTCCTACAGAATAAGATAAGGAAAATATATGAACTTACAAATGTAATGGAGTAGCCAGATTTCAGATCTTTAAAATCCTCCACCTCAAGAGAGCTAACATACTTGAATATCTATCAAACAACAAAAGGTTGAAAATAAGAAGAATGAATAAATAAGAAAGCAGTTACCTAGAATTACATATCAGGAAAATTCAGAACACTTATTAATAAATTAAATAAATTTTGCAAATATAAGTGCAGAACCAGTTTCAGTTTGGGAAAGAATGTAGTGAGATTAAACCTTCTGATCCTCTTCATTCAAAAGTTCACCAAGAGCAGGATGACTCAAGAACTGTACATAAAGAACATGTCAGCTCAAAACCTTCTTCTCAACATGGAGACAGCTTCAAGGGAAAAAAAATCCCTAAATTGACGGGAAAGAATAGAATCGCTTACAGCTGTTAACCAGAAATCAGGAATGGACTTAATCTTCTCATTCCGCTTATCGTATATTGGCTTCCGTATTTCATTGTACTTCTGCTCCACTTCCAAAACTTTCTCACTTGCGTCCTCATTGATCTAAAAAATACCAAAACAGGAACAACAACAAAACCCTAGAAAACGCCTCCCTTCGCGTCTGAGAGCAGCCATCGCCATTGCTTACTGACACGGATGGAAAAAAAAACCCTAGAAAACGCCGATTTCATTGCTATTCTTTTTATGTTTTTGCTTTTAAGTTAAAATGAACAAGTTTATTAAAAAAATTTACAGATTCGAAGGATTCAAGCATGGACAAATCAATTGGGAAAAAGAAAAGTGACGACTGAGATGAAGGGTGGGTTTTGATTTGGGGATCAGATGAGGGCAAGAGAGTGACAGTGCTGGTATTTCTCCAAAATAAAACTTTTACTTTCCATTGCGGCGTTTGATTTCGAAAATGCCACTAACATAAAATTTAGGGTAAACTATCTGTTTGACCACCAAACTATTGTGAAAGTTTTAAAATGACCACCATAGAAAAAAACGCGTCATTTCACTACCCAAACTATTAAAATGGGATCATTTTGGCCACCTGCCGTTAAGGGTCTAACGGCAGAGCTGACGTGGACAGGTGGGCTGTATGAGCTGTGATTATTTTTTCCACGTTGGAGTGAGGAGCCATCCACGTCAACCTTCCACCTAAGCAAATAAAAAAACGTTTATAAATGAAACCCAAACTTAACCCTAAAAACAAGTTTTCTTCAGTATATCGTGAAGAAGAAGAAGAAGAAGAAGAAAGCAGGTGGTTTTGGTGTAGAAGAAAATGGCAGCAGAGATGAATCGTGATTGCTATTGTGAGGTTCGTTCGAAGTTGACAACAAGTTGAGCTTATGAAAATCCAGGTAGGAGGTTTTGGGGTTGTGGAAAATTTCGAAATGGGGTTAGGGCTTCCAATTTTTTTCTTGGTTTGATCCACCAATGACCGATAGGTCAAAAAGAGTAATTGTTGGTCTTCTTAAAAAAATTGATTCGATGGAGGAAGAAAGAAAGAAGCAAAGAATTGTTGCAAGTTTGCTTGTTGTTGTTGCTGTTTTGGTTGGATTTATTTTGGGGAAACATTTCTTCTAGGTTAGGGCTGTTATTGTGGTGGGTTTAGGGTTTTGTGTTGGTGAAGGAAGAAAGGAAGAACAGTGTTGAGGAAGAAAGGATTTTGTCCCTGATATTTTGGGCATGTCAGGGCTGTTATTTTGTGACTGTTATTGAAATGTATTGTAAGGATTATGTATTTGGGGAAGAACATTCAGGGAGGAAGAATTATGTAATGTATTTAGGGTTTATCTTATTGAAATGAAATGTAGTTTTTGTTTGTTTATGATAATTGATTCATATGTTATCTTACAAATTGAATCTACAAGACATAAAATAAAGGAAAGATGATAAAATAAGCAAAATATAATATTTCATTTGATAATTTCATAATAGTATTGCATACATATGTTTGACCAATACATGTGATACCTAATGTTTGTAATGACAACATGTTATACTTTGGTCAAACTCAACCCTAAATATGACAACATGGTGTCATACAAATGTTTGACCAATACATAACAAAAGACAAATATCTTCCCCTAAACATTGACCCCCAAAAGCAAGTCAAAACAAAATGTGATATTCATGTATGCAACACACATTCACTATACAAAATGACCACCTAAGTCTTCAACAGAATTCAAGATGGATTGTAGGAGCTCTCTTGAGTTGTATGAACTCTTGGTGTAGGCATCCATCTCATAGTGGTGACTTCTAAAGGCTGAGATGGTGTTGGACTTGGTCCTTGACTGGTTCCAGCACCACCAGTTGTATGCATCCATCTCACAGTGGTGGGTTGTGAAGGCTGAGATGGTGTTGGACTAGGTCCTTGACTGGTTCCAGCACCACCAGTTCCAGCACCACCAGTTGTAGGCATCCATCTCACAGTGGTGGGTTGTGAAGGATGGACTGGTTCAGGTCTTCTAACCTGCACAACAAAGAAGCAACAACAGTTAATTATATATGAATTAAACAAACAAGTAACAAAGAAGCTGGTGGATGTAACTTACTGGAAGTTTTGGAGTTCTAGGATTTTTCCTGGCAGCAACACCACTGGATGCCTGTCCATGTCTTCTCGGATTGGCACCAACCTTTCCCTTGCACGTTCTGATATTATGGCCACTCGAATTGCATCTTTTACAAAAGATTTTGATACCCCTTCTTGACAATCGACCAGTCTGAGATGGTGTTTCATCACTTTCCTTGCGTCTTTTCTTGTGTGGTCGTCCCGGAAGTCTTCTAAAGACTGGTGGCAAAACAGGCTCTAGTGTGTCAACAGGCTCCCATTGTTTCTCACCCCTCACAGGACATATCAAATGGGAATAGATTGCTCTTTGGGTTGAGCTGAAGTAGCACGAGTCAACATATATTTCTGGCCTATCTTCAATGGATAAAATCACAGAAATTGCATGAACACATGAGACCCCTAAACAAAAAAAAATATTTGTTAGTTAAAAAACAAGTTAACAATAATTGAAAGTGTAATACCCTAAACTTATTTCCATGAAATACCTGTTAGTTGCCATTTCCTGCATGTGCATGTCCACTGTTGGATGTTAACAGAATGCTGGGTTGATAGACCACATGAAACCTGGTACATGTGTCCACCAGCATAAAGAGGCCAACAACTAGCATAAAACAAAAAAAAATCAATTTCACAGTTCACAGTTACAATGAAAACACTAAAATAGTAAAAAGATGGTCAAAATACCTATGTTCTGATGATGTGGCATGTTCTAACTTCTTCTGAATTTTAGGGCAAAGAAGGCCTGTCCACTTTTCAGCCTCATCTTTCTTTTTGGCAAGTCTTTGCATCAGCTTTGATCTGATGGATTCCAGGCATGTTATTATTGGTTTGTCTCTGGCTTCAAGTATAAGCTGTCAGCATTCAAAGATTAGTGATTAGCACTATTATTAATCAAACATTCACATAAACACTAAGTTGGAAAGTAATTTAGATAAGTTAGAAAGTGAACCTTATTAAAACATTCGCAATTATTATTAAGGAGCATGTCAGACTTGCATCCAAAAGAGAAGTGAGACTTTGACTAGTTGGTGGGATCCTTAGGTGAGAGCCATTTCCATGCAGTTTCTGATAATACCTACAAAAAATGCAGTGGTCAAATTAAAACTTTAAATAATCGATAGTGGTCAAATTAAAACTTAACAGAAAAGATACTGGTCAAATTGAAACTCGACAAAACTTTAAAAACATGAGTTCACCTTTAATTCATCCATGCAAGATTAGAATTCTCTCACATATGTAGCCCTTGCAGCTTTCCAAAGCTGGTCCTTCACTGCTTTTCCTCCAAAAGTTCCACTACTCTTAGCATTTGAGTACAAGTGCCTCACACATGTCTTATGTGCTGCATGGGGGAACACTTCTGACACAGCTTCCATTAATCCCTACACATACAAAAAAAAAAAAAAAATAAATTAACAGTTCACAGTTAGCAAAAAAAATCCAGGCCAAAATGTTAAAGAAATTTACTTATACCTTCTGTCTATCAGTCATAAAGGTATAGCTGTGAGAATTTTCTATCTCCAAATCAGTGGCAAGTAATTCCAAAAACCAGAACCATGATGCCTGGTTTTCACTCTTCACAACTGCAAAGGCTATAGGATAGATTGCATCATTTGCATCTATTCCTACAGCTGCCAAAAGATGACCTTTGTAGTACCCCTTCAAGTGACAACCATCTAGACCTACAATGGGCCTACAGCCTGCTTTGAAGCCATCTTTCAATGCTTGCATGCAGATATAAACCCTCTCAAACTTTCTTTCATCCAACTTACAAACAGTTGTTGTCCCTGGATTAGAGTGCCTCAATTCCCCTAAGTAAGCATACAGATTTGCATACTGCTCATTGTAGTTACCATTCAAGTTCTCAAGAGCCACATTTTTTGCCCTAATGCATTTACCTTTATCTACAACTAATCCTCAATCCTTGTGGACAGCTTCTTTTAAGGATGCACTAGAGAAATTAGCGTCAACAAAAAAACTACTAAAGTAGTTTTTAGCTAGCCAATTGGCAGTACAATTGGAATTTTTGAACTCCCTAAGACAACTATGTTCACCAATTATAGACCTAATCTGCCATGTACCAGTAGAAGGATCTTCACCATGTATAGGGGCTGCCCATAACACCCATTGACACTCTTCTTTACATTTTGCTTGAATCCTTCTATTATCATTTCTCTTTAACTTAACACTGTACCTATTCTTAATACCATACATCTTAATGGTATCCTTAAGTATGTCTTTGCTTGCAAACAATTGACCAACCTTCAACTTAGGGTTCATTAAGTCTGACTCAGAATTAAATTCAGGAAATCTAGGTTGTTTTGGACCCTCTGAATCTGACTCATCTACACTGTGTAGTGAGTCAGATTTTCCACTGTCATTGTCAGATTCATATTGTACTTGATCACTGCCCAAACCTAAATTCCCACTACACCTTTCAGTTTCAGAGCTAAGAACTTTTGTTTCACTGTCACTAAATTCAAAATTATGACTGGATGAGTCTGACTCCACAAGAAACTCCTCATCTTCTGAGTTAGAATCTGAATCTAACCTAGTTTCAGAATGTACCCTACTTTCAGCATCTTCCCTAGTTTCAGATTCTACCCTAGTTTCAGGTTCTACCCTAGTTTCAGAATGTACACTCATCTCAGGCTCATTGTCCACTCCTATTTCCCTTAAGTGTACATGCATGTAATGATCTGTAGGTAAATGCCCTACCATCTCAAGTACATCATAATCAGTTATCAACTTCTTCAGTTCTAATGGTCTATCTGAAACCTTCCAAAAGACAGTAACAGCAGTAGTAATACCTAACCGTTCTACCATATTAACAATCTCAAACATGGACATAGTATCCACATTACAATAATCGAAATAATCAAGTCTTTGTCCATGATGTACAACAAGATTAAACTCATCTGAATCAGCCCCTGTCAAATAACAGAAATATTGTACAACATTAACCATTAATGCTTTCACAGTGCAACAAACAAAGTATAACAAACAAATAATAAATACCCCACCCACCATTGCAATACCCTAAATATTGATATCAACCCACGTCAAACTTTAAGTGTATTTTATTGTTCAAAGTATATCTTATTAACAAACAAAGTATATCTTATTAACCCTAACAAAAAAGACAAAAAAAGTGTATTTTATTGCAATACCCTAATTTCTGAGATTAGTGTATTCTTTTAACCCTAACAAGCAGACAAAACCAACAACAAGCAGACAAAACTAACAACAAGCAGACAAAAGCGAAGAATCAAACTTTAAGTGTAATCTATTAACCCTAATCGCAAATTTTTATTAACCCTAATTTCTAAGATTAGTGTAAACCCTAACCCTAATAGCAAATTTTAAGTGTAATCTGAAATCCCTAATCTTGTATTAACCCTGATATCAATTATTTAACCCTAATCTGAAATCCCTAATCTCATTTTAGCCCTAATCGTTTTAACCCTAATCTGAAATTTCAGCCCTAAACCCCAGAACAAGAATCAAACTTACTGTATCGCGGAGAAGGATCCCCTTTTTCGCGTAGAAGTCCGACCATCTCCTCTCTATCTCCAACAAAAGATCACAGATCGTCGGGAATTTTTTTGGGTTTTCAGACAGAGTTGAGAGAATTTTGGGGTTTTTTTTTCGTGTCGAAGTAAAGAAAAAAAACGAGACCTTTTGTTTTCTAATAAGCTGAGTTGGCTTTTTCCTTTTTTTTCCACCTAAGCGTCACCGTTTGTTTTAACGGTCCACGTCAGCTCTGCCGTTAGACCCTTAACGGCAGGTGGCCAAAATGATCCCATTTTAATAGTTTGGGTAGTGAAATGGCGCGTTTTTTTCTATGGTGGTCATTTTAAAACTTTCACAATAGTTTGGTGGTCAAACAGATAGTTTACCCTAAAATTTATTGCGGCGTTTATTCTAAAAAACGTCACTAAAGAGAAGTCTATTGAGGCGTTTTTTTTCTAAAAACGCCGTAGCGTTTTATTTATAAACACCGCAATACGTTAAAAATTAGTGGCGTTTGACTCTAAAACGCCGCTAAAAGTGCCGTTATATACCAAGTTTGGTGTAAATATAGTTTACCCTTTTATTGGCATAAAGTAAAAATGCTTAACGATTGACTGAATAGTCATTTTGGCTTTTATTCTTTTTTTGAACCAATTTAACCCCCAACATTTTATTTTGGGTCATAATAACCCATCTACTGATGAAAACTGTTAGTCAACTAACAATAAAATAACTTAAAATGACGCGTTAAAATACAAAAAATTATTTTATAAAAACATTTTTTGACAAGTGTGTTATGAAAATGGATATTAAAAAAAAAAAACTAGGTTTCAAATAAGTAAATCGATATTTAAATATTTGGACCCAAAATATAACATACAAACTAGTGCAGTCTACAAAATGAATAGTAATTTATCTAGTAAAAGAACTGGTATTAAATTGGCAAAGTGCGTCTATGATATGTTTCTCAGTTTAATTCTTTTAAAACATAGTTAAGAGTAGCAATTTATTAATGGACTTGTAAGTATAAAACAATTCTAGAATATGAACCAGCACACATCTGATAAGTCGAGCAGAGTTGTAACTCGTAACATAAAAAAAAATCCAATATGGTGAACAAAACATGTGGAATGTAGATGAGTAGGGTTTGATTCCTCAGAGCAGGAAAAATACCATAACTTTTTTTCATGTCACGGACCGGTTGGACCCGTCAGACTAGAAAATTATTAGATAGATCCGGTTAATCATGTCATCTATTATTTCAGTAATAAGATCTATTAATGTCATTTTAACTTAAGGTGAATTTTCACCTCTTTTCTACATGTAAAAAATAATTATTTGAAAAAAAAAATTCCACATAGATGAACTTTATTAACTGAGATCACGGATAACGTATTGTATCTGATACTAGGTTGTAACATTTTATTGTAAGAAATATAAATTAGAAAAGAAAGCAGTTAATCCATCCAGATGATACAACGGATACATTTTCCTTGAAGCATTAAATGAAAAGCTTTGTTGATATCCTGTAAACTCAGTTGATGCGTTATGAATCCATCCAGATTAAGCTCCTGCATATACATTTAAAAACATTAGCTTCTCAAACCATTTACTTATTCAGTGATTAACACTTAACAGCACATGGAAATTGACCTTGTTTAGGTATTTGTGAGCAAGCATTGGAATGTCAGATTTTGGTTTAAGTCCTCCAAAGAAGCAGCCACTCACACTTCTGCCCCTCAGAAGAAAATATGTGTTGAGGGGTAATGGCGTCGCATGCTTCTCCACTCCCAATATCACTGTCTTGCCCCAACCCTGGCCCCACAACCAGAACCATGGAAATCAGCTTCTAATTTTTAACCAACAAAAACATTTTAACCTACCTGTCTTGTACAATGGAAAGCATCTTCCATTAGTGAAGCCAACCCAATGCACTCAAAGCTGTAGTCGGCACCCCCATCTGTTATTCCCATAATCACCTGCCAAATATATCACCAAACATTCACGTTTCTCTTGTTTTTTTGGATTTAATATTTGCCATGGGGTATAATCAGGCGTATGGAGGTGCAGACTAACCTCGCTCACTTTTTTCTCTACACATGCTGTGGGGTTGATAAAATCAGTGACCCCAAACTTTCTCCCTGTGAATAAAATAACAGACTGTTCAGCATAAGTTTTTGAAGCTTTATCAACATGATACGTGGATCAAATAATAGTGTTACCAATCTCAAATTTTTCCTCATTCAAATCCACACCAATGATCTTTGAAGCTCCACGTAACCTTGCCCCTTCTGCAACCTGATATATCATATATATATATATATGTGAATGAATCATTTTTTGTCAAGGAAAATTGGATTTTTATTTGGTGTACCGCAAGTCCAACAGCTCCCAGGCCGAAAATGGCGACTGTGGAGCCTTGTTCAATGTCTGCCACCTTCCATGCTGCTCCTATCCCTGTCATTCACACCAACATATGAAGCAAAGGGTAATGAATGAAATGGGATGTATAATTTGGTTTGTTAACTTACCGGTGGAGATTCCACAGCTAAGCAGGCAAGCTTTATCAACCGGGATTTGGTTTGAGATTTTGACAACATTAGCCACATCCACCACTGTATACTGAGTAAAGCTGGAAACATAAAAGAAATGGTGCATATCCTCCCCATTCATCCCCTTGAATCTACTTGTTGCATCCCTTGGCATTTTAGTCTCCACTTTGTAACCAAATATTGAGCATTCATTCCCCTTTTGGGACTTGCAGTCTCCGCATTCTCTGCAATTCGGATGAAACACCGGCACCACCCTATCCCCTTCTTCAACTTCCTCCACATGCGCCCCTACACTCTCCACAACTCTTCAAACAAAACAACTATATATATAAATGCCTTAATCATTCAACAACAACATGCATGTGTAAGGTATAGTTTAATTACCCCACAGCTTCGTGCCCAAAAATTCTGGGGAAAACTGCGAATGGTCCCTAGAGGAGAACAAAGTCAGTGGATATTTTCAAACAAAATATATGGAAAAATGGAAGTTTGATAAAGAATTACAGTGGATATTTTCCAGAAGGTAATGTCAGAATGACAGAGAGAAGTGCAGAGAATCTTGATCCTAATCTCCCAAGCTTTAGGTGGCTCAACCTCAATTTCCTCTATTATGAGTGCTTCCCCTGGATTTCTGCAAACTGCAGCTGTTTATATCCAATAAATAAACGAATCAGACACAGAGGAGAAGGTGGAAAAAATATAGTTATAAAATAAAATAGCAATACAACCTCTGCATCTTATAGCTTTTCCTGCAGTTTTGGAGCCGCTTTGGTTTTCCATTGCTTCTTCAAACAAGATGAAGATTGAAGAGATGGGAGCAGTTTTCCTGGTTTTACTTCTACTTCCGCTTGCTATGATTTATAATCTATTGCAATAGTGGTCAAAGTTATAAACTTCAAGGGGAAAAATTAATAGGACGGAGGATTTTAATTTAAAATAATTTAATAAATTTAATTTATTATATTTAAATTTATTAATAAAATGATTGTTCTTATTACCAAATATTGTCAGTAGGGGTGTGCAAAAAATTCGATCTTAAAATTTCGGATATCCTATTTGTTTTTTTTATTTTTCGAATAATTCGGATCGATTACTCAGATAGTTATTTCACATTCAGATCGGATATCCAAAAATTCAATTTTATTTATATATATAAATTTTGTTATATTCGGTATTTTTACTTGTTATATATGAAAAATTGAAAATTTTCATGGATAAAATCTTGTTATATTCAATAATTTGTTGATTGTTATATTTTTTAACCTAAAATTTTCATGGATAGGACAGCCAAATTTATAAAATAATTAAATCAAGTTATAAATTCTGATATCCGAATATCCGATCCAAAAATTTCGAATATCCGTTCTGTTTTTTTATTTTTCGAATAATTCGGATCGATTACTCAAATAGTTATTTCACATTCGGATCAAATATTCGATTTTCGAATACCCAAAAATTCAATTTTATTTATATATATATATAAATCTTGTTATATTCGGTATTTTTACTTGTTATACATGAAAAATTGAAATTTTTATGGATACAAATATTGTTATATCCAATAATTTGTTGATTGTTATATTCGAAAACTTAAAATTTTCATGGATAGTTATAAATTCGGATATTCGAATATCCGATCTGAAAATTTTGGATATTCGATTTTCAGATGTTTAATTTTTTTTGAATCAAATACGAATCACTAAATTGTCTATCCAAAAATTTCGGATCGAATATCTAAAATGCACACCCCTAGTGTCAAGGTCAAATGAGTCTTTATCGTTAGTGTGTCAGTTTTTCAGTAGTGTAGAAACAATGTCTGTCGAGCTATCTCTTTTATCAGTTATCGAGCTAATGTACAATAGTAAGGAGTGCAACAATTGGTCGTAGGGTGTGTCAAGAGTTTGCTATTTCAAAATTTTTAAATATATATTATTAATTTAATTAAATTATTTTGAATTAAAATTAAATTAATAAGATGTACAGACTAAAGTTAATACAGTTTAATAACATATTTGTAACAAAATTTTAATTAAATAATTAAATTATAATTTTTTTAGAAAAATGACTCATTTACATCCAAAAAAATAACTAAATGACCTGATATGTATTATATCCTACTTTATTTAGCTGATCTAATAAGTCATGGATCAACATCTCCACTATCAAAGTTGGTGCCAGAGTAGTAAATGGTGACGTGTGATGGTTTTATGAAATAATAGGTAGTAGTTGTGCACCAAATCCCATTGCATGGCAAAATGACAAAATCATGGTGGTATTCGTCCTTTAAGTATCAATAATTATGAATAAGACTTCCCATCTTTTCTTTCTATTGCAAAAAAATTAAGATTTATATTTGATATACGAAAATAAAATTTCTACAATTGTCTTAATTTACGGTTTATATATTAAAATTTAAGATTTAAGGGTTTAGAATTTAGAATTTAGAGTTAATATTTAAAGATAATATTAAAAAAAACAAAATGACAAGTTTATTGAGACAGAAGGAGTATGTATGTGTTGATAGTAAATTAGATGTTAATGGATTATCAAAAATAAATTTAATTTACAAACATCAATTGGTCTAATGGGATGAGACGCCATGTCTCTTAATTAAGTTCAAAGGTTTGAATCCGAACATTATGAACGAAAAAAACTGAGTTGGCAGGGACGCTCTCATATTCAACGTATGCAAAATCCGATTTGGACTAATTAATCAATGAATCAGATACCGATAATTATAAAAAATAAATTTAATTTTAAATTTAAACTTTTTACAATATATTATCATATATCTAATACTTTATATAGTCAATCTATCAAATATTTACATGTTTATTCCTTCATTTACATATACAAAAGAGTTTATTTATGGTTGGTGAAATTCTTCAATAAAGTCTGTAATAATTTAATAAATTTAACCATTGTATTTAAAATTATTAGTAAAGTGATTGTGTTTATTAGCAGGCAGTGTTAGGTAGAGGTGTGCAAAAAAATTCGATTCGAATGATCCGATCTGAAATTTCGGATATTCGATCTATTTTTTATTTTTCAGATAATTCGGATCGGATATTCGAAAATTTCAGATCAGATACGGATAGTTATTTCACATTCGGATTGGATATCCAAAAATTCAATTTATATATATATATATATATATATGAATCTTGTTATATTCGATATTTTTACTTGTTATATATGAAAAATTGAAATTTTCATGGATACAAATTTTGTAATATTCAATAATTTGTTGATTGTTATATTCGAAAACCTAAAATTTCATGGATAGGATCGTCAAATTAAAAAAAAATTAAATCAAGTTATAAATTTGGATATCCGAATATCCAATCTGAAAATTTCAGATATCTAATCCGTTTCTTATTTCTCGGATAATTCAGATCGGATACTCATATAGTTATTTCACATTCGGATCAGATATCTAATTATCCGATATCCGAAAATTCAATTTTATTTATATATATGAATCTTGTTATATTCAATATTTTTACTTGTTATATATGAAAAATTGAAATTTTCATGGATACAAATCTTGTAATATTCAATAATTTGTTGATTGTTATATTCGAAAACCTAAACTTTTCATGGATAGGACCGCCAAATTTAAAAATAATTAAATTAAGTTATAAATTCGGATATCCGATCAGAAAATTTCAGATATTTGATTTTTCAGATATTCGATTTTTTCGAATCAGATACGAATCACTAATCTGCCTATCCATAAATTGTAGATATCTAAAATTTCATATCGAATTAAATTGGATATTCGAAATGCACACCCCTAGTGTCAGGGTTAGGGATGGGCATTTTACCCGAACTGGTCGGGTACCGACCTAACCCGGCCCGATCAGGTCATATTTTTTTTAATGAAAATCAGGTTCGAGTCGGGTCGGGTTCAGGTTTAGGGTGAATAATACCCTACTCGACCCGACCTGGACTAACTGTGTAATTTCTCTTAATTTTTTAGGGATATTTATAATAATACTCACTCTTTATATATTTTTTATAATTATGTTCTTAAAATTGAATTTTTATTTATAATTTAGTCTTTAAATTTATATTTTTTACGATTATGTTTCCTAAAATTATTTTTTTACAATTAGGTCCCTAAAATTTAATTTTTTTTCTAAAGGTCGGGTCGGGTTTAGTGTATTTATTTTCAGGTTGGGTCGGGTACAGGTACATGGTATTTATTTTTCGGGTCGGGTTTGGGTGGGCCAAAAACCCGACCTGTGTCCATCTCTAGTCAGGGTCAAATGGGTCTTTATCATTAGTCTATCAGTTTTTCAGTAGTGTAGACACAATGTTTGTTGAGCTATCTCTTCTATCAGTTATCGAGCTAGTGTACAATAGTAAGGAGTGCAACAAGTGATCGTAGAGTGTGTCAAGAGTGTGCTATTTTAGAATTTTTAAATATATATGGTTAATTTTATTAAATTATTTTGAATTAAAACTAAATTGATAAGATGTACAGACTAAAGCTATTACAGTTTAATGACATGTTTATAACAAAATTTTAATTGAGTGATTAAATTATAATTTTTTTTTAAAAATGACTTATTTACGTCCACAGAGATAACTAAATGGCCTAATATGTATTTTATCCTACTTTATTTAGCTAATCTAATAAGCCATGGATTTAGAGCTCGTTTAGCATCGCTGCAAGAACGGTCATTTCGCACGCAAACAAGAAGCAGTGCTGAACGGTTCTTCCAAAGTAACGCTGCCGCCGTTTTTGAAGCCTTAGTGAATCAACATTTCCACTATCAAAGTTGGTGCTAGAGTAGTAAATGGTGATATGTGATGGTTTTATGAAATAATAGGGTAGTTGTGCACCAAATCCCATTGCATGGCGAAATGACAAAATCTTGGTGGTCTTCATCCCATTGTAACCTATGTGTACGTTTTAAGTTGTTTTTTTATGTAATTTTATAGAGAAAAAGTTTATGTAAAAAATACGTTGTAATATAATTAAAATAACAATTTCATTATTAAAAAATTAAATTTTATTTTGAAAACAATTTTAAAATATAAAAGGACAAGTTTAATGGACATAAAAAATAACAAAAAATTTAATTAGTTTAAAATATTTATTTTTAAAGTTTATTTTTCTCTTATTTTCTAATTTTATCAACCAATGAATAAAAATATATCTTTTTAATTTTTTATCATTCCTATCAAATACACCAATAAAATAATATTTTATTTTTTATTGCTTTAATTTTTTAATCTTCCGATATTATTCATCCTACCAAATAAACTTTTAATCTTTAAATAAGACAAGAAAATCTTGGATAGAGATCATATCATGTCATATGGGCCATCATCAGCCAGCCCGCACCTTATGCCACTCAATAATTTATTTATTTATTCATTTATTCATTTATTTTAATTAAATAAAGATATTACATTTTAATACTTAGAATCGAACTCATACAAAATGAGGCAAGATGAGTTTAGAACAAGAATTTATTTATTGATTATATTATACTACGGTGGCTGTATTTTATAACGGCATGTCTTTAAAATTTAGGAATAAAATTTAAGAGTTTAAAACGAGAATTTTAGATTTATGATTAGTTTTGTAAGATTAAAAGCATACAATGGTTTTTTTGGGGGTAAAAAAACACTAAACAGCCTTTTTACTTCACAAGCCGTAGACACATGACAACATAACTTTTCATTCCCATTAAAAAGTACAAAGAAGACATAACTTTAGAATATGGAGTGGTGGTAAATGATAATGTATTTCATTCATGTGATTCAGGTTTGAGTACTGTATGTCTATAGTGTGTGTTATTAAAGGTTAAGAAAATTGAATGAATATTACCTTATAATCACATCAGCAAATTCAAAAGAAAAGCAGGTATATGATCTACTTACACCGCCAGTATATTGGATAATAATCTTACCCAGGTAATTATATATATATATATATATATATAATATAAATAAAGAAAAGCAAATAGTGAGTGCGTTTCCAAGACACTTCATGGCCTGATTCCTTTGGCTTTTTGACAACATGTGTGCATGGTGTGTATTGACATTGTAAGTGTTTAGAGGTCACAAACTGGTCATTTGGTTCGAGTTATTTTAGGGTTTGACTATATTCGATTTAAGTTCTGTTGAGTCTGGTTCGGTTTTAGTTCAATTTTATGGTGATTTCGGTTTGGGTCTCAGGTCAGGACGTTTGGTCGGTCAACTTTCGATTCGGTTGATTTCGTGTCGGTTATTTTCGTGTCGGTTGATTTCGAATCGGGTCAGTATCGGTTTAATAGGAGATCGATTAGTTTTAGACGGGTTTTCAGGTCGAGTTAGGTTTTTCCACCCTACATATGACTTTATATAGCATGTAGATTTGACTTTTTAGTGAGTTGTGCGAAAGTTCACATCTCATCTTTATTTATTTATTTTAATATATATTTTTTATTTCGGGTTGCCTTCGGTTCAAGAGAAATCGATTCGGTTTCATACGGTTCGATTGAAAGTTGGTTCGAGTCCATTTTCGGCTCAACTGAAATTCAGTTCGGTTTCAATTAGATTTATTTCGGATTTCGGATTAAATCCGGGTCATTGTGTTCAAGTCGATTTTAAGTCTCGGTTCGAATAAATCAATTCAGCTCTTGAGGTCTCTAGTCAAATTTACTAGGTTTAAATATTTAGATGGGTCCACTTGATTGTCAGAGTCGGTGGTTATGTCGTGATGATATTCTTAAGCTCAACATGGATACATATTTATTACCGTTTCAGATTTGAAAACCACCTTGAGATATTAGTATAGCCGCCTTAAACCCCATTCCCACCATTCCACCGGAATGGATCAATTTATTTACTAATTTATTAGCAGTAGCATTTTTAATACTCAGATGTATGCATTAGTTTTTTTTAATTAACTGGAAATAATTATATTTTTTAAGTTTAATGTTAATATTTAAACCCATATAAAATGAAAAAATATAAATGTTGTGAATAAAGTAAAGAAGAACAATAGAGATAAATAAGAGCAAAGATAAGAGACAAAGGGAGAGACTTTTATTATATTCTCAATGTAGGGTTGCGTACAATATTTTTTTCAAAAGTCTATATTTATAGGCATAAGATGGAAACCCTAATTCCAATGGGTATTAAACCCTAATAATAAAGCCCATTAAAGTCTCATTTAATATATAGATATCCGCCATAAATAAAGATATTCATAACACTTCCCCTTGGATATCTATAAAGATAATGTGCCTCGTTAAAACCTTACTAAGATAAAAATCTAGTGGGAAAAAAATTCTTAGTGAAGGAAAAAGAGTACACACGTCTTTGATACGCATAACATGTTGCCTCACTGAAAACCTTACCAGGAAAACCCATTGGGACAAAACCACGGTTAAGGAAAAAAGAGTGCAACGCGTATTTACTTCCCCTCATAAAAATATCACATAAGATCTTTGAATCTTCATAATTCAATCTTGAATATAATCTTCAAATGTTGAAATAGAGTATGCACTAGTGGATAAATCTTCCAAATTATTGCTTGAATTGATTCATCTAATATTATTCTTCTAGAGATCACGAGGGACGAAACTTTAAAGAGATATGTTTCGTTTTATCACATTTGATGTATCCACCTTGAGATATAAATTCTGCATTATCTCTACATAAGATAGCTTGCATCTTATCTTGTGAAAGCAATTCACATATCTTCTGGATATGTTTAGCCAAACACATATTTCGGCTTTGCCTCATGCATAGCAATTATTTAAAGGTAATGGTCTCGTAGCACTTAAATAGTATTTCTGGACCAGCTAAGATACGATGCTTCCAGATCAATTAATGTATATATGGTGCTTTTAGACCAAGAATATCATCACCTTTATTTCGAGGGCGGAATGAATCTTTGTTTACATTAAGAGACCTAGCAACTAAATAGTGATCAACGAATATGCATTATGCATGTAAAGTCTCTTTAAACATTTTTCTGTGTATGCCGATTCCTGCACAAGGATTACATTGTTAAGGAGAACTCTTCATGAGTCTCAATGAATCGCCAACATACAGAATAAAAACAAAGACAAATCCATAGCTAAACCTCTTAATAAAATGCTCCAGAAATTAAATCATTCTTATAGCCTTCCGCTAATAAGTATTCAACGGGGCGATTATACCAAATGTGCCAAAAATGCTTAATTCATAAAAAGATATATTCAATATAATTGAATAATGTTCTTGAGAACTTGAATTAACTGCTTCTGGCAGTCTAAATCCTTCCAGAAGCTTCATGTAAATGTTGTTATCAAGAGGCTCATACAAATAAGATGTAACAACTTCCATTAGGCGAAAACTGTGTTATTTCATTTATTGTCAGACTATCTAAAAATGACTGCATCCACCACCGAGGAATATATTTTCCTCATAATCAATTTCATGTCTTTGTGAGAATCTTTGTACAACCAAATGAGCTTATATCTCGTGATTTCTCCTTTTGATTTCTCTTTCTCACAAAGGCTCATTAATATCCACGAGCTTTACACATTTCAATATACGAGTTATAAGCCCAAATATTTCTCTTTTCGAAAGAGATCTTAGTTTTGACTCAATTGCCTCTTTTCATATTGGCCAATCATTTCTTTGTTTACATTGTCCAATTGACAATGATTCATGATCCACATCATCAAATAAAAGTTCTAGTTCTATATTGCATGCAAATGTATTATCGACGTCGATTTGATTTCAGTCCCACTTATTACCAGACATGACATAATCTATTGAGATCTTTTTATTATCAGGTACGTGAGTCATGTTAATGTCTTTATTGGAGACCTTTTAATCTCTTCTTGATATTTTTATAATTCATTGAATTCTCGATCAGACCATCATAACTATAGCTCCCTTCCTTTTTTTTAAAGATTTTTATCTTTGGAACCTACTTGTCTATCACACTACAAGCGTAAGTTAGACTCATTAGTAACTAGAGTTTGTCCTTCCGGGACATCAAATTTAAGCGAAGCATTCGTAGCTGGTATATGTGACTTAGTCACTCTATTAGGGTCAGCAAAATCATCTGGCAATTGATTTGCTAAATGAATTATCCTTTGAACTTATAGTTCACATTGTTGAGTACGTGGATCAAACTAAGATAATGATAATCCATTTCAATTTATTTCTTTTTCAGCTATTTTATTTTCTCCCCCTAATGTTGGGAAAACTGACTCATTAAAACGATAGTAGTAAATCGAGCTGTAAATAAATTCTGTATTAGAAGCTCAAGATATTTAATTATCAAGGGAAATTTGAATCTGACATATATTCTCAACCTCCTTTGAGAACTCATCTTTGTGCGTTATGGTGAAGGAATCAGAACATACATCACACACACACAAAATTTAAGATGAGAAATATTTGGTTTTGACCAAAAACTATTTGTAATGGGGAGAACTTATGATAATTTGTTGGCTTGATGCGAATTAGTGATACTACATGTAAAATGACATGTCACCAGCATTATCAAGATTGATTGTCTTTATAAGGTAATTTGGAAAATGTGCTCATAATTTTATCAACTGAGCAAGTAGCCTCGCAAACACCAAGTTACGAGTTGATAACAAGGATACATATGACCATCTATTCGATGCATCGATTAAAATCATAAAATATCTAGATGGACTGTAAGAAAGGTGTATGGGCCCACACATATCACCTTGTATCCATTTCAAAAAATTAATAGATTCACAATCTATCTTAGCTGATGATGATTGAATAATCGATTTGCTTTGATAGCAAGTATCACATGAAAAATATTACCTTGAAGAAAATTTTAGTTCTTCAATAATGACCACATGAAAGTGTCAACAAATTTTTGCATCATAATTAAATCGGGATGGCCTAACCGGTCATGCCAAATAATAAAGTTATCAGTAAACTTCTGATTTACAATAGCATGAGCTTCAATTTGTACTAATTCTTGTGTAGTACAATATGGATGACAGTGCATATATTTTTTCAAGATTTTATTATTGCCTTGAGTTATACTCGTAATATTGAGATAGTTGGCACCCCTCGACTAATATTCTCAATATATTTATGTAAACATCTTTAAAATTTAATAAGTCTCTTTGTGTCTTTGACGAGTATAATGCACTGTGAAAATGGAATAGAGTTCCATTTGGCAATAACATGTTTGCTCAGTCGACGCCTTCTGTGATATTAGTACTTCCAGATATAATACTCACATTATTCTCTTGCATTTAAATGGGAAAATATGCATAGTTATACACCTTTCAAAATGTGCTTTGTTTCATTTACTTCGTGGAATGAAAAATATTAAATATAACACATCATACCAAATTAGTTATCTATCAGAGATAAACCCTCAAGAACTTATTGTTCTTACGAAGCATTGATACTTTAGTACTTTGAAAAATAGTGCTCATATTTTTCCCTTGCATTTAAATGGGAAAATATTTCTTACGCTTAAGTATAGTATGAGTACTTGCACTGTCTTCTAGGCATAAATAGCCACAATTCATTGTATATTTTATTCCGAAAGTAATCACATTCTTCAAAGAATAAATTAACATAAAATATAAATAAATAATATATAAAACAAGTTAATATAAAGTAAATTAACATAAATAAATAATAAAATTAACATAAAACAAAATAAATAAAAGATCAATTATTCCCTTTAGAGGTTACAAGGGAAATAAAATAAATGGCGAATTATTCCCTTCGAGGGTTATGAAGAAATTAACAATATCCAATTGAGTTGGACTAACAACGCCATACTTATTTTCGCCATAAACAAAACTTGTTTATATTTTCTTTCATTTATCATTCATGCTTATGGATAAAGTCCATAATACTTTGGCGTTTGACAAGTACGAGACCAATGGTTTGTACCATCGTATTGATAACATAAAGATTTTGATATGATATCTATCATTCTTGTCATCCTTATAATCTCACTTTCGATGCGTATAAACATTCTCAAAAGGATCATCTTATCCATGTCTATTTTTTATGGCCTCAATCGCGACCACAATTTCTAATGTGACATTTATTTTTTCGCTATAAAAATATCACATTCACTTTAGGGAATGTAGCGGGGGCCAATAGGTCTTTAAAACCTCATCAGTGATACTCTGACACATAACTGAGTTTTATTCACTAACCATATAGTGAATTATCATGTTTGCATTTACATCTAGGAATGAAACAAATCCAATAATCGCATGGAATAAACATCATGCTTGCATTCACTTCAAGGAATGACATAAGTCCAATAATCGCATGTAATAAACATCATGCTTACATTCACTTCAGGGAATGCATCCCATAATTTTTTTTTGGATCAAGATGATTTTCGTAACTTGAACTTAGGAGAAGTCTATAGTCGAATTTTTTGACATAAAAATAATATTGCTTTCAAGAAAATATAGACTTTATAACAATCTTACTATTAAAGAATAATTGAGCAACCAATATATATATATATATATATTTATATTTATACAATACTTATAGAGAACAAAAATTTAATCCTCATACACGGCATTGTTAAACCATTCCACAAGGTCCTTTAAAAAGAACCTCCTTTGAGACCAGTAGCCTCGCAGAACGGGATGTCCAGCCAATATACTCGGATTAAACCATCAAAATAAAAAACATAAATCACCATAATTTATAACACCTTAAAATCATAAATTAAAGAATAAAAATAAAATTAGAGTTTACTGATATTGATTTTCCTCTCAAGGACAATGGAGATATACATGACCAAGACAACTCCTCATAATCTCTTTTGTCTTTCCAAACCATTTAAAGATATCATGTAAAACTCAAAATATGGTTAAAATACCAACTTTAACAAAAAAACATAAATATAATCACTACAAAATAATTGTCATTCTTAAACAAATAAACAACCATAAGGATGTATAAATAAGAATGATTAATCAATTGCTATATCGAAATATATGGTAGATGTAGTTACCAATATCTTATTAAATTTTTTTTCGGGAATTGTCGACAAGAACCACGGTAATTGAGTCACTCTATGGCTACACTAACACCAAACAACCAAAGATTTTTCAAAAATTAAAAGTCAAGTTAAAGATCAAAGAAGGAAAGAGAATCGATAATTAAAATATAATTGAGGGAGAAGAACTTATCTTTGATTCATGCTAGTATCAAATTCTTTTCAATAACTCCTTTAGAATTCGAACGACAAAACACCTCAGTAGGTTAGAGTCTCGTGCTGATAACGTGTTGTGAATAAAGTAAAGAAGAACAATATAGATAAATAAGAGCAAAGATGAGAGACAAAGAGAGAGACTTTTATTATATTCTCAATGTAGGGTTGTGTACAATGCTTTTTTCAAAAGTCTATATTTATAGGCATAAGATGGAAACCCTAATTCTAATGGGTATTAAACCCTAATAATAAAGCCCATTAAAGTCTCATTTAATATATAGATATCCACCATAAATAAAGATATTCATAACAATAAATATTTGTAACCATTCAACCAATTAATTGAACTCTATACATTAGTCGCTTAATAATTTATAACCATCCCTTGAAGTTAGATGAGGTTTTCTTTATGAAATTTATGTATAATCTTTCTTTAAATTAATTTTGGATTAAATTGTCTTTTTAAATTTATCATTTTGGATTGAACTCTAATTAAAGTAAAGAGTTGGGTGTGAATGGTTATCGACTTTTATTTTACATCTTTGAGATGTAGAATAATTTCATAAATTTTATTGGAATTCATTTAAAAAATTGATACACGGTTAGTGTAAATTTTTGTTTACATAGACATGTTTATTTTGGGGTTTAATGATTTAAATGTTAGGGATTTATGTTATAAAATATTGAATTTAGAGTTTATGTCTAAAATTTAATGTTTAGAGTTTAGAATTTAGGAAGGTAGGGTTAAAGGTTTTAGATTGTAGATTTTGGAAAAAAAAAGCTTGACTGCCTGTACATCAATTATTTTAAGAAACATAGGTGGTGAAAGAGCAATTGAAATTTTGGATACTGTTGAAGACAGTAGCACATCTTATAGCTTATATTTCCAGATTACCAGCTAAATCATGTAGAAATGTTATACATTTCAAACCTCAACTTACCAAAATAAAGAACCGGCAAGACCACAAGAACATGGTGTAGTTTAACATGGCACAAATTAGATGAAAAAATACAAGATGAAACAACTATACTCACTCCATCTGATTATTTAGATGATTCAGCAGCCTCGGTTGTTTTAACTTTAGTTGGGCACTGGGATACATAAGGTTTAAGCTGCAAGAATGAAAAAAGGACAACCCAGATCAGTAGCAATCAAGATGGATAAGAATCTTGTCAATGAAAGGTTTATCGTAGTTTCATATCTGAAATCTTGGACTCTGTCTGGATAATTGTTTATTCTCCATGTGCGATTTCCGATCAAGCTGTATGTTGGAAGATGGTTGCCGACTTAAAAAGAAACTGGAATTTAGTTTGGTTTGTCCGGGGGATTTCAACGCAGTTAGGAGGAGTGGTTTGTGGGAGAAGGAAATTAACCAAATGGGTCTCGCTTTTATATGAATTGAAGAAAAGGTCTTTTAGTGTAGTAGTCTTAAACACATAAGGTTCATGACTGCTTTCATATGAATTCATCAGTTTGGTTTGTGGGAGAACCCGCACTTGTGCCTATCTTCTAATATGGAATCAAATATCTGGATTCCACCGCAAGAAGGTGTTTTGATGTTCAATGTCGGTGGGGCAGGAACAACTACTGAATTAGCTATTTCTGGTGGGGTTCTTAGAAATTCAAGGTTCAAGCTCAGAATTTGCAGATGCCTGGGTGATCTCGATTTTCCTCCAAGCAGGTTGGGCAGGCAAAGCTATCTGATTGTATACTGGTGTAGAATTGGATTAAAGATCCGATGTTAAGACCTTGACGTTGGTGGAATTATTTGAGGAAATAGATCAACTTGCAAGGGCAGTATATGCTTCAAAATTCCCCCATGTCTTGAGAGAAAGAAATACTACAGCAGACCATCTAGCAAAACAAGGATTGTCAAGACAAATTATGTTCAAGGCATGGTAGTAATTGAGTGGAAAAGCTTGGACAATTATGTTACAATACTCAATAGCTTCAATTGAAATTTGAGGTTGTGAAGCAAGTTATTTTCATTGGCAGTGAAGAAGTATGTTGATTTAGTCTTGGTGGTGTTTTCTTTGTTTTGATAAGTTAAGTTCCGTTGCGGGCCTGACATGCGAATGTTATCCGAATCATGTGCACAACCATGTGATTCGCGTCAATATCCGAGTCACAGCGAACCTAACTTACTAACACATATATTCTCCTCGATTGACATGTGTCTTCACCCCGTCCAGTCCCTTATAAGAAGCTATGCATCCAAAAACGATGACAAGCTCTAGAGGATTCATACCGAATCCCTGAGAACATGCAAAATAAACCCCACATCTCTACCTTCTAAACGACGAACGACCATGGACGGATCTAGGAATTTAAATTTGGTGGTTCACTTATTTACCTTATTTAGAGGTTTAAGGCTTTGATTCCTCCATAAAATCAATTTGACTACAAAAGACTAAATAGCATCAAAAAATTCATTTATGTTAAAGAAATCTCATTGAAAAAAAATAAAAAAAGTAATGACAATCCCCAATTGGTAAAAATGACAAAAAGTTCGCTTATGTTCGTTTATTTATTAAACGAACGAATATATAAGATTTTATGTTCGTTTAATTAAATGAACAAACACGAACAAATGGATGAAGGTTCTGATAGTTGATCTGGGAAGACATGATCGAATGACAAACATTCTAATCTTGGATTCATCTGAGACTCTGACAAAGAAACAAAATCCAGGAATGAAGGTTTTGACATTGGATCTAGAAAATACCTCCAGCTTAGCTCATATATATATATATATATTATTTTCCAAAATGCACAGGGATCAACGGTTTTGACTTGCCTTTACTAGTAGCCATTTGCTCCGGGCTAGTTGTATCATTTCCCTGGTACAATCAATTTATACGAATCGTGACATTAGATTTTTTCAAAGGATTTATTTTCCTTTGACCATTCGCAAAAATGGATTTTCGATGGACATTTGAATTATCCATTGTCTTAAACTTTATCGTGTTTAAGAACGTTATGCCGACATTTCTGTCGGACTTGCCAAAATAGCTTTGATCCAGTTGCAATTCTGATAAAGAGACAAGATTGAAAGATGAATATTTTGATGTTTGATCCAGCTGCAATATGTCCTGCCAAAATTTTTGTTTGTTTGTTTGTTTTCTTTTGATTTTTTTTGCTTTTCTCCCCTTTTCTTTTTTTTCTTTCTTCATTGTTTTTACTTCTTCTTTTCTTTTTTTCTTCTTTTTTTGACCGCGACATAGACAAAGAGATGGATTTAAAATTCAGAGAACTTTGACCAAGCTACAACACCGACGAGGAGGCAAGGTCTATAGTTAGTGTAATTGATCCAGCAACGACATCGGCGAAGAGGCATGATCATGAGTTAGTGAGATTGGTCTAGCTATGATGCCGACGAAGAGGCAAGACCAGGATTTGACCGAGCTACAACACTGACGAAGAGGCAGGGTCTGAGAAAAGTTCCGATCAAGCTACATTTTTGACGAAGAAGCAGGACCAGAATTTCACCGAGCTACAACAACGACGAAGAGGCAACGTCTAAGAGAAGTTCTGATCAAGCTACAACTCTGACGAAGAGGCAAGACTATGATTTGACCGAGCTATAACACCGACGAAGAGGCAAGGTCTGAGGAAAAGTTCTGATCAAGCTACAACTCTAACGAAGAGGTAGGACCAGATTTTGAACGAGCTACAACACTGACGAAGAGACAAGGTCTGAGAAAAGCTCTGATCAAGCTACAACTCTGACGAAGTGGCAGGACCAGAATTTGACCGAGCTACAACACTGGCAAAGAGGCAAGGTATGAGAAAAGTTTAGATCAAGCTACAATTCTGACGAAGAGGTAGGACCAGATTTTGACCGAGCTGCAACACTGATGAAGAGCCAAGGTCTGAGAAATGCTCTGATCAAGCTACAACTCTGACGAAGAGGCATGGCCAGAATTTGACCGAGCTACAACTCTGACGAAGTGACATGACCTGGTTCGATTAAGTCGCACCTACTACGGTGAAACTAGACTTGGAAGATATGACCTGCTGCAACTCTGACGAAGCGTCATGACATGGTTCGATCTAGTCGCACCTACTACGGTGAAACTAGACTTGGAAGATATGACCCACTGCAACTTTGACGAAGCGACAGGATCAAGGATTCAATTTGATCAAAATTTGAGCCGCCCTTTTCGGGTTTACACTTTGTCTCTTCTTGGAAAAGCATGAATTGCGTGACTTGTTTCTTTGCATCTTCAAGAAGACATGATCTGTTGTTCTGTTTATTCCGCTGCAACCTCAGGGAGATGAACTTGTTGTCATGTTTTATATGTTCCACTGCAAATTCAGGGGAACATATTTGCTATCACGTTCATTATGTTGCACCCTTATGGAGATGAACTTATGTTTGTGCTAATTCTATTGCATGTTCAGGGAGATGAGTTTGTCATAGCTTTGTTCTGCTGTAAATTCAGGGAGACAAACTTGTTGTTCGGTGTTCTTACTCCTCTACAAATTGATGTCTGTGTTTATTTTGCTGCAAATTCAGGGAGATGAAATTATCCTAGCTTCATTTGTTTTACTACAAATTTAGGGAGACAAATTTTTCATTGTGTTCATTCTACTACAATTTCAGGGAGATGGGGTTATTGTGACGAAATTTGTTCCACTGCAACTCCAGGGAAACAAACTTGTTGTTGGGTTGATATGTTCCACCATTTGTTAGAGAAGTATAATTTCGCCAATCTTGGAGAAATAGAATCTGCAAATTCGAAGTGATATGCTGCACCTCTAATGGGGAGGCAAGGTCTGAGAGTTATTTTGATCCAGCTGCAACACTAACGAAATGTCGGGATCGAGATTTGGCATATTTAGCCCAGCTACAACACCGACGAAGAGGCAAGATCGAGAGTTAGTAAGGTTTGACCCAGCTACAACACCGATGAAGAGGCAGGGTCTGAAGTTGTTCTGATCCAGCTACAACACTAACGAGGAGGCAAGATCAAGATTTTGGCATATTTGGTCTAGCTACAACACCGACGAAGTGGTAGGATCAGGAATTAGTAAGGTTTGGACTAGTTACAACACCGACAAAGGGGCATGGTCTGAAGTTGTTTTGATCCAGCTACAACACTGACAAGGAGGCAGGATCAGGATTTTGGCATATTTGGTCCAGCTACAACACCGACGAAGAGGCAAGATTAGGAATTAGTAAGGTTTGACCCAGCTACAACACCGACGAAGAGGCAGAGTCTAAAGTTGTTTTGATCCAGCTACAACACTGACGAGGAGACATGATCGAGATTTTGAGTTTAATTAAGCTTCCGCTCTGATGAAGTGGCATGTTCTGGAATTTGATCTAGTCGCACGAACTACGACGAAACTAGACCTAGAAAAAAAATTGGCGTACCGCACCATCAATAGCGAAGCAAGCCTTGGAATGTGGAGGATAATTTCGATTTGTAGCATCACGGTCGAAGATGCAGAGTCTGGATTAAACTGGCGTACCACCACTGACGGAGGTGAGATTGGAAGGAAGTTGATTATGCTACTTCATGTCAGGGATACTAAAATTTGTTGGCAACTATTTGCTTCTTCTTGTTTGAGGCTGTCAGACCTACAAATTATTCATCCTTTAAGAAAGGATTAGCTATCTTTAATAAAATATTGGGTTGATTTAAGAAATGATCTTTGAGAGAAGATCCAATTTTTTAAAAGAAAAACGTCTTTATGAAAGGGTTGAATTTAGAAATTCATGTTTTGAGGAAAACTATCCTTATGAAAGGATGGGTTTTAGAAAATTTCCTTGAACAACGAGTGCAAAATTATTTTCCGGTAATGTATTTACGCAAATGGTATGCATGTGCATGTTTTCGTGGTGATGCAAAGATGCATGAAATTCTTGTAGAAGTCATTTTCTTCTTCTGACTTAGTTTGATCTTCTGATTTTTGTTCAAAATTTTCCCCAGCAAAAGTTTGCCCCCTAAGCTTCATTGTCCTCATTCTTTTCTAAATTTGAACTTCTAAGCTAAATGATCCCGATGCCATCTCTTTTTTTTCTCTTTTCCAGGGAAATTTACTTGGCTCACCACCACTGACGGAGGCGAGATCGAAAAAAGGTTGATTCTAGAACTTCATGACATGAAGTTTATGACCTGAAAATGGAACATTAGTTAGTAATATGTTCGGAAAAATTTATCGTTTTACCTGGATGTTCGAGCTTTTTGCGTATTTGGCCTCCTTCAGGGCTAAAGGTTGGTCATCATGTTGTTGCCCCCACAGTTGAGGTCTTCGTTCTCTTTCCTGAACCTATTTATACGTTCAAGACAAAAATATGTTATGGATGCACCTAACTTTGTGCTTAATGCATGTGTCTAGCCTAAATGCATGATGACATGTATGATGCATGTAGTTAATGTAGAATGGTGAATATGTGAATGAGGGATTCTTTTTCCCCTCAAAGGGATGCCTCTGACTCTTTGCTAGTCAGATCTTTTGTTTTTGATTAAGTAGTGTTCACTGATGATGCCCCAACCTTCCATGGGTTCGATCATCTGGTGGATTACTTGCTCATGTGAATGCCCCCAACATTTTTGTCTGAGACTGCTCTTGAAACGATCTCGAAGCTTGATGTATGTTTTTGCCTTTTCTTGAAAGGCTTTCATTGTTCTCGTGAACGCGTTATGTTGCCCCCCGGTCGGGTCTATAAATTTTTTGTGTTGGTTCACGGCAACTCATTACTTTTGGCCATGGCAAAGTGTTATGGTCGACGATTGGTGTAGTCATCTAGGGTGCAAAAGTTTGACTCGGCATCGAAGGCTCGCTTTTTGAACTCGTCGCAGAATGCCCCTAGACTGGGGCCTTGTAGAGACAGAGTGTATGTATGAACGCGGAGATTAATCGAAAATGCTTCTGGACCAGGCTCTTGCATAGGTTCAGTATGATGTTAGATTGGCCGACTTTTCTTTATCCGGTATTTGCTGGCATGGGGCATCCTTGTGACCGATTTCAAAATTTTGAAGTGTAATTGCAAGGTGCATGTCCTATATGTGAAAGTACTGATTCAAAAATGGTTCCCATGGCCTAAATTTACGGGATTTATTCACAACTTTTGAATGTTGCATTGGTATCTAGGGTAATAGATTTTCTCTCGATGTTAGATCGTTTTTCAAATTAGGAACCAGTTGTGAACCAATACTTCATGCTGGTGAAATGCAAAAATTAAAATATTATAGTGGTGTCATGCAAATAATGCAAAATGAATGACTTAATGCAATGTGATCACCAGAAAAGAAAATGGGTTAGTTCATAATAAAAAAATTAAATGAATAAATCAAATTATGAATAAGACAAAATTAACAGTAATGCAAATTGTACATAAATGACAGATGAAGTCATCAAAACCTAAACAGGATGACCGCTAAGGGCAGAGTCTTGCATATGCTCTAAGAGATTTGCTCCTACGGCTCGCTAGGACATCGATTCGGGAGGATATATTTTCCTAAGTCTGCACGGAGATGAAGATCTCATGAAGACAAAGGGACCCATATCTCGGAAGCAATCCATCATCCTACACAGAGGGGGTACCTCACGAAGGAGTAGTTTCTTGCTCCCACTTAGAAGGGACAGACCTCGGGTACAGAGCTCATGATATGAAAATTCAGAAGATAAATTTTATAAGAAGTTTTGTAAAGAATTCGGTAAAAAGAGCAGGGATCACAAAGTCAAATTAAATCAAAGTTATAATTTCCATCTTATTGAAACAAAAGGTAATCGACTTGCTGCTTGACTCTCTAAAAAAATAGTCTCCAGCGGAGTCGCCAAGCTGTAATAACGGGGAGTCGCCACCAATCCTCTTGTTTACTTTAGGTGAGATTGGATCACCTGAAAACCTGTTTATTTTAATAAAACTTGTTTTTTTGTCGTTTTTATTAAAACAACGAGTTTTGGTCTGCGAAACCAAAAAACAAGTTTGAGAGTTGATTGCGTTTGTAGTTGTCCTAGAAATAAATCTGATTTCATATAACCTAATCTGTGTATATATTGGGGCGAATAGCACCTGCTGAGTTTGCTGCTGATCATATTAAACAAATTGGGAGTATTTATTTTCAAATTTCACGAACCCTTTGCGAGGAGTTACGTCCAGTGTGGTCACATTTTATAGATTTTATTAAAGCAAGGTAGTGGAATAAACAACCTGTCTGTGCCAAAACTCTAATCGCTCAGGTCCAAGTCTCTACTCGGTATCCTCCCCAATGTTTAGGCTTTAGAATCCAAGTGAATTCTTTGTTATCCCATTCGAGTCTCAAGCTTTGGTATTGCTCATCATTTATGATCATATATGCAGGTTCTATGATTGAAGATTAACAAGCACCTCATGCAAAAAAAAATAAAAATAAAAAATTAAGTTGGTCCCTAAACTAAAAATTGTGGCCTCATATGTCCCTTCCGTTAAAAAAAATTCTCACAGGCTAATCAGAACATGCACGTGTCACTAATAAACAAAAAAAACATCTAACTTATTTTAAAAGGGTAATTTGCACGCTAAGTCTATAAAATTTTATTTTTTAATTTAGTCCTAAAAATCTTTATTTAATCTGAATTGACCCTAAATTACTTTCAAATTTTTATAAATTAGTCCAATATTTTTAATATGATGATGTTTTTGTTCAATTTAGTCCTCAAAAACTTTATTTAACCCACAATTGACCCCTACTACTTTATAATTTTTATAAGTTAGTCTAATATTTTTAATATGCTGATATTTTTGTTCAACATTGTCATCAAAATGTTTATTTAACTCACAATTGATCCCTACTACTTTATAATTTTTATAATTTAGTCCAATATTTTAAATTTAATTATATTTTTTGTTCAATTTAGTACTAAAATCTCTATTTAACCTAAAATTAACCCATATTTCTTTATAACTTTTATAATTTAGTCCAATATTTTAAATATAGTCATATTTTTGTTCAATTTAGTCAAAAATCATTTTAACCTGAAAATTAACCCCAATTTCTTTCTAATTTTTATAATTTAGTCCAATATTTTAAATATAATTATATTTTTGTTCAATTCGGTCTAAAATATCTTTATTTAACCCAACATTAACCTCAATTTCTTTGTAATTTTTATAAATTAGTCCAATATTTTTAATATGTTGATATTTTTGTTCAATTTAGTCCTCAAAATCTTTATTTAACCTGAAATTGACCCATGTTTCTTTATAATTTTTATAATTTATTCTAAAATTTTAAATATAATCGTATTTTTTTCAATTTAGTCCAATAAGGGTAAATTTCGGATTAAATATATATTTTAAATATAATCGTGTTTTGTTCAATTGAACACAAATATAATTATATTTAAAATATTGGACTAAATTATAAAAAAATAGAAAGAAATTGGGGTTAATTTCAAGTTAAAAATTATTTTTTGACTAAATTGAACAAAAATATGATTATATTTAAAATATTGGACTAAATTATGAAAATTATAAAGAAATATGGGTCAATTTCGGGTTAAATAGAGATTTTAGGACTAAATTGAACAAAAAATATAATTATATTTAAAATTTTGGACTAAATTATAAAAAATAGAAAGTAGTAGGGGTTAATTGTGAGTTAAATAAAGATTTTGATGACAAAATTGAACAAAAATATCAGCATATTAAAAATATTGGACTAGTTTATAAAAATTATAAAATAATAAGGGTTAATTGTGGGTTAAATAAATTTTTTGAGGACTAAATTGAACAAAAGCATCAGAATATTAACAATAATGGACTAATTTATAAAAATTAGAAAGCAATTTTGGTCAATTTGGGTTAAATAAAGATTTCTATGACTAAATTAAATAAAAATAAAAAATTTATAGACTTAGCGTGCAATTTATTTATTTAAAATAAGTCAACTGATTTTTTTGTTTATTAGTGACATGTGGCACGTTTTGATTGGCCTATGAGAATTTTTTAACGAAAAAAACATATGAGGTCACGATTTTTAATTCAGGGGCTAACGGAGGTTATGATTTTGTGTTCAGAGAACAAAACGTCCAAAAATTTTTTTTAAGAGACAATTTAGTATTTTGTGTATAATTCGAGGCCAAACATGCAATTAAGCGTAAGATAAAAACGAAAAAAGGTGACCCCCGAATCTCTTGGCCCGGACATTTCTAGGTTTTCGATTTGATCCTCCGAAGTCCGAATTTCTCTCCCGGGATTTTCCCAATTATATACTTTATCTAATTTCACTCATTCTCCTTCTTTCCTTTCTTTCTTTACCGTCTTCCAACCGGGGTCTCCTCCCTTTTGTTGGAATCTGTGGCATTCTTGGCCTTGATTACAGGTTCGTTCTTCGACCTTATTTTCTGGATTTTTGAACGATGGAAGAATAACAGGATTTTGATCTTACGTTCTATCTTGTCCCCAGGAGAATCCACTGAAAAAGCAAATAGTATACTTTTAGTATCTTGATTTTCCTTTCTTATTGTATTTTTCGTTTTAATTAAATATTTTAGGTTTTTAATTCCTTCGCCTAATAAAATTACAATTTTTATGGTTATATATGTATGTATACATTATTTGATTTTTTCTGTATTTTTTGTTATAATAATTTGTTTCCGTTCTTGATTTACAGGAAAGGAAAGCAGAAGATCCTGGGAATAAAATTTGGTATTTTCGTTGATTATTTGTAATTGTTTTCTGAAACATCAATGTACCCAAGATCTAGTTTAGAGAAGATTGTTTAGATTGATAATTGACTTGATGAGAAAGAAAAGGAAAGGAAGTGAAACCAATGTATCTCCGGAGGTAACCAACAATTTTGCACCCACTTGTGGCTCCCGATCATCTAATATTAGGTCCCATTATTCCTTAGAAGATTATGCAAGGATAAAAAAAAGATGTAAAGAAGAGATACATCCTATTGGTTCATGTAAAAGTAGAGTTGCTGGTGTTGCGACTGCCCCGCCTTGTGGTGCGTCTTCTTTGGTGCCTCCGGGAAGAGGTCTTAAGAGGAAGATAGGGTGCATTGAGGCAATTACACGAACTGGTAGGAAGAAAAAGATCGAGGATGATTATGTTAAAGGTGATCCCATTGGACAGGGTAAATTTGGGTTGGTTTGGTTGTGTAGGTCTAGGACTAGTGGAGTGGATTTTGCATGTAAAACCTTGCACAAGGGAGAGGAAACAGTTCACAGAGAAGTAGAGATAATGCAGCATTTATCTGGTCATCCTGGGGTCGTGACATTGCAGGCAGTGTATGAGGAACCGGATTGCTTTCACCTGGTAATGGAGTTGTGCTCTGGAGGTCGATTGATTGACAAAATGGCAGAGGAACAGTATTCAGAGCAACGTGCTGCTAATATTTTTAAAGATGTGATGTTGGTCATTAAGTACTGTCATGAGATGGGAGTTGTGCATAGAGATATTAAGCCTGAAAATATTCTCCTCACAACTTCAGGAAAGATAAAGCTAGCAGATTTTGGTCTTGCCATGAGAATCTCTAATGGTGAATATCTTTAAATTATCATTTCCTTTAGTATCTTGCAACTGAATATGCAAATGTTTGGAGATGTATAATTATGTTTGTATGTTCCTAATTTTATCAAATGTGAAAAACTTCTTACTTTTGAGATTGGCTTAAAATGAGTTGCACATATACATGAAGAGTTAGAGAGAGAATGGGCCAAAAGAAAATATCTTCCTATCAGCCTATGATGAAGAGAACTTGAGTTGTTATCTGGCCTTTTATATATTATCCTTTCTGTATCCAAATATGTTTATATTTCTCTGAGCTGTGCATAATGGTTGTAAGTGACACAAATTACTATTTACCACAGGTCAGACTTTGTCTGGTTTGGCTGGAAGTCCGGCATATGTTGCGCCTGAAGTACTTTTGGGAAATTATTCTGAGAAGGTTGATGTATGGAGTGCTGGTGTGCTGCTACATGCACTTTTGGTTGGTGTCCTTCCATTTCAAGGAGACTCCTTGAAGGAAGTATTTGAGGCCATCAAGAATGTAAACCTGGATTTTCACTCGGGGATATGGGAGTCTGTATCTAAACCTGCACGTGATATGTTGGCAAGAATGCTGACAAGGGATGTTTCATCAAGAATAACTGCTGATGAAGTACTAAGTAAAGCCTCAACTTTCTCTCTCTAAATTATGTAGAATTATTAAATATACATGTAGTTTTATATATATATATATATATATATATATATATATATATATATACATACACATATACATATGAAGTTCTTGAGCCATCATTAAGGCAGTCCATTCATCGATTTTCTATCATGAATGCTTGCTTTCTTAGAATTTCTTCTGATCTTGTGTGTGTGTGTGTGTGTATTCCTCAATTTATGTGGACTAAGTTCTTTTTTCCTCCAACAGATTAGTTAAAAAATCAACTTTGAATCAGTTCTTGAAATAGCTTTACATTTACATTTCTGTTTCTGATATTTTTTGAATTGTGAAATGTCAGGGCATCCGTGGATATTGTTCTACACTGAGCACTCATTAAAGACATTATACATGAAATCAAAGTCGAAGAAATCAGTAGAACTATCTGCCCAAAACTTCACTTCTCCCAGATCTGAGAGTGTGACGAGGATAGATGGTCACTCTCATAGTCGACATCCACAGTTGGTCTTATCGTCAAACAGTTTGAGCTGCAAGTCTGAGGAACAAGATGAAAATGGTGTGGTGGATGTGCTGGCCGTAGCAATTTCCCATGTGAGGATTTCCGAACCAAAGAGGAGCCGACTTTGTAGCCCCCCGGGACCTATAGAGCAGCAGTGTTCATCTAACTTGACTGCTAACAACCTCTGTAGAGCCTTTTGATCATATGCTGACACGACTAACATACATGATTATCTCCACAGGTTTTTGAGCTGGGGATTTAGAATTAACCAGCCTGGTTGAAATTTTCAGGGGCCAAAATGATGAATAAGGATGGAAACGTCAATCCTTGTGACAAAGTTGTCATCTCTTTGCAAAGCTTTTTGGCTTCTTAAGCAATAGTGTTTTGAGATTTCCTGTTAATAGTTCTTTTTGAAATCACATTTTTTTCTCAGTTGTATAGGCGTCTGTTATTGTTACTGAATATTCATAGCTTATATATGGAAATTTATGTTGAAATTTACAGGCTCAGACGATAAGCATCACATAAACACTTTCGTCCAAGTGTTGTAGAAAATAGCAGCATGGATCATACAAATCATGCATTAAAATAGAACTAGCGTTCTTACCACAAGCATAACAGAAGAAACCTAGAAACATTGACGTCTTTGTTAGAGCCATGCTTGATTAGAACCACAAAGAAAGTAAAATACAACTTTACAGAAACTGTAAGCAACATTGACGTTTTGGCACTATCTCCATCGTCATTCGACGCGTATTCAGGAGTCTCACGAACTTCATCTTCTGGAAAACTTGGACCACATATAGACGACAAAGAAGCAAAACAGTGCAAAAAGAACCACATGAACGATATGGTTAGAGCCATGCTTGATTATACTCTTGTTCAGTTTCCTAATGTTGTTCTTTACCCCTGCTTGAGCTTTAATCATTGTCATTTGCTGTCATAAAGTGAGATTACACATTCAGTAAGCAGCAAAAAAAAAAAATATTAAGCATCTATGTCCTCCCAAATATAAAAGGCAGGCAAAGCACCAAGTAATTCCATGTTATCCTCGACAGGAAATCACCATTCAAGACAACAAACTGATAGAATTTATTTTGCATGCATGTGTATACATGTGCTTAATAAAGCATGCATGATAAAAAAAAAAGATCACTGTAGAATATAACAGTTCAAATCAAGAAAGGGTAATCATCAAGAAAAGCTTCATGCTTATCCATTGCATTCAGTTTTCTTTAGCATTACGACTTAGCCATACCAACTCGATGGTTAACAGAACCCTGCCTCCTTGTCCGCCATAAGATTCAAAGAGATGGAGGAAAAATAATGATAAGATGAATCAAAGAGCAGAGTGCATTATGTTCAACTACTCTAATAAACAAATACTATGTCAAGCGCATATATCCTGATAATAATTACTTCCAGCATTTTTTTTCAGGTTATTTTTCCAAGTCTTCCATGGTTCAGAGAGTTCAAAATTTTATTCCCCCCTCAATTTCACTTTCCTACACAAGACCATGTAGCAATATTATAGTAAAACTATGAAATGTATGATAAACTAAGGTGGTCATTCCTCAATTTCAAGGAACAATACATCATAGCAATAACTCACTGCATGCAAGAAACCATATAAAAAATGTGAAGAAAGGGTAAATGTAGCAGTAATAATACCAGCTGATCTAAAAAGTCCTTCTGAAATTTGGCTTCTGATCCTATCTCTTGAGCAACCTGCACCATAATTAAGATTAACACGATTTAGCCAGTTAAAGGTAGAGAACCAATAGAGAGGATAAGAATCGTCCCTCTAGAGCATAAAAAAACCAAAGCCAAAGTTCACTTACAAGTCCTTACAAAAAAGAAATAAAAATACCGACACAACTCCAACAGAAAAAGGAAAGTAGTATTAAATGTCATTAGAAGATAAATTCTTATGAGCGTTGTTTATCTCAATTCAAAGTGCCGTTTGATATTTACAAACATTGGTTTAAATTATTTTTCAACATCTGTTCAAGAAAGAAAATAGACCAAATAAAAAATGATAATATTATCACGATTCACGACATCTACTGAGAACTGAAAGAATCCAAAGGAATAATTACACTCAAATTTTAGCTTAAAGTCAAACTAAGGAAGGTGGAAAATCATATCAAATCACCAGCAAGATCCTTTATGCGCTTCATCCTATAGAGAAAGAAATATCAAATGAATCATAGAATATGAAATTAGGAAATAAATGAAAAGGTCCTACATTTCGCAACTGTTTAACTTGGCTACGGAGACCGGAGATCTCATCGTCCAAATCACCATGCATCGGGTCAATCCGCAATTGTATTTCATCGGAACTAGCCACCGTTCTCGTGCTTAAACCCTCCCTATTTCAGCATTAACAACAAATCAAAAGTGGCTCAGACAAACTAATGAAAAAAGGAAACCTAATAAATTCTAAACTCGCTGAATTCTCTAATTAAAAAACCAATTGAATCAAAGAAAAATTCAATAAAATAAAATTAGACCTTGATCGGTAAGGAGTCGCACCGCCGTAGAAGGAATCGCCACCGGTTCGGTTCGAAGTAGACGCCATCGAAACGAAAGAGCGGAAATAAGCCCCCCAAAAAAGAAACCTTTAAACAAGGGAGGCGGGAGCTGAGTCAAATCAGAACGGAAAAAAGAAAAATAGAAATTAACGCGAGAGCTCGCCCGATTTTAAAGTTTTAATTTATAGTCTTAATTTCTCTCGGTGCCCTTTTTTAGAGATGGCGTGTTGACCGTTGAGAGGGAGATCAACCGTTAAGTTTATAATCGTGCGGCTCTAGATTTTTTTTTTTGGATTTTAGGTATACTTTGTAAGTAGGCCAAAATGGGGTCCAAGGAAATTCAAATTTAGAAATTGAGTAAACTAAATTCAAATTTAAAAAAATCAGTAATAAAGTTTAAGAAATAAAAAGAATTATGGCTCTAATTAAACTTTTCCTTGAATACGTCAGCGACCATTATTAATTTTTTTTTATTTTATTAACTAGACGATAAAAGCGTTTTTTCTTCGCCATCGATTTTTGTCCAATCTCTATTGTATCGTGCTTACTAATTTTGTAATACTCGTTTTACTTGTTGTTTTGACGAGTTATTCTTGCTTTCTTGTATTTATTAACATGGTATTTTTTTCCTCCAACTAAAATTAGAAGGAATTTTAATGAGCTTTGTATTGGTATCTCATTATTAATAAAAAAAATTAGACGGGTGGTATTGATGTATGAGTGAAGATCGAAAAAAAATAATATTGAAGATTATGTGCTAACGGTTATGATTGTATCAAAAAACTACCACAGAAAGGAAATTAACTATATTAGACAATCAACCTTTCTTGATCAGAAGCACGCCGTGATAATCGTTACACGAACGCCAAACTACCATAATGATATGATAAACAAAATTATACCACAAGACTGGCAAATAAGCACAACAAAATATGTGAAAAGAAAGAATCAAAACAAATTTTTTTATTTGAGTTAAAAAATATAAAGAAAAAAAATAAACAACGACATAAAGTGCTCCGTGGGAGATGACACTTTTGAAGAAAAAAATTAGAGAAAAATTAAAAAGAAAACTTGACCATAAGGGTTTTTCTTGTGAATGAAGAATATATTTAATATCAAAAGAAAGATTAACATGTACCTTATTAAAAATCCATTCCACCTCATTGAATGAAAAAAGTACACATACTAATCTCAAAGGTTAATACTCATTCTGTCCCATAATTTTTGTCCTTTTTGGTGTGAGTATCTTATTAAAAAAATTATGAAAGTGCGGCCCATCTAAACCATTTAGGAAACTACTAAAAGATTAAGAGTGCGGCCCAAAATTGCAATTTGACCATAACCACACTTGTGTTGCTGAATAAAGAACAAATCGTGACTTGAACCCACACAAGATGAGATAATATAAACATCTTTGATCACTCGGTCAATTAACGGATCTTCTTAGTTATGTCTTATAATTTTGTCTTATAATTTGTAATGACTAGGCATATTAATAGGCTAATATTTAATTTAATCTTTAAACTATAATTAAGACTTTAATATAATTATTTGATGTATTTTTAATTATATGGTAAATTATAAAAATGGTCACTTTTGTTTCATTAGGGTTCATTTCTGGTTACCAAATTTTAAAAAGTAATGTTTTAATCATTTACGTTATCGATTTAATTTGGCTACTAAACTTTAAACAAAATATCAAATTGACCCTAAATGTTAAATAAAATATTAATTTAACCCTTAAACTTTAAATAAAATATTAATTTAACACCTAAACCCGACTAAAATTTTCACCATTGGTTTACACTCACTATCGTTGCCGGTCACCATCAACCACCACTTACTACCTTCGTCGACGACCATCAGACTTCAAAATTTTCAATTCACTCCTTTTTAACCTCATGAACGTGAATCACATATTCATTTCATCGGTTAATTGTCATTAGTTTTTCACTTCGAAATTAACAATACTAAATTACTCATATTTTTTAAGAATCTACTTTATCCAATTTTAAAATTAAGAGGGGCTGAACCGGTCTCTTCACAAATGATAAGCCTAAATTTGCTCCACTTACTTAGTGTAAAATTTTTACACACTTTTTGAATCGTTGGATGAGAATAAATAAATAGGTAAATATATATTTTTATTTGATAATCTTATCATTTCTTACTATAAATCTTAGTCATTCATTTACCTTTATCTAACGGTCCAAAAAGTGTGTAAAACTTCCAAATTTTATGTGGTGTATATATATGTGTGTGTGTGGGGAAAATTTTACAACGCTCGACGAGTATCGATGACCACCACTAACGACGAGCACCGATGAGTACTATTAATTTAATTTATAAAGATTAAAAATCTAAAGGACTCACCGTGTAATTATAAATTATTTAAAAATCAAAAGATAAATTAATTAAAATATATTATTTTATTTTAAACATAATTAAACCAAAATACCTCTCATAAATTACAAAACCCTAATTTTTGTTTATTTAAAATTGCCGCCGCCACCGCTGTGTTATGATAGACCACAATTGCAGGTCTTGATATTGAACTAAATCATGGAAAAAATCCTGAGCATGGACATCGATCATCAAATGGCGAAAATTTTTGAGGATAAGAAAGATTTTGGGTCATACTCATAATCATCAGTGGGTAGGGGTGTGCAAAAAAATTCGATCCGAGTAACCCGATTCTTTTGTCCGATGATCCGATCCTAAAATATAGATATCCTATCCGTTTTTAAATTTTCAGATAATTCGGATCGAATATCCGGTAAAAATTTCGGATAATCGGATCGAATACGGATCGGCCTAAAAGTATTTTCGGATTATCCGAAAACCCGATTAAAATTTTAAATTTTTTTGGCCCTAGCCGGCTAGCCCAACTGCCCAAGACCCAAATTTATCTAATTGAAAGCCAATCCAATTAAAAATAAAATTCCTCTCATGATGCTCCAGGACTGAAGATCTCTCCTAATGCGGTGCTTGTCATGAGCATCGGATTCTTTGTTTTTGTTGCCGTTCTCCATGTCATGGGCAAGTTATATTTTGTCCGCAAGGATTAGGAAGTATTCTAAGTCTGTAACAACAGTAGCAAAACAATTTTTATTGATGCGGTTTTCAGTTTTTCTTATATCTGGATTTGGTTTAATTTGATTAGCCCAAAAAAAATATGAAATTTTTTAAGCAATTTATTTCTTTTGATTTTAATTATATATATATATATATATATTATAGTACTGTGTGTGCATTGTGTAATATGAAAGTACGTAATTTTTAGTCTAAAAATATGTGTAAAATTATAAATTTTAAATCTGAAAATTTTGTTAAATTAAGTAATATATTCGGATTCGGATATCCGGTTTTTCGGATATCCGATTTTTCCGGATCGGATACGGATCACTACTATGACTATCCGAAACATTCGGATATCCGAAATATTCGGATCGGATATTATCCGTATCCGGTAATGCACACCCCTATCAGTGGGCAGCAGTGGCGGCAGGGCATCCGCGACAATTTCAAATGAACAAAAATTAAAGTTTTGTAATTTAGAGTATGTATTTTGATTTAATTATGTTTAAAATAAAATTAAAAATAAAATATGTATTTTAATTAATTTACCTTTTTGATTTTAAACAATTTATAATTACACGGTGAGTCCTTTACATTTTTAATATTTATAAATTAAATTAATGGTGCTCATCGTTAGTGGTGTTCATCGTTAGGATCCACTTACGCTATGTAAAACTAAACTAGCTTTCCACTAATTTATGGCCATTAAATGAGTGAAATAGATGGATGAGATTAACTCACTTTTTTTTCCAAGTGATAATCTTCACATGTCCTATTTCTAATCTCATCCATCAATTTCAAACTAGTTGAGTTTTATATAATATAATATATGTATATATATATATATTTATATATAACTAAGAATAATAAACTAGATTTTATTGAAATAAAGAAAGGTACGAGGAGTATGAGATAAAGAACAAACGCTAAAAACATCCGAACAAACACGAAAAATCTAAAGCAAGAAACCAAAACACAAAACATTCACGCTAGCATGCAAAACCAAGATGTGCGACCAACACCACCCTCGCCAAAAAGTCATCCAAGCAATTCGGTTCTCGATAAAAACATGAATACATGAGCTCAACAATAATCCCCCTCAGATGCAATTTCCAGGCCAAAAGATGTCGTCAAGCACCAACAAAAAAATGGTCCGATGTTGCATGTTTCCATACTATTCGATCCTCACACTTTTAACAAACCACACCACACCACTCTATCGACACAAAGAAAATCGCGCACCACAGCCAATGAATAATTCCACCATACCTCGTTGTAGATTACCACACCACATATCGCCTAACAAACTCGCTTGATCCCCTCCCACACACGGTACGTATACTCCTACTATACCACAAAAACAGACATCCAAGAACCGAGCAAATCCGTCTCCTCTCTCGAATGTCAAAAACATCCGAAGAAGGCGTAAACACATAAACAAAATCATTCGTAAACTATATCTTATTCACCATACCATCACTTGATGTCTTTAATTTAGTCACATATAAAATGACCATCACACACCTTTGTTGTCTCAAAAAGTGTTGAACCGAATTACGCTTCAACGCTGAACCAATCCCTCTCACATTCCACGACCACAAACTCAACGCTCTTCGCAATTATTGTCATTCTCGCGCTTCAATCATACGTGCGATATCCTTTACAATTTCTTGTTCGTTTCCAATTGTCTTCACCCCAATTAGTTTACCCAATTTCAATGTTTCCTCTACTTCTCTTAAAATAATCTGTTTCCGGTTATAGAAGTTCGGATCTGACAAAGAGCCATTAGCAATTACCTCTGATGGTTTTTGGTTTTTCTTCGGACGACCTCTGCCTTTTTTTACCATCTTCGCTTCAGCCTCACCTCGCTCACCAGGCGATAAAAAACTCAGTTCGATTTCTGAAACCTGTCGTAACCTTCTAAACACTCCATTGTATTCAATTGTTTGAGCCTTATTAGCCCTAGGAATTTCTATCCTTGACCCATCAACACGTGGGATCAAATCATCAGCTACTAGTTCTTTGGAAACTAGTTCATCACACGGTACTCCCACATTGTTTGGAAAAACATCCACCACAGCATCACTCAGCAAAACATCCAGAATTCGCTGACTTTCCCTTTCACGATGGACAAAGCTTACATCTTCATCCGCCATCCAACTTGCCGTGCTCATGACACGCCAATCCTCCCACTTGTTCTCATTCCACATACGATCAATTTGGCTCGATCCCAGAGCCGAATAAGAGAAAGAATTGGGTACCACTGTATCATTTGCTGACCTCCCACTTATAGACACCTTAATCGGGCTGGACATATCCATGTTCAAATCCTCAGTACTCAATGTATCTTCCGAGCAGTTCGCCGCCTCACAACTACAATCACACTTAGGGCCAATCGCTTCCTTAATTTCTGTAACGCGGATTGTGAAGACGTTATCGTTAAAGCGCAAGTCCATTACTTCATCTATGTGTGAAATCCAGTCGGTTTCGATCTGAAATCGACATCGTTCAAATGTCGAAGGCGCCAAAGTCTCAATGTCAATCCGTACGAGTTCACTCCAAATTGCTGCAATATTCTGAAATGTTTCTTCAAACCATCCATGAATAGGAATTCCACTTACTGAAAGCTATACACTTCGATTCGGTAAAAATGATGTAGGCGACCATTCAATTAAATTTTCAAACCATGTTTCTAGACGCCTAGTCTCCAAAATTCTCTTTCTCGATTCTTTATCTTCAAACATGAATATTACAAGAGAGCCCGCAACTCGCATCAACGTAAAACCTGTCAATTTCGCCTTTGTAATCTCATTTGCAAGATCCGCTATTTGGCTGGGTTGACGCCAAAAACCCAAAGCGCAATTCTGTAAAATTTCCCATTTATCGGCATCAATAACCCCATCCACGCATTTGCATTTCTCTTCCACTCTAGATTGCTCTTTCACTGTGATCCGATCATCACCATCCCCATCCTTGTTACGCCGCCTCACTGGATTCCTTTTGGAATTGTTCGTATGATCATGATCATCCCACTGTTTCTGGATCTCCTTGTTCGTCCTTGAATCAATGTTATCACGTTTTCTTCTCCAATATGTATCCCTAGTCTCCCTTTGCGCCATCATTACCTTTAATTTGTATCCATAAAGCCAAAATCCATGAAAACGCCCTATGATTCGATCCGCATCCGCCTTTGACCCCAAACGTACAAATCCGAATCTAGTTCCATCTCTCGCTCTCTTTCTTGGTACAAACACATCCACAACCACTCCATGTCTGTCGAAAACTTGCCAAACGCCTTGCCAGTGTAGTTGCTCTGGCAAGTTTGATACAAAAACTGTCCAAACTCTTTGAATTTGATTTCCCGAGCTCATTTTCCTCACCATTAAGGTTGCGTGCGCGCCTCTAATTCTTACTTGAAATTTTAATTGTGCACACAGTTTTATTCAGAAATATTCACAAACACATGGTGTGCACACATCAAATCCAATCCATTTTCACTTCTCATTCAAAAAATGAATGCAAGCGTTGATACACAAGGTTTCGTAGTCTTCAAGTGCAAACCAGAGGCTATAAATTGCATTGCTGATTGGTGTTGCGGTACTATGCTAATTTGATAGCGGCCAAAGAGAGAGTGATTTCAATCATATTAATATAGCTAAAAATTTCCTAATAATATATTAATATCAATAAAAAAGATTACATTTAGTCCATTTTACAAAAAAAAAAAAAAACAGATTTTAGGAAATAGATACCCATTAAACTTCCTAAGGTTCCTCATCCAATCCCTCTTTTGGCAAGAATGTCAGCTTCCACATTGCACCCCCTCAAAATCTGGCGTAGGATGATATTTTTATCTCGAATTATGTCAATAATTCCCTTTACCAAGTTCTCAAAGCACGCAAGACTACTATCCAGACTAAAGATCCAATCTACCGCCGTTTTACTATCACTTTCAACAAATGAGTCTTGAGGATGATACTTGAGTAGTATGAGAATATAAAACCAATCCACACTTTATGGCTGACAATTCGGCCAGAGTAGGTGGTCCTTGGCCAATTGATTATGAAAACGAAGCTAGAGTATTCTTTTCATTGTTCCGTAAAATTTCACCAATGCCCCCAGCTAACCCATTCTTAAGCATCACCCCATTTACATTTAGTTTGATGAATCATATTAGGGGGACTTCCATGAAAGAACCAACGTTGATGCAAAAATCGAAATTAATTTATTCGTGACCTACGAGTTTGCAATTAAGTCTACAAGAGGGATAATAACAGAAGGATTATTAGCTTTATACCATGAAGCTAACCGAGACTTTTCTAGGTAAAAACAGTTGATGGACATCCACATGTCAGCTTCTGAAAATAATATCATTTCTAAATAGCCAAACAGTCCAAAGTACCACAAAAGGGATTAAATTCCAAATGGAGATGGATGGAACGAGATGACGTACCTCTCGCTAGGCAAACATAAATGAGACTGGTTCTTCATGTAAAACAGTGGAAATGTGCCACAACGAGAAGAATTTTATCCAAATGTTCCATGAGACCGGGCAAGAGAGTAACAAATGGGAGACCATTTTAGAAGCATGACCACACAATGGGCAAATATTATCATGAATCGAAGAAACACCTCTTTTAATCAACTCGACTCTAACAGGGACCCGTTAGCGAATCACAAGCCAAGTGAAAATTTCAACTTTTGGAGAAGTCAACCCAAGCCACACGGGTCGTTTTCATTTGAGATCTTTATGGAGTAAACTATATAATTTTTTGCTAAAGGAATTAACGGTAAACACCCCATCACCCGATCCAGACCAACAAGTCTAGTCCTGGATAGGTTACTTGATCAAAACTATAACACCCCTCCCCGGCCTGGTCGAGGATCGGGTCAGAATATGTCACCATAGTTCAATACAATGATCGGTACAATATTTTAATCCTTGTTCAATGATTTAGTAAGTTAAAATCCATACAATATTTATTTCGATGTCTCATTACAATACTAATTCTATAAAGTGGAATCGTGTTTTGATATAATATGATAGTCTTGAGTTTAGGACCAATTTTAAACTTTTATAAGCTTTAGGGACTAATCAATAATTTAAATAAATTATAGGTCCTTTATTGAAATTAACTTTATCACAATGAAATTTATCCTATAATTAATGTACATGCAAATTTTCGTGTTAATCAGAATCCATTTACCATTTCAATTAAGCCCATCACTAATAGGTGACCAATATGCAACTTTTTAGAATTATTAAAAAAGCTTTTAATTGAATTAACTGAATTGGTATCGATACTCGAGAGGCCATATCGGTACGACATGCACATTTTACATATTCTCAAATTCTAGTGACCAAAACTCGTATTGGTACAGCCTTAGCTGTATCGATACAGATGAACAAGTATCAATACGCCTTGAAACCGTACCAAAACCTTTTTACAAACCAAATTCCATTGTTGATTTTTTGTACCGATATGCCCAAGGCCGTATCGATACGTCTTGTTGACCTACGTTGACTTGGTCCAATTATGCATAACCGTACTAATACGCCATTACCTATATCGGCACGACAGGGTTTGTAATGACAAGTTTGGTCTTGTTTTTATCCATTTTGATCTATCATACAATGTCCAAATCCTATGAAATTGTATAGACAAGTCTACAACATCATAATCTACTGTCATGCCAAATTTCACAGCCATATGAATCCATTTATTGGGTTCTTACCTTTATAGGCCAAATATGCATGTTTTACCACTTTTAGCCAACTTCAAAACAACATTTTAGGACTTTAAGACTTATACATACTATAAGCAACATATACACAACAAAAGGGATTAAAGTGATTGATTTAATTACTTTGCCACCATACTAGGAGTTTCTAGGGATAATATACATCACTTTAAGCTTGTAGTGACTTGCCAAAACTTCCAACGATCCCCGATCTCGCAAATGTGACTTTCTTAACCTGATTACCTGAAATGCATGAAATGAAATGCATTAGGCATACTTTACGTAGTGAGGTAGTCATAAACAATAACAACAATAACGAGATGCATTCCAAATTATGTTTTATCAATCACAATACTATGAATGAAGTTCAATGACAATAATATCATATTATAATAATGTCCTTTGGATCGAATCAAGATATTGGATACACGAATTCCTACGTCTCGCCAAATCAATGAAAGGTCTAGTTCCTCCACCTCGCCAATTAAACAATATCACAAACATCCCTCTGCCTTGCCACAATAAAGGTCATATCCAAGGACCGTAGTCCACCCGTACCAATGAGCTCATAAATTCTATGGCATGTAAATTTTATCCAATGTCCTTTCGAATCCAAGGTTCCATAAAAATAACGATAACGATAGCAATAACAATATCAATAGCGTTACAATAGCGATAACAATATCAATGTCAATATTCAATGCCAATAGAAATATCAATGTTCGATGCTTAATGCTTCTATATTCCAATGCTTCAATAAGACCAATGAGAATAACAATGTTTCTATGCACAATAATTCAATGCAACAACTTATCAATGCTTACCAATATAGTTTCCTATGAGATTTGATGCGATACCCTTAGACACAAGGTTAGCTATACAAAAATCAATATCGACGAAATCAGGAAAAACACCTAGCCTATTTTGAGACTCCGACTACACTCACCTTGTTTTTCGAAGCTCATACGGCCCTCGGATGACAATTCCCTTGTTTCTAGCCTTTGATAGAGATGATGGACTCTCCTTTTCCAATTCTTGAGCTAGGTGAAACAAGAGAGTACATTAAAATCGACACAACAATATCAAAATCAATACTCAAACTTGAAATAGCTATTAGATTTCCATGGGTATAAGCTTGGGAAACTTTGATGATATTTTAGGCTTCATGAATATCCCTTTTGGATTTTCCCATCATTTTAGCCTTGAATTCAAGGAATTGATGAAGGGCTTTCACTTACCCAATCGATGGCAATACGAGGGAATCAAGAAATTGAAGAAAACTCAAGCTTTGAATCAACAACAATGAAGGTGCTTTCTTATTCAAAGCGAGAGGTTGAAGATAAAGATGGTGTCTTGCTTTTTGATCAACTAACTGGGTAAGTTTCCCCCTTGATGGGTGTCGAATCCGTCAAAAAATAATGCCTACTTGTTCTTTGAATTTGTAGTAGCGATAAGTAGGGTCGATCCCACAGAGAGCGATTAAGAGATTACGTTCACAAGTAATTAAAGTAAAAAAAGGGGGTTGTGTTTGATTTGCAGAAAGTAATTTAAGTAAAGAAGAATTCAATATAAATTGGAACTCTAGTCAAGGTAGAACTCGGAATATTAAATCAAAAACTTGGATCATAGATTTCACAAAAGATAAATCAACATCAATCTCAAATAGCTTGGTTTTAGATTAGATGAATACCACCAAATAACCCAATCTCTTCTAAGTTAGATAATCAATTAAATACCATTAAAACATTAACTCTTATTATCAAGATTAAATTCCTAGATACCACTAAAGAATTATAATCTATCAAATAGCATTAATGATCTTAAGAGACCCAAAGCGCATATTCTTCCTAAGCACGATCCCGCTAACTTATTAAGAACATGAATTCATACCTTTAGAAATCGAATCCGCATTTCCTTACGACTTGTATCAAATACCTTTGAATTAGTTGTAGCATATATTTAACCAAACATACACATGAGGATGAAGCACAAAAGATATGAAAATACTTGAATAAAGATGAAGATAAATTGGGAACAAGAAATCTCACTAAAAACTTGAAATAATATCACTGTAACTACACTTGACTAGAAAACGGGGTTTAGCAACTCATAGAGTAGGCGACGACAACATAAGAAGAGGATAGGGTTTTGACTAACTTGGATCCTTCTCTCCCTTCATCCTTTGATCACTATTTATAGGTGAAAATAAGGGGAAGACTTTACATTAAATACAACAACCCTATTATGGTAAAAGTAGAAGTACACTTGCAGTAGGGTTACTTGTCCTCCAAGTTAGAAAGTCAGACTCACACCGTGCCCACGCCTTATTTCGCAAGTGCTCCTGGTTTTGCGTGAAGGATTTCCCAATGACGCCAAAATGGTGCTAAAACTGGACTTTTACGTATAAAAGTTGTTAAGGCCCAAAAACACCTACAAACCAAATAGGAATCGAACTAAGGGTTTTAAGATAGATTTATGTGCTAAAACATATGATTTAATACATGAAAAACATGCAAATATATGACTTATCATATACCCCCACATTTAGATTATGCTTTTCCTCAATCATATTAAAATTCAAGATCTATGGTCTTTTTGGTAATGAAGAAAAGGATAAGAGAAGTAATAAATCATGATTGCAAATTAGCACAAGCAAATAATATCCCAATTAATTATCATGAAGTCAAAGATGAAATAAAATCAAACACCTCGCAAAGAATTCACTCAATATTGCTTAAAGTGTTTAGGGGATAGCAACACTCAAGTCAAAGCATGAAAAGACACTTACCATAAGCTTGAAAATATATCAAATCTCCACCACTTAGCTAGGATGAATCACAAGATTAGAAGGTCTTTGAATTGGTTGTAATGGGGCTTAGGACAAGGTATGATGAGAAAGACTTTTAAGCTTTTTGAATCAAAGAACTTCACACTCTTTTTTCTCTTTTGTATCAAGCTTTTGCACAATTTAATTCTTGGAGAAACAAGGATTCAATAATTTTCACATTTTTTATCTTTTCTTTTCTTTTGATTTTTCCTTATAAACAAGATAATTTTCTTTTTGATTTTTTTATTCTTTTCCTTGTTTTCAAGATTTCCCCCCTTTCCTTTTTCTTTTGCTTGATTTTTTTCAAGTAAGGAAAGTGTGTATTTCTCTGATTTTGGGTGCAAATTGGGGAAATCAACAAAAAGGAATTAGGCTTGTAATGTGGTTAATTCCAAACAAAAGGCTTAGGCTCAAAAGTGGTTATCTAATGGTCATATTTACCAAGGTAGGCTTTTTGGCTTAAGGTTCATACCTAGGTTTCTTAATCATCTCAAGTAATTTGATCCTATGTGGTCTCAACGCGCATAACATCGCAAGTTCTAGAAGTAATCTAATCATGCTTGACAATCACAGTTTGAAGAAAAAGATAAAACCCAAAAGATATATGCTTATTAAGGCTCAAGTCTCACAAAGTGGTTTGTTGTGTCCAATTTTCTTCCATCTGACTATCAAAACAATTAATATGAGAAACGATTTGCAAGTTTAACAATATCTTATAAATCCTATTTTTACTTCCCATATCAATCTCATCTTTATCTAGGGATCCAATTTTCTTAAAAATCTCAACATGTCCTATTTTTACTTCCCATATGAGAAACTTTTAATGTGAAAGTAATATTCAAAGTCATCTAGAAGCATGCAATTTCACACAACTATATCCCATGGTTTTAACATAAATTAAGCACATCAAAGTTAAACCCCCACACTTAAACCTAACATTGTCCTCAATGTTCCTTAACCTACGTGCAGAAAAAAGAAAGCAAATAAAAAGTTAAGGGAGAAGAGTGCTTCTTCTTGCGACATGCGTCGGGTTAGGGGGTGTAGGGGTGTGGTGGGTCGAACTCCACTTGCTCGAAGAATGCCCTTTGGTTTGCCTCTACTCTTAGTATTTGATATTCCAAGCGAGCTAGTCGCTGCTCGGTGGTCATGGCTTGTGAAGAGGAGGCTTCCTCCGTGGTTCCATACGGTGACTTTATGACAAGATTCCCTCTTGCATCCTTATCGAGAATCTTCATGGTTTTTAAGCAATTGATGTTGACTGGTTCCATTTGTCGCATTACCTGCAAGTTAGTATTTGCGGCAAGTGAGCCGTCCTTGAACGCTAAATGACAAATATAAGAATCTAGGATCAAGGGTTTACTCTTCTAATTTTCTACAATGGCAAGTTGTGCGAACCAATAGTCAAGGATAACTTTTCTACCCTTTACCATGCACCAAAGGAAGAAAAATTCAGCATTTTTCAATATGCTTGTCGAATGCACTCTACCGGAGAAAGAATATGTGAGGAATCGATGGATGTATTTTAGCGCCAGATCTTTGAGTTCATGATCTTTCAAGTGGCTGGGGTTGTTCCTCGAGGTACTCGTTGACCATTCTTTGAAGAGGGTTGTGGGCTTGAAATATGCACTATATCCATACAAGCTCAATGCATAGTCATTATATAGTGCATAGTCGTTAGAAATAAAACCCATGGCAAGATTAAATTCCGTAATGGATAAAGAAAATTGTTTGTTCATCAATCAGAATTTAATAACATTGAGGGCATTTAAATCAACATACCCTTCATCCTTAAACTTAAAGGTATCATAAAATTCCCATAAAAATTTGGCATAAATCGGAAAGGTAATAGTCATGTAGCTCATCCAACCAATTTCATGAAAGTATTTTCTTACCTTCTCTAACAATCCAATCTTAGAAAGAGTTTCAAGATGAATGTATTTACAACCTTGGATTGTTCTTCTTTGTACATCGACTAACATTTTCTTGTGCTTTGAATATGTGAAGGTGAGGTTGTCGGTGTGGTTAGCATTGGTTGGAGAAGGTGGCGCGCGGCGGCGGTTGCGAGTACGAGAGGAGGAGGCACGAACCGAAGGCTGTGGCGGTTGTTTGAAGATCCGTCCTTCATCCATCCTTTTTGACTTTTTGTCCTTGGCATGCTTGAATGATTTCTTATAGAGAAATCTTTTGGTGTTTTGAAGATCTTTAAGAAAAGAGAAAGAGAAAACCTTTTTCTTGTAGGACAAGAATTAGGGTGAATATATGAAAGAAAATAGTAGATGAAAAAGTGAATGGTTTTTTTTCTCTTTTAAAAAGAATTTCAAAATCTTGGAAAACAAGAAAGGTTTAAAGATGGAAAGTTTTGATTGGATAGAAAGACTTAAAGGTGATAGACTTTTAATTAAAGTAAATCTTTCCCTCATTTTCTCTAAATTTTCGGCATCTATCTTGTAAAAAAGAAGAGCCAATTTTTTAACCAAATTTTGCTTTCCCACTAGTGGTAAAAATTTCTCTCCAAAAATTTTCATAAAATTTTCCTAGCGTGAGAATGCCTTATTTTTAGAGTGTTTCTGCCTAGAGCTTTTTCTTAAGGTGTGAGCTCGCCTTATTTCTGGAGTGCTACCCATGTACCTGAAAATAAAGAAAACATAAAAACTCAGAAAAAAAATTATTGATGAAATGAAATAAGACGAAATAAACTAGGAATAAAATCATGGGTTGCCTCCCAAGTAGCGCATTTCTTTAACGTCTTTGGCTAGACGTAACTCCCTCTATTTCTCATATTATGGCGAGAAAATGTTCGTTAGGAGGTTTATTCTTGATGGAATTGAACACTTTTGGTTTTCATGGTTGGTGCGTTAAAGGCTTGTTAGGCGGCTTGGCATTGATTGGAATGATTCTTGAATCCCAATTGATTTCTTCTTTAGATTGATGGAAGTATCCTTTTTGTTGCCGTCCAACTTTCTCTCGACTTCATAAAACATCTTAAGAATCTCTTTTTCTTGATCTTCTTGCTTTGTCTTTGAGAACCATTGAAGGAATGGAAGTTGCACCATGATGGGGCGGATGTCCTTTTGTTCGCTGGCTAGACTCTTCGAAGGTTCAAGAGTTCTCCAAATTTGTAAAATTGTGCTCGCACTCTTTTCTTCCTTTGTTGTGTCTGCGAGAGGTGTAGTAGATGATCCATTCACGCTCTTCTCTTTTGTTGCGTCCACAATGTGCTCGAGATGTTCCTATAAATTCTTGTCGCTTCTCAAAGTAATGGCACTTACGTTTTGTATCGGATTGACAATAGTTTGATAAGGCAACTTACCTTGTGACTCGGATTGACTAATAGATGAGACAATTTGACTTACTTGAGTCTCAAGGTTTTTGATACTTGCCCTTGTTTCTTGTTGGAATTGTTCGAGGTTGTGGGTAAGTTTGTGCACAATGTCTTCCAATGGGGGCTCTGCTGAAGCTGACGGTTGGGCTTCGTGAAAGACACTCTGCTGAGGTTGTTGGCCATAGAATCCTCCAAAGGCGTTAGAGGCTTCAATAGTTTTCGTATGGTATGGGGAATTTGTGTGGATGCCACAAGATTGGGCTTGATGAGTATTACCTAATGCAATTTATGAATAACAGAGGTTAAATTTGAAATGTTATCTTCAAGAAAAGAAATATTTACCTCTTTCGCACGTCGAGAGACGTTGTCATGTAATAGACCAAATTGTTGAGAGTTCGCGGCCATCATATTAATTAGGTCCATGGCTTGGGTATGGGTTTTATTCACGATTGCTCCTCCTCTCACGACATTCATCATCCTTCTTTCTATCGTTAACAAACCTTCGTAAAAGTATTGGACGAGTAATTGATCAGATATCTCATGTTGCGAATAGTTACCGCAAAGTTGTTTGAACCGTTCCCAGTGGTCATGCAGTGACTCTGAGTTTCTTTTTTCAACTCCACATATCTCTCTTCTAATTTTGGTTGCTCTTGAAGCTGGAAAGTACTTTTCGAGGAAAAGCTTCACCATGTCCGTCGATGCTCGCGTAAAAGTGCCCCGCAATAGTGCAAGTGTACACGTCTCAAGTAATATAATGATAAGTATATTGAGTATCGTCTCCAAAGGGATTGGGCTAGCCTTTTGATCCTACTTTCTCGCAGTGCAAAACAAATACAGTAAAAACACATATAGGTTGAGTTGGTTTGAGTAATCTAAAAATACTAAAACTAAAATAAGCCAGAAAATAGAGTAAGAGAAAATCAAGTTGAGAGAATGGGCCAGATTAGAATGCGTCGTAGTGTGGAATCCTATTGACTTGTCTCCGTCTTGAATGCAACAACACAAAACTGTCGTGGCAGTAACCTAAGTCCCTGCCGCGGCCACAATGGTTGAGTCACTGTCGCGACAATCCCTTACTCTTGGGCAGATGCTGTTAAACTTTGGCAAAGCGTCTTAAGATGGCTCCTCCTTATCCCTAAGCTCGGAACATTGTTGATGGATGGACTTTGACCATACATCCCGACGTAAACCAAAGATAAACACCAACCAATCACACGCTTCTGTTAGCCGCTGAAACTCTTAACCTATCCCTAGGCTGAGTTAGTTAACACCACGTGGGATGAAAACCGTGCTGATTCATTTTGTGAATTCAAATCTTTCGATATTAAACAAATGGATAATCTCACAAACTCTCTTTCGATAAGTATGCAAGAATGGTTAAAGCCAAGAATAAGCAAACCTTAACTTTATTGCATTAAGACTTAAAGAAATACAATAGTCTTCACACAACTACTAAACAAACTAATCCTAACCCTAAGGAAAATTAGAACATAATGAATGGAAAGAAAACACAAACTATGTAACACCCCAAATTTGGGCCTAGATGTTTAGAGTCTGAATCGGACCGATCATAAAATGGTTCGAACCTTAAAGGGAGTGTTAGGGAACACCTAGTTCGGGATGCTTTAAAAATATAGAAAAATATCTAAAAATCCTAATTTAATATATGAAAGGTTATGGTGAAATCAATTTTACAAAATTGGGTTTGGAAATACTACATTTCGGTGTAGTGACCAAATCGCAGTTTTTGCAAAAGTTAAATAGTGACTGTTTTGTAAAGGATTGAAACTTTGAATCTCTAAGGAGCTAATTTTACAAAAATGTTTTCAGCAGATTTTTCCTTAATTTGGGTGATTTAATTAATGTTTTAATTAAGGGAAATGAAGGTTAATTAATTTAGAAACTACCTTTGACTATTCATAACTACTTTTCACAAATTTTCCCTCATTTTATTTTCTCTCAAATTCTTTTCAACCAAACACTTTCTCTCCAGAAAATATACTTTTATTTTCACTTCATTTGATGAGATTTCAATCTTCATTTGATTCTTAATCAATTCCTCATCAAATCCACTTGATTTCTACATTGAATTTTCAAGAAAACTTACCAAAATCAAGGAGAAATCATCCATTAGAGGTAAGCTTCGTCCTTCTCCTCTAATGATCAGTTCTTTACTGAAATTCCCAAGTTATCAATCCTTTGTTAATGATTTTTAAGTGGTTTTATGTTAGAAACAAGAAATTGTCTTAAAACTCAAGATTTTGGAAGAGATCTTGAAGATTTTCATGGTGAATGATTGGGCTCTATTTTGAGATGGTTTTCTAATGTATTTTGGATGTTAATTGATGTTAAAAATGAAGTTTTATCAATCAAATCCCGAATAGGATTGTTTTCCTAAGTTTTGCTTGTTAGAATGATGGTTTTTGGGGTGATTTTGGTGTTCTGTCATAGCTGGAGGTATAAGGACGAGTTTGTGGTGGTTTTTGATGTTAATTGATGTTTAGAAATGATTAAAACTGGTAGATCTTGGCTGAGTTTTGTTGTGGATGAGTTTGGAGGTGATTTCGGTTGTGTTTGGTAGCCGAAATGTGGTTTTTGAGTAGAGCAGCGAGTTTAGGTGTGTGGCTGATGATTTCAATGCATGATGATGCATTAATCCTCTGCTCTTATGTGTTTAAAATAGGGGAGACATCTTCGAACGCTTTTGGTGTTGATCTGGAAGCCTAGATAGCGTTTCAGCGAGCAAGCGAAACGTAATCGGTGAGTGCGTATGGTTTTAGAAGTCCTTGAGGGACAAAGACTCAAGATTTGGGGATTTAGGAAAGGTTTGAAACACCTTCCTAAGTCCGGAAGTAAGTATTGGCTAGATTGCTCTCATAGATGTGGTGATTGCCCCTAAAATGCTTTTACATGCTCATGGTTTGAGATTGATAAATTCCTACTGTTTTTATGCATGTTTTATAGCATGAGATAATGCTTGAAATGATTTCATGAAGTAACATGTTGTATGGTTGAGATTTGAGCTGTTGTTTAAAGCATGGAAAATGTTATTGTTTTGAAATGAGATGAGAATATTTGAGAATTGTTGCATGAAAAATAGTAGGTGAGATGATGTTTTGACATAAAATATTGGCATAGATGTTGAGATACTTACCGGATATAATTGATCGATCAATAGGATGAGAGTGCACTATAAACTAAAAATTCGTACGTGCTCTTTGGTTAAGCCAAAGGGAGAGAACCAATGATGGGCATTCCATCGGGTAGGAATTGGTGAAATACTCAAGCTTTGTGGCGATGAGAGATTCTGCCATGTGAGTACGGTGATGTGAGATTCCACCGGAAACTATGTTGCTAGACGAGTGAGTACGGTGATGGTAGATGCCACCGTAAGTGTCTAGTGAGATGTCCACATATCCGAGTAATAATGTGATGTGAAATGCCAATATAAAATATGAAATGATTTTTGATTCACATGTACCTTTGATGAGATGATTTATGCTATGAGAAATGCATATGAGTTTTGTGTATGAAATGCTTTGGTGTTACAAGCATGAGTATGACCTTGCCATGAGTTTTGCATTGGTTTAAATGCATGAGATAGAATGAAGGTACATGTGTTTTCAATGAGAAGTTTCTTTGAATGGTTTTCAAGCATGAGATAGAATGAGCATGTTGTTAAGAAAGCTTTTGAGAAAGTATTTTTATGAAAAGCATTATTGAGTTGGTTTTCTTTAGAGCATGCCTCACTAAGCATTTGTGCTTACGCTCTCTTTTACCAATAATGCAAATAATTGAAGTGTTTTCGGGCATCAAGGAGGATAAGAACATCCAAGGAAGTACAAGCTCATGTATGTTGATGTTTTCATATACTTTAGTTTTGATATAATGGCAATGAGAAACCAATGTTGTATTTGGGAGATATGTTTGAACTCCCTAAGTTCGTGGCATGTTTATGTTGGCATTTTTGGGTTGTAAGTGGCCTTATATGTTTGGTTTGAGGTTGGATTGCTTATATTGGTTTTGAGATTAGGGACTATGCCTTTAGACTATGTGATTTTGTATTTGATGCCATGCTCATGCTAGAAAGTCCTAAATATGTTCCTTATTTGTAAAATGGGTTGCTGGTATGATTTGGGGATCTTTGAGGCATGTTTGAATGGATTAAATGGTGAAAAACCAGCTATATCTGCTGTTTCTGGGCAGGGTGTATCGAAACACCCTCAATTGTTTCGAAACGGGAACCTGTAATGGTCTTAGCGTTTCGAAACGGTTGAAGCTGTTTCGAAACAGTTTGGCTACTGGAATGCCCTGTGTCGGTACTGGTCTCGGAACATACCTGCGTACCGAAACGGTCAACATCGTTTCAATACGTGCGTTTCGGTACGGTGGGTAGATGTTCCGATACAGCTGACCGTTGAATGCAGATTTGAATTGCTTTGAGTTTTCTTGCTTTACATTTTAGTCCTAAATGTTGTGGATGCAATTGCTTGAGCTTGGAATGTCTATTTAAGCTGAAATTTGGCAGAGAAGCATGTAACATGATTAATTTCATATTGGTAATCCTAAAACCAGTGAAGTCCCTCTAATTTACAAAAATTACATTTTGGTCCCTAATCTTGATTAAAGTGCAATTGAGTCCCTAAATGCATTCCAATTGCTGTGCCTTTTTCAACCATGTCTCGTGGGTTTTCACATAGGCTTATTGTGCAGCTAGACAAGATTTAAAATGAAAAAAGGGTCGTGAATCAAGGTTGACTTTCGGGTTGACTTTGGTTTTCCCCGTGTAATCTTCATAGTTCAGGTCAAACGTCTAGGCCGGGCTAAGGGGGTTACAAACTAAATCCTAAGCTCTCTCGTCTCTCTTCTCCTTCAATGTGATTCCCTTGATGATGGCGGCAAGTCTCCTTTATATAGGGGAAGATGTAGGCACAAATCCTTCTTGGAGAGGAAGTTAAGTTGGACTTGGACTTAACTTTATTAAAGAGGTGAATATCTTTAATTTAATACATTATTCGGTTTTGGCCAAAAGTTTAACTTTATCCTTCCTTCCATGTTTTTGTCCTCTTCTTGAGCTCCAACTGCCACGCAAAGTGTGTAGAAAAATTCGACATTTAAAGCTCTACAAATCGGCTACCACTTTGCCTGCTTTGCCTCCGACAGGTTGAGTAGTACACTGCCGCGACATGGCATTCTACTGCCTCGGCATGTGACTGGTTTTGCTCCGCAAGGCTTCGTTCTTCATAAATCAGCTTCCCTTAGTAGAAGCTGTCAGTTGTGGTTTAGCTCGATCAGGGTTTGCTGCTAGCTGGTTTTGCCTCATCCTTCCTTTTCCTTCATTTCCCTCACGACATCTCCTACCCTGGCAGCGTGCAAATCTGTAAAAGCACCAAACATGCATCAAACAGTACTTTTTTCATAGAATAAACAGAATATAAGGATCAAAGGCATAAATGATGAAATCAATGCATGAAGGGCCATAATGCAGCACAAATGGGTGTTGGTTGAGTGATAATTGCCAATGTAAAGGGGTAAAAATATGGGACATTTAGGCACTTATCACACCCCCAAACTCGAACTATTTCTTGTCCTTAAGCAATGCAAACCATCAATTTCCAAACCTTAAATTTTATAAACCGTCTCCTTGCTCTTACTTTTCCTTCTCTCTTCAAACCATGGCAAAGAATGCTCGGCCCACAAGTCTTTGGATGCCTTAGGATTTTTCTGCAATCAAACTATAAGATTTGTGAGTGTGTGCATGCATTGTGAACAAGATGACTATAAGGATTCTAAGCAAACACTTAAGCATTAACATACTTAATTTGGGTAAATTCTTTTCTTTTTTATAAGCAATCTAACCTACTAGAGCCAGTTTCGGTCACCTCTAGTGATTAGCCTAGAGCCAGTTTCGAGCACCTCTAGGGCTTCCTTAAACTAGAGCCAATGTTTGGCACCTCTAACTTTTTACCCAAAATTTTCTTTCTAAGAAAGTCTATGCCTTAAGTGTACTAGAACTCCTTAAATCATGCAAGTCACAAAGGTGTTTTAAAGTTCTAATCTTATAGTATGATCCTAAGTTATCTTCCTTAAGCATCCTAAAATTAAAGGCTCTAAACAGTTCAAAGTTATGTCAAGAAGAGAGAGTTCTATTGCCAAGTAAGAAGATTTAATTAAAATTAAACTAAGTCAATTGATAGAAAGTACTGCTGCGGCATAAGCTAAATTCGGTTAAGGCAATGCAGTAAGAAAAAAAATTGGCAATAATTGAACAAAACTACAATTATATTTATATTGCCGCGACAGCTGAACCTACACCTTCAAACTCAAACCAAGCATTGCCCTCAATTTTTACATTGCATATATTTAAGATAGGAAAAATTAGCACACAAAATATAAGAGCATTAAAAATAAGCGACATAAAAAAGATGAATTTAGATGGATGGTGATTTGGAAGATTTATCTTTATCGTCACTATCACTATGCAATATCAACCTCTTCGGTTTGGATGCCGTGTGCTTGACTAGTTTGGATTCACATGGTGGCTTGGTCGGAGATCTTTTTCCCTTCCTCGGTTCTAGTTTTCCATCCTAAAAACAAATAATAAAATAAAACTTTATTCCTAAGGAAAATTAAAGATGTGGCAAATGAAATAAAAATAGGAACATAAAATAAAAATACAAATAAAAAAAATAAGAGAAGAGGTCAAGGCACTAAATGCTTACATTGCATATATTTAAGATAGGAAAAATTAGCATACAAAATATAAGGGCATTAAAAATAAGCGATATAAAGAAGATGAATTTAGATGGATGGTGATTTGGAAGATTCATCTTCCTCGTCACTATCGCTCTGCAATATCAACCTCTTCGGTTTGGATGCCGCATGCTTGACTTGTTTGGATTCACAGGGTGGCTTGGTCGGGAGATCTCTTTCCCTTCCTCGGTTCTAGTTTTCCATCCTAAAAACAAATAATAAACTAAAACTTTATTCCAAAGAAAAATTAAAGATGTGGCAAATGAAATAAAAATCGGAACATAAAATAAAAAATACAAATAAGAAAATAAGAGAAAAGGTCAAGGCACTAAAGGAGGGCATGCAGATGCATCTCCTAAAGTGATTTCTTCCTTATCCCTCATGATATTCGACTCGGAGTAAGACTTCAGTCTTTTCCCATTTACTATCGTTACGACACCATGGGGGAAGACTTTGACAACTGTAAATGGCCCAAACCATCTTGATCAGAGTTTGCCCTGAGAACAGCTTGAGGCGAGAATTAAAGAGAAATACTTGCTGCCCAGGCATGAACTATCGCGACAGGAGCTTGCCATCGTGCCAACGATTCATCTTTTCTTTGTATATTCTTGCATTGTCGTACACTTGGACCAAGAACTCTTTTATTTTGTTGAGGTCTAACAGTCTTTTTTGTCCAGCTTTTTTCCAATCCATATTTGCTGCCTTGATTGCCCAATATGCCTTATGTTCGAGTTCAACTAGCAAGTGACATGCTTTCCCGTATACGAGTCGAAATGGAGACATACCTAACGGTGTCTTGTATGCAGTCCGGTATGCCCATAAGGCATCGTCTAGACGAAGTGACCAATCCTTACATGAAGGGTTAACCATTTTTTCGAGGATTGCCTTTAATTCTCTATTTGTGACCTCAGCTTGCCCATTGGTTTGTGGGTGATATGACATGGAAATCATGTGTGTGACACCGAACTTCTTCAATGCCGTGACAATCAATCTATTGTCGAAGTGCCTGCCCTCATCGCTGATTATGGCTCTGGGTATCCCAAACCGTGTGAATATGTGTTTGTGCAAACATTTCTGCATGATCTTAGAATCGTTGTCGGGGATGGCAATGGCTTTGACCCACTTGGACACATAGTCAACAGCTAAAAGTATATAGAGATTACTGCAAGATGATGGGAAAGGTCCCATGAAATCAATACCCCATACATTGAATAGTTCCACTTCAAGTATGCTCTGTATAGGCATCTCATTACGTTTGCTTAGATTACCAGTTCGTTGACATCTGTCACATTGCTTGGAAAAATCATGGGCATCCTTGTAGAGGGTGGGCCAGAAGAATCCTGACTGCAGTACCTTTTCTGCGGTTCGAGCTCCTCCAAAGTGTCCTCTGTATGGTGAAGAATGAAAATGTTGGAGCACTTCTTGTTGTTCTTCTTCGGGGACACTTCGTCTTATAACCTGGTCTGCACAATGTTAAAACAAAAGGGGCTCGTCCCCAAAAATAATGCTTCACATCATTTTGGAACCTCTTTTTCCCTTGGTAGTTAAGGTTATAGGGTAAAACACCACTAACTAAAAAATTAACAATATCAGCGTACCATGGTGTTGTTTCGGCATACATGACAGTCAAGGGTAGTGCCACGAAAATGATATTCGACAACGCTGAGGCAAGGCTGACCTTCAGTGCCGTGGCGGGATCATCTTCCACTACCGAGGCAAGTAAGAGCTGCTTGTCTGGGAAAGAATCTTGTATATCCATGCTGGTGGCCTCCTTTCTTCCTGTTTCCAGCCTTGAGAGGTGATCAACAACCTGGTTTTATGTTCCTTTTCTATCCTTGATGTCGACATCGAATTCTTGTAGAAGAAAAATCCATCGAATCAATCCTGGCTTGTCATCCTTTTTAGAGAACAAATACTTTATTGCCGGGTGGTCTGTGTGAACCGTCACCTTAGTTCCGATTAGGTGTGATCGAAACTTGTCAAAACTGAAAACTACCGCTAATAATTTTTTTCAGTAGTGGTATAGTTGATTTGAGCCTCGTTCAGCGTCTTACTAGCATAATATATTATATGGAAGAGGTTGTTTTTCCTTTGGCCTAGCACTACCTCGACGACATAGTCACTAACATTGCACATAAGCTCAAATGGCTGCGTCCAATCAGGGGGCACGACAACATGTTTAGTTACCAGCTTTTGTTTTAGTGTCTCGAAAGCCTCAATGCATTCATCATTAAAGTCAAAGGTCCTATCATGTTCAAGCAAATGACATAGAGGTTTAGAAATTTTAGAAAAGTTTGCAATAAATCTTCTATAAAAACCTGCATGCCCCAAAAAGCTTCGGATGCCTTTGACCGTGGTTGGTGGAGGTAGTTTTTCGATCACATCAATCTTTGATTTATCTACTTCAATTCCGCTTGATGAGATCTTGTGGCCAAGTACTATGCCCTCGTCTACCATGAAATGACATTTCTCCTAATTTAGGACTAGATAGGAATCCTCACATCTTTGAAGCACCTTCTCCAAATTGCCAAGGCAGTTGTTGAAGTTGTCACCAAATACCGAGAAATCTTCTATGAATATCTCTAAAAGGTCCTCCATCATATCAGAGAAAATTGTCATCATGCATCGCTGGAATGTTGCTGGGGCATTGAAAAGCCCGAACGACATTCTCCTAAAGGCATATATGCCGTATGGGCATGTAAAGGTGGTCTGTGCCTGATCATCCAGTGCAATGGCAATCTGATTATAACCTGAGTAACCATCCAAAAAATAGTAAAATGGTTTACTAGCAAGTCTATCAAGCATTTGATCAATAAAAGGTAAAGAGAAGTGATCCTTCTTAGTTGCTTTATTCAACTTGCGATAATCCATACAAACCTTCCAACCAGTCATAGTCCTGGTTGGGATTAATTCATTTTTCTCGTTGGTTCTCACGATTATTCCACCTTTCTTTGGTACGCATTGTATCGGGCTTACCCATGTGCTGTCAGAGATGAGATATATGATTCCGACATCGAGCCATTTGATAATCTCTTTTCTTACCACCTCTTTCATGGCTTGGTTAAGCCTTCTTTGAGCCTCAATGGTAGGTTTGCGATCATCCTCCAAAAGGATTTTGTGCATGCAAACCGCTGGGCTTATCCCTTTCAAATCGACAATGGTCCAAACTATTTCCCTTTTGTGCCGCCGCATCATATTGATCAAGCTTTGTTCCTGTTCTGGCTGCAACTTAGAAGAGATGATTATGAGCAAAGTATCATTGGTTTCCAAATAAACATATTTTAATTTATCGGACAATGGTTTTAATTCAAGAACCGATGGTTACTAGATTGAAGGTTTTTCACTTTTTCTTTCCTCTCCAAAATAATTGAGGGGTTCAAAGTACTTACCTGGACGAGAGGCTGTCCAGTGGGCTTCCTTAATGTCAGTTTCGCTAATCTCTTCAGCTTCGTTAAGGCTGTCTAGAATGCTGCTGAGGCAGTCATCAGAGTGCATGCCGAGGCAGTGGCCGAACTCGTTGCCGAGGCAGGGTGCATTAATGTCAAAATTGAATTATGCGGTAGCTTGCATCACTTGACATTCTTCCTGATCCTCCGTACGTTTTAGGGTCTAGAGAACGTTGAGCTAGACTTGTTGATCGTTTACCCTCATCGTTAGCTCTCCTTTTTCTACGTCGATCAAGGTCCTCCCAGTGGCTAAGAATGGTTGCCCAAGTATGATGGGTGCATGTTCATCTGCCTCACAATCAAGAACGAGGAAATTAGCAGGAAAAATAAATTTATCCACTCTTACCAATATGCCTTCTATTTTTTCTTCTGGGTGAACGTAGCAGTGGTCGACACCCTAGAGCATCATTGTGGTAGGTTTAGCCTTCCCTATTCCTAGCTTTTGGAAAACAGATTTGGGCATTAAATTTATGCTTGCCCCCAAGTCGCACAATGCCTTTCACACATAATGATTCCCGATTGCGCATGGTATCATAAAGCTCACTGTATCTTTAAGTTTAGGTGGTGCTCGGTTTTGTAACATGGCCATAAATCCTTCTGTTGCGAAAACCGTCTCGAATTCCCCTATCCTTGTTCGTTTTGAAACCATGTCTTTGAGGAACTTGGCGTAATTCGACATTTGCTCTATTGCTTCCACTAAGGGTATGTTGATGTGGACATGTTTCAAGATATCTAGGAACTTATTAAACTGGTACTCTTGCTTTTTCCGTTTCAGCCTTTGTAGGAATGATGGTGGGGGTCGCATGTCCTCGATCCGTTCTTGGCCTGGTAATCTAATTTGCGTTATTGGATCTGGGTTGCCCAAATCTTTCTACTTGCCATTGGTAGAATCAATTGACTCTACGAAAGTGGTGTAGTCAGCACCTGTCGGGGCAGTGGGATCAGGTATTGCTGCGGCAGGTTTTGCCGCAGCCGAGGCTTCCTTCTCCTTATTTTCATCTTTTTTGGTCTGGGGTTCCTTCAGCTGCTTATCACTCCTAGTTCTGATTGCCTTGCATTGTTCATGTGTTGCTCCCATTAGTCTGAAATTCAAAATTTGTTCAAACTGCCCGACTTGAGATTCCAAGGATTTCAATGTTGCCTCCTGATTTTGTAGCTGCGTCTCGGTCCTGTCTATAAAATCGTCAGTCTTTTTTATGAACTTATCAGTATTAGCCATATATGCACTAGTCTGAGTCATAAGAGCATGAAGAGTGTCCTCTGAAGAACTAGACAACATTGGATGTTGCGACGACATGGGTTGTTGCTGCGGCATGTTCTACCGAGGCATGTTTTGTTGGAATCCTGCTGCTGGAGCATTCTGATTTTGCGGATTGAGTGCATTATTGGGGTTGCTCCAGGAGAAGTTGGGGTGGTTTTTCCAGGCTGGGTTGTAGTTGTTGGACATCATAATGTTGTTCCTATTAAAGTTTCCAACATAGCAGGTCGATTCTGGGTTCTGTGGACATTCAGAGGAAACATGGTTACCTCCACAATTTTCACAAAATAAGTCCATTATCTTGACCTCCTGGTGATTGTTTTGCGATTGCATGTTCATGACCAGCTTTGTCAAGGTGGCAATTTGAGATGGAATTGAGTCCGAGGACCCTATATCGTTTACTATGGATTGGCGTCGGATTGCTCCTCGTCTGGCCGTTGGGAACTGATATTCATTCTTGGCCGTCCTGTTTAGAATATACATTGCTTCTTCTGGCTCTTTTTCTAGGAGTACGTCATTTGCCAAGGCATCGAGCATCATCCTAGTTCCCGTGTTGACAACATTATAGAACATGGTCACCTGCGTCCACAATGGGAATCAATGCAAGATGCATTTATGTAATAGTTCTTTGTATCGCTCCCAAGCCTCGTACATGGATTCTTCCTCAGCCTGTCGAAAAGAAGTGATTTCGTTACGCAATTTGTCAGTTAAATTTGTAAGATTAAAACGTGCTAAGAAATCACGACATAAATCACTCTAGGATCCAATTGATCCTGCTTGAATACTGTTGAGCTAGGTTTTTGCCTCATCCCTCAGTGAATAGGGGAATAATTTTAATCTTAAAATATCCTCATGTACTCCCTTTATTTTAAATGAATTACAAATCTGCAAGAAGGATTTTAGGTGCTGTATGACATCTTTAGTTGCTGAACCGCCAAATTGCCCCATAGTATTGATCACGTTGAACATCACGGGCTTCAGCTCAAAGTGGGCGACCTCTATTTCTGGTGTAACAACTCCAGGGTTTAGTCCATTCGGATCCTCTTCTAGGTATTATTGGACAGTTGGGTTTCATACTAGCGTGAAGTACAAAGTCGGGTTGTCTCCATTGCCTGTCGGGATATTCTGCTGTTCATCGACAAGTTGCTGCCCGTCGGCAGGTTGTTGCCCAATGGCATTCTGGTTGTTGTTGACTTACCTTCCGGGGCACCTTTGTTGTTGCCTCGGCCTCGGCCTAGAGGTTCATGCATTGCGGCTAGGATCTTTCGTCTAAGCTTTAAGTTAGAGCGTTCGATTTCTGGATCTAAGTCTCGCAATGGGCTGCTTGGGTTCGATCTAGTCATGCACCAAAACAAAACCAAGTTTTATTAGTACTAAAAAAATTAAATAAACTAAAAAGAAAAGTAATGAGTGCAAGAAAATAAAAACAAAAGTTGCCAATCCCCGACAGCGGCGCCAAAAACTTGATGCTCGCGTAAAAGTGCCCTACAATAGTGCAAGTGTACACGTCTCAAGTAATATAATGATAAGTATATCGAGTATCGTCTCCACAGGGATTGGGCTAGCCTTTTGATCATACTTCCTCGCACTGCAAAACAAATAAAGTAAAAACACAGATAAGTTGAGTTGGTTTGAGTAATCTAAAAATTCTAAAACTAAAATAAGCCAGAAAATAGACTTTGATGAATGGACTATTGATGAATGGACTTTGATCATACCTCTCGGCGTAAATCAAAGATAAACACCAACCAATCACACGTTTCTCTTAGCAGCTGAAACTCTTAACCTATCCCTAGGCCGAGTTAGTTAACGCCATGTGGGATGAAAATCGTGCTTATTCATTTCGTGAATTCAACTCTCCCGATATTGAATAAATGGATAATCTCACAAACTCTCTCCCGATAGGTATGCAAGAATGATTAAAGCCAAGAATAAGCAAACCTTAACTTTATTGCATTAAGACTTAAACAAATACAACAGTCTTCCTACAACTACTAAACAAACTAATCCTAACCCTAAGGAAAATTAGAACATAATGAATGAAAAGAAAACAAAAACTAAATCCTAAGGTCTCTCGTCTCTCTTCACCTTCGATGTGTTTCCCTTGATGATGGCGGCAAGTCTCCTTTATATAGGGGAAGGTTTAGGCACAAATTCTTCTTGGAGAGGAAGTTAAATTGGACTTGGACTTAACTTTATTAAAGAGGTGAATCTCTCTAATTTAATACATTATTCGAATTTGGCCAAAAGTCCAACTTTATCCTTCCTTCCATGTTTTCGTCCTCTTCTTGAGCTCCAACTGCCACACAAAGTGTGTAGAAAAATTCGGCATTTAAAGCTCTACAAATCGGCTACCACTTTGCCTATTTTACCCTTTGGAAGGTTGAGTAGTACACTGCCGCAGTATGGCATTCTGCTGCCTCGGCATGTGTCTGTGACTGGTTCTGCTTCTCAAGGCTTCATTCTTCATAAATCAACTTCCCTCAGTAGAAGCTGTCAGTTGTGGCTTGGCTCGATCAGGGTTTGCTACTAGCTGGTTTTGCCCCATCCTTCTTTTTCCTTCATTGCCCTCATGGTATCTCCTGCACTAGTAGCGTACAAATCTGCAAAAGCACCAAACATGCATCAAACAATATATTTTTCATAGAATAAACAGAATGTAAGGATCAAAGGCATAAATGATGAAATCAATGCATGAAAGGCCATAATGCAGCTCAAATAGGTGTAGATTATGTGATAATTGCCATGATAAAGGGGTAAAAATATGAAACTTTTAGGCACTTATCATCCGTCCATGTTTGAACTGATCTAGATGGTATGTAGTACAACCAATCTTTTGCATGATCGACTAGAGAGAATGGGAATGCTCGTAGCTTAAATTGGTCCACAGTGACATTGTGAGGTTTCATGCTCAAGCACGCCACATGGAGTTCCTTCAATTGTTTGTATGGGTTCTCGTTCTCAAGTCCCCTGAAAGTTGAAAGAATATGAATTAATCCAGGCTTGAGTTTGAATGGTACCTCTAGATCTTGGTAATCGATGCAAAAAGAATGTTGCTCGATATCCGGTAGGGCCAACTCGCGTAAAGTTTTCCCATCCATTGCGTCATCTTCTTGATTTCAAGATCGAACACAATCTTTTTATCTACACAAGAGAAGAGTGAAGCATAAAAGTAGAAAAGAAAAATAAAAATAAAATAAACTAAAGAAAACTGAACTTAGCTTCTTGACACCACTCCCCGCCAATGGCGCCAATTTTTGATGGGTGTCGAATTCGTCAAAAAATAATACCTACGTGTTCTTTGCACTTGTAGTAGCGGCAAGTAGGGTCGATCCCAAAGAGAGTGGTTACGAGATTAAGTTCACAAGCAATTAAAGTAAAAGAAGGGTTTTGTGTTTGATTTGAAGAAGGCAATTTAAGTAAAGAAGAATTCAATATAAATTGGAACTATAGTCAAGCTAGAACTCGGAATATTAAATCAAGAACTTAGATCATAGATTTCACAAAAAATAAATCAACATCAATCTCAAATAGTTTGGTTTTAAATTAGATGAATACCACCAAATAGCCCAATCTCTTCTAAGTTAGATAATCAATTAAATACCATTAAAACATTAACTCTTATTATCAAGATTAAATTCCTAGATACCACTAAAGAATTATAATCTATCAAATAACATTAATGATCTTAAGAGACCCAAAGCGCATATTCTTCCTAAGCACGAACCCGCTAACTTATTAAGAACATGAATTTATACCTTTAGAAATCGAATCCGCATTTCCTTACCACTTGTATCAAATACCTTTGAATTGCTTGTAGCATATATTTAACCAAACATACACACGAGGATGAAGCACAAAAGATATGAAAATACTTGAATAAAGATGAAGATAAATTGGGAACAAGAAATCTCACTAAAAACTTGAAATAATATCCTTGTAACTACACTTGACTAGAAAAAAAAGGGTTTAGCTACTCATGGAGTAGGTGACGGAAACACAAGAAGAGGAGAGGGTTTCGACTAACTTGGATCCTCCTTTCCCTTCACCCTTTGATCATTATTTATAGGTGAAAATAAGGAGAAATCTTTATATTAAATACAACAACCCTAAACTACTCTAATTATGGTAAAAGTAGAAGTCCACTTGTAGTAGGATTGCTTGTCTTCAAAGTCAGAAAGTCAAACTCGCGCCATGCCCACGCCTTATTTTGCGAGTGCTACTGGTTTTGCGTGAAGGATTTCCCAATGACGCCAAAATGGTGCTAAAATTGGACTTTTACGTATAAAAGTTGTTAAGGCCCCAAAACACCTACAAAACCAAATAGGAACCCGATTAAGGGTTTTAAGATAGATTAATGTGCTAAAACATAGGATTTAATACATGAAAAACATCCAAATATATGACTTATCACCCTTTTTTCCTTCCACCTTAATTCGTGGGCTTTCTTCAGATGAAGGAATTCAATATCCTAATCCCACGTATTGGTGATTAGGGTTGGGAAGGGGCTAATCATAAGGTTAGTCCCTTAACTTTCTATACTTAATATTTTTCCCTCCAAACTTTCAATTCTCACAATTTAGCCATTAAATTACTTTTAACGTATTCAATAAGGTCCTTAATCAATAAATTAACTTAATTAGAGTTCAATATCAATTTAATTAACTAGACAATCAAAGTAAACACAATATTTGGACTTTTTCGGTGTAGGATTTCCGATCGTCGAAACCCAATTCTAACTAGACCGATTTTTGGGGTGTTACAAAAACCCTTAAAGCATTTTCCAAAAAATGATTCCATTGATCTTGTTCCCAATCAAATAATTGTCTTCTCAAAATGATTCTCCATGACCAATTCAAACCATTCTTAATCCTAAATCTGTGACAACCCTCTCTTTGTTGCAAGCAAGAGCATAAATCCAAGGAAATTCAAGGCTAAGTTGTAACACCCATAACCCGGCTTAGAAAAACCGACTAGGTAGCGTTACTCAACAACTTACAAATACACAAGTAATGGCTTACGTAAGTGAGCCCCTAACTGAGGTTCTAAAAGCAAAACATGCAACTTATAAAACAAAGGTTGATATAGTTTCAAGTATTTGTTAATAGATTTATTTTAAACCAGTTTAATATGTGTTCCAAACAGTCCTATGTACAAACTTGATAGTCGTAGAATAGACAACTTATCGTACTTTCAAGAAAACAAAGAAATTTAAAACTTTTTCTTTAATCTATAACGTGGTTCTAACTTAAATCTCAGATTTATGTACAAACAAATATTCGCACTACAGCCTTACACTTAAATCACATACAAGCAACATACTTTTACAACTCATGTTCCTCAAATCATAATGCTATCACAATATTATACTATCACGCAAGATTTCTTTTTATTTAAACACATCATTAATCTTAGATCAGATCATAACTTGTATACTTCTAATCATTTTAAAACATTTTAATCTAAGTTTAAGGTTATTCAGGTTAACGGTAAACCATTACTTATTAATCTTTTAGCTGGCATTTCACAACTAACCATGAAACCATAATAGCAAATAATTGTATACCATTTCTAACAAAACTTAACTAACAAGTAATCATTAGGTCTAATAAACCATTTATAGAAGAGTAATGGTTATGCTCGGATACTAAAGTTAAGGTTATCTCAGAGTTTAACTAATCATATCATATTCCTTGAAAACTTTCTAATAATAATACTATAAACATATTCATTTGCAGCCTACTAATTGCCCATTTCAAATGACAAACCAAACGTATGTATTATACTGTCCTTTTGGACTTATCTCATATCAATATATTTTCATGACCGTGGCAATTAAGTGATCTAAGACTTTAAGGTACACATAGACATTCAAGAAACCATGCAATCTTGCTAGCAAATATAACTCACACATCACGCAATTAAGAAATAATTTAAAGGCCATTTACAAAATTGAATTATTATAAAACATATATACATAATAAGCTCGAAATGGAAATTAAATGCATGATACGTACTTAACAACTATGTGCCACCATCTAAGAATTCTAAAGGAGTTAATTCAATCGTACATATGGATGCTCGTGATCATGTCCAAGCTCAGGAGACAACATATAGAATATATACCCTGAAATACAACGAAGAAATAATGTAAGCGATTGCTTAGTGAGGTAGTTTAGATAACCAAAAGTATGTATAAAAGCTCTATGCTAAGACTCTCATCATTATAAAACGCCATTGAATCTAGGTAAGCAACAAACATGGTCAAATACGATTCATTTTAATCATAGAGTTCGAAAATTGGAATAGTTTCTAAGTCCATTGAAACCAACTAACTGATCAACTTGTTTCACACAGCTCCTTCTTACCCACAAGTTTAAAATACGATAACCTTTCTTAACTCAAATCAATATACACACATCTTTCTAGAGAACACTTTTTTTTGCTCGGCAAATAAATTAATTTATTGAAACTTAAAAGTCACGACTCCATTGCGTGCCTCGTTAAAAACCTCCCTAATCCTAACAGAGGAAAAGAGTACACACAATGTAGGAGATACAATAACAAGCTCAAAACCCCAGTTAAACGCAATTATCTCCTGCCCAAATCCCTTTCCTATTACAATGCCAATGACGCCAGACTACACCACCAAACACTAAGCCCTGGATCAATAATCCAACCCCCTATATACGACATCCTCACAATACAATCTCACAAAACACAGACTCACCCCAATCCTCCTAAAGCAACGTGTCCTCACCACCAAGCTTTAAACAAAATTTGTCTATTTAGTCCATCTTTGGCTAGCCCATCGGCTAGAGCATTACAATTTCGAGAAACATGGTTAAATTGGATTCTACCTATTAACTCGATATCTTTGTCGATTTCCAGGAATAACTCCCACCATATCCAAGAACGCTGGATCAGATTTGCAATCTAGTTCAAAGCTATCCTCGAATCTAACTCTACGATCAAGCCTGCTTTTTCGCACCAGCCCACCTCCATGAAAACGTCAAGAGCAGTTTTTATTGCCATAATTTCAGAAAAATCCACCCCCTTCGCAACTAACGGACCTGTAAAAATTGCTCTAATGATGCCTTCCTCAGTCCGCATTACGCCACAGCAACCAGCATTCTCGTTCTTAAAAGCTACGTCCACGTTTAATTTTAGCCACCCTAGCTCAGGAGGGTCCCAAGCTTTGATTTCATTAATCGTTGCGGCACAACTACACGACAAAAGGCAGTCCCACCAACCTTCTAAGTTTGACACCATATAATCTTTCGAAGCTTTGATCCAGACCAAAGCTCACAATTTTGTTTGCAACAATAGCTCCTTAACCGATGTCAATTTGGCTTTGAAGATCCTTTCATTTCGAAGTATCCAAATACTCCATATCGCTGCTGCCAATGAGATCAGCCAAAGGCTTCTAGTCCAACTTGAAAAAAACAATATTAAAGCAAAACTGATACAAGGCATTAATATCGCCAATATCAAACCATGTAATCTGCCACCAAGCGCAAAACAAGCTCCAAAAACTTCTTGCCCGACAGCACCCAACAAAAAGATAGTTTGAGTCTTCAAAGCCAATTTCGCACCATGAACAGAGGCACTGATCTGCTCCATCAAGAATCCCTCTTTTTTTTCAAAAAGTCCTTTGTCGGCAGTCGTTCTAACTTCAACATCCACAGGAGATTTTTGACTTTCGAAGGAACTTTAATTTTCCATAGTTTACCAAACTCAAAATCCTGTTCTTCCACACCAGCATTCACCATCAAATGAGTTAGTTTTTTCACCAAGAACATCCCTGCTTTGTCGTGTATCCAAACAAGCCTATCATGAACGCCCGAGTATAACTTCACCCCTTTTAGAGCGTTATTAAGATCCACCACCATTCTTTTTTCTCTATCCAGCACTGGTCATAAAATTCTCCCACTGAATATTACTTAAACCATTTGGGGTCACCAAGCTAGCCACTACCACGCCTTTACAACTAACCAATCTATACAACCGGTTAAAAGTTACGCGTAGAGGTTTCTCTCCACACCACAAATCCTCCCAAAATAATATTGATTCACCATTCCCTACTTGCCATTGATAACACTCAATGTTCATCCATTGGGTAACATCCGACTATTTCCAATTGTTTACTATACCTCTCCGCACTAACGACATCTTCTTCGAGTTGCTTAACCTAATTTTCCAATGTTGTGAGGCAGAGCCATATTTAGCCGAGAATATTCTTCTCCATAGTGCTGATTTTTCAGTTACATACCTCCACCCCCACTTAGCTAACAAAGCTTTATTCTTCACCTGTAGATTAACTACGCTCGCCCCGCCCCTATAGCGAGGTAAACACACTCTTAACCAACTTACTGTAGTCAATTTTCTCTTATCATTTGAATAGCCCCAAAGGAAGTCTCGTCTTATTTTCTCAATCTTCAGAAGAATTGACTTCAGGATTTCGAAGAGCGACATATAGTAAAGGGGAAAGGAAGACAATACCGAGTTAATTAGAACAACTCTCCGGCAAAAGACAACATCTTGCTCTTCCAGCCTGATAGTTTTTTCTGGAAACGTTCTACCACCGGCTCCCAAGTCGCTATATTCCTCGGATCGACTCCTAGAGGAATTCCCAAATACGCGAAAGGCAACGAACAAACTTTACAACCACACAACTCAGCCAAGTTTTTTGCCAATTCTGGATCAACACTTACCCTAACAAGACAAGATTTGTTGAAATTTATGCTTAACCCAGAATATAATTCGAAACACCTTAAGACTCTCTTAACATTTACTATGTAATTTTCCTTTGGTTGCAAGAAAAGAATCGTATCGTCTGCAAACTGCAAGTGTGAATACGATTGACCTGGAATGACATTCCTGATACCTCTAATTGCCTCACTCAAGGCTGCCTCTTCAAGCAATAGATGCAGCACCTCAGTGACCATAATGAACAAGTAAGGCGAGAGGGGATCCCCTTGTCTCAATCCTTTTTTTATTCGAAACTTCCCAGTAGGGGAACCGTTAACCATGGCTGAAACTCTTGCCGACGATAGACATTCCATAATCCACCTTCTCAACAAGATGCCAAAACCCATCTTCTGTAAAATCACATCAAGAAATTCCCAACGAAAACAATCATAAGCTTTCGAAAAGTCGATCTTGAGCACCACTCCATCAGGGCTGCCAATCCCCTTGTCGATTGAGTGTATTATTTCGTTTGCGATGAGAATGCTATCAAAGACCTGCCTCTCGCTCAGGAAAGCACATTGTGTGCCACTTATGAGTCTCTCCATCACCACACGCAAACGCTTTGACAACACCTTGGCGATGATTTTGTAAATCGACCCACTAGACTTATCGGTCTAAAATCAGTGATAACCATAGGATTGTCAACTTTAGGTATCAACACTATAAATGACGAGTTTATTTTCGGGTCTAGCTTCCCATACCTATGAAATTTACACATCACTTTCATCAAATCTCCTTTAACAACGTCCCAACAAGACTTGTAGAATACCATGTTGTAGCCATCCGGGCCTGGTACTTTTGACTCGTCGCAACTCCAAAATGCTTCCTTTACTTCCTCTAATGAGAACAGCTCTTCTAATTTTGCAGCCTCCATAGACGAGATCACCTTGAACTTCAAGTTTAGCACAACTCTCCAATCACGGTTTTCGCAGCTGAAATGGTTATTAAAGATATTGAACATCAATCCTCTTAACATCCTGGGATTCTCAATCCTTTTATCTCCAAAATTGATACCATGGATGGTCACTCTTTTGGCCCGTATTTTCACTGCACCGTGGAAGAATGCAGTATTGACATCACCTAACTTTAACCAGTTTGATCTTGAATTTTTTTCCAAATCACTTCTTGCAGCATCAACATCTCCCACAATTCAAGCCTGCAATTTTTTATTTATTCATACACCTCTCTGTCCTCTAATCCTCCAGCATTTGACTCTTCCAGACTATTTAATTTTTCCTCCATCTCCTTTACACGAACATCAAAATTTCGCAGTCCCCCTGATTCCACTTTTTTAGTCTCGTTTTCAATTTGCGTAACTTCAAAGCTAGATCACCAGCATTCTTGTCTTCTTCCTCAAATGTCTCCTTTATCATCTCTCGTCATTTGTTCTTCTGTAGCCAGCCATTGATAAATTTAAACGGCCTTGGCCCCCAATCTATCGATGTCGTTGCTAATAAAACATGAACATGGTTTGACACTACACGTTTCAAACCCGATTGCACCAAATCTTTTAATTCCAGAAGCCATTGCCCATCTATTAGGAACCTATCGAGCCTGTTTTTTTTGTTTAGTGGTTTTAGTTAGTTCATCAAGAGATTTAGCACCTGCACAAAAATTTTCAATTGTGAGTCGTAGTAAGAAGAAAAATGGAAGAAGCTGGAGGGAAATCGCCAGCAGCTAAGCAAGGAAGGGAGAAGGGAATCACTTTGTACATGGAGAACATTCCAAAAGCAATGCAGTGGAAGGGATTGTGGCATGCCTTTGTACGTGTATTGCTTGCCACTTAAGCTGCCAATCAAGCTAACATAAACATGGATTTCCTTAACACAAGATATCAATCATAGAACATAAATACCAATCGTATAAATGTTGGGGGTATTCGTACATTATCTAGTATATGTAACGCCCCTTACCTGGTTTAGGAGCAAGGAGTGTTACCAAACTAAACTAAGCAAGATTATTAAAATTTTAAGACTTTATTATAACTTTTCTATAATTACATATTAAGGATCTAACCAATTTGGTTATCCACTTAACCAAGATAAGTCAAATTTCGGGACAATTTAAAATTTTTAACTTAATAAATTTCGACTTGTAAACTTGATAACTTATATCACTTGGCATATAAGGAACTTAACCCATTTAAGATCACATAAGATCTTTCTTAACTTAACATATTGATTCATTTCATCATTACAAGACCATTTATACTTACATAGTATTACTCTAGTCCACTAAACATATTAGGTACCTAATGGTATTAAGCAATCAAATTACCAAACCAATTACAAATACATTATTACTTCCAATATCTTATAAGTCATTCGAATTCCATATTTATTCAAATGCCATTCGACTACATACGTTTAACCTGAATGAAAATATCAACTCTAAGCATACAAGTCATTCGAAATATTTAGCTTAAGTAGACATATCATCTCATTCGAAATCTATTCCTACATGCATTCTATTTAGTAATCAAATACAAGCACACATATTCTAATCAACTTATCACATATATTTTACCATTACATAAGCCATTTTAACACATGTTTATGTTTAACATTTTCTAACAAATTTTCAAGTCAATTTCATGTAACCAATTTAATCAAGATTCTTACCTATCTTTGCATCTCATGCTAACCATATTATCCATATGTATAACATATAACCATTCCTTATGATTCAAATCAACCATATAGCCATAACATATGATTAAGCTACAATTAGCTACTTTAATTACAAACCAAAATTTAACCAATTTATACAAAACATCCCAAAATGCCAAAATGCATACTAGTATATACATCTATGCCACCCATAGGAGTTGCAAACATCATCAAAATACCATACTTTGTCTTGCTTGCGACGAACTAGCTAGATCAATGTTGAGATGGCTCAAAATCCAAGAAACCTGAAATTTTGGGAAGAAGACAAATTCGAGTGATAAGTACATAGTGTACTTAGTGAGGTAACACCTAGACCTATCCATTTAATACGGACAAGCTTTTGATTCAGGACTTAGTCGAACATATGACTCTATCAATTTTCACCTTCAAATGTTTCTTATTTATTTTACCTACTAAAATACTTATCATAGTCCAATCCCACCAAATCAACCAAGTCAATATAACTAATTTGAAACCAAGTTCAAACAAGCATGCTTCCTAATTCACATTATCATGCATGCTATAACAACTTACTTAACCTATACATATCATAACGAATTTTAAAAGTCATGCGTAAAATTACATGTAAACATTTCATTCCAGTCACTTATAATCATATTATGACAAATCACATAAATTTGCATGGCAATTACATGTACTCATGCTTTCATATATATTTTCACATGCTAAACATTCTTTATTTGATAAGTCTTATTAAATCATTATTGCCTCGGTATTTCGGTTGGACTAGGTAATCGAGTCACAAATTGGTACACGAAGTACCCGTATAAAAAGTTAGTACACTAAGTACTCGTATGAAATTGCCACCAAAGAACCCGTATGAAAATTGGCACACATTGTACCCGTATGAACATTTTGGCACGCAAAGTACCCGTATGAAAGATACCTAAAGTATCAAAGAGCTGTAGACTCTAAGACCTGCCGTTCTACCTAAACCAACTAGTAACCAAGGCATTATTAGCTTTCGTTTAACATTTGAGTTCATGTAACAAACTTTTAATTCATATGATAACTTCATGTAATCAAATCTTTTAAAGCATATCGATCATTCTTCATGTTGTATAGCAACATTCATATCATTCAAATCATGTAACTGAATTTTCTAAGGCATAGCAATCATACTTCCTATTGTATAACAAACATCAGTATCATATGATCATCCAAATCCAGCATATCACTCAAGGTACATGTTATATGAATGCAATTACATACCTTGCATCCAACAAGCAGCGTGCCGTAAACTTACCTCGGCATTTCCAGGCAATGCACATGAACTAGCCTAAGCCTAGCAATCTAGCAACCAATTCATGGCATCAAACAAGTTTCCAACCAATTTACTCTTCTTCCCTTATTACCAAATATAAATTTAGTCCAATTACATGACAATTATGAAATCAAAGGATGGTTAGGACCTAGGTCCTAACCCTAAGGGAAGTTACACTCACTGTACTCCAAGCTCTAGGTACTAAGGAGTGTGGATGACAATCCCTCTATTCCTCTTCTTTGATTGCTCTACCAATCTTTCCTCCTCAAGATCTTCAATCTTTTGGTCCTCTAGTAAACCATACATGCATAACCATCCATTAGAATGCATTCAAATCATTCAATTCAAGTTTTTATATGCACCACAAAAGCAAGATTCAAATCTGTCCCATACTAGACAATTTATCAACCCCTTTACTAAAAATTTCATATCTTTTAATCTGTTTGTTGGATTTTCGATTACTTCATACTGTTGGAAAGCTAATGAAATTATCTATTTAACCATAACAAGCTTGCATTTTATTAATTAGCCATTTAATACAGTTTTGTTTTCTAAAGACAGCCCTACTTGCATTTTTCGGACAGCTTAGACATCTCAAATTGATTCATTTTCAGATTTTTCTACGTAAATCCAAATTGAGTTCCGTTTTTACCCAAGCCTTCTAGAGACATGGTAGATTAATCCTAAAAATGTTTAGATTAAAATACCAAACGTGCTACTCTCGGTGGACATTTAAAGTGACTGTTCCAGAACATAATGTTATAGACAGCTTACTTCAACTCATCATACCAATTTAATTAGTGACCATTTCACCTATGGATGTACCTAAACTTCATATCGTACTCTTATTTAGTGTTTTAACTAGTTCCATGTTAAATAGCATAGCCGTTTACCATATTTATCCACACGAAACAGTCCCTATCTCCAATGTACACAAAGCAGATTCTAACCACTGCTCCATTACACTTTGCTAAATCAATTCTGTCCCAAGCCTGTATTTATGTATTTTCCAGCATTTTACACACATAATTAGCATCATTTAATCCATTTTATAGCAGCCATTTACATGTGTTGAGTGTGTAAAAGTTCTATATTTTACCCCCTATTTAACCCATATTTCTGCTACATTAAAGAATAATTCAGTGCATTTAGGATAGATTTCATTCATACATCACAATTACATTAAATGGCACAGTTGCTGCTGAAATTGGTTACTTTTGCAGGTAGCTGCTGAAGCAGACGCTGGGCAGTGGAGAAGCAGAGCTGGAACACTGGACTACAGACGAGAAGGACGATGCTGCCATGGCCGTTGCCGTGGCAGCCAAGGACGACAGCAATGGTGAAGGGAAGAAGTGAAGTGGACCTCGACAGAAAGAGGAATTTAAGCAGGTCTGTCGTGGAGCACCCTTATATTTTTCCAAGCCCTAGATCAGAATGAAGGCCAAGCCCAAAGTTCAAGGAAGAAACTCCAGGCAAGAAGGAAGGACAAATTAAAGACATATGCTATGAAGATTTAGTCTTTAATAGAGTTGTACTTTAGTTTAAACTTGTATTGTTGCCATATTAGAAAACTTGAACCCAAGGCCTATATAAAGGCATGTAATTCGACCTAGGGAAGGACATCTTACTCTCTAGCCTTCTTCCCCAAAACCCTAGTCGTTTTCCCCTCCTAATCATGTTCTAAACTTCCCCTGGGGCTAAGGCCTATATCAAGTTTGCTTATTCTGGTTTTCAACATCTTACAAGAGTATCGGGAGAGCATTATGAGATTACTCATTTACTTAATATCGGGAGAGTTAAGTATACGAAAGGAATAAGTACGGGTTCTCCAGTTTATGGTTGAACTATCTCGGACTTAGGGATAGGACGTGGTTAAGTGGCTAAGGAAAAATTCAACAACATCGATGTTCATCCTTCGATTCACGCCGGGAGGTATCATCAAGACGTGTTCATCGACAGACTTGGACCTAGGGATAGGCCAAGGCATAGCAGGGATTCTTGCCAAGCTTGAAGTGCTGAGTTGTGTGTTCGCTGCCGCGACAACGACAGACCGCTGCTGCAGCAGGTGCTGCCGCGACATGTGCTACAACAGAACAGAGAAGTCTTAGACATTGCAAACACCTGCACTACGGAGCAGATCAATACCGGCCCATTCTTTACTCTGAATATTCTTATCCTTTATTTTCTATCTTCTTTATTATCTCGTGACAAACATTTAAACTCTTTCTTTTTCCCTCTCGTGCAGAAAACCAAGGTTAAGGCTATTAGCCCAGTCTCTGTGGAGATGATATCCGATACTTACGTATCACTTTACTACTTACGTCGTGTACACTTGCACTACATTGCGATAGACACTTTTACACACTACAAGTTTTTGGCGCCGTTGCCGGGGACTGGCAACATATCTTTACCCTACCTTTTACTGCACTTCTTTTATTTTTCTGTTTTTACTTGGATTGTTCACTCTATACCTTTCACAAGGTCTTTTGTTCGCTTATGCGCAGATCTCAACGAGGAAAAGAACCTGAGCACCAGTTAGATCCTGAAATCAAACGAACATGCAATCTGAGGAAAAGAGTCTACCTCCTTGTAGAAAGAAACGAATACCTGGAGAAACAATTAGAAGCAATGGTGAACGAAAGGCATGAAGAAAGAAGGAACAACCAAGAGGATCTCCGAGGTCCTGAAGATCCTATCGGAGATGGAAGAAACAGATAGCCTGCCGATCCTCCTGCTACTGCCGCACGCCGGTCATACCGAGACTACATGATCAATGATCACGTGGAACTAGAAACCACCCTACCAGACGTGGAAGCTGAAAATTTCGAGCTGAAACCTGTCATGTTCAGCATGATTAATAACGCTGGCCAATTTAGTGGTGCTGCTACAGAGGATGCTAGGGAGCATCTGAAAACGTTCCAGGAAATCTGTGGTTCGTTTAAACTACCAGGAGTAAATCCGAAGATACTGAGGCTTCGATTATTTCCTCATTCATTGAGGGATGGAGCGAAAACTTGGTGGAATAAACTAACGCCGGGTTCAATACGAACTTGGGAAGATTTAACTCGTGAATTTTTGTCTCATTTTAATCCTTCACATTTATCTAAGCGATTATGTAACGAGATTGCTACTTTTCAACAGGAAGATGACGAGCCAATGCACGAGGCATGGGACAGATTTACCACTCTACTGAGGAACTGCCCGATGCATGGATTCCCCGTTTGGAACCAGGTAATTAAGTTTTATAATGCTGTCAACTTACAGACTCGTATGAGAATTGATTCAGCAGCGAATGGATTGCTGTTGGACAAAGATCCAGATGAAGCAATGGTAGTATTGAAAAACATGGCAAAGAACGAGGAACAGTTTCCTACAGCAAGAAGAGGGGGTAAACGAGTACTAGTTGTGAAAGATTATGAGGCCGACAGTTCCCTAAAAACACAGGTGGCATATCTCACAAAGGCAGTGGAAAAGCTCTTGAAGAAAGATTCAAAACCTATCTACTTTGCTGAAGAGGTATGTGAAACTTGCGATGGGAATCATAGTTCGGAAGATTGTCCAATACAGTTAGAGGAAGGGATGTATGTTGGGAACTACAACAAACAGAACTACAATTCCAACAACTACAATCCCAACTGGAGAAAGGATCCCAAGTTCTCTTGGAGCAACCCTAACAATGCCCTGAATCCTCAAGCACAAAATACTCAAAATCAGGGGGGACCTAGATTACTGACTCGACAACAACTGCAACAGCAGCCGCAACAGCCACCAGCTGCCACGACTAGTATATTGGAGCAGACCTTGGCTACATTTATGTCTCAAACAGGAACTTACATTGAGAACATGAATCACTTCGTCAAAAAGACTGAGTCATTCATGGATAAAACAGAGATGCAGATGACTAACCATGAAGCTACTCTGAAATCACTAGAGATACATATGGGTCAGGTTTCCCAGCATATTAAACCGAGGCAGAATAGAGGATTCCCTAGCGATACTGAAAACGCTAGACAACCCACACATGAGCAGTGTAAAGCCATCACAACTAGGAGTGGGAAGAAATTACCAGGGCCAGAGAAGGAAGCTGAATCAGTTAAGAAACCAGCCCTAGAATCGACTGCCGAGAACGCTGCCCCGGCAGACGACAAACTGCCTGCTGCTGATGAACCTGTCACAACAGCAGAAGGGACAGAGGAGAAGGATGAAGAACCTAAGCCTCCTCAGATCCGAATGCAGTGGGAAGAACGCATTGCTGATTATCGTCCTCCACCTCCTTTTGCTCAGCGGTTACAAAAGTTGAAACAAGAATCTCATCTTAAGAAGATCTATGATATTCTTAAGCAGGTTCACATCAATATTCCCCTGTTAGATGCTATAAAAGAGATGCCTGGTTATGCCAAATTTCTCAAGGATGCCATGTCTAAGAAATCCAGACTTGGGGAATTTGAAACGGTTAAGCTGACAGAAGGATGCATGACTATTCTACACAAGCATCCACCCCAGAAAAAGAAGGATCCTGGGAGTTTCATAATACTGTGCATAATCGGAGATAAATTTGTGGGTAAGGCACTTTGTGATCTGGGTGCTAGTATAAATTTAATGCCCAAATCCGTGTTTCAAAAATTAGGTATTGGACGAGCACGACCCACAACAGTTATGCTGCAGCTGGCAGACCGCTCTTACGTACAACCATAAGGAAAAATTGAAGATATTCTAGTAAGAGTGGATAAATTTATTTTTCCTGCTGACTTTCTTGTTTTAGATTGCGAAGCAGATGAGAATGCACCAATCATCCAGGGGCGACCCTTCTTAGCCACATGAAGATCACTGATTGATGTAGAAAAATGAGAACTCACTATGAGAGTGAACGATCAAGAGATCAAGCTGAACTTTCTCCAAGCAATAAAGCATGCTGATGCAGAAGAAGAATGCAAGGCTATCACTGAAGTTATCCTTGACCAACCCTGCATCAGGTCGGACTGCCATGACATCAAATTTGGCCACTGCCCCAACAGCCATTTAGAAGACTGTCACGGCAGCAACGACGACAACAGCTCCTTAGACTCTGACATATATGATACTGAAGATTATGAGGAGGTAAACTGGATAGGAAATCGTCCAAGTAAGTTATTCGAGCCCTTAAACTATACCTCGAATGAACATATTGTCCAAAAGCCATCAACTGTAGAGCCACCTGTTCTAGATCTTAAGCCCCTACTAGGGCAGCTTAAATATGTTTTTCTTGGATTAAATGATACGTTTCCCGTAATCATCTCTTCCAAGTTGATGTAGGAACAGGAACAACAGCTGATAAGGATGTTGCAACAGCACAAAAGGCTATTGGATGGACGATAGCTGATATCCAAGGCATCAGCCCGACCCTATGCATGCATAAAATCCTCTTAGAGGATGATCACAAGCTGACCATTGATGCCCAGAGACGTCTAAACGATGCTATGCGAGAGGTGGTTCGTAAGGAGATCATAAGATGGCTAGATGCTGGAATAATTTATGCCATCTCGGATAGCAAGCGGGTGAGCCCGGTGCAGTGCGTTCCTAAGAAAGAAGGAATAACCGTGGTAACCAACGAAGAAAACGAGTTGATCCCAACCCGGACTATGACCGGTTGGAGGGTTTGTATGGACTACCGGAAGCTTAACAAAGCTACCCGGAAGGACCACTTTCCTCTACCTTTTATAGATCAAATGCTTGATAGATTAACGGGAAAGCCTTACTATTGTTTTCTTGATGGATACTCAGGTTTTAACCAAATAGCCATCGCACCGGAGGATCAAGAGAAGATGACATTCACTTGCCCATACGGTACTTACGCTTTTCGGAGGATGCCATTTGGACTTTGTAATGCACCAGCAACCTTTCAGAGGTGCATGATGGCAATCTTCTCTGACATGGTGGAGGATTTCCTGGAGATATTCATGGATGATTTCTCTGTCTTTGGAGACAACTTTGAAAGCTACCTAGGCAACTTACAGAAAGTGCTCGAGAGATGCGAGAAAGCAAACTTGGTATTGAACTGGGAGAAATGTCACTTCATGGTGGATGAAGGGATAGTCCTAGGCCATAAAGTAAGCTGCCGCAGCATAGAAGTCGACAGAGCTAAGATCGAGGTAATTGAAAAGCTGCCGCCACCCACCACAGTCAAGGGAATCAGAAGTTTCTTAGGGTATGATGGGTTTTATCGGAGGTTTATCGCAAACTTTTCGAAGATCACCAAACCCTTGTGCTATCTTCTGGAGAAAAACTGTCCCTTCGACTTCAACACTGAATGTACTAAGGCATTCAAGGTTCTGAAAGAAAAGCTGGTAACAGCCCCGATAGTACAACCACCAGATTGGAAACTACCATTTGAGATCATGTGTGATGCTAGTGACTATGCTGTCGGGGCAACACTTGGGCAGAGGAAGGACAAGCTCTTTCATGTTATATACTATGCCAGCAAAACACTAAACGATGCCCAAGTAAACTACACCACAACGGAGAAGGAACTGTTAGCTGTGGTGTTCTCGATTGACAAGTTTCGTTCATATATACTTGGAACGAAGGTCATAGTCCACACAGACCACTCTGCACTAAAGTATCTGTTCGCCAAAAAGGATGCAAAGCCTAGACTGATACGTTGGATCCTGCTACTGCAAGAGTTCGACCTTGAGATCAAGGATAAAAAGGGGACAGAGAACCAAGTCGCAGACCACTTGTTAAGACTAGAGAAGGGAAATAGTCTCCCACCGAACGAGACACACATACTGGAGACCTTCCTAGATGAGCAGCTATTCGCTGTCATAAGCACTGCCGCGACAGCCACGACGGGAGGTAAGTTTTCTGAACTCCCCTGGTATGCTGATTTCGTTAATTATTTAGTTAGCAGAATACTTCCTCTTTATCTTAACTATCAAGCTAGGAAGAGGTTCAAAAATGATGTTAAACATTATTATTGAGACGGACCTCTTCTTTTCAAAATGTGTGCAGATCAGATCATCAGGAGGTGTGTACCACAGGATGAGCAGGAAGCTGTGCTTCATCACTGCCACGCTTCACAATATGGAGGACACTTAGGTGGTAACAAAACTGCTGCCAAGGTTTTGTAGTCAGAATTCTATTGGCCATCACTGTTCAAGGATGCCCAGGCATTCTACAAAAGCTGTGATAAATGTCAACGAACTGGAAATATCTCTAGAAGACATGAGATGCCGCTGCAAAAGATTTTGGAAGTCGAGATCTTCGATGTTTTGGGGATTGATTTCATGGGAACTTTTCCAGCATCATGCGGAAACTTATATATCCTCCTGGCAGTGGACTATGTGTCCAAATGGGTTGAAGCGATCTCTACACAGAAAAACGATGCCAAGATTGTTCAGAGGTTTTTACACAAGAACATATTTTCCAGATTTGGCATTCCCAAGGCGATCATCAGTGATGAGGGAGGCATTTCGATAATAGGGTTATAGCTGCTGTATTAAAGAAATATGGTGTCAAACATCGGATCACAACAGCATACCACCCTCAAACCAATGGACAGGCTGAAATATCCAACAGAGAGGTTAAGAACATTCTTGAAAAGATGGTTAAGCCAACTCGGAAGGACTGGTCTCTACACCTCAATGATGCACTATGGGCCTACAGAACATCATTCAAAACTCCATTGGGAATGTCACCCTACCATCTGATTTATGGAAAAACATGCCATCTACCTGTTGAGATAGAGCAAAGAGCATACTGGACCATCAAAGCAGTGAATATGGACTTGGAAAAGGCAGGACAGAAAAGGCTACTTGACTTGAATGAGATTGAAGAAATCCGAGCAATGGCCTATGACAACGCAAGGATTTACAAAGACAAGACCAAGAAGTGGCATGACAAGAAATTGCTGCCACGACAGTTCTACTCAGGGCAGCTTGTATTGTTGTTCAACTCTAGGTTAAAACTCTTCCCAGGGAAGTTGAAATTTAGATGGTCCGGCCCATTCCAAGTGGTGCAAGTTTTTCCTCATGGTGCCATCACGATCAAATCTTTAAAAGACGGGCACCAATTTAAAGTCAACAGACAAAGATTGAAGCATTATCAGGGGACTGAAGCCCCAAGAATGCAGGAAGTGGTTACTTTAGGAGATGCCCCTCCTGGCATCCCTAATTTAACCTAATTTATTTATTTTTTAATATTTATTTATATATATTAGGTAATTAGAATAATTTTATTTTTAGGAACAAAATTTTTATTTTTATTATTTTTAGGAAATAAAGGAGAAAAAGGAGAAGAGGAGAAGTGAATTCAGCCCACCATCTCACCATCAGCCCAAAAAGCCCAAAATAGGAGCCTGTCGTTACATTTGCCGCAATAGACGTGGAAAATCCAGCCTATCAACACGGTGTCGCGGCAGACACGCAAACGCGTAACAGACGCGCAGCAGACACAGAAACGCGTGACAGACGCGTCAGAAACTGCGTAACAGCTAGCTTGTTATTCGCGCCTACCGTTACAGCTCCAACGGGCAGCAAACTCCTCATCTATATAAACCCCAATTCACTATTCATTTTACACTCACTTTTACTCTCTCTACTTGTTTCCTCTCTAGAATTTCATTTGCTTTCATTTTCTTTCTACAGTCCTTGCAATATGAGTACCAGAAATACCCGCCGTAGTGCTGCCTCAGGATCTACCCCAGCAGCAGCCACTCCCAGCTCTTTCCAGGCCAGAGACATGTGGGAGGAGAAAGGCTTCATCTATACCACACGAACGGAGAACCTTGGGCTAAAACCATTTATAGCCCGCAAGATCAGAGCCCTGCAGTGGCAGATGTTTGCCGAGCAGTCGGAGGAAATGAACGTCACTTTAGTCTGAGAATTCTATTCTGCCATCGACAGCAGGTAGGCGACAGTAGTGACGGTTCATAGGAAAGAGGTACCTTTTGAGCCCGAATACATCAACACCCTCTATGGGTTCTATGTTGGGAGAAAGGAAGACGACCACCAGAGATTTGTGGAGAGTTTGGAGCCGACAGATTACGATGCTGTTATGGCAGAACTCACCGACGAAGGTACCAAATGGAATACCGATCCTAAACATCCAAGGACGGTAAAACGAGTTCAACTCACTCCGGAAGCCAAGCTTTGGAACGCATTCATCAAGAAGAGGATTATGCCCTCCTCGCACAACAGCACGGTAGACCAACCCAGGTTAGCCCTCATCCATTCAATTCTAAATGAGAGACCTATTAACATTGGTAGATACGCTCGGGAGGGAATTTTGGATTGTGCGTACCAGCCGTCAGGACCACTCGTCTTCCCATACCTCATAACTGCCCTCTGTCGGGGCCACAACATACCTGAAGCTGCTGAAGATTTGAGAGTCCGAGGGAAAGGATGGACAGAAAGGAACATCCTCGGCTTGATGGAGCTGAAAGCTGCCACGCCCCTGTCGTCCTTCGACCCCACTGCAGCGGCAGGTGAGCCGACAGAGCCCACCCAGACAGAACCTGCCGCCACAGAACAAAGAAAGGCCACTGCAGCAGCTCCCCCAGCAGACTCCTCAACACAAATCCTTGCTGCCCTGCAGAAAATGGAGGAAAGGCAGCTGGGCCTGATGAGCTTCATTCGGGACTTCACCACAACAACGGTACATTTCATTAAAACTAATCTTAATTTTCCTGATGTACTGTTCCCTCCCTGCCTTCCCCGACCATCATTTTGCTGCCCCCACACCTACCCAGACCCCTACCCCTGCTGCCACACCGAGAACACCATCTGCCGCGTCCACCCCGACCCCGGCCACAACAGCTGCAGGCGGCAGCCACACTGCCACAACATCCGCCAGAGGAACAAAGAGAAAAGAGCCCATGTCCGACCTTGACAGGTATATAGCTGGTTTCTCCTCCTCCGAAATTTGTGGAGCATCCAATGACGAGCCCTCGGTCAAGAGGAACTTGTCGAAGGAGTTCACCCCGGTGAAACGGCAGAAACCAGGCTCCGGAGTAGGACCATCAGACCAAGGCAAATCTGACAGCGGCAACAACAGTATCAGCAACGGTAGCAGCAGTAGCAGCAGTAGCAGCAGCAGCAGCAGCTCCTTCGAGGAGATTCAGGTATTAGAGAAACCACCCCATATCTCACCTACCCAAATCCAGCCTCCGAGGGAAGCTAAGAACAAGACCACCTCTGCCTCACCCAGCCACCTGCCGGCACCGACGAGGAAAGTCACTGCCCACCGGCAAATTTAGATCAGCAGCAGTAGCATCAGCGACGACAGCGTGTGAAATTTAAGTTCCTTTTCTTTTATTTGTTGTCTGCTATTTTGTTATATTTTGTGATGTTGCTTTTATTTCTTTTTCTTTTTCATTTTGTCATTTGCATTGAGGGCAATGCAACCCTTGAGTTTGGGGGTGGCATCCCTCCATTAATGAAGTGTCTTTAAGTTTAAAAATTGCATCTTTTATTTAGTTTATTTTTGCTATAAAAAATGAAAATTTGGCTTAAGTCTTTGAACTGAACTTACCTGCCGCGATAGCCTCTGTCGTGGCAGTGCCTTTAGAATAGTTTTAGGAGCAGTTTAGAGCCTTACTATAGTTCTGAATCTTAAACACCCTTTGTGACTTTTATACTGTCTAGAACTCTGCTAGTAAACTAGAATAGAAAAGCTTAACACTTGAGTTGCCCCTAGAGGTGCCTAACACTGGCTCTAGGAAAAGAAGTTAAAAAAATAGACTCAATACACCTAGAGGTGCCCGAAACCGGCTCTAGGAAGTTAGCTAGAGGTGCCTGAAACCGGCTCTGGTCAAACTTAAGCTTAAGAAAAGATAAATCGAGTCTAAGTTAAAAACTAAATGAGCCTAAGAATTGCCTCCAAAAAGATGAAAATTGGCATAAAAATTCAAGTTAGAAGTTTAGCTATTCTAGTAAACTAAGGGAGTCTTGGCATATAATTGTTCACAAAACATGCACACACTACACGAGAATTATAGCAAGGTTCCGGATGAATCCTGAATTATCCAATAGGGTGTTGCTCACAATAGGGAATGAATGGTAGGTAAGGAAAAGTTCACTGTTTTAAGCCAAACAAAAATTTTGTATTTCTTTTTTAGGTCTGAATTGCTAGAGGGCAAGCAAAAACTTGAGTTTGGGGGTGTGTTGAGTGTGTAAAAGTTTTATATTTTACCCCCTATTTAACCCATATTTCTACTGCATTAAAGCATAATTCAGTGCATTTAGGATAGATTTCATTCATACATCACAATTACATTAAATGGCACAGTTCCTGCTGAAATTGGTTACTTTTGCAGGTAGCTGCTGAAGCAGACGCTGGGCAGTGGAGAAGCAAACCTAGAACACTGGACTACAGACGAGAAGGACAATGCTGCCATGGCCGCTGCCCTGGCAGCCAAGGACGACATCAATGGTGAAGGGAAGAAGTGAAGTGAACCTCGACAGAAAGAGGAATTTAAGCAGGTCTGTCGTGGAGGACCCTTATATTTTTCCAAGCCCTAGATCATAATGAAGGCCAAGCCCAAAGTTCAAGGAAGAAACTTCAAGCAAGAAGGAAGGACGAATTAAAGACATATGCTCTGAAGATTTAGTCTTTAATAGAGTTGTACTTTAGTTTAAACTTGTATTGTTGCCATATTAGAAAACTTGAACCCAAGGCCTATATAAATGCATGTAATTCGACCTAGGGAAGGACATCTTACTCTCTAGCCTTCTTCCCCAAAACCCTAGTCGTTTTCCCCTCCTCATCATGTTCTAAACTTCCCCTAGGGCTAAGGGTTGATTATGTAAAGTAGTTGCAAGGATTGCTTTGTTTTAGGAATTTTTCTGTTCAATAAAATAGACTTCAAGTTTGCTTATTCTGGTTTTCAACATCTTACAAGAGTATCGGGAGAGCATTGTGAGATTACTCATTTACTTAATATCAGGAGAGTTAAGTATACGAAAGGAATAAGTACGGGTTCTCCAGTTTATGGTTGAACTATCTCGGACCTAGGGATAGGACGAGGTTAAGTGGCTAAGGAAGAATTCAACAACATCGATGTTCATCCTTCGATTCACGCCGGGAGGTATCATCAAGTCGTGTTCATCGACAGACTTGGACCTAGGGATAGGCCAAGGCATAGCAGGGATTCTTGCCAAGCTTGAAGTGCTGAGTTGTGTGTTCGCTGCCGCGACAACGACACACCGCTGCCGCAGCAGGTGCTGCCGCGACAGGCGCTACAACAGAACAGAGAAGTCTTAGACATTGCAAACACCTGCACTACGGAGCAGATCAATACCGACCCATTCTTTACTCTGAATATTCTTATCCTTTATTTTCAATCTTCTTTATTATCTCGTGACAAATATTTAAACTCTTTCTTTTTCCCTCTCGTGTAGAAAACCAAGGTTAAGGCTATTAGCTCAGTCCATGTGGAGACGATATCCGATACTTACGTATCACTTTACTAATTGCGTCGTGTACACTTGCACTACATTGCGATAGACACTTTTACACGCAACAACATGCTTACACGTTAATTATCCATTGACACATTTTACACTTCTAAAATTATCACTAACATAACATCAACATGCGTGTTTATGTTCTTATCATATTCCCAACAATAACCCAATGAATTTCCAGCAACTTAAACACAATTTTAGCCTCCATACTTCAAGTTTCCAGCAACCATTTTCATGTATACATATCTCTTAATCCATGACACATATCATTTTCTCAATCCTAAACTAACATAGAAACCAACATGCACAATCTATTCTATTAACATGGCAGCAACATCTCAACAATTCAAGACGATTATATGCATTCCTAATGAAATAAAATCAAGTAATTACCTTACTAACAAGAGGCCATGCACAGACAAAAGCAAGACTTGCGCTAAAACAGTCCCCAAACTCAAGCTTTCTCTCACTATTCTCTTTCAAATTCGGCCAAGGGAGGAAGATGAAGCAAGGTTTCCTCAAGATCTTATTTTTCACTCAAGCACTCTATTTTTTCATGGATTTTCAGCTCACAAGATCAAGGAGTAAGAATCAAAGGGCTTCTCTCTTTTGTTCTCACCAAAATGAGGTAAGGGAGGGATGAAGAAACAAACAAAGATGAGGAAGAGTCAAACTCTCTCTCTCTTCCTAGGAGTAACCGTCCACATTCATCCCCTTTCATTATTATTAATTTTTTTAATTAATGAGATATTATCTCATATAAGCATTCCTATTGGGTCATATATGCCACCTAGACTTTCCACTAAGTAGCTTTTAATAGTTTAGCATGCATCACTTTAGTTTTGTTTTAGTTTCATTTCAATCCTCTTAATTTAGCTTCTCACTTTTTTTGTTTCCAATTGAGCCCAAATCTTATAATTAGCTTACTAATTATAAATTGCTTATTAATTGAGCTACCTCACTTCATTTATTTCAATTAAATCCTAGTCCTAACTAGTTTAGAAGGATTAGTTCACATTGTTTTAATTTTACTTAAATCACTTTTGAATTTCTTTTATCTTAATTTGGCACATAACTCGCTTAATCCATGACTTAATTGTAACATCCTCTTAAGCCCGGTTTAGGGTGTTACAATTCTCCCCCTTAAAAGAAATTCGTCCTCGAATTTACCTGAAGGTAAGAGATGCAAGTATTGCTCTTTCGTAGTGGCTTCGAGTTCCCAAGTAGCTTCTTCTACCTTATGATTCCTCCAGAGGACTTTTACCAAGGGAACCGACTTATTACCAAGCCTTTTAACTTCTCGATTAAGAATTTGAACCAGTTCTTCTTCATAAGACAAGTCAGGATTCAATTCCACCTCTTCCGGTTCCAGAATGTGAGATGGGTCGGATCTATACTTCTTGAGCATCGAAACATGAAAGACGTTGTGGATCTTATCAAACTCACTAGGGAGTGCAAGACGATAAGCCACATGACCAATTCTTTCGACAATTTCAAAAGGTCCAATAAATCGAGGGCTAAGCTTTCCACTTCTTCCGAATTTGAAGACTTTCTTTCAAGGAGAAACTTTTGGGAAGACATTGTCTCCAACATTGTACTGAACGTCTCTCCGTTTCAAGTTGGCATAAGCCTTTGATCTGTCGAAGGCTTGCTTCAATCGATCATGGATAATTCGAACTTGTTTCTAAGTTTCCCCAAGCATTTGGGGTCCCAAAACCTTATTCTCTCCCAATTCGGACCAACATAAGGGAGTTCTACATTTCCTCCCGTATAGAGCTTCAAAGGGAGCCATTTGAATACATGCTTGATAGCTATTATTGTACGCGAACTCTACCAATGGCAAGGACTTCTCCCAATTCTTTCCAAATTCTATGACACAAGCACGTAACATATCTTCCAATACTTGTATCACTCTTTCAGACTAACCATCAGATTGGGGATGGAAGGCTGTGCTAAGATGTACTTTAGTTCCAAGAGCCTTTTTGCAAGGATTTCCAGAAACGAGCAGAGAATCTGGGGTCTTGATTAGAGATTATAGAGGTCGGTACTCCGTGTAAATGAATCACTTCACAGATATATAGCTCGGCTAAAGTTTTCAAGCTCATGCTCATTCGTACAGGAAGGAAGTGAACAGATTTGGTGAATCTGTCAATAATGACCCACGCAACATCATGTTTTCTTGGAGTACAAGGGAGACCGATTTCAAATTCTATGGTAATACGGTCCCATTTCCATTTAGGCAATTCAATGGGCTGAAGCAATCCCGTAGGAGCTCGGTATTTAGCTTTAATTCTCTGACAATTTAAGCATCGGGATACAAAGTCTGTGATGGCTGCTTACATGCCAGACCACCAATATAGAGATTTCAAATCCTTGTACATTTTGACAGAACCAAGATGAATCGAGAACGGACTTTGGTGTGCTTCTTGTAAGATATTTCTTTTTAACTCTTCATTATTCGGAACACAGACTCTATCTCTAAAGTAGAGCAATCCATTCGAATTGATGGAGAATTCAACATTAGCTTTTGGATCAAGCTTTGAGATAATAGCTTGAAGCTCAGAATCAGATTGCTGAAGATCTTTGATTCTCAAAATCAAATTAGATTGAATTTGGAATCCAGAAAAGGATACTTGTTTTTGATATACTCTTAGATGAGCATTGATTGCATTAGGGGCTACAAGGAAATTTTACAAAGTTAGGTACGAATATTCAAGGAAAGTGTTTAAGATTTCAAAGCTTTTAATTGGCTTACCCAATATCGGTTTACGACTAAGAGCATCCGCAACCACATTGGCTTTTCTGGAATGATAGTCGATGACTAAGTCATAATCTTTGAGTAACTCCATCCATTTTCTCTTCCTCAAATTCAAATCCTTCTGGGTCAGAAGGTACTTGAGGCTTTTGTGATCAGTGTACAAGTAACACTTCTCACCATATAAGTAGTGCCTCCATATCTTGAGAACGAATACAATGACAACTAATTCAAGATCGTGAGTGGGGTAGTTCAGCTCATGAGGTTTCAATTGCCTTGATGCATATGCAACCACGTTATTTCCTTGCATCAAAACACAACCTAGCCCCGAGTGTGAGGCATCACTGTACACAGTGAAGTCCTTGCCTGATTCTGGTTGAATAAGAACAGGGGCATGGGTCAAAGCTTGCTTAAGCTGATCGAAACTTCTTTGTTGGTTCTCCGACCATTCAAACACTTGATCTTTTCGAATGAGTTTAGTCAAGGGTGAGGCAATAATGGAGAATCCCTTAACAAATCTTTGATAGTACCCGGCTAAACCAAGGAAACTTCTGACCTCACCAACATTCCTCGGAGGTCTCCAGTCCAATATAGTTTGTACTTTCCTGGCACCGACTTTAATTCCTTCAGCTGAGATGACATGGCCAAGGAATGACACCTCCGATAACCAAAATTCACATTTAGAAAACTTGGCATATAACTGACGTTCTCTAAGGGTTTGCAAAACGATTCAGAGGTGTTCATAATGTTCTTTCTTGTTTCTGGAATAGACAAGTATGTCATCAATAAAGACAACAACAAACTTATCGAGATGAGGCTTGAATATTTTGTTCATAAGATCCATGAATGCGGTTGGGGCATTTGTCAACCCGAATGGCATCACCAGGAACTTGAAATGGCCATAATGAGTTCTGAAAGCAGCCTTAGGCTCATCTTCTTCTTTCACCCTCATTTGATAGTACCCTGATCGAAGGTCAATTTTAGAGAACACCGCATCATTCTTGAGTTGATCAAATAGATCTTCAATTCTTGGCAAAGGGTATTTGTTTTTTTATGGTAACCTAATTCAATTTCCTGTAGTCTATACAAAGCCTCATGGTACAATCCTTCTTCACAAACAAAACAGGAGCACCCTTGGGAGAAGAGCTAGGACGAATTAGTCCTTTGTCTTGCAACTCTTGAAGTTGTTTCTTGAGTTCTTTCAATTCTATTTAGGCCATCCTGTAGAGAGTAATGGACACCGGGTTCATTCCAGGTTGAACATCTATTCTGAACTCCACTTCTCTGGTTGGTGGAAGACCATGAAGTTCCTCGGAAAAAACATCAGCAAATTTAGACTCAATAGGGATAGATGCTAATCCAAATTCATATTCATCTTGTAAGATCATAGCAGCAAAGATCGAGGTAGGTTTTCTATCGATAAGTAAGATGGACTCTTTTCCTAAACCCCGAAGGTACAACCTCCTATTCTGGCAATCTATTCAGACTTGGTGTTTTCCCATCCAATCTAATCCCAATATTAGATCGAATTCACAAGTGGGCAAGAAATATAAATCAATAGGAAAGGGTATGTTTCGAATAGTTATTGAGAAACTTTTACAAAGCAAGTTAATTGGTAGGTTCCCACCTATGGGGTTTGAAACAACTAGGCCAGATCTAACAAGTACATGCTTCAGTTCTAGTTTATCAACCAAAGATGAACATACAAATGAATGGGTAGACCCTGAATCGAACAAAGCATAGGCATGACTTGAGTTTAGTTCAATAGTACATGCAATCACATCTGGAGATTCTTCCTCCTCTCTACCTCGGATGTGGTACATTCTGGCAGGGGCCCGAGATTCCTGGTAAGTGGTAGCCAACCGATGGCCTTTCCCTCTGCCTTGATTCCCCGACTGTTCTTGTCTCGGACCCTTATTTTTGTTTTGAGATGTAGGACTCGGATTGGCACGAGACTGAGTTGTAGCTTTATTATTAGGATTCTGGGGGCAATCCTTGATGAAGTGATCACCTCCACCACATGCATAGCATAACTTCTTCTGAAAACGACATGGGCCATAGTGAAGCTTTTGGCAGAATTGACAAGCAGTAGACTTTCCAGAATTTCCCGTGCTATGAACAGAGATAGCTGGGGTTGATTGTCTATTTAACGACTGATGTCTCGGTATATAGTGATTCTTTGGTTCACGATAGTAGGCCGAGGATCCTTCCTTCTGGTGCTTGGTTTTTTGTGTGACTTCCAATCAGACCGGTCCTCCCGTTTATGCTTCTTGTCATTTCGATTTCTACCCTTTCTTCTTTCAGCTGCTTTCATCTTAGCCTCGGTTGCAATAACTCGATTAATAAGAATTTGGAAATTAGTGATTCCCAAGGCTGTGAACATAGGACTCATCTCATCATTCAAGCCCTTAACGAACTTTTGACACTTCTGCTTCTCAGTCTTAATGTATTCTGCACCATAATTGCAGTATTTGCAAAATTCGGCCACATACTGCTCTATGGGCTTGTTAGCTTGCTTAAGATGCAAGAATCGATCTCGACGTTCGACTAAATACTGCTCACTGACATACTTTCTCTTAAACTTTTCCACAAAGAAATCCCAGGTGACCGAGTCGATAGAAACAATCAAGGTCGTAGTTTCCCACCAACTTAAGGCCTCGTCAGCTAGGAGTGAGATAGCACATTCCAGCTTGTGCTCATTCGTGCATTGCAGCTGTTTAGTGAGAATATGAGTGGTACGTTCTAACCATTTTTCAGGTTCTTCAGGCTTTTCCTCATTGACATCGGTAAAGGTAAAGGCTCGACATTGAGCAAGTTTATCAATAAGGGCCCTGCTTGGTGCAGAAGCAACATGGCGGTCTTGTGTAAGGTTAGACACTAGCTGATCAAACATCTCCTTCATGCTCAGGAGACATTCCCTTTGAACAGCTTGGATAGCAGGGGCTTCCTACTCAGGGACGGCTCCTACAGGAGGTTGATCTTGTTCATGTGGAGGATCTGGTTCCATCCTCACACTGTCCCCTTCATTAGAGGAGCCCTTAGGACATTCATTGTCTCGACCTTTTGGTGTTTCGGGCATTCTATAAATTGATAAACAAAGAAAAGGTTCGGATAAGCAAGAACACAAGTACATATGGTATACAATTCCAAGGTGGCATAGTTCAATCCTATATGATACATGCACATTCGTTTCAATCCTAGAATCTATACCTTAAGCTCTGATACCACAAAATGTGACGCGCCTTACCCGGTTTAGGAGCAAGGAGTGTTACCAAACTAAACTAAGCAAGATTATTAAAAGTTTAAGACTTCATTATAACTTTTCTATAATTACATATCAAGGACCTAACCAATTTGGTTATCCACTTAACCAAGATAAGTCAAATTTCAGGACAATTTAAAAATTTTAACTTAATAAATTTCGACTTGTAAACTTGATAACTTATATCACTTGGCATATAAGGAACTTAACCCATTTAAGATCACATAAGATCTTGCTTAACTTAACATATTGATTCATTTCACCATTACAAGACCATTTATACTTACATAATATTACTCTAGTCAACTAAACATATTAGGTACCTAATGGTATTAAGCAATCAAATTACCAAACCAATTACAAATACATTATTACTTCCAATATCTTATAAGTCATTCAAATTCCATATTTATTCCATTGCCATTCGACTACATACGTTTAACCTGAATGAAAATATCAACCCTAAGCATACAAGTCATTCGAAATACTTAGCTTAAGTAGACATACCATCTCATTCGAAATCTATTCCTACATGCATTCTATTTAGTAATCAAATACAAGCACACGTAATCTAATCAACTTATCACATATATTTTACCATTACATAAGCCATTTTGACACATCTTTATGTCTAACATTTTCTAACAAATTTTCAAGTCAATTTCATGTAACCAATTTAATCAAGATTCTTACCTATCTTTGCATCTCATGCTAACCATATTATCCATATGTATAACATATAACCATTCCTTATGATTCAAATCAACCATATAGCCATAACATATGATTAAGCTACCATTAGCTACTTTAATTACAAACCAAAACTTAACCAATTTATACAAAACGTCCCAAAATGCAAAAATGCATACTAGTATATACATCTATGCCACCCCTAGGAGTTGCAAACATCATAAAAATACCATATTTTGTTCTTGCTTGCGAGGAACTAACTAGATCAACGTTGAGATGGCTCAAATCCAAGATACCTGAAATTTTGGGAAGAAGACAAATTCGAGTGATAAGTACATAGTGTACTTACTGAGGTAACACCTAGAGCTATCCATTTAATACCGACAAACTTTTGATTCAAGACTTAGTCGAACATATGACTCTATCAATTTTCACCTTCAAATGTTTCTTATTTATTTTACCTACTAACATACTTATCATAGTCCAATCCCACCAAATCAACAAAGTCAATATAACTAATTTAAAACCAAGTTCAAACAAGCATGCTTCCTAATTCACATTATCATGCATGCTATAGAAACTTACTTAACTTATACATATCATACCGAAATTTAAAAGTCATGCTTTCATAGTAAAATCACATGTAAACATTTCATTATAGTCACTTATAATCATATCATGACAAATCACATAAATTTGCATGGCAATTACATGTACTCATGCTTTCATATATTTTTTCACATGCAAAACATTCTTTATTTGATAAGTCTTATTAAATCATTATTGCCTCGGTATTTCGGTTGGACTAGGTAATCAAGTCACAAATTGGTACACGAAGTACCCGTACAAAAAGTTAGTACACTACGTACTCGTATGAAATTGGCACTAAAGTACCCATATGAAAATTGGCACACATAGTACCCGTATGAACATTTTCGCACACAAAGTACCCGTATGAAAGATACCTAAAGTATCAAAGAGCTCTAGACTCTAAGGCATGTCGTTCTACCTAAGCCAACTAGTAACCAAGGCATTATTAGCTTTCGTTTAACATTTGAGTTCATGTAACAAACTTTTAATACATATGATAACTTCATGTAATCAAATCTTTTAAAGCATCAATCATGCTTCATGTCGTATAGAAACATTCATATCATTCAAATCATGTAACCGAATTTTCTAAGGCATAGCAATCATACTTCCTATCGTATAACAAACATCAGTATCATATGATCATCCAAATCCAGCATATCACTCAAGGTACATGTAATATGCATGCAATTACGTACCTTGCATCCAGCAAGCAGCGTGCCGTAAACTTACCTCAGCATTTCCAAGCAACGCACATGAACTAGCATAAGCCTAGCAATCTAGCAACCAATTCATGGCATCAAACAAGTTTCCAACCAATTTACTCTTCTTCCCTTATTACTAAATATAAATTTAGTCCAATTACAGGATAATTATGAAATCAAAGGATGGTTAGGACCTAGGTCCTAACCCTAAGGGAAGTTACACTCACTGTACTCCAAGCTCTAGGTACTAAGGAGTGTGGATGACAATCCCTCTATTCCTCTTCTTTGATGGCTCTACCAATATTTCCTACTCAAGATCTTCAATCTTTTGGTTGTAACACCCCGAAATCCGGTCTGGTCGGAATTCATTCCGGTGATCGGAAATTTCACATTGATGAAGCTCTAAAGGTTCCACCGGCTAGTTAATTATTGCTATCGAATTTTAATTAGGCTTTAAAGCATCGAACTTAAGTCTTGATATGCAATATTAAGCTTTTAGTGGCTAAATCATAAAAATTATTAATAGGGAGAACAAAGCTATGAACGTAAAGAAAGGGAGGGACTAAGTAAGTAATTAGGCCACTTTGAAATAAAGACTCTCATTACGTGGAGTCCTCATATTACTTTCCTTCAAGTGAAGGAAAGCTTGCAATTGAAATAGAGAAACAAGGGGGAAATTAGAGAGCTTACCGAAACCACCCTAAAAGCAAGCACCTCTCACTCTTTTCATCATCTTCACCTAAGCACACACCTCCATTGGTGGAAAATCCAAGCTTGTTGTTTCTTCATTTTAACGATATCGAAACGTTGCTATCAATCGGGTAAGCTATATTCCTCATTCAGTTAATGGATTCCATGGATATTTTAGGTGTAATTTAAGTTAGGGTTTGGGATTACCCATGGAAATTTACTTGTTGACATCTTTATTGAAGTGGATATTGAATTTGATATCCTTAAGATAATTTTGGATGATGAAACATCAATTCTAACAAGTTCTTATTAATCCTTCTAGTTCAAGAAGGGGAGAAAGAAAAATTGCCATCTTCGTCGCAAGCTAGGAACAAAGGGATTACTATCCGAGAGCCCTGAAGCTTCAGATTGTTAAGGTGAGAGTAGTCGGAATTCCGGGTTTAGGCGAAAGGTCTTCCCGGATTATTAAATTTATCGTATTAGGTCATTTCGCTAACTTTGTCTTAAAGACGAGTGCATTGGATGTTAATCGGACACTTGGTAAGTGTCGGTAAGTCATCATCGACATGAATTATGTTCATTGTGCATTATTATTTATATGAGTTTGTTGCAAGATCATTGCATTGAATCATCGGACATAGATAATGTCATTAATCCGTGAGGTAAGAGGTTGAAGAATTTGTATGCTCACTATTATCTATATTGAAATTATGGAACATTGTTATGTCATTGATATATTATGAATCATTGAAAGGTATAAATATGATGTGCCGTGGATTGGAATAAACTCGGGATACAATTGGCATGCCATAGAATTCATGAGCTCAGTGTACGTGTGGACTTCGGTCCTAGGGCTAAGGCCTATGTTGTTTTGGTGAGGCGGAGGGATGTGTTTGATGTTGGTCATTTGGCGAGGCGGAGGGATAAGACCATTAATTGTTTGGCGAGGCGTAGGAATTCGCGTATCCACGACCTTAATTCAATCCAAGGAAATTATGAATGTTGAGAATCATGTTAATCGATTTATGTGTTCCTATAAAGCATTAAGTATGATAATATGAAATTATGAATCATTGTAACCATGACATTCTTTTGTTATTGTTTAGTGACTACCTCACTAGGCAATGAGTGCCTAATGTGTCCATCTCCATGCATTTTCAGGTTAAGGAGTTGTTCGTGGAAGATCGGATCAGTTGCAAGACAAGTCACTACTACGAATCAAGTAATGTATTTATAATCTAAACTTCTAGAGAGGTGGCAAGGTAGCTAGACTAGTCGAAAGTGTCCTTTTTGTTGTGGTAATGGCTTGTCCATTTTGTATTAAGGTATAAGGCTCTAAATGTCTATTTTGGCTTTAGCAAATCTTGCTTAAAACATGCACTTTTGGTATAAAGGTAAAAATGGGGTAAACGTATTCGGATGACTATGAAAATTTGCATGCTAGTAGTTGATGTCAATGGAATGTTGTGTATGAAGTTTCGTCTTAATCAAACAAGTTTTGGTAAGGTAAAATTTATAAAAAACCAGATAAAAATCTGTCATTACAGGCCACCGTATCGAAACGGGTGATGGCGTTTCGATACAGGTGCCCTATCTTTGAACCTGAGAGTAAGGGCGTTCTGGAACGAAGTAATGCCGTTTCGGAACATTTTTTCCACTGTCGACCCCTGTATCGATACGGGTTTCGAAACGGTTTGCCACTGGTGACCCGTGTTCCGAAACAGGTTTCGAAACGGTCAAGACAAGGTCAGCGTTAGTCAATCTGTTCTGATACAGGTCAAGTCTGTATCGAAACGGCCTGGCGAGTTGAGTCTACAAGTATGAATTTTTAGTAACCGTTCCGAAACAGCCCATGGTGTCTTGAAACGGAGTTAGGTAAGTCTGTTATGGATCATTGGTCTGCTTTATAATTTTACATTTAGGTCACCAATTCTCACGAATTAAATTAGAAGTGTGGATAGTGTCGCAACTGAATGAAATTTGGTAAGAAAAACCTTCTAGTGATGGATCTCAATTTGTTAAGGTATAAATGGCAAAGGGCCCCAAATTTGTCAAAATTTATGATTTAGTCCCCAAAGCTGATAATAGTTGAAAATGATCCTCGATTAAAAATCGTGCATGCTATTCGATATTTTGGGAATGATGTATGCTAGGATACATGTCAACTATTAATCTATGCTTTTGAATTAAATAATTGGCAAGTTGTGTCTGATCATTGTTTGACTTCCAGTAACACACTCCGACTTGGTTCTCTCCTAGACCGGGAAGGGGGTGTTACATTGGTCCTCTAGTAAACCATACATGCATAAGCATCCATTAGAATGCATTCAAATCATTCAAGATTAAATTCCTAGATACCACTAAAGAATTATAATCTATCAAATAACATTAATGATCTTAAGAGACCCAAAGCGCATATTCTTCCTAAGCACGATCCCGCTAACTTATTAAGAACATGAATTCATACCTTTAGAAATCAAATCCGCATTTCCTTACCACTTGTATCAAATACCTTTGAATTGGTTGTAGCATATATTTATCCAAACATACTCACGAGGATGAAGCACAAAAGATATGAAAATACTTGAATAAAGATGAAGATAAATTAGGAACAAGAAATCTCACTAAAAACTTGAAATAATATCCTTGTAACTACACTTGACTAGAGAAAAAAGGTTTAGCTACTCATGGAGTAGGTGACGAAAACACAAGAAGAGGAGAGGGTTTCGACTAACTTGGATCCTCCTCTCCCTTCACCCTCTGACCATTTTTTATAGGTGAAAATAAGGAGAAATCTTTATATTAAACACAACAACCCTAAACTACTCTAATTATGGTAAAAGTAGAAGTCCACTTGTAGTAGGATTGCTTGTCCTCCAAGTCAGAAAGTCAAACTCGCGCCATGCCCACGCCTTATTTCGCGAGTGCTACTGGTTTTGCGTGTAGGATTTCCCAATGACACCAAAATGGTGCTAAAATTGGACTTTTACGTATAAAAGTTGTTAAGGCCCCAAAACACCTATAAAAACCAAATAGGAACCGAATTAAGGGTTTTAAGATAGATTAATATGCTAAAACATAGGATTTAATACATGAAAAACATCCAAATATATGACTTATCACCCTTTTTTCCTTCCACCTTAATTCGTGGGCTTTCTTCAGATGAAGGAATTCAATATCCTAATCCCACGTATTGGTGATTAGGGTTGGGAAGGGGCTAACCGTAAGGTTAGTCCCTCAACTTTCTATACTTAATACTTTCCCCTCCAAACTTTCAATTCTCACAATTTAGCCATTAAATTACTTTTAACATATTCAATAAGGTCCTTAATCAATAAATTAACTTAATTAGAGTTCAATATCAATTTAATTGACTAGACGCTCAAAGTAAACACAATATTTAGACTTTTTTGTGTAGGGTTTCCGATCGTCGGAACCCAATTCTAACCATACCGATTTGTGGGGTGTTACAGAAACCCTTAAAGCATTTGACAAAAAATGATTCCATTGATCTTGTTCCCAATCAAATAATTGTCTTCTCAAAATGACTCTCCATGACCAACTCAAACTATTCTTAATCCTAAATCTGCGACAACCCCCTCTTTGTTGCAAGCAAGAGCATAAATTCTAGGAAATTCAAGGCTAAGTTGTAACACCCCTAATCCGGCTTAGAAAAACCGAACTAGGTAGCGTTACTCAACAACAACTTACAAACACACAAGTAATGGCTTACGTAAGTGAGCCCCTAACTGAGGTTCTAAAAGAAAAACATGCAACTTCTAAAACAAAGGTTGATATAGTTTCAAGTATTCGTTAATAGATTTATTTTAAACCAGTTTAGGATGTGTTACAAATAGTCCTATGTACAAACTCGATAGTCGTAGAATAGACAGCTTATCGTACTTTCAAGAAAACAAAGAAATTTAAAACTTTTTCTTTAATCTATAACGTGGTTCTAACTTAAATCTCAGATTCATGTACAAAAAAATATTCGCACTATAGCCTTATACTTAAATCACATACAAGCAACATACTTTTACAACTAATGTTCCTCAAATCATAATGCTATCACAATATTATACTATCACGCAAGATTTCTTTTTATTTAAACACATCATTAATCTTAGATCAGATCATAACTTGTATACTTCTAATCATTTTAAAACATTTTAATCTAAGTTTAAGGTTATTCAAGTTAACGATAAACCATTACTTATTAATCTTTTAGCTGGCATCTCACAACTAACCATGAAACCATAATAGCAATTAATTGTATACCATTTCTAACAAAACTTAACTAACAAGTAATCATTAGGTCTAATAAACCATTTATAGAAGAGTAATGGTTATGCTCGGATACTAAAGTTAAGGTTATCTCAGAGTTTAACTAATCATATCATATTCCTTTAAAACTTTCGAATAATAATACTATAAACATATTCATTTGCAACCTACTAATTGCCCATTTCAAATGACAAACCAAACGTATGTATTATACTGTCCTTTTGGACTTATCTCATATCAATATATTTTTATGACCGTGGCAATTAAGTGATCTAAGACTTTAAGGTACACATAGACATTCAAGAAACCATGCAATCTTGCTAGCAAATATAACTCACACATCACGCAATTAAGAAATAATTTAAAGACCATTTACAAAATTGAACTATTATAAAACTTATATACATAATAAGCTCGAAATAGAAATTAAATGCATGATACGTACTTAACAACTATGTGCCACCATCTAAGAGTTCTAAAAGAGTTAATTCAATCGTACATATGGATGCTCGTGATCATGTCCAAGCTCAGGAGACAACAGATAGAATATATACCCTGAAATAAAACGAAGAAATAATGTAAGCGATTGCTTAGTGAGGTAGTTTAGATAACCAAAACTATGTATAAAAGCTCTATGCTAAGACTCTCATCATTATAAAACGCCATTGAATCTAGGTAAGCAACTGATAGCTATGCTATTACCTATATATTTATGCCTCTTTGCTATAGCATTTGCCTGTTTTCAAGTGCATTACATTGCTTGTAGGCTGCATTTTTAGTATATTATGGGTACTTTTCAATTGATTGCTCGTGTGGAGTTGGTGCTGCAAGAAAGGTGGTTTTTGGCTGTTTGTGTGCAGGATGACAAAACATAATACGAGGGAAGAAGCAAGGAACAAAATGATGTAGCAAAGGAGGAGAATGAAGGCTAGCTGGCGCATGAAAGTACAAGCACGTGAAGTGCAGGAAAGGACGCCTGACACTATCAGGCAGCTTTATGCAGCGGCCACACTCCATCTGCAGACCGTCCTTTTTGTCCCCTGGTCAACAGAGCTTGTCGAAGCATATTCTTTGGGATCCCCAACGAGATACCAAGGCTCCAAAACCCTAGAAGACCAACCCCCACTATATAAAGACTTCACCTCCTCAACAACAAAGAAGAGGGGAGAGGGAAGGCTAAGGTGAAGAAACGGTGCAAAATTAGCACAACAGAGGGGAGGAGCAATTCATCGTTGACTAGACTTGGTGTCCTTCATTGGGAAGCTTGAGGCGTGGCCTCACCTTCCTCTTCCAAGGCGGTGAGCCTAAGGCGGTCATGACAGTCCACTGGCAAACTGGGAGTTTATCTTTCCTTATTGCTATAGCATTTATCTATTTGGAGGGTTGTATGAGAATGATACGTTTGAATATTGCCCAGCCATGAACTATCTTAGATGGCTTGGGTTTTGCTGGATGATACTCTTTTTATTTTCTTAATCTCATGTTGATGTTTACCGTTCTCTCTTGAACTTTGCTTTGTTTATGTTATGCTTAATTTCCTTGAAGTTGTAAGAGCTTAGGGTTGTAAGTGCTTCGAAAGTTCGGCCTTACCTTAAGTGCCTTCAAGAGTTGGCCTTTCTTTAGGAACAACCCATGGTTGTAAGAGATTAGGGATGTTAGTGCCTCGAAAGTTAGGCCATTCCTTATGATGCCTTTGAAAGTTGGTCGTTCCCTAGGTGCAGATGGGGGTAATGATTAAGAGAGTAAGCCTTAGCCAGTAGTGACAGTTAGAGTGGTGTGTGACAACCTTCAAGAGAGGGTCATTGATTTAGCATTAGCTAGGGGGAGTGATCAAAAGAGCTAGCCTTAGATCTTCATAAACAATGGAGTAACCACCAAGGGGAAGGACTCCAACCCGTCTTAGAGATAAGTGATAGGTTTAAATGGCTAAGAGGGATAAAGATTAGGAGAGTAAGGTGTTGAAGTTAAGCCGAGATGTATTGTTGTAGCATTTTAGTCTCCCAGTCTTCTTGCTAGAGATAGTTTAGAACCAGCCTAAGTAATCCCGCCGAGCATAGTGAGAGAACTAGGATTCATTAGTAGTGTTAAGAGGTTTTAGAGGATTATCCTTCAGGACCTATCCAGCCATTCCATAGAGAGCTTCGTATCCGAGAAAGGACCTATATGTCATCTAATTATCTCTTATCTGTTTTCTTGTTTTGTTACAGTATTTTCCCATCCTTCATTCTGCCTTAGCATACTCACATTACAATTTGGTTATTATAGCAATCTGGAAACAGAACTGTGTTCACCTCCAATCCCTGTGGAGATTATACTCACTCATCACTTTATTACTCGTTTGACGTGTATACTTGCACCATTTGCGTACCATTTATAGTCACTGCACGAACGCAACAACAACAAACATGGTCAAATACGATTCATTTTAATCACATAGTTCGAAAATTGGAATAGTTTCTAAGTCCATTGAAACAAACTAACTGACCAACTTGTTTGCACACAGCTCATTCTTACCCACAAGTTTCAAATACAATAACCTTTTTTAACTCAAATCGATAAACAAGCATCTATCTAGAGAACATTACTTTTTTTTTCTCGGCAAATAAGTTAATTTATTGAAACTTAAAAGCCACTACTACATTGCGTGCCTCGTTAAAAACCTCCCTAAACCTAACGAAGGAAAAGAGTACACACAATGGAGGAGATACAATAACAAGCTTAAAACCTCGGTTAAACGCAATTATCTCCTGCCCAAATCCCTTTCCTATTACAATGCCAATAACGCCAGACTACACCACCAAACACTAAGCTATGGACCAGTAATCCCACCCCCTATATACGACCTCCTCACAATACAATCTCACAAAACACAGACTCACCCCAATCCTCCTAAATCAGTGTGTCTTCACCACCAAGCTTTAAACAAAATTTTTCTATTTAGTCCATCTTTGGCTAGCCCATCGGCTAGAGCATTACAATTCTGAAAAACATGGTTAAATTGGATTCTACCTATTACCTCGATATCTTTGTCGATTTCCAGGAATAACTCCCACAATATCCAAGAACGCTGGATCGGATTTGCAATCCAGTTCAAAGCTATCCTCGAATACGACTCTACGCTCAAGCCTGCTTTTCCGCACCAGCCCGCCTCCATGAAAACGTCAAGAGCAGTTTTTATTTCCATAATTTCAGAAAAATCCACACCCTTCGCAACTAATGGACTTGTAAAAATTGCTCTAATTATGCCTTCCTCTGTCCGCATTACGCCACCGAAACCAGCATTACCGTCCTTAAAAGCTCCGTCCACGTTGAATTTCAGCCACCCTAGCTCAAGATGGTCCCAAGCTTTAATTTCATTAATCGTTGCGGCACAACTACATAACAAAGGGCAGTCCCACCAACCTTCTAAGTTTGACACCATATCATCTTTCAAAGCTTTGATCCAGACCAAAGCTCACAATTTCGTTTGCGATAATAGCTCCTTAACCGATGTCGATTTGGCTTTGAAGATCCTTTCATTTCGAAGTATCCAGATACTCCGTATCGCTGCTGCTACTGAGATCAGCCAAAGGCTTCTAGTTCAACCTGAAAAAACAATATTAAAGCAAAACTGATACATGGCATTAATATCACCAATATCGAACCATGGAATCTGCCACCAAGCGCAAAACAATCTCCAAAAACTTCTTGCCCGACAGCACCCAACAAAAAGATGGTTTGAGTCTTCAAAGTCAATTTCGCACCATGAACAGAGGCACTGATCTGCTCCATCAATAATCCCTCTTTTTTTCAAAAAGTCCTTTGTCGGCAGCCGTTCTAACTTCAACATCCACAGGAGATTTTTGACTTTCGGAGGAACTTTAATTTTCCATAGTTTACCAAACTCAAAATCATGTTCTTCCACACCAACATTCACCATCAAATGAGTTAGTTTTTTCAGCGAGAACATCCCTGCTTTGTCGTGTATCCAAACAAGCCTATCATGAACGCCCGAGTATAACTTCGCCCCTTTTAGAGTGTTATTAAGATCCACCACCATGCTTTTTTCTCTATTCAGCAGCTTTTCGGTCATAAAATTCTCCCACTGAATGTTACTTAAATCATTTGGGGTCGCCAAGCTAGCCACTACCACGCCTTTACAACTAACCAATCTATACAACCGGTTAAAAGTTACGCGTAGAGGTTTCTCTCCACACCACAAATCCTCCCAAAATAATATTGATTCGCCATTCCCTACTTGCCATCGATAACACTCAGCGTTCATCCATTGGGTAACATCCGGCTGTTTCCAATTGTTTACTATACCTCTCCACACTAACGACATATTCTTCGAGTTGCTAAACTTAATTTTCCAATGTTGTGAGGTAGAGCCATATTTAGCCGAGATTATTCTTCTCCATAGTGTTGATTTTTCAGTTGCATACCTCCACCCCCACTTAGCTAACAAAACTTTATTCTTCACCTGTAGATTAACTATGCCCACCCGGCCCCTATAGCGAGGTAAACACACTCTTGACCAACTTACTCTAGCCAATTTCCTCTTATTATTTGAACAGCCCCAAAGGAAGTCTCGTCTTATTTTCTCAATCTTCAGAATAATTGACTTCGGGATTTCGAAGAGCGACATATAGTAAAGGGGTAAGGAAGACAATATCGAGTTAATTAGAACGACTCTCCCGGCAAAAGACAACGTCTTGCTCTTCCATCCTGATAGTTTCTTCTAAAAACGTTCTACCGCCAGCTCCCAAGTCGCTATATTCCTCGGATCGGCTCCTAGAGGAATTCCCAAATACGCGAAAGGCAACGAACCAACCTTACAACCACACAACTCAGCCAAGTTTTTTACCAATTCTGGATCAACACCTACCCCAACAAGACAAGATTTGCTGAAATTTATGCTTAACCCAGAATATAATTCGAAACACCTTAAGATTCTCTTAACATTTACTATGTACTTTTCCTTTGGTTGCAAGAAAAGAATTGTATCGTCTGCAAACTGCAAGTGTGAATACGATTGACCTGGAATGACATTCCTAATACCTCTAATTGCCTCACTCAAGTTTGCCTCTTCAAGCAATAGATGCAGCACCTCAGTGACCATAATGAACAAGTAAGGCGAGAGGGGATCCCCTTGTCTCAATCTTTTTCTCATCCGAAACTCCCCAGTAGGGGAACCATTAACCAGGACTGAAACTCTTGCTGACGATAGACATTCCATAATCCACCTTCTCCACAAGATTCCAAAACCCATCTTCTGTAAAATCACATCAAGAAATTCCCAACGAACACAATCATAAGCTTCCGAAAAGTCGATCTTGAGCACCACTCCACCAGGGCTGCCAATCCCCTTGTCGATTGAGTGTATTATTTCATTTACGATGAGAATGCCATCAAAGACCTGCCTCCCACTCAGGAAAGCACATTGTGTGTCACTTATGAGTCTCTCCATCACCACACACAAACGTTTTGACAACACCTTGGCGATGATTTTGTAAATCGACCCCACTAGACTTATCGGTCTAAAATCAGTGATAACCACATGATTGTCAACTTTAGGTATCAACACTATAAATGATGAGTTTATTTTCGGGTCTAGCTTCCCATACCTATGAAATTTACACATCACTTTCATCAAATCTCCTTTAACAACGTACCGACAAGACTTGTAGAATACCATGTTGTAGCCATCCGAACCTGGTGCTTTTGACTCTTTGCAACTCCAGATTGCTTCCTTTACTTCCTCTAATGAGAACAGCTCTTCTAATTTTGCAACCTCCATAGACGAGATCACCTTGAACTTCAAGTTTAGCACATCTCTCCAATCACGGTTTTTGCAGCTGAAATGGTTATTAAAGAAATTGAACATCAATCCTCTTAACATCCTGAGATTCTCAATCCTTTTTTCTCCAAAATTGATACCCTAGATGGTCACTCTTTTGGCCCAGATTTTCACTCCACTGTGGAAGAATGCAGCATTGGCATCACCTAACTTTAACCAGTTTGATCTTGATTTTTGTTTCCAAATCTCTTCTTGCAGCCTCAACATCTCCCACAATTCAAGCCTGCATTTTTTTATTTCTTCATACACCTCTCTGTCCTCTAATCCTCCAGCATTTGACTCTTCCAGACTATTTAATTTTTCCTCCAGCTCCTTTACATGAACATCAAAATTTTCGCAGTCCCCCTGATTCCACTTTTTTAATCTCGTTTTCAACTTGCGTAACTTCGAAGCTAGATCACCAGCATTCTTGTCTTCTTCCTCAAATGTCTCCTTTATCAGCTCTCAACATTTGTTCTTCTGCAGCCAACCATTGATAAATTTAAACGGCCTTGGCCCCCAATCTATCGATGTTGTTGCTAATAAAACAGGAACATGGTCTGACACTACACTTTTCAAACCCGATTGCACCAAATCTTTTAATTCCATAAGCCATTGCCCATCTATTAGGAACCTGTCGAGCCTGCTTTTTTTGTTAAGTTGTTTTAGTTAGTTCAGCAAGAGATTTAGCACCTGCACAAAAATTTTCAATTGCGAGTCGTAGTAAGAAAAAAATGGAAGAAGCAGGAGGGAAATCGCCAGCAGCTAAGTAAGGAAGGGAGAAGGGAATCACTTTTTATGTGGAGAACATTCCAAAAGCAATGCAGTGGAAGGGATTGTGGCATGCCTTTGTACGTGTATTGCGTGCCACATAAGTTGTCAATCAAGCTAACATAAACATGGATTTCCTTAACACAAGATATCAATCATAGAACATAAATACCAATCGTATAAATGTTGGGGGTATTCGTACATTATCTAGTATATGTAACGCCTCTTACTCTGTTTAGGAGCAAGGAGTGTTACCAAACTAAACTAAGCAAGATTATTAAAAGTTTAAGACTTTATTATAACTTTTCTATAATTACATATTAAGGACCTAACCAATTTGGTTATCCACTTAACCAAGATAAGTCAAATTTCGGGACAATTTAAAAAATTTAACTTAATAAATTTCGACCTGTAAACTTGATAACTTATATCACTTGGCATATAAGGAACTTAACCCATTTAAGATCACATAAGATCTTTCTTAACTTAACATATTGATTCATTTCACATTTACAAGACCATTTATACTTACATAATATTACTCTAGTCCACTAAACATATTAGGTACCTAATGGTATTAAGCAATCAAATTACCAAACCAAATACAAATACATTATTACTTTCAATATCTTATAAGTCATTCGAATTTCATATTTATTCACATGTCATTCGACTACATACATTTAACCTGAATGAAAATATCAACCCTAAGCATACAAGTCATTCGAAATACTTAGCTTAAGTAGACATACCATCTCATTCGAAATCTATTCCTACATGCATTCTATTTAGTAATCAAATACAAGCACACGTAATCTAATCAACTTATCACATATATTTTACCATTACATAAGTCATTTTAACACATGTTTATGTCTAACATTTTCTAACAAATTTTCAAGTCAATTTCATGTAACCAATTTAATCAAGATTCTTACCTATCTTTGCATCTCATGCTAACCATATTATCCATATGTATAACATATAACCATTCCTTATGATTCAAATCAACCATATAGCCATAACATATGATTAAGCTACCATTAGCTACTTTAATTACAAACCAAAACTTAACCAATTTATATAAAACGTCCCAAAATGCAAAAATGCATACTAGTATATATATCTATGTCACCCCTAGGAGTTGCAAACATCATCAAAATACCATACTTTGTTCTTGCTTGCGACGAATTAGCTAGATCAACGTTGAGATGTCTCAAAATCCAAGATACCTAAAATTTTGGGAAGAAGACAAATTCGAGTGATAAGTACATAGTGTACTTAGTGAGGTAACACCTAGACCTATCCATTTAATACCGACAAGCTTTTGATTCAGGACTTAGCCGAACATATGACTCTATCAATTTTCACCTTCAAATATACTTATCATAGTCCAATCCCACCAAATCAACCAAGTCAATATAACTAATTTGAAACCAAGTTCAAACAAGCATGCTTCCTAATTCACATTATCATGCATGCTATAGCAACTTACTTAACTTATACATATCATACCTAATTTTAAAAGTCATGCTTTCATAGTAAAATCACATGTAAACATTTCATTCCAGTCATTTATAATCATATCATGACAAATCACATAAATTTGCATGGAAATTACATGTACTCATGCTTTCATATATATTTTCACATGCTAAACATTCTTTATTTGATAAGTCTTATTAAATCATTATTGCCTCGGTATTTCGGTTGGACTAGGTAATCGAGTCACAAATTGGTACACAAAGTACCCGTATAAAAAGTTAGTACACTAAGTACTCGTGTGAAATTGGCACCAAAGTACCCGTATGAAAATTGGCACACATAGTACCCGTATGAACATTTTGGCACACAAAGTACACGTATGAAAGATACCTAAAGTATCAAAGAGTACTTAGCGTAACCAACTAATAACCAAAGCATTATTAGCTTTCGTTTAACATTTGAGATCATGTAACAAAATTTTAATACATATGATAACTTCATGTAATTAAATTTTTTAAAGCATGTCAATCATGCTTGATGTTGTATATCAACTTTCATATCATTCAAATCATGTAACCGAATTTTCTAAGGCATAGCAATCATACTTCCTATCGTATAACAAACATCAGTATCATATGATCATCCAAATCCAGCATATCACTTAAGGTACATGTTATATGCATGCAATTACGTACCTTGCATCTAGCAAGCAGCGTGCCGTAAACTTACCTCGGCATTTCCAAGCAATGCACATGAACTAGCCTAAGCCTAGCAATCTAGCAGCCAATTCATGGCATCAAACAAGTTTCCAACCAATTTACTCTTGTTCCCTTATTACCAAATACAAATTTAGTCCAATTACATGATAATTATGAAATCAAAGGATGGTTAGGACCTAGGTCCTAACCCTAAGGGAAGTTACACTCACTGTACTCCAAGCTCTAGGTACTAAGGAGTGTGGATGACAATCCCTCCATTCCTCATCTTTGATGGCTCTACTAATCTTTCCTTCTCAAGATCTTCAATCTTTTGGTCCTCTAGTAAACCATACATGCATAATCATCCATTATAATGCATTCAAATCATTCAATTCAAGTTTTCATATGCACCACAAAAGCAAGATTCAAATTTGTAACATACTAGACAATTTATCAACCCCTTTACTAAAAATTGCATATCTTTTAATCCGTTAGTCAGATTTTCGATTACTTTATACCGTTGGAAAGCTAATGAAATTATATATTTAAACATAACAAGCTTGCATTTTATTACTTATCCATTTAATACAGTTTCTTTTTCTAAAGACAGCCCTACTTGCATTTTCGGACAACTTAGACATCTCAAATTGATTTATTTTCAAATTTTTCTACGTAACTCCAAATTGAGTTTCGTTTTTTTCCCAAGCCTTCTAGACACATGGAAGATTAATCCTACCAATTTTAGCTTAAAATACCAACCGTGCTACTCTTGGTGGACATTTAAAGTGATTGTTCCAGAACAGAATGTTCTGGAAAGCTTACTTCAACTCATCATACCAATTTAATTAGTGACCATTTCACCTATGGATGTACCTAAACTTCATACCGTACTCTTATTTAGTGTCTTAACTAGTTTCATGTTAAATAGAATAGTCGTTTACCATATTTATCCACAAGAAACAGTCCATATCTCCAATGTACACAAAGCCGATTCTAACCACTGCTCCATTACACTTTGCTAAATCAATTCTGTCCCAAGCCTATATTTACGTATTTTCTAGCATTTTACACGCATAATTAGCATCATTTAATCCATTTTATAGCAGCCATTTACATGCTTACGCATTAATTATCCATTGGCACATTTTACACTTCTAAAACTATCACTAACATAACCTCAACATGCATGTTTATGTTCTTATCATATTCCCAACAATTACCCAATGAATTTTCAGAAACTTAAACACAATTTTAGCATCCATACTTCATGTTTCCAGCAACCATTTTCATGTATACATATCTCTTAATCCATGACACATATCATTTTCTCAATCCTAAACTAACATAGAAACCAACATGCACAATATGTCCTATTAACATAGCATCAACATCTCAATAATTCAAGATGATTATATGCATTCCTAATGAAATAAAATCAATTAATTACCTTACTAACAAGAGGCCATGCACAGAAAAAAGCAAGACTTGAGCTAAGACAGTCCCTAAACCCAAGCTTTCTCTCACTATTCTCTTTCAAATTCGGCCAAGGGAGGAAGATGAAGCAAGGTTTTCTCAAGATCTTATTTTTCACTCAATCACTCTATTTTCCATGGATTTTCAGCTCACAAGATCAAGGAGTAAGAATCAAAGGGCTTCTCTCTTTTGTTCTCACCAAAATGAGGTAAGGAAGGGATGAAGAAACAAACAAAGATGAGGAAGAGTCAAACTCTCTCTCTCTTCCTAGGAGTAACCGTCCACATTCATCCCTTTTCATTATTATTAATTTTTTAATTAATGAGATATTATCTCATTATAAGCCTTCCTATTGGGTCATACATGCCACCTAGACTTTCCACTAAGTAGCTTTTAATAGTTTAGCATGCACCACTTTAGTTTTGCTTTAGTTTCATTTCAATCCTCTTAATTTAGCTTCTCACTTTTTTTTTTGGTTTCCAATTGAGCCCAAATCTTATAATTAGCTTACTAATTATCAATTGCTTATTAATTGAGCTACCTCACTTCATTTTATTTCAATTAAATCCTAGTCCTAACTAGTTTAGAAGGATTAGTTCACATTGTTTTAATTTTACTCAAATCACTTTTCAATTTCTTTTAGCTTAATTTGGCACATAACTCGCTTAATCTATGACTTAATTGTAACATCCTCTTAAGCCCGGTTTAGGGTGTTACAATATACAAAAACAATCATATCAATTATGGCATAAAAGCGTTCTAATACTTAATCAAGCCTAATCACCATCCCAAAAGAGACACTCCACATTTAGAAGGTACATTTTACTTATTACACAAAACATCAGACATATCATATCATACACAAGTGTTACTTAACTCATAGGTCATCAATCTTGCCTTTCCTTCCATCATTTCTTTTGATCATGCATAACAGTAACTCGAACAAGAAGTTAAGTGATGTATAACAAAATATTCGAATTAAGCAATTGTTCATGGGCTTGATTATTCAAAAATTCACAAGCAAGGCATAGCATACACTATTAAAAACCATATGCATTTACAATCTTTTTAATTTCTCAAAACATGATCTAAATCCAAGATTATGAGCACACTACTTGTTACTTAAGTTATTTTCAATACTTTATTGATTTAGTTATAAATTCCATATTTTCTTACTAACAAAGCTTCTCAAATCATGTCTTACTTGTTACCTAAGTTATCAAACTTAGCATATAGTAGATATGAGTTACCTAACATATAATATAGCAAACACAACATATTATAGACATGCTTTACTTATCATATAAGATATTAAAGAAAATCTTTAATTTATTATGAAATTCCATTATCATGTTTTTTAACTTAGCCTTGAGAATCGAATAATAGCCTAGGTAAATGAATCTCCAACCAAACTGTCGCAAAAAATGAAATGGTACTCGCAGTATCGGTCAATCCTTCATACTGTCGCCAAGTGACCACAAAACTTCTCTCATATTGTCGCCAAAACAAGGACCGTAGTCCACCCCAAACATGAACTCTATGGACTCTATGGCATGCAAACAATATCTAAGACTGACTCGAAACCAAAGCTTACACGTTTATCTTATCTTATTTGAAGCAAATTGATCACATCTCTTTATCAAAATTTCATGACAAAAAAGCTTATTGCCTTTTTTATTTTAGGCATGTATTCACTTCATGTTAATTTTCTCAATGTATATTCTCATCTCATTCAATTATCATGCTTCATTCATATCAATGTCAAATCGTAATTGAGCATAGCTCAATACATACTTACATAAGTATCCTTAAGCAAAACATTTTCATTTATACATATATAAGAGTGTTCGATTATAGTAAATACTTATACATGGAAACATTCGACTAGCACATCCATTCACTGCATTAGCTACTCAAAATTCAAGAGAAAAACTTTACTTAATAAACAGGACATTTACAAGGATTCATTGATTTAACTTATAGGCTTTCTTGACTTCTCTTTAGAACAACTTATTATTATTCATTCTAAGTATATATGTAGTTCATACATAACTCTCAAATTCATACTTATTTCCTTGTTAGAAGACAGCATAACAAAGATTCTTAATATGTATTTGGACATGAACAATATCGATCAACATATGAACATACCAACAGATCAAAATACTACGTAACATATCACCAATGTTCAAATACTTACCTTAGATCCAAGCTCATGTATGCATATCATGTTTTCAAAACACGGTAATGTAATTATACAGCAAGAAATGCCCGGGAAGGTTATTAGCCTATCCTGAGACTTTAAACTACACTCACAGTTCGATCCAAACTATATTTGTTCCCGGATTACAACTCCTTTTTGCTTTTCTACCACTTGATCTACTTTGTGCCTTACTTCATCTATCCCTCCTTGGTCTAAGATTAACAAAGAACACAACTATGTATATTAGAATTGATTCTAACTTTCAATCACATACCAAACAATTCAACACACAAATGTCCACAAAATCCACTCAAAAACAGTCCACCAAGCAAGGATGAGTCTACCATGTGCGACGAACACCACTAATCATGAACACCGCTGAACACCATTAAATTAATTAATAAAGATTTAAAATTTCAAGGACCCATCATAAAATTAATAATTATTTTTAAAAATTCAATTAAATTATTTTTTATATATATTAAAATTTTATTTTTTTAATAAGGGTAAACTATATATTTAGTACCTCACTTATTTTTGTATTTCTATTGAACCCTCATTATTTAAATATTATTTCAATTTGACCCTATTCTTTATAAAAAAATAATTTAACCCTTAACCCTCAACCTAAAATCCTAAACTCTTAAACCTCAAACTCTTAAACCTATACCCTAAACCATATACCATTAAAAATAATTTCACCATCATCGATTCAATTCGATTCAATGAATTGTTGAATTCTCCTAAAAATTCAATTAAATTATATATATATATATATCAAAATTAATTAAACTCAAATCTCATAAAATTAACACAATCATCTTATTTGAGATGAAGAGGCCATCACAATTAATCACAATTAATTCAATAGCCATATTTAAATTCAATAGCCATTAGCAAAATCAGAAAGCATTTAGTCCATATTTAATCTGAATGGTTGACGACTTTTCTTTATTTATGTATCGCCGCAAAATAGAAGTTAACCAATCAAACAAACAAATAAAAAATTCCTAGAAAACAATCAAAACTGGTGCGACTTTTCTTTATTAATGACTTTTCTTTATTAATTGTGATGGACTCACTACAAAAAAATGTACATATACCGACGCTCGGTTATACCGACGGACAGATATCGTCGTTATAGATAATCTATACCGACGGAAAATAACACCATCGGTAAAAGTTCGGATGTATACCGACGGATAAAGAATTTGACGGTATAGATGTAATATATACCGACGGAAAATAAGAATGCGTCGGTATAGATCTGATATATACCGACGACTTACTGAAACCGTCGGTATAGGTGTAGTTTATACCGACGGTTATTGTGACCGTCGGTATAGGTGACCCAGTTTGTCGGTATAAGTAAACTTGTGTGACGGTATAGATAAAATATTTACCGACGGTATTTACCACCGTCGGTATAGGCAGGTTAATTTTTTATAGATTTTAATTATTTTCACGATATAGAATTCCCCAAAATCCAAATCCCTAAATTAAAATTTCACCCAAATAACTCTGCTCTCTCTCGCGCTCGTCGACGGCCGTGGCTTTGAACGCCGGTCTTGGCTCCAAGCCTACGTCTTCTTCTCTCTCTTGCGCTCGTCGACGGCCGTGGCTTTGAACGCCATCTTGGCTTCAAGCCCGCGTCTTCTGCTCTCTCTGTTTGATTCCAGGTATGCTACAAAACCTTTTCTAATAAATTATTCGTTGAAAAAGAGTGGAATGATGAATTCCCACAGATTGACTGAAAATGGTGGGGATTATAATTCCAATTACAATTCCAGTGTCGGGAATTTGGGGTTGACGAGGAGAGAAAAAGAGTGGAAGAGAACATTGGCATGTAAACTATTCGAGGGATGGATTTGCTTTGGGAGGAGTATGAAACCGAGTCCAATAAGGCAAAATGGGAAATGCTTTATGAATGCACTTTTTTATCTTGGAGACTGATAGGTTCTTCTTTTTTTACATTTTTTCTAATATTGTTTTTGTATGCTCTCAATATCATGATATTCTGGTCTTTGTCTTGAAGACTGATTTAACTAGTTGTAGACTCTAATTTTATTTTTTTAGTGATTAATTTGTGCACTTTGATGGTTTATTGGAGGTTCAGTAGTCATGATATACATAGGAAATTGTCTTTTAAACTTTTCCTTAATTGAAATATTAAGTGATTGTGTGACCAGCTGATGATCATAAAATCTTTTTGTTGTTACATGGAGAATCATATAAACACATATAGTACTTTTACCATGGCTAGGTTGTGTAAATTTGTTATGAAATTGAAGAATCATATAAACACAGATAGTACTTTTACCATCATTCATACCCTGCTTCTTCCTAGGATTGCACTTATCTTATGTTAGGATGACAGCTTCAACGCGTAACCATTAAGTAGAATCTAAGCATCTACAAATAAAGCTTTACCAGCCACTTACTAGCTCCTGCACCACTCAACCGTAAGTTGTTTTTAGTATACAAACCTGCCTAATTTGGCTTAATAACCTTTATAAACAAAAATCTGATTTTTTTTATAGGTTAATAAGATTCTGTACTTAGACCTCCACCTTTGAACATAACTTCATTCTATTTTAGTCTCCTTTTTAAGTTAAAACTTTCACAATTCCTTTCAACCTTCCTCTCTACACTTTCAATTTCGAAATCTATAACTATTTTTGATTTGATTTGATATTGATATTGAGAGCATACAAAAACAATATTAGAAAAAATGTGTTGGATAAACTTTCAGGGTCAACCTGGACTTATGACAGCTTTTATTCAATGAATTATTTGATAGTAAATTTGAATACATACATTATGCATATGGAAAACAAGTTTGATTCTTATTGAATGGGTTAGATAGAAGCTGGAATAGGAACTGATAATATTTATTAAGTTCATGTGTTGTCCCTTTTCATCTTTTAGGAAATGCCTAGCATATTTATATTGGATTCATTGCATCTGTTTGCTTGTAATTCCACAGATATTTATTAAGTTCATGTGTTGTCACCTTTAATCTTCCAATGAAATGATCACTGATACTTTTTTATTGGTTTAACAGTTCAATGTTTCTTTGCGGTGAATAGGTTACATTTCTAGTTTTTATTGGCATGTTTCTGTCCTACTAGCTTTGAGTTGATTTTCTTATTTGTTTGTTTGTCTTCTACAAGTTATTTGCTAATTGAACCTTCTTATTTGACGCATATTCCAGGTTTTGTGGAGGCTAACTAGAAATCTGGTGTTTGTTTGTCCTTGATTATTTTTCAAAGGTGCGTTGTTGAGTTATCATCTCTTGTTGGATGCAAAAGCTATTAGAGTTCTGACTCATCTTCTTCTGATACGGGACGACAAGGTGAGTAAATAGATCATTTTATTTATTTATTTATTTTAAATTATTAACATATGTTAATCTAAGTTTAAGCTATTAGAGTTGGATGCATAAGCTATTAGAGTTTTGACCCATTTTGTCGTTTACTTTAATATACTAGATTAAGCTATTAGAGGTACCTCAAGTTAAGGGACCGGAAAGAAGAGGACGTGTTCGTTGTGTAGGGGCGGTTCACACCCGTTCTTCTCAAGAATCACGACCTTCACAATCAGCTCAAAATACTGAAGAAGTGGAAGGGTTGAAATCTAAGGTTGCGAAATTAGAAAAACTTTTTGAAACTTGTTTTCTACCCTACTTTCAACAACAGCGGCCAGATCTACATGTGCCCGATATGGATGCTTTGCTTCGTATGGTTGATACAGAGGTATTCAAAATATTTTTCTTTCTTATTATTCCATTCATTTTTTATTTAAATTCATTTTTTTAATTACTTTTAATAGGCAACACCTGATGCTGGTAGTGCTTCAGCACCAGTCAATTGTATCAGTCCATCCTTGCCTTCAACAAATCATCAAAATACAAGTGGAAATGATGCTGGTAGACAATAGAGGGTGATTGTACTAAACTCGTAGGTACTTGTTTGCATATTACTTTTGTTTGTACTAAACTCGTGGGTACTAAACTCGTAGGTACTTGTTTGCATATTACTTTTGTTTGTACTAAACTCGCAGGTACTTGTTTTATTGATTATGTATTACATACTTTTTTTATTCGAACATTAAATCTAATATTTTCCCTTTAAAATGAAATTATTTTTGTTATAGTAGTTTTAGTAATTTTAATATTTAAAATAAAAAATATTAAATATATTAATAATTATTTAATATTTAAAAAATAAAAAATACCAATTAAACCTATACCGACGGACAAAATTGTCAGTAAAAGATAACCGCTAGGAGCTATACCGACGGACAAACCATCATTATAGATAACAACTATACCAACAGACACAACCGTTGGTATAGATCTATACCCCTATACCGACGGACAAACCGTCATTATAGATAACAGCTATACCAACGGACACAACCGTTGGTATAGATCTATACCCCTATACCGACGGACAGATCGTCATTATAGATAACACCTATACCGACGGACAAAACCGTTGGTATAGGTATTCTGAGCCTATACCGACGGACCGAATGCGTCGGAATATATACCTTAATTTGTCGGGGTAGTCCACACCTATACCTACGGCTGTGTCCGTCGGTATAGGTTCAGAATACCTATACCAACGGTTTTGTCCGTCGGTATAACTTTATACCGACAAGCGTATTACCGACGGCGTTTTGTCTGTCGGAATTTCCCTTTTGTCCGTCGGTAAAAGTGATTAGGGTATATACCGACGGATTTTTGGTGTTTTACCGACAAATTTGTGTCCGTCGGTATATGTCACTTTTTTTTGTAGTGACTCTTCATCTCAAATAAGATGATAGTGTTAATTCTATGAGATTTGAGTTTAATTAATTTTGATATATATATAAAATAATTTAATTGAATTTTTTAGGAGAATTCAACAATTCATTGAATTGAAATGAATCGATGATGGTGAAATTATTTTTAAAGGTATATGGTTTAGGGTATAAGTTTAAGAGTTTAAGGTTTAATAGTTTAGTGTTAAGGGTTAAATTATTTTTTATAAAGAATAGGGTCAAATTGAAATAATATTTAAATAACAAGGGTTCAATAGAAATACAAAAATAAGTGAGGTACTAAATATATAGTTTACCCTTATTAAAAAAATAAAATTTTAATATATAAAAATAATTTAATTGAATTTTTAAAAATAATTATTAATTGTATGATGGGTCCTTGAAATTTTAAATCTTTATTAATTAATTTAATGGTGTTCATCGGTGTTTATCATTAATGGTATTCGTCGGTATTCGTCGCACGTTGTAGAATTTTCCACCAAGTAATCACAAGTATGCAAAACAGTTCCAATTCCTTAATTACTCAATTACTAGTGCAAAACAGTCCCATATTATTTTTTTCTATGCATCCAAGATAGAATAATATTCACATGTATACCTAAAATTTTATACAAAACAGACCCTTACATGTTTTAATACGCTCAAAACTGTCCATATGCTTTGCATACATACTTGGAGACATCAAAACAGTTCTTTTAATTTCTATATCAATGCAAGACAGCCCTTAACATACATTTTGACACATATAAGCACTCAAATCAGTCCAATAACTTATAAAACAGTCTCTAAAAACTTCTTAAAGTAATTCCCCTATTTTTAACTACTCAAAGAAGCCCACACATTTCATTTTAACCCAAAACAGTCCACATGTGCAAATCAATCACAATTACATGATTAAAACAGTCCCGTATTCTTTCATATATATAAAACGGTCCCATCCACTTGTATATATATACATTGAACAGCCTTTAACCTATTAATTCAATCCTTAACCAGCTTCGAAATCATAAAAACAGTCCCTCCCCTGTTTTAAGTACTCAAAACAGTCCACAATTACAACCTACCAATTCTAGTCATACTAAGACCCAAACGAACAACCCGGTTACTTCATAATTTTCATAACAAACAACTTAACACTTAGAACCAACTTGTAAAATCACAAAAGAAGTGATAGACAATTATATGTATGATTCGGTTGAGCCACAATTTTACAATCAAAAATTTCAATATCTAAATCATGTAATATCATAATTTTCTCAAACAAACTACTATCGCAAATTTCATATAGAGGTAAACTACATCCAAATTTTGTTTCCAAATCTAAGGTAGATGAGAGTTTTCTTACCCTCTCTCCATCATCCTTAAGAAAAGCTACCAAGCTTCAACTCTCCCTCTCTAAAGCTTGGAATGTCTCGGCTATGGGGTTGAAGAAGATGAAAACATTGGTCAACTTTCTTCCCAAGTGCCGAGAATCCTAGTGCAAGGCTTCACAAATTTTTGACAAGTGGGTGGGCCCTTGAATTGTTCTCGAATTTACATGCAATCACTCAACCATACAAATCATTCAGTTTTGATCCTTAAAAAATTGCTATTCAATTCTTCATTGCTTCAATTTAGACCCAACCTACTTAATTAATCTAAATAGTGACAATTTCCATAGCATGGTAACATTGGATCGAATTTGTAGCTTACAACTAAGCCCTTATTTGGGGTGTTACATAAGTGAAGTGTCACAAAGCCAAGGAGCATCAGCATCCCCAAAACGGATGGTTTTTCAATCACCTACTTGAACTATAAAGTTGTTTTTAAAACATGAAACAATTGCATCATCATTGTAAAAGACAGTCATCACACCCCTCCAAATCCAAGAAAGTCTTTCAAATTTAAATCCGTTGGCAGTAATTTACAAGGATCGCAGTTATACTTACATCGTATTACCCTCTGCTACAGGCTGTCCGAGTCATTTGCAAATCTGAAAATCCATTTTTCCAGTAATGCTATGTTCTTAACATCCAGGTCTCTAATGACTAGCCCACCTAAATTTCTCGGCAAACATAGATCTGACCACTTCACCCAATGAATTCTTTTTCTATCAACCGAGCCACCCCAAATGAAATTCTCCATCAATTGAGTTAATTTTTGATACACCACCTTTTGTGTAACACCCCGAAAACCGGTCTAGTCATAATTGGGTTCCGATGATCGGAGTATTGGTGTTAAAATATTTGAATAATGTATCTTTGCTGTCTAATTATAAATTATTGTAAAGTGTCCAAAAGTCCTATATTTCATGCACATTCCAACTCTTATTATTACTGTTTTTAAGCACATTTTAGACATAAGTAGGTGCATGCATAACATTTTACAGTATTTCTAGTTCTGCCTTGCTTTTACGAGTTATTATTTATTTGGTGAACAAGAGATACTGTTTTAGTGTATTCTTGTATGTAGGTACTAACATATGAAATAGGGAACCGAGGAGCTGAGGGCACAAGGCTGAGGAAGCTTACCTAAGAGTTGTACTGAAGCAGTTCCAGCTGAAGACAAGTTGCTGCCAAATACCTGCCGAGCAGAGTTGCTGCCGACCTTGCTCCCCACGGAAGCTGACTATGAAAGTTGGAAGAACTGGAGCGCGATTTGTAGAGCTAAAACTCCTGAATCTATCGCCGGCGTTCATGCGATTTTCCGACGTCTGTAGCAGCGGCCAGGGCTGCCGGAGCAAAAATCTCAAGATTACTTGCGGGCTAAGGCAAACGAAAAAGAGTCCATATTCCACGCAAAGAAGTCGACATTTAAAGTCATATTTAAGAAGGAAAGCTACTTTAGAGGACTTATACTTTAAGGAGGACTTAACCTAGTCTTTTAGTCTATAAATACCCATTGTACTCCTAGTTCAAATCATCCTAGGTTTTCTATAGACTTTTCTTGTGTTCTTCACTGCCGCCATGTTCTAAATTCTATTTGGGTTGGGGTTATGTTGTAACTAGTGAGAAATGGTTGTTTTAGGTTTTTGAGTTATTTCTTCAATAAAATATTCCAAATTTACTTAATCCATTGTTCTTCACTCTTTCAATCTTTCTACACCAGTTGTTTGAGAGAATCCATTTGTCGGGCACGAAAGTGCAAGGCTCACGAAAGGGTTAAGTACGGCCAGAACGTGCTGAGGTGTGACTAACTTGGTTCCACACTAGTCCACAAGTTTCAGCGGCTAAAAGGGATCACCAACCGAGTTGGCTAACTTGGTTCCACACTAGTCCTCAAGTTAACATCTCGAGAATCCTAAACCTAGAAATAGGAGGGATCATTGTCGACTATCTTGCCGAACTTGGAGTATCTGCCAGACTTGCCGTCAGGACTTCTTTTCATTCCACCTGCCGAGACAGTACACACCCTTGTAGTGGCAGTGACCTACTGCGGCCGCGTGACAGGTTTGTAGTTTGCCGCCCGCCATACCCGCCGAGGCAGTATATCGTGGCAGCACAGAATAACTCATACCTATTGCAAAGCAGTTTTTACACTAAGTGGCAGCATAACCCTGCCTGCTCTATCAACCTGATTCTCCTCTTCTCCATTACTCGTGTTTTATTTACTCTTCGATTTCAACCAATCATTCACTTGTTCTTTTACTTTACCATTGTGCAAGAACTACGAAACGAGATAAGCTGTCCAGTTCTCGTGGGATTCGATATCTTATATACTATAACTTGACAGGAGTGTGCACTTGCGCTCTTAGAAAAAGGGAACACCTACACGCCCTACAAATTTTTGACGCTGTTGTCAGGGATTGGTAACAGTGAATTTCTTTTTTTCAATTTCTGCACCTTTTTACTTTTTATTTTATTTTATTTTTAATCGAAAAGTTTTTTGTGTCCTTTGCAAGTGTATGACCAGGGCTAACCCTAAAGGAAATTTCATTATTTACGACGATCTTGAGCGTGAAACTAGAAGGATTGAGAGGGAGCTCAGGGAAGCCTTAAAGAACAAAGACAATGGCAAAGGAAAGGAAGAGACCATGGTAAACGATAACCCCCAAATTGATGCCATGAATGGTAGGGGCGAGCAACATGACTTGCCGCCCAGAAGACCATAAGAACAACAGAGGCATGATCCCCCCGATCCACCCCAAGTGCAGACAACTAGAGACTACCTGGAACATGACTTCCAAAGGTTCGAGCCAATAGTGACTGAACCAGAGATAGGGGCAGACCATTTTGAACTAAAGCCCATCATGTTCAACATGATAAACACACTAGGGCACTTCAGAGGGATTGTCATAGAAGATGCTCAACAACATTTACGAGGATTCTTGGACATTTTCCGAGCATTCAAGATACATGGGGTTCACCAGGATATACTACGACTGAGGCTATTTCCCTATTCACTGAGGGATAGGGCAAAACAATGGTTGAATAGCCAGCTAGCCGGATCTTTCAATTCATGGGCGGAGCTCTGCAAAGACTTTCTAGACCGTTTCAGCCCGTCTAATGTCACTGATAGGTTGTGGAATGAGATCACAACCTTTAGACAAGGGGATGATGAGCCGATGTACGAGGCATGGGAGCGGTACCAACAAATATTGAATAACTGCCCGCTACATGGTCTACCGGCTTGGACTTAGGTATCTATATTCTACAACGTGGTTAACTACCCAAATCGTATGATGATAGATGCCTCGGTCAATAGGATCATCCTAGACAAACCTCTAGAGGAAGCACTGCGGCTGCTGAACATAGCTGCCAAAAATGATTATAAATACCCAACAGCCCACCGAGGCGGCCAGCTACTATAAATGAGGTAGAAGCCTTAGAGTCCGTTAACGCCCGTCTCAGTCAATTAACGAAGCTGGTGATGAAGATCGTGCAACCCCCTGGGAAGGTCCATGAAGTAAAAGCTGCTGAGCCATTATGTGGCGAATGTGGGGGCAATTACGATTCCTCTGACTGCACTGCATCTGCAAACTACAGGGGAGGATATGAGAGGAATAGCAGGCCTGCCCAGAACACCTATAATCCTAATTGGAGAAATCATCCCAACTTCTCCTGGAGCAACCCAAAGACAACTGCAAATCCACAACAGCTACAGGGAGGCTACCAGCAGAATCAGTCCCTGCAGTAGACTCAGCAGTCGCAACACAATAATTCACTAGAAGCAACTCTGCAAACCTTTATGAAACAAACTGGTGAATTTATTGTTTATACAAATAAATTTATTGAGAAAACTGAGTCTTTTATGGACAAGACGGAGATGAAGATGAACAATCAGGAGGCTGCCATTAAGAACTTGGAGACCCAATTTGGAAAGTTCACCGGAATCTACCACAGCCGGACTATGGAAGCATCATCCAGCAGCCCACCAAAAGCAGCCAAGCCCACTTATGAACATTGCAAGGCTATATCTACAAGAAGTGGGAAGCAGCTGGATGAACCAAGGATGCTAAAACAACCAAGAACTCAGCCGGAACAGACAACTAAACCTACCCTGGCAGCACCAATATTAGCCTCCCCAACAACAACACATACTCCAGCCACCCCAGCAGTAAAACATGAAAGTGGCCCTGACAAGGATGATCCTCCCCGGACTAAGCCCCCAAGCAAGGAGCAAATAGAGGACATCCGTTGGCCAGCACCATTCCCCTAAACTCAAGCAACAGCAACAAGAGCACCAATTCAGAAAATTCCTGGATATTCTGAAACATGTGCATATTAATATTCCTCTGATAAAAGCCATACAAAGCATGCCTAACTATGCCAAGCATCTCAGAGAAATAGTTTCAAAGAAGAAGAGGATAGGGGAATTCGAGACGGTGGCCGTCACTGAAGAGTGCATGGCTCTGCTGCATAACAAGCTGCCGCACAAGCAGACAGATTCGGGCAGCTTTGTTATACCGTGAAGGCTAGGCAGTAAGCACGAGACCAAAGCCCTGTTTGATCTGGGAGCCAGCATCAACCTGATGCAAAAGTCCGTCTTCGACAAACTAGGTATTGGACCTGCCAAGCCAACCTCCGTCATGCTTAAACTAGCCGATCACTCATTTGTGCAACTAGAGGGAAAGATTGAAGACATACAGGTAAAGGTGGGCAACCTAATTCTCCCCACCGACTTCATCATCCTTGATTGTGAGGCCGACGAGAAAGCCCCCATCATTCTTGGGCGACCCTTCTTGGCCACGGCAAGAACGTTGATAGATGTGGAACTTGGGGAGCTGACAATGAGGGTAGAGGATCAGAGCATAAGGATGAACGTGCTTCAACCCTCAGAGGAAGAAAAGGAATGCCCAGATGCAAGAGCTGCCAAGATCAGTGTGAAAATATGACAGGGCAGCAGTTGCGGCGACAGACCTACGGGCAGATTGAAGGACCTTATAACGCAGCATCTGAAAGATCAAGAGGACCCTCAGGAGGGGAGAAAAAGCTAAACCACCTCAGGAAGTGGTTATGTCTAGGAGATGCACCCAAATGCACTCCCAACATAACTTAATTTTTATTTTATTGTTTTTATTTTTATACATTAGAATTATAGTTTTTTTTTTGTTTTAGGATTAAATTAATTTTCAGCATTTTATTTATCAAAAGTCATTTAATTATTTTTATTTCTATTTTTATTTTAGGTTCAAGAATAAAAGAGAAGGATTACGAACGAAGACCAACAAGAAGCCCGCCCAACATCCTACCGAGTCAGCAGCCAACGCAGCAAAGCGTAACGACTAGTTGGCCGCCAACAGCTAGTTGCCAACGGTTCTGAAAATAACGGGCAGAAAAATTTGTAACGTGCGCGAGAAAATCAGACCGTTGAGCATTTAATGCCCCCCTGGCACCTCTCGGCAGCCCATATATACACACCTCTCACTCACTTCATTTTACTTTGCTTTCACCTTCTTACTATTTGCTATCCGATTCCCCTGCTCTCTCACAACTTTCATTTCTATTTTCAGTTAGAATACAACCATTCACATGGCCTCAACATCAACCCAAAAGCGCATCTATACAAGGTTTTGCTTCAAGGCGGACGAGGAGAGATATAGAGAAAATTTTTCCAAGTAGGTCGTCTGGGAGGAACAAGGCTTCCATTACACGAAGAAAACGGGAGACCGTGGTCTAGAGCCCGCCTTGTTCTGAACCATCCACTACAAGGGATGTGAAATGTTCGCTCAGTAGTCTGATACAACGAACATCACTATAGTCAGGGAATATTTCTACTCCCATCAGCCCTGCCCAGAGAAGCCTTTCGTCTACGTCCGTGAGGAGCCAATCAAACTCAATCCTTTAGTTAGTATACAACCTAAATCAATAACGATAAATTTGAAAAGGCTCCTTGCCTAATTCCGAGACTCCGACTACGCTCACCTCGATATTAGGGTTCTTGTATAATGACATCTTTTTCCTTGGTTGACGGTTGTTCTTTCTCGACTTCTTGAACTAGATTAAATAGGAATCAATTAGGACCGACAAGACAATATCAAATAAATATGAAAATATTAATTAGACTCGATATCGAAACTTAGACCAACCAAAGATTTGAGCTTAATCCGACGTCGGCAGAAATTCGATACTACTATATCCAAAATATCAGACCACCAATTTAATACTGAACCACCTAATTATTTTTCTTTCTTCCCTTCACTAATCCCTTAATCTCAGTATGTCTCTAACTTCATTTCTACCTAATTTTCCTTAAGCTTTGGTTCGTCTTCCTCCCCCTATTTATAGCTCAAATGCTGCTCCTCATTTTCCCCCTCAAATCCCATGGGTTGGGAATATGGCATGGCCTAGGCCATGTTGAATTTTCATTTGCCACCAAAATGGCCATTTGCCGAGTGTCATCATAACGTGGGAGTTGCACACCAAATTCCTTCAATTTGAAGGAGTTGCTCGTGGGTCCCACAGTCTATATATATATATATTAACAAATAATAATAATAATAATAATAATAATAATAATAATAATAATAATAATAATAATAATAATAATAATAAATCATTATAAATTAACCCATATAATTTTTATTGTTCAATTAATATTAATAAATTATACAACCGATATAATATACTCGGTCACTGGAACCTAGTTTCGATTAGATCGGTTTTAGAGTGTTACAACTCTCCCCTTTAAAGAAAATTCGTCCTCGAATTTTCAGCTACATCATTATGCTCATTTACATAAGCCTTAATAAAGTTAGACATCTATAAACAGAGAGATCGGATCAGCCGGTAAGTCACGATACACAATAAATAATTCTTAAGTGGCAAAGTAACACAATAAACAATATAGACATGTATATGTTTTGTCCAAAACCGGCTAAACTCTAGCTCTGATACTATAACACCCCTTCATGGCCTTGTCGAGAACCGGTTCGAAAGGTGCTACCGATAAACAATACGATGAACGGTGCAATAAAATTTTGTTCCATAACGGACAAATAATTAATATTATATAATCAAAACATTACCGGATAAACAATTTAGTCCAATTTATTCATTAGAAACAATAACTAATCATTACATGAACCATACATAACACATAGTTTATACACATAAACTAAAACATAAAGATTAATTAGTATAACCACTTTACCACCAATCTAAGAGTTCATAAAGACAAAATATTTTACTCTTTACTTGTAGTGACTTGCCGATCTTTCAACTAATCTCGATCTCGATCCGTTACTTTCCTAACATGAAATGTTATGCAAATAAATGTGTTAGACTTATATAGTCTAAGTGAGGTAGCCAATAACAATGAATGAACATGGTATGCCATTTATTATGCTTTGATGACAAATATAATATCAAATATGCAATAAACATTGTATGCTCCTTATTCATAATAAAAACATAATATCAATCATCATATCATCAATGGCAATGTCATAAAAAAGCAATACCAATAATAAATAATTTTCCTTCGATCGATTCACGGTATATTGATACACAAATTCTATGGCAATGACAATGCTATGGCAATAATATTATGACAATAACAATGTCATAGCAATAACAATATTACAACAGTAACAATGCAATGACTATATTCAATGCTATATTTATAATTCAATAATATTTTTATTGATATCTTTATTAATCTTTTAGCTTCATTCGCCTTGGAACACTTTTAGACTTAGATAACTTTGGTTCGGTAGTTGGTAATAGACAAGATCAAAGCACAAAGCAATGACTTGTTTCAATATAGTATCAATGATTCAATGCTTCCAATGCCCGTACTCACTCCAACCGAACTTCCGCCTCACCTAGGGTCCTCACCCTTGAGCCGTTGCTCATGGACCGTAGTCCCGATAAATATACCAAGTACCGAGCCAAAGTATCCAAAGACTTTTTCTCAATAATATTTTATCAATACGATATCTTTATCAAAGTCTATAACAGTGTCAATAACGAAGGCGGTAACAATGTCAATGACAATATCTTCATATTGATAACGATAACATTGACTCAATGTCAATAATTTGATGACCATATGCACACATCAACACCAATATCTCAATAGCAATATGCAATATTCAATATGCAATTATCAATGTTTGATGCTCAATGATTTATGTAGCAATGTTTCAATGACTTCGATGACAACAACAACGATCCTACGGACAAAGATTCGTTGCAATACTTTACCAAAAGTTACCAACATGACTTTCAATAATGCTTTATGCAAATCCCCTTTAATCTAATAGTTAGTAAACAACCTAAATCAACAATGATAAATTTGGAAAGGCTCCTCGCATAATTTTGAGACTCCGACTACACTCATCTCGATATTAGGGTTCTTGTATAATGACGTCTTTTTCCTTTGTTGACGGTTGTTATTTTTCGACTTCTTGAACTAGATTAAATAGGAATCGGTTAGAACTGACTAGACAATATCAAATAAATATAAAAATATTAATCAGACTCAATATTGAAATTTAGACCAACCAAAGATTTGAGCTTACCCCAACGTCAGTAGAAATTCGATATTATTATATCAAAAATATTAGACCACCAATTTAATACTGAACCACCTAATTATTTTTCCTTCCCTTCACTAATCCCTTAATCTCAGTATGTCTCTAACTTCATTTCTACCTAATTTTCCTTATGCTTTGGTTCGTCTTCCTCCCGCTATTTATAGCTCAAATGCCGCTCCTCATTTTCCCCACAAATCCCACGTGTTGGGAATGTGGCATGGCCTAAGGCCATGTTTAATTTTCATTTGCCACCAAAATGGCCATTTGCCGTGTGTCTTCATAACGTGGGATTTGCACACCAAATTCCTTCAGTTTGAAGGATTTGGTCGTGGGTCCCACGGTCTAATAATAATAATAATAATAATAATAATAATAAAAAATAACCCATATAACCTTTAATGTTCAATTAATATCGAATAAATTATACAACCGATATAATATACTCGGTCACCGAAACCTAGTTCCGATTAGACCGGTTTTTGGGAGTTACAGGTAAGCATAATTGAACCTAAAAAACATGGCATATCGAACAGTCTAGAGTCGTACCGAAACATTTTGCTACTGGAATCCATTGTTTCGATACAAGTCTAACTTGTATCGAAACGGTTCAAAGTCAAGGTCAAAGAGAGCCAACCCATACTAATATGTGGCTTGCCCGTATCGATACGATATGAAAGTTAAAGTCAACAAGGTTGACTATCGTACACCCGTATCGAAACAACCTTCAGCGTATCGATACATGGTTAGTTAAGTTGGTTAAAAGGCATAATCTGAAGGTCTGCACTGTTTACAGTTTGGTCACTGTATTTTGGATAAATAAATTGAACGAGTAAATGAACATCGATTTGCATGAAAATTTACAGACATGTTAATATTGTAATGAATTTCATTATGGTGTGGCCAATTGCATCAAAGAACCTCTAATTTTACAGATTTATAGATTAGTCCCTAAAACTTGTAATAGTCCAGAATTGGCTCTAAATGATTAAATATATTGTTTCATAAGAGATTAATTGGATTAATATGCATATTGATAATGTATTATTGCATGACATTGCTTAAGTGTTGATTATAAAATGAAATTTTATTGTACTAATCACCGCATTGTTCATCGGTAGCACTCTTCAACCCGATTCTTGACCGCGCCAGGAAGGGGGTGTTACATTTTGCATCTTGAAAACCAAAAGATAATAAATAGGCAGAGATGACAAAACAAATTTAACAAGAACCAACCTACCCTCGAAAGAGAGGTCCCTAGACTTCCAACTTGCTAAACGGCTATTAATATTGTCCACAACCGGGTCCCAAAGGGTAGCCGAATTCCTCCTAGGCCCAAGAGATAGGCCCAAATACTCAGCAGAGAATTGGCACACCTCACATCCTATCGAATTGGCCCAAAGCATTACATCTGCATTTGATACATTAATGTAACGCCCAAGTTTAGGGCTCGAGAGATATTCGGGTCTGGTTAAGCCGGTTCGGGTTAAGCTAATTTTTGGGAAAACAATTTAAATAAACCAATTTTAAAGCTTTTGAAGAAAAATGTATTTTTAAAGGGGTTTTTTGGTAAAATGGGTAACAAATAGGATTTGGAAATGGTTTTTAAATTAAAATAAAATATTATATTTCAAACTATCCATCTCTTCTTCTTCCCTAAAACCATTTTCACGTCATTTTTCTTCCCTCCCTTAAACCTCACCCGTTTTTGAAGACTCATCAAGGTAAGTGCTTTGTTCCTAACCTTCCTTCACATTCCCTTATTTTCTAACTACTTCCTTTCAAAACTTTGAAAGATTTCTCAAAGTTCCTCTATTTGGGAGAAAATGGGTTTTTGAAGGGTTTAAGCGAATGTTGTTAAAATAGTGTTTTGGGTGAGTTATAAACCATATTTTGGGTGTAAAATGGTGTTAAGATAATGAGTTTATCAAGAAATCTTGGAACTTGGAAAATGGGTAATTTTTGGATAAGGGATATTTGGTTTTTTGGATTGGAAATGGTAGGGAAGGACTTCCAATGTTTTGATGGTGTTGGGTTGATGTTTTCGAGGCATTTGAACATGTTTTGAATGTTAGTTGATGATGCTATGGCTGATTTATGGTTAGAGTAGAAATGAGGATGGTTTTGGTTAGTTTCGGATAGGAATCAGAAACTTGTTGTTATTGGATTTTGATAGGATTGATTTCAGTGGGGTTGATTGTTGAAAAGTGTGTTAACTCCTTGTTTTGATTTGGGTAGAAGCATCGGATAAAGATTTGGGTTCTTCGGACGCTACACCGGGAGTTGAAGAAGCTTGAAGGTGGACCGTTAGCTAGTTTTGGAATTGTGCTGGTGAATGGTAATGTTTTGAAGCTTTGAAATGTTTCAAAGAGGTTTTCTTGGGATTTGGGTGGAGCCTTAGGGGCCAACCAAAACCCAAGTGTAAGTTTAACTAATTTTGCCTTAAATCGTTAAGTGTTAGTGTATGTGACTATACGTGTTGTTGGGTGAAATACGATTTTCTTTTACCTCCTTTTTAGTGTTGTTATGTTATTGTTGGTTTTGTTAAAGCCTCAAGTGATGGTTAAGGGGAAGTGTGTTGTTGAATACGGTGATGTGTAGTCCCACCGGAGGTGACTAGTAGATGAGTACGGTGATGTGTAGTCCCACCAGAAATATGCTAGTTGTTGTGAATGGTGATGTGTAGTTCCACCGGGAATGGTTGTGCACGTGCATACCATGATTTTGTTCTTATGCTTTCGGTTTAGTATATTTCCTTTCTTAATGGTTTTGTCTTTAAAATAGATATATGTTTCAAAGTGCATTGTTGTTGTTGTGACCTTTGAGCTCCGTTCACTAAGCTTTTAAGCTTACGCTCTCTTTTCAAACAATACAGATCGTTAGTGGCTTCGGGAGGCAAGTGGGGCAAAGGAGGAACCTTGGAGTTCATTTGTTAGCTCAAGTATGGTTTTCATGGTTGTAATAATACTTAGGCAATGATAATGCTAGACTTTTATGTTGGGGAGTTGGTGTCCAAACTCCTATGTGGTTGTTATTGTTGTTAACATGTTTAAAATGTTGAAGTATGCCATGATTTGTCTTTTGACCTCTTTATGAATGCCAAGCATGAATGTTTCCTTTAGTGAATTATGCCATGTTGAATCTTGTCGTTTTGATTGTGTACCTTGTTTAAAATGAACGCTCATGGATGTCTTAAGCTGTGAATGTGGTTAGGGGTTGTTTAATATGCTTTCTAGAGTGTTTGTGTTAGTCCTCTTATGCTTAAATCTACAAAATTCTGACTTTCTGTGCAGGGCGTATCGATACGCTCAAGGGCAGTATCGATACGGTCCCTATTTTAAGCCTATCGTACCGATAAGCGGGGGCGTATCGATACCTGCTTTGCTCTCTGAAAATCTGAGATTTTGATGAGAAATTGGGGTATTGGTATGTGCCTTAAGTGTATCGATACGTTCCTAATGTTGACTTTGGGGAATTTGATCTTTGAGGGCGTATCGATACCAGCATGTAGGGTATCGATACGGTCTCCTAGAGTTGACCTTGGGAAGTTTGATCGCGAGGGCGTATCGATATGGGCCTTAGGTGTATCGATACAGCCTGAAGTAAAATGGCTAAAAGTTATCTTTTAATGTCTATATTGCTTGGTTCATATTCGTTTTTGCTTTTTCGCTGTTTGTCTTCTCACATAAGATCAAATATGGCATTTAGACAATATTAATTTAAAAGAAAATTTTTAGGGTTGCTAATCAAAGTGAAGCCTTAACGGGTTTCCCTTCAGTTTTCCCCGTGTAACCCGTGAGATTCGGTCTGGTGGCTAGGCCAAGTTAAGGGGGTTACATTTTGTGGTATTAGAGCCTCGTTTTCGAGGTCTTTCGGAAAGGTAAATCAGGCAAGTTGGTTTGTTTGGTTGGTTCACTGTTGCAGGGTGTGTGAAAGCATGATTTCTCGTCCTTGTTGTTGGTTGAAGAGTAGTCGAGCGTCCCTATTGCTAAGTATTGTTATTAGAAAATGGTTTTGGTTAAAAGAGCTTGAGCACTTGGATCCTTGCCCTTGTTGACCCAATGTTTTCTTGCATGTTATGTTTGTTGTCTTAGATTGTATCTTCTTTATGGTGAGACCGAGAGGACAGCCTAGAGCGGGTGACCAGGCACCCGGGGATGTGCCTCATGTTCCTCTTGCTCCCGATGGTAATGGGGCGAATGTCGGAGGTAATGTACCTCAGGCTGGTGTGAATGTTGGAGGTAATGGTAATGGACCCCAGGTTGGCCAAGGTCAGGCGGGTGCGGACATGACTCATTTGATTTAGACCATAGTCGGGGTTTTTCAGACAGCTTTAGCCGACATACATACTTAAACACCACCTCAGGGTGCGGGACTGGTTTACCCCTTGAGAGGCTTCGTAGTTTGGGCGGGGTCGAGTTCCGTGGTTTGGCTCCTGAGGGTTCACGGGCTTGGCTCGAGATCATTACACGAATCTTAGGTTAGATGGAGTGCTCAGACACTCGTAAGTTGGGTTGTGTTGTCTCCTTACTTCAGAGAGATGCATATGCTTGGTGGACTACAGTTATTTCGGGTATGCCGGAGGCGGATGTCACTTAAGAATTCTTTAGAACAACCTTCAGAAAGAAGTACCTTGGAGCCCGATATCAGGATGAAGGGAAGAGAGAATTTATGGCTTTGGCTCAGGGTGGTAAGATGGTGTCAGAGTATGAGGTCGAGTTTATAAGGTTGAGCCAATATGCTCCTAAGTTGGTTCCCAATGAGAGAGAACAGTGTGAGCGCTTCCGTTACGGTTTGACTAGGGATATGAAGACTTATATGCTTGCTTATGATTACATTGAGTTTGATGTTTTGGTTTCTAGGGCCAAAGATATTGAACAGAGTTTGGGCTTGAACGCTCGTGCTAGTGGGTCCGATTCAGGGAAGCCGCATGCGGATTGGGACAAAGAGCATGCCAAGAGGCACAAGGATAAGAGGTATCATCCTGACTCGAGACATAGGGGAGGTAACCATGGACGTGGTTATCAGGGCCAAGGAGCTGATGTTCACACTCCTGAGTGCACTAGATGTGGAAGACACCATCCGGGCGAGTGTATGGGAACCTTTAGGGTATGTTGGAACTGTTGTTCCCGAGATCATTTGAGGCGTAATTTTCCTCACCTGGCTAGGGGAGAACAAGCCCCGATTCGAGGTTTTGAGCATCATAGAGGCTGTGGGCACGATCGAGGTAACTTTCAGCCAAGGAATGAAGAACAAAGAAATGTAGCTCATGTGGTAGCAGTTCAGCCCGAGGGTGGAGGACCGGCTTAGGTGTATGCACAGCGAGAGGCTGGGAATGACACATATGTCATCGCAGGTAACTTCTTGTTACGGTCCTTATCCTTGCTTTCGTTGATAGATTCAGGTTCAACATATTCATATATTTAGGGTGAGCATGCAAGATCTTTAGATTTACCGTATGAGTGGTTAGAGGTAGGTGTGAATGTTACTAGTTCTTTCGGTGAGACCGTGGTAATTAGGAAAATGTATAGGAGGTGTCCTTTGACGATCCAGGGTCATGTGTTTCCGGTCAATATGATGGAATAACCGTTCTATGGTTTGATGTGATTTTGGGCATGGATTGGCTCCTAGATCATAGAGCTAGGGTAGACTTTGAGACCAAGAGAGTTTCTTTGAGACTTGAGGATGATTATGAGGTTGTAGTAGTTGGCGAGAACATTAAGTTATTGTCCAATGTTGTTTCTGCTTTAGAAGCTCAAAGATTGATGGATTTGGGTTGTCAAGCGTATTTGTCCTATGTGATGAATCCATATATGATTGAAGTTAGACCGCAAGACATCAGAACAGTTTGTGACTTTCCGAGTGTCTTTCTAGAAGAGTTGTCGGGTTTGCCTCCAGATAGGGATGTTGAATTTGCTATTGAGACATATTCAGATTCTGCTCCTGTATCCATTGCTCCGTACATAATGGCACCTAAGAAGTTGAAAGAGTTGAAGACACATCTTCAAGAATTGTCAGATAGAGGTTTCATTAGGCCTAGTATTTCTCTGTGGGTGCTTCGGTCTTGTTTGTGAAGAAAAAGGATAGCAATAAGAGGATGTTCATAGATTATAGGTAGTTGAACAAGGTAACAGTAAAGAACAAGTATCCCTTGCCGCGGATCGACGATTTGCTTGATTAGTTGAGAGGTGCTACAATGTTTTCGACGATTTATTTGAGATTAGGTTACTATCAGTTGAAGGTAAAGGATGTGGTTATACTGAAGACAACCTTCTGTACACAATATGGGCACTACGAGTTCTTGGTAATGCCTTTCGGTTTGACTAATGCCCCACCTACATTTATGGACATGATGAACAGACTGTTTCACGAGTTTTTGGATATATTTGTAGTAGTGTTCATAGATGACATTATAGTGTACTCTAGGACCGAGGAAGAACATGATGAGCATTTGCGATCGGTACTACAAACCTTGCTTGAAAATCAGTTGTATGCCAAGTTGAGTAAATGTGAGTTTAAGATTAGGGAAGTAGTCTTTCTAGGTCATGTGATCTCAGCCAATGGGATTAGTGTGGATCCCAAGAAGATAGAAGTAATAATGAGTTGGAAACAACCGAAGTCAATGACCGAAATCTGTAGTTTCCTAGGCTTGGCGGGGTATTATCGAAGGCTTGTTGAGGGATTCTCGAAGATTGCGGCACCTTTGACTAAATTGCTTCAAAAAATGTTATGTATGAGTGGACCGATGCAAGGCAGCAAGCGTTTGAAAAGTTGAAGAAAGCATTGACAGAAGCTCCTATTTTGATTCAGCCTGAACCAGGGAAAGAGTTCGTAATCTTCAGTGATGCATCGTATGTAGGTTTAGGTTGTGTGCTTATGCAAGAAGAAAGAGTTGTAGCTTATGCTTCGAAACAGTTGAAGGTTCACGAGAAAAATTACCCCACTCATGACATAGAGTTAGCTGTTGTAGTCTTTTCTTTGAAGATTTGGAGACACCACCTTTATGGTGAGAAATGCACAGTCTACACCAACCACAAGAGTTTGAAATATTTGATGACTCATAGAGAGTTGAATCTTAGACAACGTAGGTGGTTAGAGCTTCTTAAGGACTATGACATCACAATAGAGTACCATCCGGGTAAAGCAAACATAGTGGCCGATGCTTTGAGTAGAAAAGTGGCAGTTGAGTTGCGAGCTATGTTTGCTAGATTGAGTGTGTCTCAAGATGGTAGTTTGATAGCCGAACTACATGTTAAACCTTTGTTAGTTTAGTTGATTCGAGAGAAACAGTTGCAAGACGGATCTTTGGCACCTCACGTGCAAGATATAGTTGAGGGTAGACCCACAGGTTTCTGCTTTGGTGATAATGGGATCTTATGTTTCAAGGATAGAGTAGTTGTTCCAGAAGATGTCGAGTTGAGACGTACTATCTTGAACGAAGCTCATAACAGTCCTTTTGCTATGCATCCGGGTAGTACGAAGATGTATCGTGGGTTGAAAGATGAGTACTTTTGGATTGGGTTAAAGAAAGATATTGCCAAGTATATGAGTAGATGCATGGTTTGCCAGCGTGTTAAGGCCGGGCATTAGTTTCCTTCAGGTTTGTTACAGCCGTTGAAGATTCCAGAATGGAAGTGGGAACGTATTACTATGGATTTTGTGACAGGTTTGCTGTTGACTCATTCGAAGAAGAATTCAGTATGGGTGATAGTTGACAGATTCACTAAGTGTGCCCATTTCATACATGTTCATACTACTTACGCCTTAGACAAGTTGGCTGATCTGTACATCAGTGAGATAGTGAGACTGCATGGTGTGTCGAAATCGATTGTGTCAGATCGAGATCTGAGGTTTACACCTAGATTTTGGGAGTGTTTGCATCGTGCCTTGGGGACTTGGTTGAAATTCAGTACTTCGTATCAACCACAATCAGATGGTCAGTCAGAGAGGGTTATTCAGGTGTTAGAGGACATGTTGAGGTGTTGCATCATCGACTTTCTAGGTTCATGGGAGAAACATCTATCGCTAGTAGAGTTTGCGTACAATAATAGTTATTAGGCTAGTATTCAGATGGCACCGTATGAAGCTCTTTATGGTAGGAGATGTAGAACACCGGTTTGTTGGGCCGAAGCTGGACATAAACTTGTGCCTATGCCAGACTTGCTTAAGGGCATTACCGAGAAGGTAAAATTGATTTGTGACCGCTTGAAGGTAGCTTCAGACAGACAGAAATCGTATGCCGATTTGAAATAGAGAGAGTATGATGTGGGCAACAAAGTGTTTTTGAAAGTCTCACCTTGGAAGAAGGTTATGAGATTTGGTAAGAAGGGTAAGTTAAGTCCGAGATTCATTGGTCCTTACGAGGTAGTTGATTTGAGAGAATTGGTCTCGTTGCTTATAGATTGAGATTGCCGACTATAGAGCGTTTGGGTGTTCTCTATTTATGAGCGCAAGTGCAGACTCTTGTCAAGTTATAGTATAAAAGATATCGTCTCCCACATGCATTGTAGCAGCTTCTATGAATGATTTCCTACACAAGGATTTAGTAAATTGCACAACCAAATCTCTAAATGTGGAAATATAAAAACACAAATAAAATAAAGACAGTGATGAAAGGGATGATAGGGAGAGATAAGATCGATAGATTGGGAAGGTAATTGCAGCTCAATAGTGTGTAGACTACATTGTAAGGCCTAAGTGTGTTTTACGCTGCAATGATTTGCTGCCTCAGCATCGGTCTGCTCTGCTCCAAAAGGCTTCATCAGCTTCCCTTAGTATAAGCTGTCATGTGGCTTGGCTCAACTAGGGTCTATTGTCTGCTAATTCTGCCTCATCTTCCCTCCTGCTTTCTGCACTGTGGTGGCATCTTCATGCTTCAGTAGTGTACAAACTACAAAAATATCAGTCATGCATTAAATAGTACCCTTTTCATAGGATAAACAGAATATAAGGCTCAAAGGCATAAATGATGAAATCTATGGATGAAAGGACATAATGCATCTCAAATGGGTGTAGGTTAAGTGACAATTGCCATGTAAAAAGGGTCAAAATCTAGGACTTTTGGGCACTTATCACACCCCCAAACTCGAACTATTACTTGTCCTCAAGCAATGCAAACCATCAATTGCCAAACATTAGTTTTTATAAATCGTCTCCTTGGTCTTACTTTTCCTTCTCTCTCCAAACCATGGCAAATAATGTTTGGCCCTTCAGTTTTTGGATGCCCTAGGAATTCCCCAGAATCAAAGTATAAGATTTGTGAGTGTGTGCATGCATTGTGAACAAGATGATTATAAGGATTCTAAGTAAACACTTAAGCATTAACCTACTTAACTTGGGTAATTAATTTCTTAAGCAACCTAACCAACTAGAGCCAATTCTGGGTACCTTTAGTGATTAGCCTAGAGCCGATTTCGGGCACCTCTAGAGCTTCTTTAAGCTAGAGCCAGTGGTGGGCACCTCTAACTTTTACCCAGTTTTCATTCTAAGCTAGTCTATGTCCTAAGTGTACTAGGATTCCTTAAATCATGCAAGTCACAAAGGTGTTTAAAATTCGAATCTCATAGTGTGATACTAAGTTATCTTCCATTAGGCATCCTAAAAGTAAAGGCTCTAAACAGTCCTAAACAATGGTAAGAAGAGAGAGTTCTATTTCCAAGTAAGAAGATTTAATTAAAACTAAACTAAGGCAATTGATAGAAAGTACTGTCGTGGCATAAGCTTAATTCAGTTAAGGCAATGCAATAAAAAAATTTGACAAGTAAAAGAACAAAATCTGCATGCAATTATATTATACTGTCGCGACATGACTGTGCCTCGGCCTCTCAACCTACACCCCAAACTCGAACCAAGTATTGCCATCAATGCTTTACAAATCATGTATAAGATAGAAAAAATTAAATAAAAAAATATAAGGGCAAAAATAGATAAGCAACAAAAAATGAAGAGGAATTTAAAAAGAATTTGAGGTTGCAGAATCATCCTCCTCTTCACTGTCGGACTGCAAAATCCGCCTCTTCGTTGGCTTAGAAACTGCTCGCGTGATTCGTTTGGATTCTCGGTGTGGCTAGATGCGAGATGGTGGGGTGGGATTTGTTGCCGGTGCATCCACCTCTTCAATGGAGTCAATGTCGATGTTATCCATGTTTAGTTTCTTGTGGTTGATCAAGTTGAACACCCAGCTAGCAGAGTGGCCACTATCTGAGGTGGTGTGGTGTATGGACCCGACCAATGTGTCCAGTCCAGCCTTGCGCTTGCCTTTCCTCGCCGCGGCAGAAAGTGTATCGGAGGCTACGGCGGGCTGGGACTGGTGGTGCTTGGAAGTAGCTGCGGCAGGGGTCTCTTGGGCTCTGTGCTGAGGTGCAACGACAGCAAAGAAGACAACAGTAGGGTAGATATGGAATTGGACTGTCGGATCAGGGAACCTCCTCTGGATCAGATGTGTTATTACGGTGTGGAAGTCCCTGGTATATGGCATGAGCAGCTACTGGCGTTGATTCATTGCCTCCAGCTTGTTCATAATTTGCTGGAGGTCTGTGGCGGCAGGGGCTTGTTTTTGAGGTGTCACCGGGACAGATGCCGAGGCTTCTACCCCGACAATACTCTGAATCGGTGTGGCCTGCAGAGGTGTTGTGTGTAAAAGTGTCTATCGCAATGTAGTGCAAGTGTACACGACGCAAGTAGTAAAATGATACAGAAGTAACGAATATCGTCTCCACAGGGACTGGGCTAATAGCCTCACCTTGGGTTACTTCACGAGAGGAAAAGAAATAGTTTAAATTGTTGTCACGAGAGAATAAAAAATACTGATAATAAAAGAGTATTGAAATCAGGATAGAGAGAATGGGCCGGTATTGAATTGCTCAGTAGTGTAGGTGTTGCAAAGTCTAGGAATCTATGTTCTGTCGTTGCGCCTGTCGCGGTAGCACCTGTCACGGTAGCGGTCTGTTGTTTATCGCGGCAACGATCACACAACTCAGTATTTCATGCTTGGCAAGAATCCTTGTTGTGCCTTGGCCTATCCCTAGGTCCAAGTCTGTCGATGAACACGTCATTGATGATACCTCCCGGCGTGAATCGAAGGATGAACACCGATGTTGTTGAATTCTTCTTTAGACACTTAACCTCGTCCTATCCCTAGGTCCGAGATAGTTCAACCATAAACTGAAGAACCGTACTTATTCCTTTCGTATACTTAACTCTCCCGATATTAAGTAAATGAGTAATCTCAAAATGCTCTCCCGATACTCTTGCAAGAATACATGCCTTTACAAATCAACCCTTAGCCCTAGGGGAAGTTTAGTACATGATGAGAAGGGGAAAATGACTAGGGTTTTGGGAAGAAGGCTAGAGAGTATGATGTTTCCCTAGGTCGAATTACACGCCTTTATATAGGCCTTGGGTTCAAGTTTTCTAATATGGCAAGAATACAAGTTTAAATTAAAGTACAACTCTATTAAAGACTAAATCTTCAGAGCATAAGTCTTTAATTCGTCCTTCCTTCTTGCTTGGAGTTTCTTCCTTGAACTTTGGGCTTGGCCTTCATTCTGATCTAGGGCTTGGAAAAATATAAGGATGCTCCACGACAGATGGGCTTAATTTTCTCTTTCTGTCGAGGCCCACTTCACTTCTTCCCTTCACTATCGCTGTCGTCCTTGGCTGCCACGGCAGCGGCCATGGCAGCATCGTCCTCTAGCGCCTGCATATCCAATTCCAGCTCTACTTCTTCACTACCGCCACTTCTGTCACGGCAACTGTCACGACATCTTTCACGATATTTACCACGACATCTGTCACGGAATCACTATCACGGCAGTGATGTATAAGGCAGTTTTCTTCACTCCAGCTCTTCTGTTCCTCTGCTGCCCTGGATGCTGCCACGGCAGATAGCTTCTGTTCTTCTGCTGCCCTGGATGCTGCCACGGCAGATATCTACAAAAAGTGACCGAAATCAACAACATATGTGCAATTTTATCTATTTGTGATGTAAATGCAAAACTTAACCTAAAAGGCTGTTAAACATGCTTGAGTGCAGCAAAAATAAGGATAAATGAGGGGTAAAATATAGAAATTTTAGGCACTCAACACACCCCCAAACTCGAATTCTTGCTTGTCCTCAAGCAAATGCAACCTAACTAACATGCATGCATACATATATATACATACATATATATATATATATATATATATATATATATATATATATATATATATATATATATATATATTTCTTGGCTTAAGTCAGTGAACAATCCTTACCCACAACACCATCCCTATCATGTTTAGCACCTGTTCAAATATTTAAGGATCTACTTAGAGCAAAAGTATAGTTCTCGTGCAGGTGTGTGCATTTATTGTGAACATACATGAATATAGACTTTCCTAGCAACTAGAATATTATACTTAGCTTGTTTAGAGTTTTCCTTCGAGGCTTAATTCTTTTTTCTTACTAGAGCCAGTATCGGGCACCTCTAGTTGTTTTCCTTCTTTTTCTGAATTTTTGTCTTTTCTACTAGAGCCAGTATTTCATGCACCTCTAGTTAACTATCTAGAGCCGGTGATAGGCACCTCTAGAAGTTTTTCTCTGGTTATTTTCCTAGAGCCAGTGATAGGCACCTCTAGGTTTCCTGAGTTTCTAGTCTCTTTCTACTCTAGTGGCTAAGTTTTCTATTCTAAGTATGCTAGAGAAAGTCTGCTATCAAGTAAGTCACAACGTGTTTCAGTTTTTCAGAACTATACTAAGGCTCTACTTACTTCCTAAAATATTTTTAAGGGGCTGTCACGACAGAGATGGCAGCAGCAGATAATAAAAGTTCAATAAATTAAGCCATTTTTTGCATAAAAAATAAATGTGACACAATGAAAACTAAATGTAATGTTATATTAATAATTAGGAGGACTGCCTACCCCCAAACTCAAGGGTTGCATTGTCCTCAATGCATGACACAAAAAAATAATAATAAATGACATAAAAGTGAAACATCACAAAAAGATAATATATACAGCAGGCGACAGAGAAAAAGAAAACTTAAGTTGTGCGGCTGTCGTCATTGCTGCTGGAGCTTTGGATGAGGAGCTGTCGGCTGGCAGTCTCCTTGGACTTTGTCGGAGGAGCTATGGGTGCTGCCCTGGGAGTTGAAGATGCGGAGGCTGCCTTCTTCCTTGCGTCACTATCTTCACTGTTGTTAGCGGCAGTCACTTTGGAATTCATCTTAGGGAGTATGATTGCTGCCGCGGCAGGGGTGGAGGTAGAGCTTCCTCGGGTTGCTTGTATCGTCATTGCAAGGGTTCTCTCTGTTTACCTAATAACACAAACAAACTAAAAACCAATATCAAATTTCTAATTCCTAAAATAATAAAGATAAAATAAGATAAAAATAAAATAAAATAAGTTAAATTAGGAGTGCCTTGAGGGGCATCTCCTAAAGTAACTACTCTCTGCTCTATTGATGCTTGAGGGGTAGTTTCCGGTACTTCTTGAATTCCATCCGTACCCTCCATCTGGTGATTATTCTCATGGTGGGGGCTCCTTTCTTTCTCTTCCCTTTGTAGTCCATGAAGTCCTCCCTTCTTGGTAATGTTTCTGAGGGCATGAATATATGATTAGAAAAAATTAAATTGACATTCGACCACAAACTTACCTTGTTTTCGTTGAATGTTGTTGTGGTTGAATGTAGCCCTTGTTGTCGTGTCTACTGCTGTGGCAGCCAGTTATTTTGACAGTCCGTTGTCAGGTCACTTTGCAGGTCAAGGGGACATTGGGAAGTGCCATAACTCTCCATATCAAATTCTGTTGGCCACTCGAAGGTCTCCATCAGTAGAGATCTCGATGATTCTAAATCCACTGGCGTTGGTTCCTCAATTATCTGCAATGGAATTGGTGAGTTTTCATAGAATTCAAAAGGTTCTTTTATTAGCTGCTCATATTCCATCGGCGAGGCATTGTCATTGGGTAGATCTTCTAGGTGGTCGTGCGAGTGCCATGACAAGGATGGATGTGTGCAATCTTGGTCGGGCATAATCGAGGTAGTGGGTTGAGAGTTTGCCTCGGATGTGGTTGCTGCAGTGCCATTCTCCTGAATTTCACTCAGCATTGTTGCGGTGTTGCTCCATTCTGGCTCCTCGATCATTGCCATGGCAAGTTGTTGCTCAGACTCATCATGTGTTGGGTATTCCTTCACATGGGCATCCTCGTCATCTTGCCTTAGGATTTCAGGTTCATCTGTGGCATGAATGAGGACCGGTCTGCTCAAGAGTGCATCCATCTTGGCGATACTTGCGTCCATATAAGCCGACACTTCTTGAGTGAGTGCCATGAAGGCTTGCAGTGTGTCTTCTAAGGATTTTGACTGCTCTTGAGGATGATGACATTGCCAGTGCATGTCGGGTTCTGCAGCAAAACTGTTATGGTACAAAAAAAATTGCGGGTTTTGATCATACCAGAAAAAATCTTGCTGCTGCGGCAGCATCATCTGTTGTCCCTGTTGTTGCTATGGCAGCATATCTTGTTCTTGTTGGTTCCATCGTTGGTTGTCCATATATTTACCGAAAAAATGGGGACAATTTTCGAGTGTATGATTACCTTTACGGTAATTGCAAGAACTTTCCCACATCAACTCTCGAATGGTTTTTCCTGACATGTTGATGCCCTTGAACCTGTATTGTGCCTTAGATATAACAACCGGAAATAGAAAATAAAAATAAAAATAAAATAAAATAAATAAAAAGTGCAGTAATTAAAGGTAGAGGTATGTTGCCAGTCCCCGTCAACGGCGCCAAAAACTTGTTGCGTGTAAAAGTGTCTATCGCAATGTAGTGCAAGTGTACACGACGCAAGTAGTAAAGTGATATGGAAGTATCAGATATCGTCTCCACAGGGACTGGGCTAATAGCTTCACCTTGGGTTACTGCATGAGAGGAAAATAAATAGTTTAAATTGTTGTCACGAGAGAATAAAGAATACTGATAATAAAAGAGTATTGAAATCAGGATAGAGAGAATGGGCCGATATTGAATTGCTCAGCAGTGTAGGTGTTGCAAAGTCTAGGAATCTCTGTTCTGTCGTTGCGCCTGTCGTGGCAGCGGTCTGTTGTTTGTCGCGGCAGCGATCACACAACTCAGTACTTCAAGCTTGGCAAGAATCCCTGCTGTGCCTTGGCCTATCCCTAGGTCCAAGTCTGTCGATGAACACGTCTTTGATGATACCTCCCGGCGTGAATCGAAGGATGAACACCGATGTTGTTGAATTCTTCTTTAGCCACTTAACCTCGTCCTATCCCTAGGTCCGAGATAGTTCAACCATAAACTGGAGAACCCGTACTTATTCCTTTCGTATACTTAACTCTCCCGATAATAAGTAAATGAGTAATCTCACAATGCTCTCCCGATACTCTTGCAAGATGTTGAAAACCAGAATAAGCAAACTTGAAGTAATTTTATTGAACAGAAAAATTCCTAAAACAAATGCAATCCTTGCAACTACTTTACAAATCAACCCTTAGCCCTAGGGGAAGTTTAGAACATGATGAGAAGGGGAAAACGACTAGGGTTTTGGGAAGAAGGCTAGAGAGTATGATGTTTCCCTAGGTCGAATTACATGCCTTTATATAGGCCTTGGGTTCAAGTTTTTTAATATGGCAAGAATACAAGTTTAAATTAAAGTACAACTCTATTAAAGACTAAATCTTCAGAGCATAAGTCATTAATTCGTCATTCCCTCTTGCTTGGAGTTTCTTCCTTGAACTTTGGGCTTGGCCTTCATTCTGATCTAGGGCTTGGAAAAATATAAGGATGCTCCACGACAGATGGGCTTAATTTTCTCTTTCTGTCGAGGCCCACTTCACTTCTTCCCTTCACTATCGTTGCCGTCCTTGGCTGCCACGACAGCGGCCATGGTAGCATCGTCCTTTAGCGTCTGCATATCCAGTTCCAGCTCTGCTTCTTCACTGCCGCCACATCTGTCACGGCAACTGTCATGGCAACTGCCACGACATCTGTCACGGCATCACTGTCACGGCAGTGATGTATAAGGCAGTTTTCTTCACTCCAGCTCTTCTGTTCCTCTGCTGCCCTGGATGCTGCCACGGCAGATAGCTTTTGTTCTTCTGCTGCCCTGGATGCTGCCACGGCAGATATCTACAAAAAGTGACCGAAATCAGCAACATCTATGCAATTTTATCTATTTGTGATGTAAATGCAAAACTTAACCTAAAATGCAGTTAAACATGCTTGAGTGCAGCAAAAATAAGGATAAATGAGGGGTAAAATATAGAACTTTTAGGCACTCAACAAGAGGCTCGGCATCTGGGATCTCTATTATTCTATGGTATGTCACCTTGTCCCATCCTTGTCTTTCTTTTGTGAGTTCGTCGTTTCTATCGAACGAGACTTCATTCTCCATGCAGAGGCCGGTGATGAGTGACGAGAAATAGAGCGAATGTTTCTCCTTCACCGCGTATTTGTAGATTTCATTCACAATTAATTTACTCACATTAATTTTATAATTTTGTATAATAGAGTGGATAATAGCAAGCCTGGGCTGATCAACGGCCGTGCTGTGGGATGTCAGCAGAAGGCGATGGCGGATGAACTTGTTCCACAGTTTGGCTTCCAGCCTAAGATGTTTTCGCTGCACCGAACCTCTGTGTGATCTGGTCTCCCATGGCGTGCCGGTGAAGCAACGCTCCTCCTTTATGCGCAAGAAATCGTCTTCATTTAGGGCCTCCAAAACCACGGCATGATCATCTCTTCCAATGTGCAGGCCGTAGAACCTGTTGATGGTGTCAGCATCGATGCAGATGGCTTTTCCCCTCACATACACGAACAGTGCATCGACACTTGCCCTATGAGCATAGAACTCTCGTACGATCGTTAGATTGGCCTGAGTCGACTAGTGGCAGAAGAATTGCCACTTATGGTGTTTGATCTTTTTGAAAAGGAAATGCTTGATACTGTAATTTGTTTCACTTGAGGCATGGAACCCTTGCTCTTCCCACACCTGCCGTGAGATGTAGTGTGTTTTAAACATTTCTTCCAACGATTCCGGTGCGAAGTGAGTATTGGCTGGTGCCACGGCAGTGCTGGAAGATGCTCCTCTAGTTCCCATCTGAATTTGATAAGAGCGGTGAGAGAAATTGATAGAGTAAAAAAAGAATTGAGAGCGGAATAGAGCGTGAATAACTGTGAGATTCAAAAAAGTAAAAGAAAGTAGGATGTGAAAAACAAAGGAGAATAGTGGCCCTTTTATAGAGTCTCGGCACATTGTGCCGTTGGAGCGCAATTCGCGGCCCCGACCATTAGTAGTCGTTGCTGCCCGTTGCGGTTTTTGCCCGTTGGAAAACTAGTTGTTGCGGCTCTCGCAGCGCTTTGGGCGTTAGATGCCGCGACAACTAATGGTCACTTCTCCAAGCCGTTTGTTCCTTCCTTCCTTATTTCTTGATTTCCCTCCTAAAAAACAAGAAAAAGGAAAAAAATTATTCTAAATAAAAATGTGAAAAATAAATATAAATAACTAAAAATAAAAATTAATTCTAAAAAAAACTGAACCTAAAAAATAAAAATAAAGTAAAGAGAGAAAAGATTAGTGCACTAAAGGAGTGCAATTGGATGTATCCCCTAAAGTGTATACTTCATTATCCCTCATAACATGTGCTCTTGTATGTGGTAGCAGCCTTTGTCCATGTTCTCCCCCTTGTATTCCATTGCATGTGTCCTGACATGGTCCAACATGTTTTCCGCGACATTTTACCGCTTCAGTGCTGGGGCCGTTTGGTTCCTTACTGCTACCTTGTTGCTGAGTGGCCTGGAGTGCCTAACAAGTTGTTGTATTGTCGGCATGTTTTCTACTGTTTAGGTCATGAATTGTAACATGCTCGTCATTAATCCTCATTGTCAGTTCTCCTTTCTCCACGTCGATTACAGTCCTCCAAGTTGCGAGGAATTTTCGTCCAAGTATCAACGAAGCTCTTTCATCTGCATCGCAATCTAAGATGAGGAAATCAGTAGGGAAAATAAACTTATTCACTTTTACCAGGATATCTTCGATTTTCCCTTCCGGTTGCACATGTGATCTGTTGGCAAGCTGTAGCATCACTGTAGTCGATTGTGCCATCCCAATCCCTAATTTTTGAAAGACAAACTTGGGCATGATATTGGTTCTTGCACCTAAATATTCATATAGCGCTCTCTCCTCATATGTGTTCTCGATTGCGCATGGTATGAGAAAGCTTTCGGGATCCTTGAGCTTGGGTGGTGCTCGATTGTGTAATGCGGCCATGCATTCCTCCGTTACAGCCACTATTTCAAATTCCCCAATCCGTTTTCTTTTTGACACTGTTTCCTTGAGGAACTTGGCATAGTTTGGAATTTGCATAATAGCCTCCACCAAAGGTATATTAATATGTATTTGTTTAAGCATATCCAGGAACTTTTTAAACTGGTACTCTTGCTTGGGTTGTTTCAGCCTCTATGGGAATGGTGGGGTTGGTGGGCTGTCTCTGGGCTTTGTGGGTGATGTCACAGGGTCTGCGACATCAGGATTTGTCTTGACTGGTGCCGCGACATCTTTGTCCCTAGACTGTGTAGGGACAGTGGGCTCCTGTGGTTTCTTCTTTGCTGGTTGTTTGGCATGTGGCTCTTGTAGTTGAATACCACTCATGGTGGTTACAGCCTTGCAATGCTCGTACGATGTCATCTTAGCGGCTTCAATGACGCTAGGGAAACTTCCAACTGGTTTGGTGTTCAGTATTTGAGCGATCTACCCCGCTTGCGTTTCTAAGGATTTCAACGTTGCCTCATTATTCTGCAGCTGCATTTCTGTCTTGTCCATAAAAGTTTCAATCTTTTTTTATAAACTTGTCAGTGTTAGCCATATATGCACTAGTCTGATTCATAAAAGCATGAAGAATGTTTTCTAAAGAAGTAGACTGTATCGGTTGTTGCAACGGCTAGTGCTGCTACGGCAGCAAGGGTTGTTGGAATCCTGCGGCTGGAGCATTCAGATGCTACAGATTGAGGGCATTATTAGGGTTGCTCTAAGAGAATTTGGGGTGCTTTTTCCAGGCTGGATTGTAGTTGTTGGACATCTAATTGTTGCAGTTGAAGTTTCCAACATAGCATACTGAATCTGGGTTCTGCGGGCATTCAGAAAAGGCATGGTTACCCCTACAGTTTTCGCAAAATAAATCCATTACCTTGACTTCATGTTGATTGTTTTGCGATTACAAGTTCAAAACTAGCTTCGTCAAGGTGGCGATCTGAGATGAAATTTAGTCGGCAGACCCTATTTCATTAGCTGTGGGTTGACGGCGGACTCCTCCCCTTCTGGTCGTGGGGAACTGATAATCATTCTTGGTCGTCCTATTTAAAATCTCCATGGCTTATACCGGCTCTTTGTCTAAGAGTATGCCGTTTTCTGAGGCATCAAGCATCATCCTAGTTGCCGTGTTAACCGCATTGTAGAACATGGTCACTTGCGTCCATACTGGAATCCGTACAAGGGGCATTTATGTAATAGCTCTCGATATCGCTCCCAAGCCTCATGCATGGACTCGTCATCAACCTGTCGAAAAGAAGTGATCTTGTTACGTAATCTCTTAGTTAAATTTGTAGGATTAAAATGAGCTAAGAAAATACGACAAAGATCACTCCAGGATCCAATTGATCCTGCTGGGATACTGTTGAGCCGGGTTTTTGCCCTATCCCTTAGTGAATAGGGGAACATCTTCAATCTCAGAATATCCTCACGTACTCCCTGTATTTTAAATGAGTTACAAATCTAGAGGAAGGACTTGAGGTGCTGTCTGGCATCTTCAGATGCGGAGCGGCCAAATTGCCCCATAGTGTTGATCATATTAAACATCACGGGCTTCAGCTCAAAGTGGGCGGCCTCGATCTCTGGGGTAACAACTCCAGAGTTTATTCTGTTCAAGTCCTCTTCAATGTAGTCTCGGACTGTTTGGTGTAGTACTGGTAAAAATGGAGCTTGCAGATTTGCTCCATCCCTTGTCGGGATCTGCTGCTCTTCAACAAGTGGCTACCCATCGGCAGGATGCTACCCAATTACATTGTGTGTCGGGGCACCTTGGTTGATGCCGCAACCGCGACCTGGAGGTGGGACCTCGGGCTGTTGCATCGTAGCTTCGCTCTCTCGTCTAAGCCTTCGATAAGTGCGTTAGATTTCTGGATATGGATCTCGCAATGGGCTTCCTGGGTTAGCTCTGGTCATGCACCGAAACAAAACCAAGTTTTATAAAAATAAAAAAATAAAATAAATAAACTTAAATAAAACAGAAAGTGCAAGAAAATAAAAACAAAAGTTGCCAATCCCCGGCAATGGTGCCAAAAACTTAATGCGTGTAAATAGTGCTCTGCATTTGTGCAAGTATACACGACACAAGTAATATAGCGATAAGTATATGACTATCGTCTCCACAGGGATTGATACTCAACCTTCAGTTCTAGTCCCTCGCACTGTTAAATAAATAAAGTAAAAACACAAATTAATTGGGTGAATTGAGATAATCTAAAAATAACTAAACTAAGAAAATCTAGTAAATAAAATAAAGAAGTAATCAAGCAGAGAAGATGGGCCGGATTAGAGTGTGTCGTAGTGTGGAATCCTCTTGACTTTGTTTCTGTTCTTTAATACAGCAACGCACTACTGCCATGGCAGTGACTTAAATCCTTGCCGCAAGCGTAATGATTGAACTCCTGCTGCGGTAATCCCTTGCTCGTGGGCAAATGCAGTTAAGGCTCGGCAAAGCGTCCTTAGGTGGTTTCTCCTTATCCCTAAGCACGGAACGCTGGTTGATGACTGAACTCTGATGATACCTTGCGACGTGAATCAAAGGGCAAACACCAACTGTTCATACACTTTTTTTAGCTGTTGAAACTCTGACCTATTCCTAGGCCGAGTTAGTTAACACCGCGTGGGGCGAAAACAATACTTATCCCTATCGTGAGCTTAACTCTCCCGATATTGAACAAATGGATGATCTAACAAAACAATACTTTATTCTTCGTTCCATGTCTTCACCCTCTTCTCGAACTCTGATTGCCACGCAAAGTGTGCAGAAAAATCCAAGGTTAAAAATTCTACAAGTCGGCTACCACTTTTTCCATTTTTCCCTTTGGCGGAATGCTGTCGCGGCCTGGCTTTTGCTGCCTCAACATCGTTCTGCTCTGCTCTACAAGGCTTCATCAGCTTCCCTCAGTAGAAGATGCCATGTGGCTTGGCTCGATCATGGTCTGTTGTCTGCTAATTTTGCTTCATCTTCCCTCCTGCTTTCTACGTTGTGGCGGCATCTTCCTGCTCCAGCAGTGTACAAACTGCTAACATTCTAGTCATGCATTAAATAGTACATTTTTCATAGAATAAACAGTATATAAGGCTCAAAGGCATAAATGATGAAATCTATGCATGAAAGGCCATAATGCAGCTCAAATGGGTGTAAGTTGAGTGATAATTGACATGTAAAAAGGGTCAAAATATAGGACTTTTTGGCACTTATCGATATCATCAATGAATACCACCATGAATTTATTGAGATAGGGTCTAAAATCCTGATTCATCTAGTCCATTAAGGCTGTCGGTGCATTGGTTAGCCCAAAAGGAATCACCAAGAATTCGTAGTGACCATATCTAGTACGGAAGGCAATTTTGGGTACATCACAATCATTAACTCTAATTTGATAGTACCCGAACCTTAAATCGATCTTCGAAAACATAGAGGCATCTTTGAGTTGATCAAACATGTCGTCTATCCTTGGCAATGGGTACTTGTTCTTGATGGTTACCTTGTTTAGTTGTCGATAGTCGATGCATAATCTCATGGAACCTTCCTTCTTCTTCACAAAAAGAACCGGAGCTCCCCAGGGTGAGGAACTCGGTCGGATAAAGCCTTTATCAAGTAAATCTTGTATATGGGCTTTTAACTCCTTCAGCTCAATGACTATCTTTTAATAGGGTTTAATAGAAACAAGGGCAGTTTTAGGTTGCACTTCAATGTTGAATTCAACTTCACGGGTTGGAGGTAAACTCGGAAGTTCATCAGGGAAGACATTAGGAAATTCACACACAGTAGCAATATCCTACAAACGAGGTTCCTCATTGGCTTCCAACGTCAAAACGCATAACGATGGGCTTTGGGATTTCATTAGTATGATACTCTCCTTGCCAAGGCCTCGAAGATACAACTTCATCTTGCTACAATCTACCCAAGCCTGATGTTTACTAAGTCAATCTAATCCCAGTATAACATTAAACTCATGGATAGGTAAGGCTAATAAGTCAGTCGGGAATGGAATCCGTTGAATCATTAGAGGATAGTTCTTACACACAAGGTTTACAAAGACATAATCCCCCAAAGGGTTCGTTACAGAGATTCTAGATGCTATATGTTCACTAGACATTCTATACCTCTTAATCAGTTGTGCTTATAAATGAATGCGTAGAGCCAGGATCAATCAATGCGTACAAAGAATGAGAGTACAAGTCAATGGAACCTGTAATAACGCCAGACTTGTCCTCTTCCTCGGCTCCTCACATGATACATCTGGGCAGAAGCCTTCGATTCTTGCTTGTTGAATTGTTTTCTTGAGCCACTAGGTCTCCCCGAAGCTCCTGATGATCCTTTCCTCGATCCTTTGCCTCGGAAGGACCGAGTATGGGAGGCAACCTTTTTCGTTGTATCAGTGGACTTGGTAGAACATGTTAAGTGTGTAAAAGTACTATAATTTCACCCTTTTTTTCTATGACAATTATTGCTAATTTTACACTCATTTGAGTCACATTGTAGCCCTCCATGCATCATTCACATTGCTCTCATATTTATCATGTTTGATCCTTATGTTTGGTTTATTTGGTGAAAAGGTACTGCTTATGAGTGTGTTTGGTGTGTATGCAGATTTCGTTACTCACTACCCGAGCAAGTACTATCGTGGCAGTGAAGGAAAGGACGGAACGGTGCAGAACCATCTCTCGACGGTCCAGATCAAGCTAGTTGTGGATGTCAGTTTCTACTGAGGGAAGCTGAACCATGAGATAGAGCCATGTTTAGCGGAAAAAGACAAACAGACCATTGCCGAGGCAATGCCCAAACATAGATGACAAGGGAGAAAACATACAAAGTGGTATGCGTTTTGAAGGGCAAGAAAAGTTGAGTTTTTCTATGGACTTTGCATGAAGATCGGACTACAGGAAGATCATGAAAACGCCGAAGGAAGGTCAAGAGAAGATTCTACACAAGTGGGAGGATTTTAAAGAATAATGACATTATACTTAAAAGAAAAACTTTTCTTTTAATGTATTTAATTCTAACTTGACTTCCTCCTTAAGAAAGACTTGACCTATACCTCCTCAATAAATAAAAAGCCAAAGCCGGCCATTGAGAATATCGCGCAATTAAGCAATCAAGAGTTGAGAGTTTTTGTAGCGAGCTCACATTGTTAGCGTGTTCTAATTTCTTCTTAGGGTTTAGATTGTATTGTTTAGTTGTTGTAAGAAAACGGTTGGATTTTGTTTAAGTTTTTGTTTATGCAATTTTAGTTCAAGGTTTGCTTATTCTTGATTTTTAAAGTTGTTTGTGAGGGGATTGGGAGAGAATCTCGTGAAACTATCTATTTGTCTAATATTGGGAGAGTTAGACCCACGAAACGGATAAGCATGGTTTTCGTCCCATTCGGTGAAAACTAACTCAACTTAGGGATAAGTTCGAGTTTCAATGGCTAAAAGAAGCGTAAGATTGGTTGGTGTTCATCCTTGGTTCACGCAGGGAGGTATTATCAAGGCATGCACATCAATAGTGTTTCAAATTAGGGATAAGGAGGAGCCACTGAAGGACGCTTTGCCGAACCTTGACATTGTTCGTTGTTGCCCAAGCAAGGGATTGCCGAGGCAGTTACTTAACTTGTTGCCGTGGCAGTACCTTTGGTCATTGTTGAGGCAATTTGGTGTTCATTGCATTCAAAAATCGAGACAGTTCCAATTGGTTTCCACACTACGACACAATATAATCTGGTCCATTCTCTCATCTTATTTACTTAACTCTTTAATCTACTGGCTTATTTTTATTTTCTGTTCATTAGATTATTATCAAAACCCAATCAATCACTTGTGTTTTTACTCTCTTTTTTCAGTGCAAGACAATAAACATTGAAGGTTACACCAATCCCTGTGGAGACGTTACTCAACACTTATCGCTTTATTACTTGAGACGTGTATACTTGCACAATTGCGGGGCACTTTACACACGCAACACGTTTTTGGTACTGTTGTCGGGGATTGCCAATAGAAACTTTTAATTTTATTTTCTTGCACTTTTTATTTTTAGTTTTTCAAGCGCTAATCAAATTTGGTTTTGCATTGGTGTATGACCAAGCCGAATCCAAAGAATCCATTATACGAACTTGATACAAAAATCGACTGTACTTGCCAAAGACTCAAACAAATGATAAGAGAAGAAATGGCACATAGACCTGGCAATGAGAATGCCAATGGAAACCAGGATCCTGACGGCAACCAAAATGCCACGGTAGGAGACGGAGTAATCCCGCCACCGCAATTTGCTCTAGTAAGAAACCCAATCGTCCGAGATTACTTAGAAGAAGATCTAAACGTACTGAATCTAGGAGTTGTCACACCTGCAATAGAAGTTGCCCACTTTGAACTAAAGTTCGTAATGTTCAACATGATCAATACCATGGGACAATTTGGCGGCTCAGCAACTGAAGATGCTAGACAACACCTCAAATCCTTCCTGCAAATTTGCAATTCATTCAAAAACCTGGTTAAATAGCATTCCAGTTGGATTTATAAAATCTTGGAATGACTTATGTCGTGATTTCCTTGCTAGATTCAATCCTACAAACTTAGCTGATAAATTACGTAATGAAATCACTTCTTTTCGGCATGCTGGTGACCAATCCATGTACGAGGCCTGGGAGCGATATAGAGAGTTGTTACATTAATGCCCCTTACACAGATTCCTACTGTGGACACAGGTGACAATGTTCTACAATGTTGTAAACACACCAACGAGGATGATGCTTGATGCCTCGGCAAATGGCATACTCCTAGATAAGCAACCGGAGGAAGCAATGGAGATTCTAAATAGGCTGGCTAAAAACAACTATTAATTCACAACAGCCAGAAGAGGAGGAATCAGACGCCAACCCACAGTAAATGAACTAGAGTCCTCAGACTCGATTTCAGCCCAAATAGCCACCTTGACCAAATTGGTCATGAACATGCAAAAGCAAAATAATCACCAAGAGGTCAAGGTAATGGATCTATTTTGTGCAAACTGTGGGGGTAACCATGTTTCTTCTAAATGTCCATAGAATCTAAAGTCGATCTTTTACGTTGGAAACTTCAACCGCAACAACAATGTGATGTCCAACACCTACAACCCGGCCTGGAAGAAACACCCGAACTTCTCCTAGAGCAAACCAAATAATGTCTTGAACTAGAGCACTCCAGCACAAGGATTCCAACAGAACATGCTGCGACAACAAATGCCTCAGCAATCGATGCAGCAACAAATGCCGCAGCCACATCAAATGCCAGCCAGTTACTTGGAACATTCCTTAAATGCTTTTATGTCTCAAACTACTGCATATATGGCTAGTAATGATAGATTTATAAAGAAAATCGATGCTTTTATGGAAAGGATTGAGATGAGAATGCAAAACCATGTAGCAACCCTGAATTTACTAGAGACCCAAGTGGGGTAATTTGCCCAGATCCTGAACACTAGACCGATAGGAGGGTTGCCAAGCGATACTGAAGTCACCAAGGGAGATACTCATAAACAATGCAAAGTAATCAGTACAAGGAGTGGCAAGCAGCTTAAGGAACCCCAGGCTAATGAAAAGAAGGATACCAAACCGAAGAAGCCCATTACCGTGACACCGCCTGACAACACTGCCTCGGCAATGCTTGATCCTTCTGCCTCGGCAATACTCGACCATACTGTCGCGGCAGAACCTGGAAAACATACTAAGGAAAACGAGAACATAGCTGAACAACTAGACTCCATACCCCATATAATATTTCAATGCAAAGAACAGATCGAAGACATTCGACTTCCACCACCGTTCCCACAAAGGCTAAAACGGCAGAAGTATGAGTACCAATTCAAGAAGTTCCTGGACATCTTGAAGCAAGTCCACATCAACTTGCCCTTGGCAGAAGCAATTGAGCAAATGTCGAATTATGACAAGCTCCTGAAAGACATTGTCTCTAAGCGAAAAAGGATTGGAGAGTTCGAAATTGTTGTCGTGACATAAGGATGTATGGCCATGCTACACAACCGGACACCACCTAAACTTAAGGATCCTGGGAGCTTTACGATACCATATGCAATCGAGAATCATTATGTTGCGAAGGCGTTTTGTGACTTAGGAGCAAGCATAAATTTGAGGCCCAAATCCATTTTCCAGAAATTGGGAATTGGAAAGGCTAGACCCACCACGGTCATGCTCCAGCTAGCCGATCGTTCATATGTGCATCCAGAAGGAAAAATCGAAGACATATTGGTAAGAGTAGATAAGTTTATTTTTCCTACTGACTTCCTTGTTTTGGATTGTAAAGTAGATAAGCATGTACATATCATACTCGGGAGACCATTCCTAGCCATGGGAAGGATCTTGATCGACGTGGAAAAAGGAGAGCTAACCATTAGGGTAAATGACCAACAAGTCAAGCTCAATGTTTTCAAGACCCTAAAACGTGCTGACGATCAAGAAGAATGTCAAATGATTCAAGCAACCACTGAATTTAACTTTGACATAGATGCACCATGCCTAGGCAAACATTACCTCGGCAATGATTCTGGTCATTGCCTCGGCAATCACTTGGACCATTGCCGTGACGATTGCCTCAGTAATGACTTGCCAGATTCTAAAGAAATTTAAGAGATAGAGATTAAGAACACGATGAAGCCAACTGGATAGCATCCCATCCAAGTAAGTATTTCGAACCCCTCAATTACTCAGGAGAGGAAAAGAAGATCGAAAAAACCTCTATCAAGCAACCACCATTCCTTGAGATGAAACCATTGCCATGGCAATTGAAATATGTTTATTTAGGACACAATGATACATTACCCATAATTATTTCTCCTAAGCTGCAGCATGAGCAGGAACAGAGAGTGATCGACATGCTTAAGTTACACAAGAAGGCAATAGGGTGGACAATTGCCGATTTGAAGGGAATAAGCCCAGTGGTATATATGCACAAAATCCTTTTGGAGGACGATCACAAACCTACCATTGAGGCTCAACGAAGGCTTAACCATGCTATGAAGGAGGCGGTGAGAAGAAATCATCAAATGTCTTGATGCCGATATCATCTACCCTATCTCTGACAGCACATGGGTAAGCTCGGTACAATGTGTATCAAAGAAAGGTGGAATGACCGTGATAACCAATGAGAACAAAGAATTAATCCCAACCAGGACTTTGACCGGTTGGAGGGTTTGTATAGATTATCACAAGTTGAATAAAGCTACTAGGAAGGAACATTTTCTTTTACCCTTTATTGACCAAATGCTTGACCGGCTTGCAGGTAAACCATTCTATTATTTTCTTGATGGTTATTCAGGTTACAATCAGATTCCCATAGCACGGTACGACCAGGCAAAGACCACATTTACATGCCCATATGGCACATATGCATTTAGAAGGATGACATTCGGACTATGCAATGCCCCGACAACCTGTCAACGATGCATGATGGTAATTTTCTCCGACATGGTGGAAGATTTCCTGGAAATCTTCATAGACGATTTCTCAGTATTCAGTGATAATTTTGACAATTGCCTCGGCAATTTGGAAAGGGTGCTCAAACGATGTGAGGAATCCAATTTGGTCCTAAACTGGGAGAAGTGTCATTTTATGATGGATGAAGGCATAGTTCTCGGCCACAAGAATTCATCAAAGGACATAGATGTAGACAAAGCAAAAATAGATGTGATCGAGAAACTACCTCCACCAACTACAATCAAAGGAATCTGAAGCTTCTTGGGACACGTAGGTTTTTACTGGAGATTTATTGCAAATTTTTCTAAGATCACTAAACCTTTGTGTAACTTGCTTGAATAGGATAAAGCCTTTGATTTCAATGACGCATGCACTGAAGCATTCGGGAAATTGAAGCAAAAACTTGTGACCGCACCCATTGTAGTCCCACCATATTGGACATTGCCCTTTGAACTCACGTGCGACGCAAGTGATTATGCATTCAGAGCGGTTCTTGGACAAAGGCAAGGCAAAATCTTCCATGTGATCTATTATGCTAGTAAAACACTCAACAAGGCCCAAGTCAACTATACTACCACTGAAAAGGAGTTACTAGTAGTAGTCTTTGCCTTCGACAAGTTTCGATCATACCTCATAGGAACCAAGGTGATTGTTCACACAAACCGCTCGGCAATCAAATACTTATTTTCCAAGTAAGATGCAAAGCCTAGATTGATTCGATGGATTCTTATACTACAAGAATTTGATGTTGACATCAAGGACATAAAAGGAACGGAAAATCAAGTTATCGGCCATCTGTCACGACTGGAACAAAGAAGAGAAGACACCACATGACAGAAATACAAGATGCATTCCTAGATGAGCAGCTCTTAATTGTCTCTGTAGTGACTGACACTACTTCCTCGGTAGAGACTGGAACTACTGCCTCGACATCGACTGACAGTATTGCCTCGGCAATGTCCGCCTTAAAAACACCATGGTATGTTGATCTTGTTAGTTTTTTAGTTAGTGGTGTATTACCTTATAACCTTAACCATCAAGGGAATAAGAGGTTCCAACATGATGCCAAGCATTATTTTTGGGATAAGCCTCTTTTGTTTAAACAATGTGCAGATCAGGTTATAAGGAGATGTGTCCCTGAAGAAGAACAAGGACAGATGCTTCAACAATGCCATTCTTCACCATATGGAGGACACTTTGGAGGAACCAGAACTACCGCCAAGGTACTACAGTCAAGATTATATTGGCCTACGCTTTACAAAGACGCCCAGACTTTCTATAAGCAATGTGACCGATGTCAGCGGACCGGGAATATTTCAAGACGAAAGGAGATGCCCTTACAAAACATCCTCGAAGTTTAGTTGTTTGATGTTTGGGGAATTGATTTCATGGGGCCTTTTCCATCCTCATGTGGGAATCTCTACACACTTTTGGTCGTTGACTATGTATCCAATTGGGTCGAAGCCATTGCCACCCCAAACAATAACTCCAAAACCGTACAAAAATTCTTGTAAAACACGTATTTACACGGTTTGGAGTACCCCGAGCTATCATCAGTGATGAGAGCAAACATTTCGACAATAAGCTCATTGTCGCGCCATTGAAGAAATTTGGTGTCACACATAAGATTGCCACGGCATATCACCCACAGACCAATGGGCAAGTCGAGATATCAAATAGAGAGTTGAAGAACATTCTTGAAAAGGTGATTAACCCATCTCGAAAGGATTGGTCCCTTCGACTAGATGATGCATTGTGGGTCTATCGAACAACATTCAAAACCCCATTGGGAATGTCCCCATATCGACTTGTGTACAGAAAAACTTGCCTTCTACCAGTTGAGATCTTGTACAAGGCATATTGGGCAATCAAAACGATGAATATGGATTGGGAGAATGCTGGACAGAAACGACTCCTAGAACTCAACGAATTAGAAGAGTTCTGAGCCATGGTGTATGACAATTCAGGAATCTACAAAGAGAAAACAAAGCGCTGGCATGACAGCAAGCTACTAACGCGGCAATTCCAGCCCGGGCAGTTGGTGCTCCTCTTCAATTCTAGACTGAAGCTATTCCCTAGAAAACTCTGATCAAGATGGTTTGGACCGTTTGAAGTTGTCAAAGTATTTCCTCATGGTGTCGTGATAATCAAATCAACCAAAGATGGGCATGAATTCAAGGTTAACGGACATAGACTAAAGCACTACAATGGAAACCATGTCAGGAGGGACAAGGAAGTGATCACTCTAGGAGATGCATCCCCATGCACTCCTTTAGTGTCTTAAATTTTTCCTTTTCTTTTTCTTTTATTTTTAATTTTTGCACTTTATTTTTTTAGGATTAAGATTTTTTATTTTGCTCTAATAAAATTGTTTTATTTTTTAGGAAGGAGCCCAAAGATGAGAAGAAGATGGACCAAGCCCAACAACCCAACCGAAACCTTAAAGCCCATTCATTTCCCAACGACAACAAGCCGCCAATGGCTAGTTTGAAGGAGCCCCATGCCAGCATGCAAGCATTGCCCAAACGGCAAGAAAGCCTCAACGGCTAGCACAACAGTAATCATTTCCGCATACTCAATCGTTGCCTATCAACAGCTATATCCTCCAATAGTTACTCCCACCCCAATGGCTATATCCTCAATCTATTTAAACCCACCCCTCCCTCAACCATCACTCCCAATCTTCTTCATCATCTTTGCATCCCAAGAGTTTTTAGTTTTCTATTTTTATTCTCGTTTCTCACAACTCTACAACAACTCAACCATGGCCCTAAAAATCAAAAGAGGAGAAAGCTCAAAACCCACCGAGGAACTGGCGTTCAAAAGGTTCGCACCACCGGAGGTTGAACGGCGATTCAACAAGCACTGCATCGGACGACAAGTTTAGGAGGAACAAGATTTCCAGTACTCTAACTCTCACACCAATTTTGGCTTCGACCAATTCATCTTTGACAAGATTGCTCATCAAAAGTGGCAAATCCTTTGTCATCAACCAGAACTGGCCAATGTGACATGGGTGAGGGAGTTTTATACCTATTCTCAAAATCCAAACAACCTCTTCATGCACGTCCGAGGTGAAGCAATCCCCGTAGATCTGGAGATAATCAACCTCTACTACGGCATACATGTGGAAAGGGATGAGCACAAAGAGTTCATAGACAAGCTCACGATCAATGACTACGAAGACATCTAGAAGGAGCTCTGCATTGCTGACGCGAAATGGAATATCGGCGCAGACGAATGAAATGGTGAACTGTCGCTGGCTTCGGCCCGAGGCAAAATTATGGAATACCTTTGTGAAACGTTGCTTAATGCCTACCTCTCACAATAGCACCGTTGATAAACCTAGGCTTGAATTCATACACTCTATATTGCACAAACGAATAATTAATGTGGGTGATATAATTTGTAATGAGATGTACCAGTGCAACCAAAAAGAGAGAGGTCGCCTCTACTTCCTGATTCTCATCATCGGCCTTTACAAACAAAAGAAGGTCCCCCACCAATTTAGTCGATGAATACACGCTCAAGAGAAAGGGATGGAACAAAAAACGTAATACAAACTCAAGCAGATCACAGAAGCTGAGTCACTGTCTACGCTAGTGCAAGGCACCGCCACCGCGACATCATCAGGCAACACCCCAAGAACTCCACAGCCCTCTACCTCAGCAGTAACCCTTCAGCACATTGCCCAGAAATTGGAAGAGATGGATAGAAGGCAGGGAAAGTTCATGCAGTTCACAAGGGACTTCACTCACTCCATCACCCAAGTCATCCAAGAGAAGTTCCCAGAAAGCATTGTTCCATTCCTACCATTCCCTATCGACATTCTTGTCGAGGCAACACCAGACCCCACTACAGCAGCAATGCCAACTTTCTCCACCTCAGCATCACATGCATACTCTGCCTCGGCATTTCCTGATTCTTTAGCTGCCACAACCACACATCGAGAAGACAAAGCTCCTATTGACGAGCCAATCCGCACTGAGTCCTTGTCTAGTTGGTCTGACAGCGTCCGATCCATCATCAAAAAGTTGGACGAAGTCGCATCTCAATCACTCTAGCACAAGGCAAACACCACCGAAGAATTTTTCCTTGACACCGATGAGGAAGACGAAGTGACCACCAAAGCCAAACTAACTCCTCCGACTCGCACCCAACCACCGAGAGCCACCAAACGGATCAAGCACATGGCAACGAGAAAATTGATCATCCAAAATGACGACGACTTCTCCGAGTCCCCGCCAATCTAGGTTTTTTTTCTCTTGCCCTCTATTTTGCTTTATTATATTTTTTGTTTTGTGTTGAAGCATTGAGGGCAATGCTTGATTCGAGTTTGGGGTGTAAGCCACTACTGAGGCAGTTATTTCCGCAGCAGTTCATGTTCTATAGCAATGCAGATTCTTTATTGTTTTAATACTTGCCTTATTTTTAATCTGACTTAGAATTGCCTAGATTTGCAAAAACTCTTCCAGTGATAAAACTACCTTAGCACTTAAAATACACTTTAAAAGCTAGGGTGACTATTAGGAAACACTTAGAATCACACTATGGGGGTTGAAAACAAAAATACACCTTTGTGACTTGTATGATTTAAGGAGTTCTAGGACACTTAGGACATTTACTTAGAAAGAAAATTTTGGGTAAAACGTTAGAGGTGCCTAAAATCGGCTCTAGCTTAAGGAAACACTAGATGTGCCTAAAACTGGCTCTAGGCTAATCACTAGAGGTGCCCGAAATTGGCTCTAGTCGATTAGAGAAAAAAAGAAAAAATAATATTTACCCAAGGAAAGTAGGTTAATGCTTAAGTGTTTTCATAGAACCCAAAAAATCATCTTGTTCACAAGCATGCACACACTCACAAGCATCATAGTTTGATTCTGGGTAACTCCTTTAGTCATCTCAAAAATTTAATAATGTTTTCTCAAGTGCTAGGTCATGAGGAAGGAGGTGAGTCGAATCAATTTCTATGAAGATTAAGGACTTTGGCCAATAATTATATTTTTACTACTTGCATTGCTTGAGGACAAACAATAATTCGAGTTTGGGAGTGTGTAAAAGTACTATAATTTCACCCTTTTTTCTATGACTATTATTGCCAATTCTACACCCATTTGAATCACATTGTAGCCCTCCATGCATCAATCACACTGCTCTCATCTTTATCATGTTTAATTCTTATGTTTGGTTTATTTGGTGAAAAAGGTACTGCTTATGTGTGTGTTTAGCGCGTATGCAGATTTTTTACTCACTGCTCGGGAAAGTAGTGCCGTGGCAGTGAAGGAAATGAAGGAACGGTGCAGAACCATCTCTTGACGGTCCAGATCAAGCTAGCTGTGGATGTCAGTTTCTACTGAGGGAAGCTGAACCATGAGATAGAGCCCTGCTGAGCAGAAAAAGACAGACAAACCATTGCTGAGGCAATAGCCACTGCCGAGGCAATGCCCAAACATAGTTGACAAGGGAGAAAACATGCAAAGTGGTATGCGTTTTGAAGAGCATGAAAAGCTAAATTTTTCTATGGACTTTGCATGAAGTTAGGAATGCAGGAAATTCATGAAAAAGCCGAAGGAAGCTCAAGAAAAGATTCCATGCAAGTGGGAGGATTTTAAGGAAGAATGACATAATACTTAAAAGAACTTTTCTTTTAATGTATTTAATTCTAACTTGATTTCCTCTTTATGAAAGACTTGACCTAGACCTCCTCTATAAATAAAAAGCCAAAGCCAACCATTGAGAATATCACGCAATTAAGAAATCAAGAGTTGAGAGTTTTTGTAGCGAGCTCACATTGTTAGCGTGTTCTAATTTCTTCTTAGGGTTTAGATTGTATTGTTTAGTAGTTGTGAGAAAATAGTTGGATTTTGTTTAAGTTTTTGTTAATGTAATTTTAGTTCAAGGTTTGCTTATTTTTTATTTTTAATCTTTTTTGCGAGTGAATTGGGAGATGATCTCGTGAAACTATCTATTTGTCTAATATCGGGAGAGTTAGACTCACGAAATGGATAAGCATAGTTTTCATCCCAATCGGTGATAACTAACTCAGCTTAAGGATAAGTTCGAGTTTCAACGGCTAAAAGAAGCGTAAGATTGGTTGGTGTTCATCCTTGGTTCACACTGGGAGGTATTATCAAGGCCTGCACATCAACATTGTTTCAACTTAGGGATAAGGAGGAGCCGCTGAAGGACGCTTTGCTGAACCTTGACGTTGTTCGTTGCTGCCCAAGCAAGGGATTGCCGATGCATTTACTTAACCCATTATCGCGATAGTAGCTTTGGTCATTGCGGAGGCAATTCGGTGTTTGTTGCATTCATAATCCGAGACAATTCCAATTGGTTTCCACGCTACGACACAATATAATTTGTCCCATTCTCTCATCTTGATTACTCAACTCTTTAATTTACTGGCTTATTTTATTTTCTATTTATTAGATTATTCTCAAGACCCAATCAATCACTTGTGTTTTTTACTTTTATTTTCTTTTCAGTGCGAGACAATAAACATTAAAGGTTAGACCAATCCATATGGAGACGATACTCAATACTCATCACTTTATTACTTGAGACATGTATACTTGCACAATTGCGGGGCACTTTACACACGCAACAGCACCTAAAAGAAAAATCACGAATAAAATGATCTTGTTCACCACAATAGGTGCATCCTTCAGTCTACTTATGACACTGACCTACCAGATATCGTTTCTTGCAGTAGTTGCAAACTGTATTTTGTAATCTCCGGTTGGAACCCCTTGTACTCTCGACTGTTTCAGTCTTAACAAAAGATTGCATCACAGTCTGTGGCTTCTTAATATTCCTAGAACGGGAAGGTTGCGAATATGTATTTTGTTTAGGGCCTTGATACTTGCCCTTCTGATTTCACTTGGGTGGTCGAGAATCATTTCTGAACCTTTTCTCAGACTTTCCGAATCCATCAACCCTTTGAGCCCTCTTAGCAGCTCTAGTAGCCTTAACTCGATTCACCAAATCATGGAAGTTGGTGATACCCAAGGCAGTAAACATGGGACGTAGCTTGTTGGCACCTCAAAACTATTGTTTTTCATGCCTATTTCACATGCTTTTTCTTGTGTTTTAAGTACATTTAGTTGCATTAAAATCATAAAAACATGCATTTTCATAAAGAGTTAGGAATTGATGTTATGCCAGTGTGAAGGGAGGCTTTTGATGATATTTTTGCAGATTTGGCATTACATTTGGCACAACAGTTGACAGAGCAAAGCAGAGCAGCGCAGAAGGAAAGGATGCCAGAGAGAATGCCGAGATGTCGTTGGTACAACATTGCCAAGCATCAGTTGGCATAGCATAGGATCTTGATGCCATGCCAAGAAGCTGATGAACTCGAGAAAATAAGACTAGATCAGGCTATGAGAAAATAGGGATTGGATCAATCTCCGAAAAAATAGCGGATAAATAGTGTCGAGCACAGTTGGCATAATTATGCCAAGCTGGGATGCTAGAGCAGTATCGGCACGATGATGTCAGCCCTAGCCTTATCAGCTTATCAACTTAGCACCTGATTAGCCTTGCACTCCAAACAAAGGATAAGGTGATCGCAAGCCTTATCCCTTGCGCATTTAAATTTTAAATGCAAAGGCTTATCATAAGGCTTCTACGCAAGCCTATTTAAAGAGGAGATCGGTCATCATTTAACGACGAATTAGAGAAGGAGAAAAAGGCGATGAAGAAGATGGAGTCTTGAATTTGAGAAACGGTCTACAACAATGGAGAAGAAGGAATCAAAAACAACAAGATCAAAGGCTTGAAGATTCAATAAGACATCGGGAATCCATTAAAGGGTTGCATCAAGAGACCTCATTCCTTGCTTTAGTTCTTTGTTGATTTTCGTATTTCTTTCATGTGTTAAAGAATGATTTTAAACCTATCTTTACTGTGTTTTATGTTTAGATGTTAATAATTCAAATGCCTTGGCATTGTTCGTTTATCTGGCATGCTTTATTTTTTTTAACTGTCTTGCCAAGCGAGAGCTGGCATTATTGTTTTTTTACTACTTTGCCAAGTGAGAACAGACATTGTTGGCCTATTGCTCCTCAATATCTTAACAGGCTTGGGTGGCAACGACCAATTACTAGATACTAAGGCAAGATGCTTCGAGAGAAGATGTTCAAGTAGATGAACTTACTTCGGGAGTGAGTCTACCCCTTAGGAGTATAGATTGGGACTTAATCAAATTTATTTATGAAAAACATCGCTGTAGAGATATAGGAGTTTTTGCATGGTTAATTTCGGGTGTTGAGTGTGTAAAAGTTCTATATTTTACCCCCTATTTAACCATATTTCGGCTGCATTCAAGCATAATTGATTGCATTTAGGTTAGATTTTAGTTTTACATCACAAATATATTAAATGGCACAGTTTCTACTGAAATTGGTTGCTTTTGCAGGTTGCTGTCGTAGCAGATGGAGAAGCAGGATCTGGGCAGAGATGCAGAAAAGCTGGAACTGGATGAGCAGTCGAAGAGTACGATGCTGCCATGGTTGCCGCCGTGACAGCAAAGGACGACAACAGTTTTGAGGAGAAGAAGTAAAGTGGGCCTCGACAGAAATAGAAAATTAAGCCCATATGTCGTGGAGTACTCCTATATTTTTCCGAGCCCTAGATCAGAATGAAGGCCAAGCCCAAGGTTCAAGGAAGATTTCCCAAGAAAGAAGGAAGGACGAATTAAAGACTGATGTTCTTAAGATTTAGTCTTTATTAGAGTTGTACTTTGATTTAAAGTTGTATTCCTTCCATATTAGAAAACTTGAACCCAAGGCCTATATAAAGGCATGTAATTCGACCTAGGAGAGGACATCACTATTCTCTAACCTTCTTCCCAAAACCCTAGCCGTTTTCCCTTCTTCACCATGTTCTAAACTTCCCCTAGGGCTAAGGGTTGTTTTGTAAAGTAGTTGCAAGGATTGCATTGTTTTAGGATTTTCTTTGTTCAATAAAATTACTTCAAGTTCGCTTATTCTGGTTTTCAACATCTTGCAAGAGTATCGGGAGAGCATTGTGAGATTATCTATTTACTTAATATCGGGAGAGTTAAGTATACGAAAGGAATAAGTGCGGGTTCTCTAGTTTATAGTTGAACTATCTCGGACCTAGGGATAGGACGAGGTTAAGTGGCTAAGGAAGAATTCAACAACTTCGGTGTTCATCCTTCGATTCACGCCGGGAGGTATCATCAAAGACGTGTTCATCGACAGACTTGGACCTAGGGATAGGCCAAGGCACAACAGCGATTCTTGCCAAGCTTGAAGTACTGAGTTGAGTAATCGCTGCCGCGATAACCAACAGACCGCTGCCGCGACAGGTGCTGCCGCAGCAGGCACGACGACAGAACAAAGTTTCCTAGACTTTGCAACACCTACACTACAGAGCAATTCAATACCGGCCCATTCTCTCTATCTTGATTCCATTACTCCTTTATTTAAGTTCTTTTTATTATTTTCGTGACAACAAGTTAAACTATTCTATTTCTCTCTCGTGCAGTAATCCAAGGTGAAGCTATTAGCCCAGTCCCTGTGGAGACGATATACGATACTTCAGTATCACTTTACTACTTGCGTCGTGTACACTTGCACTACATTGCGATAGACACTTTTACACGCAACAAGTTTTTGGCACCGTTGCCGGGGACTGGCAACATATCTTTACCCTATCTTTTACTGCATTCATTTTATTTTTCTGTTTTACTTGGATTGTCCAACCTATACCTTTCACAAGGTCTTTTTGTTTTCGTATGCGCAGATCTCAACGGGGGAAGGAACCGGAGTACCAGTTAGATCCTGAACCCGAACGAACATTCAATCTCAAGAAAAGAGTATGTTACCTCATTGAAAGGAACGAATACCTAGAGGGACAACTCGAAGCAATGGTGAACGAAAGACATGAAGAAAGAAGGGACAACCAAGGGAATCCCCAGGATAACAACAATCCTGTCAGGAATGGAGGGAACGTCCAAGGTGCCGCCCCCCCTGTCGCTGCCGCACACCGGTCATGCTGAGACTACATGCTTAATGACCATGTAGAACTAGAAACCACGCTGCTGGATGTAGATGTTAACAACTTTGAGCTGAAACCTGTTATGTTCAGCATGATCAACAACGCTGGCCAATTTAGTGGTGCTGCTACTGAGGATGCTAGAGAGCATCTGAAAACGTTCCAGGAGATCTGTGGTTCGTTTAGACTACCAGGAGTTAATCTGGAGATACTGAGGCTTCGGTTATTTCCTCATTCATTGAGGGACAGGGCAAAGACTTGGTGGAATAAACTTACGCCGGGTTCAATTAGAACTTGGGCAGATTTAACTCGTGAATTCTTATCTCGTTTTAATCCTTCACACTTATCTGAGCAATTACGTAACGAAATTGCTACTTTTCAACAGGAAGAAGACGAGCCGATGCACGAGGCCTGGGACAGATTTACCACTCTTCTACGGAACTGCCCAATGCATGGATTCCCCGTTTGGAACCAGGTAACGAAATTCTATAATGCTGCCAATTTACAAACTCGTATTAGAATTGATTCAACAGCAAATGGATTACTGCTTGACAAAGACCCAGATAAGGCAATGACAATATTGAAAAATCTGGCGAAGAATGAGGAGCAGTTTCCGACAGCAAAAAGAGGGGGTAAACGGGTTCTAGTTGTAAAGGATTATGAGGCCGCTAGCACAATGAAATCACATGTGGCATATCTCACTAAGGCAATGAAAAAGCTCTTGAACGAAGATTCACAACCTTTATACGCTGCTGAAGAGGTACACGACATTTGTGAAGGAAATCACAGTTTGGAGGAATGTCCAATACAGTTAGAAGAGGGAAAGTATGTTGGAAACTACAATAAGCAGAATTATAACTCCAACAACTATAATCCCAACTAGAGAAAGGATCCCAAGTTTTCTTGGAGCAATCCTAATAATGCTCTGAATCCTCAAGCACAGAATAATCAGAACCAGGGAGGACCTAGACTGCTAACTCGGCAGCAACCGCAGCAGCAGTAGCAACAGCCACCAGCTGCCTCAAATAGTATACTGGAACAGACTCTAGCTACATTTATGTCTCAAATAGGTACCTACATTGAGAACATGAATCACTTTGTCAAGAAGACATAAACTTTCATGGACAAAACAAAGATGCGTATGACCAATAATGAAGCTACTCTGAAATCGTTGGAGACACAGATGGGTCAGATTTCCCAGCATGTTAAACCAAGGCAGAATGGCGGATTTCCTAGCAATACTGAAAATGCTAGACAGCCCACACATGAGCAGTGTAAAGCCATCACTACTAGGAGTGGGAAGAGATTACCAGGGCCAGAGAAGGAAGCTGAAACAGTAAAGAAACCAGCCCTGGAGACACATGCCGAGGAAGCTGCCCCGACAGGTAACAAGCAGCATGCTGCCGATGAGCCTGTCACGATAGCAGAAGGGACATAGGAGAAAGATGATGAACCCAAACCTCCTCAGATCCGTATGCAGTGGGAAGGACGCATAGCTGATTATCGTCCCCCACCACCTTTCCCTCAGCGGCTACAGAAATTAAAACAGGAATCACAGCTTAAGAAGATTTATGATATTTTTAAGCAGGTTCATATCAACATTCCACTGTTAGATGTTGTGAGGGGAATACCTGGTTATGCCAAATTTCTCAAGGATGCCATGTCAAAGAAGTCCAGACTTGGGGAATTTGAAACGATCAATATGACACATGGATGCATGAGTATTTTGCACAAGTATCCACCCCAGAAGAAGAAGGATCCTGGGAGCTTCATCATACCATGCATAATCGGAGACAAATTTGTGGGTAAGGCACTTTGTGATCTTGGTGCTAGTATAAATTTAATGCCCAAATCTATTTTTTAGAATTTAGGTATTGGAAAAGCTCGACCCACAGCAGTAGTACTGCAGCTGGCAGACCGCTCTTACGTTCACCCAGAAGGAAAAATTGAAGATATTCTGGTAAGAGTGGATAAGTTTATTTTTCCTTCTGACTTTCTTATCTTAGATTGTGAAGCAGATGAGAACGCACCAATCATTCTGGGGCGACCCTTCTTAGCCACAGGAAGATCACTGATTGATGTGGAAAGAGGAGAACTCATTATGAGAGTGAACGATCAAGAGATCAAGCTAAACATTCTCCAAGCAATGAAACATGCTGATGCAGGAGAAGAGTGCAAGGCCATCACTGCAATCACCTTTGACCAACCATGCATTAGGTCGGGCTGCTACGACATCAAAATTGGTCACTGCCTTGGCAACCATTTAGAATACTGTCACGACAGCACCGACGACAGCAACTCCTCAGAATCTGATACATCTGATACTGAAGATCAGGAGGAGGTAAACTGGATAGGCAATCGTCCAGGTAAGATATTTGAGCCTTTAAATTATACCTTAGATAACCATGCAATTCAAAAGCCATCAACTGTTGAGCCCCCTGTTTTAGATCTTAAGCCCCTGCCAGGGCAGTTAAAATATGCTTTTCTTGGTTTAAATGATACGTTACCCGTAATCATCTCTTCCAAGTTGATGCAGGAACAAGAACATCAGTTAATAGGGATGCTGCAGCAGCACAAAAAGGCTATTGGATGGACGATAGCTGATATTCAAGGCATTAGTCCGGCATTATGTATGCATAAAATCCTTTTAGAGGATGATCATAAGTCGACTATTGATGTGCAAAGGCAGCTGAACCATGCAATGAAAGAGGTGGTGCGAAAAGAGATAATCAAATGGCTAGATGCTGGAATAATCTACGCCATCTCGGACAGCAAATGGGTGAGCCCGGTCCATTGTGTTCCCAAGAAAGGAGGAATGACCGTGGTAACCAACAAAAACAATGAGCTAATCCCAATCAGGACTGTGACCGGTTGGAGGGTTTGTATGGACTATCGGAAGCTTAACAAAGCTACCCGAAAGAACCACTTTCCTTTACCCTTTATTGATCAAATGCTTGATAGACTAGCGAGTAAACCTTACTATTGTTTTCTTGATGGTTACTCAGGTTATAATCAAATAGCCATTGCACCGGAAGATCAAGAAAAGACGACGTTCACATGCCCGTACGAAACATAAGCTTTTAGGAGAATGCCTTTTGGACTTTGTAATGCACCAGCCACCTTCCAAAGGTGCATGATGGCCATATTCTCCGATACGGTGGAGGATTTCCTAGAGATCTTTATGGATGATTTTTCAGTCTTTGGAGACAACTTTGAAAGCTGCCTAGGCAACCTACAGAAGGTACTCGAGAGATGTGAAAAAGCAAACCTAGTATTGAACTGGGAAAAGTGTCACTTCATGGTGGATGAAGGGATAGTCCTCGGCCATAAGATTAGCTGTCGTGGCATAGAAGTCGACAGGGCGAAGATAGAAGTGATCAAAAAGCTGCCGCCGCCCACCACAGTCAAGGGAATCAGAAGTTTCTTAGGACATGCTTGTTTTTATCGGAGGTTCATTACGAATTTTTCAAAGATAACCAAGCCCCTATGCCATCTTCTGGAGCAGAACCGACCCTTCGACTTTAACGCTGAATGTACTGAGGCATTCAAGGTTCTGAAGGAAAAACTGGTAACAGCCCCAATAGTACAGCCACCAGATTGGACACTGCCGTTTGAGATCATGTGTGATGCTAGTGACTATGCTGTCGGGGCAGCACTTGGGCAGCGAAGAGACAAACTTTTTCATGTCATATACTACGCCAGCAAAACACTGAATGACGCCCAAGTGAACTACACCACCACAGAGAAGGAACTATTAGCTATGGTATTCTCCATTGACAAGTTTCGTTCTTATATACTTGGAACGAAGGTCATAGTCCATACAGACCACTCTGCATTGAAGTATCTGTTCACGAAGAAGGATGCAAACCCTCGACTGATACGTTGGATTCTGCTACTGCAAGAATTCGACCTTGAAATCAAGGACAAAAAGGGGACAGAAAATCAAGTGGCAGATCACTTGTCAAGGTTGAAGAAGGGACAGAGTCTACCGACAGATGAGACAAACATATTGGAGACCTTCCCAGATTAGCAGCTATTTGATGCCGCAGTCACTGCCGCGATAGCCATGGCGGCAGGTAAGTCTTCTGAACTCCCCTAGTATGCGGATTTCGTTAATTTTTTAGTTAGCGGAATAATTCCTCCTGGCCTTAATTATCAAGCTAGGAAGAGGTTCCAAAATGATGTTAAACATTATTATTGGGACGAACCTCTTCTTTTCAAAATCTGTGCAGATCAGGTTATAAGAAGATGCGTACCACAGGATGAGCAGGAAGATATACTTCATCACTGTCATGCTTCACAGTATGGAGGACACTTAGGAGGCAACAAAACTGTTGCCAAGGTTCTGCAGTCGGGATTTTATTGGTCGTCATTGTATAAAGATGCTCAAATCTTCTACAAGAGCTGTGACAAGTGCCAACGAACAGGAAACATCTCAAGGAGGCACGAGATGCCGCTGCAGAACATTCTTGAAGTCGAGATCTTCGACGTATGGGGGATCGATTTTATGGGACCATTCCCATCTTCATGTGGGAATTTATACATCCTCCTGGCAGTAGATTATGTGTCTAAGTGGGTTGAAGCTATCGCCACTCAAAAGAATGATGCCAAAACGGTTCAAAGGTTTTTACACAAAAACATTTTTTCCAGATTCGGCATCCCTAAGGCGATCATCAGTGATGAAGGGAGGCATTTTGACAACAGGGTTATAGCTGCTGCCTTGAAAAAGTATGGTGTCAAGCATCGGATTGCAACAGCATACCACCCTCAGACCAATGGACAAGCTGAAATATCCAACAGGGAGGTTAAGAACATTCTCGAAAAGATGGTTAAGCCAACTCGAAAAGATTGGTCTCTACACCTCAATGATGCGTTATGGGCTTACAGGACATCATTTAAAACTCCATTGGGAATGTCTCCTTATTGGCTGATTTACGGGAAAACGTGCCATTTACCTATCGAGATAGAGCACAGAGCATACTGGGCAATCAAGGAAGTTAATTTGGACTTGGAAAAGGCAGGGCAGAAGAGGCTACTTGATCTTAACGAAATTGAAGAAATTCGAACAATGGCCTATGACAACGCAAGAATCTACAAGGACAAAACCAAGAAGTGGCATGACAAAAAGTTGCTGCCACGACCGTTCTGCCCAGGGCAGCTTGTGTTGCTTTTTAACTCTAGGTTGAAACTCTTCCCGGGGAAGCCGAAATCTAGATGGTCTGGCCCATTCCACGTAGTTCAAGTTTTTCCCCATGGTGCCATCACGATTAGATCTCTAAATGACGGGCACAAATTCAAAGTCAATGGACAGCGATTGAAGCATTATCAGGGGACTGAAGCCCTAAGAATGCATGAAGTGGTTACTTTAGGAGATGCCCCTCCCAACATCCCTAATTTAACCTAATTTTCTTTTTATTATTTTTATTATTTATATATTTATTAGGTAACTAGATTTATTTTATCTTTAGGAATTAAAGTTTTTATTTTTATTATTTTCAGGAAATAAAGGAGACATGAAGAAAAGGAGAAGTTAATACAGCCCAACATAATTCCATCAGCCCAACAAGCCCAAATATTGGAGCCTGTCGTTACAGCTGCCGCGACAGACACGGAAAATACAGGCTGTCGACACGCTGTCACGACAGACACGCAAACAAGTAACAGACGCGCAGTAGACACGGAAACGCGTGACAGACGCGTCAGACACGCAAACGCGTAACAGCTGACCCCGTTATTCGCGCCTGCCGTTATAGCTCCAACGGGCAGAAAATTCTTCTTTATATAAACCCCGTTTCATTTTTCATTTTCACTCACTTATACTCTTCTTACTTGCTTCCTCTAGACTTTTTTGCTTTCATTTTCATTTACTCAACCCTTGCAACAATGTCTTCCAGAAATACCCGTAGGAGTGCTGCCTCCGGCTCAACCCCGACAGCATCCACCCCACGATCGTTCCAAATACGAGATATGTGGGAGGAAAAGGGATTCATCTATACTTCAAAGGAGGGGAATTTTGGCCTGCAGCCGTTCATTGCTACAAAAATCAGGGCCCTACAATGGCAGATCTTTGCAGAACAACCAGAGGAGATGAATGTCTCTTTGTTTCGTGATTTCTATGATGCCATCAACAGCAGAACCGCAACAGCAGTTACCGTGAGAGGGCGAGAGGTGCCCTTCGAGCCAGAATACATCAACACGCTCAACGGATTTTACGTGGGCAGAAACGAGGATGGTCACCAACAATTTCTGAACAGCCTAGACCCTGCTGCCTACGATGCTGTCATGGCAGAGCTCACGGAGGAAGGTACTCAGTGGAATACAAATCCAAAGAACCCGAGGACGGTAATGAGAACTCAACTTCTGCCGGAGGCCAAACTGTGGAACGCTTTTATTAAAGAGCGAATCATGCCAACCTCGCACAATACCACTGTCGATCAGCCCAGGTTAGCCCTCATTCATTCCATTTTACATGAGAGGCCTATTAATGTGGGCAGCTTCATCCGGGAAAGCATTTTGGAGTGTGCACACCGACCGACGGGACCACTCTACCTTCCCTACCTCATCACAGCCCTTTGTCGCGGTCATAATGTGCCTGAAGTTACCACCGATCTAAGAGTCCAAGGGAAGGGATGGACCGACAAAAAAGTGCTCAGCTTGATGGAACTGACTGCTGCCACCCCGCTGTCATCCTTCGACCCCACTGCCACGGCAGCAGAGACGACAGAACCGATAGACACTGAACCTGCTGCCACGGAAGCCAGGCAGCCAACAGCAGCAGCAGCCCCGACTGACTCCTCCTCTCAGATCCTTGCTGCCATACAGAAAATGGAGGAACGACAGCTAGGTCTTATGACCTTTATCAGGGATTTCACCACAGCTACGGTAACCTTCATCCAAAACTCTTTAAATTTCCATGATGTTGTCTTTCCTACTTTTCCTTCCCACTATTTTGCTGCTACCACCCGTGCCCATACCCCTACACCTGCCCTACACCCAAAACACCGTCTACAGAATCCACACCTACCCCTGCCACGACAGCTGTAGGCAGCAACCGTGCAGCTGATACCTCTACCCGTGGAACTAAGAGAAGAATGACCTCGGAAGAACTCGATGCATTCATCTCCGGTTTTTCTTCTTCTTCTGTTTGGGAGGAAAGTGACAACGAACCCTCTGTTAAGAGGAATCTAGCCAAAGAGTTCACATCGGTCAAACGGCAGAAGAGGATGGTAGATAAGAATAAAAAGGATAGCGGCAGAATCAGCGGCAGCGGCAGCAACAGCGGTGATGAGAGCAGCAACAGCTCTGATGTTCAGGTAGTGGAGAAATCTCCTCACATCTCTCCTACCAAAATTCAACCTCCGAGGGATGCAAAAACCAAGAACACATCAGCCTCCCCCAGCCGCCAGCCAGTTAAGAAGGCCCGCCGACAGATCCGAGTCAGCAGCAGCAGTGACGACAGCACATAAAATTTGAGTTTCTTAACTTATTTTGATGTCTGCCTTTATATATTTTGTGATGTACTTTTCTGTTCTTTTATTTTGTCATTTGCATTGAGGGCAATGCAACCCTTGAGTTTGGGGGTGGCATCCCTCCATTAATGGAGTCTTATTTTAGTTTTAAATCCGTGTCTTCTACCTAGTTATTTTTGTCTTAAAAAAATGAGGATGAATTTTTTTTTGGCTTAAGTCTTTTGAACTGAACTTACCTGCCGTGACAGCCTCTGTCGTGGCAGCACTTTTAGGATAGTTTTAGGAACAGTTTAGAGCCTTGCTATAGTTCTGAAACTTAAACACCATTTGTGACTTTTATACTGTCTAGAACTTTACTGGTAAACTAGAATAGGGAAAAGCTTAGTACTTGAATAGCCCCTAGAGGTGCCTAACACTGGCTCTAGGAAAGAAGTTAAGAAAAATAGACTTAATATCCCTAGAGGTGCCCGAAACCGACTCTAGGAAGTTAGCTAGAGGTGCCCGAAACCGGCTCTAGTCAAACTTAAAGCTTGAAAAATAGAATCGAGTCTGAACTAAAGGAACCTAAAAATTTCCTCCAAAAAGATGAACTTTGGCATAAAAATTCAAGTTAGAAGTTTCAGCTATTCTAGTAAGCTAAGTGAGTCTAGGCATATAATTGTTCACAAAGCATGCACACACTACACGAGAATTATAGCATGGTTCCGAATTAATTCTGAATTATCCGACAAGGTGTTGCTTGCAATAGGGAATGAAGTGGTAGGTAAGGGAAAGTTCTGTAACACCCCAATTTTGGGCTTGGAAGTTTAGGGTCTGAACCGGACCGGTCTGATTTTTGGTTCGAATATAAAAGGTGGTTTTAGGGAAAGCCTAGTTCAGGATGCATTAAAAATATGGAAAAATATCTAAAAACCCTCTTTTAATATATATATAAGAGAGTGGTGAAATCAATTTTACAAAATAAGGTTTGGAAGTGTGACATTTCGAAATAGTGACTAAAATGTAATTTTTGAAAAGTTCATTGGTGACTGTTTTGTAAGGATTGAAACTTTGAATCTTTAAGGAGCTAATTTACCCAAGGAAGGATTTCTCCAGATTTTCTTAATTTTAATGACTCATTTAATGTTTAATTAATTAAAAGAAAAGAGGGAAACCATATTTTAGTTTTCATAACCAACTTTTGTTAAAACTTTCTCATTTCATTTTCTCTCAAAATTCCCTCAGCCAAATACAATTCAACAGCAACTATTCTTTTGACTTTCACTCTAAATGATGAGGTTTCAATCATCAATTGATTCCTAAGCTTTACTACATCAAATCCTCTTCATTTGCTTATTGGATTTTCAAGGATTTTGGCTCTAAACAAGGAGAAATCTACATTTAGAGGTAAGGATGTTCTTCTCCTCTAAATACTCAGTTCTTTACTGAAATTCTCAAGTTCTCAATCCTTAAATTAAGTTTTATAAAAGGTTTTGATGTTGTGATCTTGATTTTGGCTTAAAACTCAAGATTTGGATTAAATCTTGAAGAAATTAGTAATGAATGTTTGGGCTCTGTTTTGAAATGTCTTTTTAAAGTATTTTGGATGTTTAATGATGTGTAATTGAGGTCTAATCAATGCAATCCCGAATAGGTTGATTTTCCTAAGTTTTTACTTGTGAAAATGGTGGTTTTTGGGGTGATCTTGGTGTTCTGTTATAGGTGGAGTTATACGGACGAGTTTAGATCCTTTTTGGATGTTAATTGATGTTTAAGAATGTTTAGAAGTGATGGATCTTGGCTGGGTAATGTTGTGGATGAGTTTGGAAGTGATTTCGGTTGTATTTGGTAGCCGAAATGTTAGATTTGATGTGAGCAGCGAGTTTAGGTGTAATGGCTGAAGATTTTAATGCATGATGATGTGTTGATCCTCTGCTTTGATGTGTTTAAAACAGGGGAGACGTCTTCGGATCCTTGTGGTGTTGATCCGGAGGCTTGAGCGGCGTTTCGACAAGCTTGCGAAACGGAATTGGTGAGTGAAGTTTGGTTTTCAGCTTTGAAACCAATGTTTGAAGGTTTTGGGAGCTTAGTTTAAGTCTAAGCAACTTAACTAAGCTCAAGAGTAAGTTTTCGGAGAAACTCTCTCTTTGATGAATCATGAGATGGTTGGATGCAATGTGTTTAATTTGCATGTCTAAATTATGTTTTAAAAGCATGTTTTAGCATGGTTAATGCTGGTTTTGAAAGCCATGTGTTGTAGGATGCTCAAGGTAAGAGATCCTTGGTTTGATATTGATAAATGTGGTTTTGATGCATAATGATGCATGATGGTTTAATGGCTTTGATTAATGCTTTAAAACAGTGGATTGTTGATGATAATTGATGTATATTGGCAAGTGATGTGTTGGTTTTAAAGTTCTTGAATCAGATATAGTTAGCCGGCTATAGGATTGGGTGCACCGTGAATAAAGTCGCCTTGGATGTTGAGGGGTTGTAATGGTACCGTAAACTCCATCCAAGTACACTAACGAGATGTCTAAGATCATAATGGTGGTTAAAATGCCATGTAAGGATCTTGTGTTGTGTGTCCCGTGTTCTCGTTAGTGATGTTATACAACTACCGATGAGTGATGTGGAGGGGTTGTAATTGTACCGTTAAACTCCATCACGGGTGTTGAGGGGTTGTAATTGTACCGGTAAACTCCACCTTGTGTGTTCGGTAGTGTGTATGAAGCCTATGGGACAACGCTTGTAATCCGCGTATCCGATTGTGTTTTATGTTGAAAATGGTTATGGTATCACTTGGAAGCCAATATGACATGTTAATGTTAATGAAGCATGAGATGCTTGTTGTGTATGCATTGTTGCAAGAGAAATGATGTTTATAAATTTAAAGGCCTTTGAAAGTGAAAGGTGTTTTATAAAGTGCATTATTGTGTTGTTTCTTTAGAGCATGCCTCACTAAGCAAATGTGCTTACGCTCTCTTTCTTGAACCAATAATACAGAGAATTGAAGTGCTTCAAGGGCAGCAAGGAGGCTAAGAATCCAAGGAAAGGCTAAGCTCATGTATGGTGACTATTTTTACAACATTATTAGCTTTTGGTATTTGGTAATGGGAACCTAGGTTGTGTTCTTGGGTGATGTTTTGGACTCCCTGAGTTTGGCATGATGCCTATGATGTTTTGGACTTGTAATTGGCCTTTTGGTGTTTGCTTTGGTGATTTGATGATTGGTTGGTTTCCAATATTAGGATGCATGCCTATAGACTTGTGGTTTTCCTAATTGATGCCATGAATGTGTTTTGGTGATGCAAATATGTTCCTTATATGCATGATGACTTGTTGGCATGATTAGGAGGTCATTACGTTGTATTTGAGTGGTTAATTGTATGTTAAACCTGCAAAATCTGCACTTTCTGGGCAGTCCGTATCGGAACAGGCACTATTGTTTCGAAACGGGGGCTTGTAATGCCCTTCGTGTATCGAAACGGGTAGAGGGCGTTTCGAAACGGATTTGCCACTGTCAAGCCCTGTTTCAAAACAGGTCTCGAAACAAACCCGCGTTTCGGAACGGTCAGCCCCCGTTCCGAAACAGGTGACCGTTGGGGACTGATTTGAATGGTTTAAGGTTTGCAAGCTTTACGTTTTGGTCCTGTTTTTCGTATATGCAATTGCTTGAGTTCGAGATGTCCGTTTAAGGTGAAATTTGACAAGGAAATATGTAATATGATTAATTTCATAATGGTAACTTAAAAACCAGTTAAGTCCTCTAAATTTCCAGAATTTACATTTTGGTCCCTAAAAGTTGTAATTTGTGCAATTGAGTCCCTTAATATTTTCCGATCGCTGTGCTTTTCAAGTACGTTCTTCTCAAGGCTACGCTTAGGACTAATATGCATATAGACAAGATTAAAAAGGGAAAAAAGGGTCGTTAATCAAGTTTGACTTTTGGGTTGACTTTGGTTTTCCCCGTGTAATCTTCGTAGTTCGGGTCAACCGTCTAGGCCAGGCTAAGGGGGTTACAATTGGTGGTATCAGAGCTGAGTTCTCGAGTAATTGGGATTGGTTATGTGAGTGATATATGTATGATTGCTTTGTATGCTTTTTAAGTGAAAGTTTGATGTGTGAATTGTAAAGTATGTTGTAATTGTCTATGCTGTGTTGAAGCATGTTAGAGGGACCCATTGCCATATCAAAACTAGTGAAATGATTTGGTTTTTGAAAAATGATCTTGAGTGCTTGGATTACTTACCTTGCTGAGCCTGATTATGTTTATTGCATTTGTGTTAGTGTATTGTTTTAGTGAATGGGATCTCGTAGAGAGACGGGAGTTAATACGCGAGCTATGGCTCAGAATGAGAATGAGGAGAATGCTGATAATGTAGTGGATTTACCTCCTCCTCCTGGTGGTGGTGGTGCTGGAGGTGATGGAGCTGATGTTGGTGCTGGTGCTGGGATTGCTGGACCTGAAGCTGGACAGGGGCAAGCTGCTCCTGATATGACAATGTTGATACAAGCTATTGTGGGAGCCTTTCAGGCGGCAGTAGCTGGAGCTCATGGAGCTGGGCATCAGGGAGATGCTAATGTTAGACTACTTTTGGAACGTTTGCGCAGTCTAGGAGGGACTGAGTTCAGAGGTTTGTCTGCTGAAGGTTCCGAGTCTTGGTTGGAAAGTACCAAGAGGATATTGGGACAAATGAACTGCAATGATGTGCAGAAGCTAGGGTGTGTGATATCGCTATTACATGATGATGCGTATACCTGGTGGACGACTGCTATCTCCGGAATGGAGGAAGTTGATGTGACTTGGACGTTCTTTCTAAACGCGTTCAAGCGGAGGTATCTGGGTGTGCGATACCTAGATGAGAAGAAAAGAGAGTTTATGCCTCTGACACAAGGAAGTATGACGGTAGCTGAGTATGAGATCCAGTTTGTCCGTCTCAGTCAGTACGCACCTGAGATTGTCCCTGATGAGCGCGAGAGGTGTGAACGTTTCCGTTATGGTTTGGTGACGGATGTAAAGACCTATATGCTTGCGGCTGAGTACACTGTTTTTGATGTACTGGTTAGTATAGCGAAGGATATTGAGCAGAACCTGGGTTTGTCTTCCAGGAATGCTGGTTCTGGCTCGGGCAAGCGAGCTGCTGAGTATAGTTCCGGTGGAGGACGGAACAAGAGAGGACGAGATAAGAGGTATCAGTCTTCGGCTAGGCGTGGTGATAGAGGCCATGGTGCGCCTGTTCAGGGAGACAGGGCGAGAGCTGATTAGAACACATGCTGGACGTGTGGATCGCATGGCCATTTGAGGTGTGATTTTCCTCGAGCAGCGAGGGAGGTTCAGGCTCCTGTTGTTGTAGCTGGTAATTCGTGCTGGAATTGTGGTTCGGCAGACCACATGAGGATGGAGTGTCCTTTGTTGGCCGGTGGTGGTCAGGGACGTGCTCCTGGAGTTGTTGCACCACAGAGAGGTTGTGGGCGCGGCCGTGGTAACTTCCAGCGTAGAGAGGATGGTGGAAGGAATGTGGCGCATGTGGTGGCTGTCCAACCTAAGGGTGGAGGCCAGGCTCGAGTGTATGCGCAGCGAGAGGGGAGGAATGATACGAATGTGATCGCAGGTACCTTCACTTTGCAATCCTTGTCATTACTTTCCTTGATAGATTCTGGATCTACACACTCATACATATTGCGTGAGCATGCTCAATTGCTTGGTTCGCCTGTTGAGTCTTTGGATGTTGGTATGCGTGTAACTAGTTCCTTTGGTGAGACCGTTGTGACACGGAAGTTGTATAGAAGGTGTCCCTTGGTTGTGCAAAACCATGTTTTTCATGTTGATCTTATAGAATTACCTTTCTATGGTTTTGATGTAATACTTGGTATGGATTGGCTTGATGAACATCGAGCTGTGGTGGATTTTGAGAACAAGCGAGTTTCGTTGAAGCTTGCGGATGATTATGAGGTAGTGGTGGTTGGTGAGAGTGTGAAGTTTCTTACCAATGTGGTGTCTACATTGGAGGCGAGCCGGATGCTGAGGCAAGGTTGTGAAGCCTACCTAGCCTTTGTGATGAATCCTAGCTCGAAAGAGTTGCGAGTGCAAGATATCAGGACCGTGCGAGAGTTTCCTGGTGTGTTTCCGGAGGAGTTGCCTGGATTGCCTCCTAACCGTGAGGTGGAGTTGGAATTGAGCTGTATGAGAATACAACTCCAGTTTCCATTACACCTTATCGAATGGCACCTAAGGAGTTGAAAGAGTTGAAGACGCAACTTCAGGAGTTGCTTGATCGTGGTTTCATTCGGCCGAGTGTGTCACCTTGGGGTGCACCGGTCTTGTTTGTAAAGAAAAAGGATGGCACTATGAGAATGTGCATCGATTACCATCAGCTGAACAAGTTGACTATCAAGAATCGGTATCCATTACCGAGGATTGATGATCTTTTTGATCAATTTCGGGGAGCGGCTGTGTTCTCTAAGATTGACTTAAGGTCAGGGTACTACCAGTTGAAGGTGAAGGATGTGGATGTGCCAAAGACAGCCTTCAGAACGAGGTATTGGCATTATGAGTTCCTTGTGATGTCGTTTGGTTTGACGAATGCTCCCACAGCTTTCATGGATATGATGAATAAAGTGTTCCATGAATATTTGGATAAGTTTGTTGTGGTGTTCATTGATGATATCCTCGTGTACTCTCGTACTGAAGAGGAGCATGAGGGGCATTTGAGGATTGTGTTGCAAGCTTTGTTGGAGAATCAGCTTTATGCTAAGTTGAGCAAGTGTGAGTTCTGGCTCAGGGAAGTTGTGTTCCTTGGTCATGTGGTTTCTGCTGAGGGGATTCGTGTTGATCCTCAGAAGATTGAGGCAGTGATGAATTGGAAGCCTCCTAAGTCTGTTCATGAAGTCCGTAGTTTCCTCGGTTTGGCGGGATACTACCAGAGGTTCGTGGATGGATTTTCAAAGATTGCTGCACCTTTAACGAAGTTGTCGCAGAAGGATATTAAGTTTGAGTGGACGGAAGCGAGACATCAGGCTTTTGAAAAGCTTAAAGCAGCTTTGACGCAAGCTCCTATCTTGGTTCAACCTGAATCAGGGAAAGAGTTTGTGGTGTATAGTGACGCGTCCTACGTTGGTTTGGGATGTGTGTTGATGCAAGAGGGTAAGGTGGTGGCTTATGCATCGCGCCAGTTGAAGGTGCATGAGCGCAATTATCCTACGCATGACATTGAGTTGGCTGCGGTGGTTTTTGCTTTGAAAATTTGGAGACATTACCTGTATGGTGAGAAGTGTACTGTGGACACGGATCACAAGAGTTTGAAGTATATGATGTCTCAGAAGGAGTTGAATCTTAGGCAATGACGTTGGGTGGAGTTGCTTAAAGATTACGATCTGACGATCGAGTATCATCCGGGAAAAGCTGATGTTGTAGCGGATGCCTTGAGTAGGAAGGTAGCAGTGGAGTTGAGGGCTATGTTTGCCAGTTTGAGCATATCACGAGATGGTGGTCTTGTGGCTGAATTGCAAGTGAAACCATCCTTGGTTCAGTTGATAAAGAATAAGCAGCTGCTGGATGATTCTTTGGTGCCACATGTTCAGGATATTGCTGAGGATAGGCCATCGGATTTCTGTTTTAATGATGATGGAGTTTTATGTTTTGGAAGTCGGATAGTAGTGCCCAATGATGCTGAGTTGAGGTGTGCTATTCTGACTGAAGCTCATATTAGTCCTTTTGCTATGCACCCTGGTAGTACTAAGATGTATCGTGATCTTCGTGATGAGTTTGTAAGCAAGTGCATGGTTTGTCAGCGAGTTAAAGCTGAGCATCAGTTTCCTTCTGGGTTGTTGCAACCATTGAGGATTCCTGAGTGGAAATGGGAAAGGATCACCATGGACTTTGTGTCTGGTTTGCCTTTGTCGCCATCGAAGAAGAATTCGGTGTGGGTGATTGTGGATCGCCTGACGAAGTGTGCGCATTTCTTGCCTGTGCATACTACGTACACTTTGGACAAGCTTGCAGAGCTGTACATTGCTGAGATTGTGCGGTTGCATGGTGTACCAAAGTCGATCGTGTTGGATAGAGATCCGAGGTTTACATCGCGTTTCTGGCAGTGTTTGCATCAGGCTTTGGGTACACGGCTGAATTTCAGTACTTCTTATCATCCACAGTCGGATGGACAGTCTGAGCGTGTTATCCAAGTGCTAGAGGATATGTTGAGGTGCTGTGTGATTGAGTTTCAGGGCTCTTGGGAGAAGCATTTGCCTTTGGTGGAGTTTGCCTATAACAATAGCTACCGGGCAAGTATTCAAATGGCACCTTATGAAGCCTTGTACGGGAGGAAGTGTAGGACTCCTCTTTGTTGGGCTGAAACAGGTCAGAAGTTGGTTTCAATGCCAGCTTTGTTGAAAGGAACCACTGAGAAGGTAAAGCTCATTTGTGAGCGATTGAAGGCAGCTTCTGATCGACAGAAGTCTTACGCGGATTTGAAGCGTAAGGAGATTGAGTATGCAGTAGGTGACCGTGTGTTTTTGAAAGTTTTGCCTTGGAAAAAGGTGATGAGGTTTGGTCGAAAAGGTAAGTTGAGCCCTAGGTACATTGGACCATGCGAGGTGATTGAGCGTGTGGGTCCTGTTGCGTACAAGTTGAGATTGCCGCAAGAGTTGGAAAAGATTCATGATGTGTTTCATGTCTCTATGCTCCGGAAGTATATATCGGATCCTTCGCATGTTATGCCTGTGGAGGAAGTGGAGTTGAATCCGGATTTGACCTATGATAAGGAACCGATGGAAATTCTGGATTCGGACAGTAAAGTTCTTCGAGGCAACACCATTGATTTGGTAAAGGTGTTGTGGAAGCATCGTGGTGTTGAGGAAGCCACGTGGGAACGGAAGGATGACATGTTGAAGCAGTTTCCATACCTTTTTCCTCCAGGTAAATTTCGAGGACGAAATTTCTTAAGGGGGGGAGAGTTGAAACACCCCAATTTTGGGCTTGGAAGTTTAGGGTCTGAACCGGACCGGTCTGATTTTTGGTTCGAATATAAAAGGTGGTTTTAGGGAAAGCCTAGTTCGGGATGCATTAAAAATATGGAAAAATATCTAAAAATCCTCTTTTAATATATATAAGAGAGTGGTGAAATCAATTTTACAAAATAAGGTTTGGAAGTGTGACATTTCGAAATAGTGACTAAAATGTAATTTTTGAAAAGTTCAGTGGTGACTGTTTTGTAAGGATTGAAACTTTGAATCTTTAAGGAGCTAATTTACCCAAGGAAGGATTTCTCCAGATTTTTCTTAATTTTAATGACTCATTTAATGTTTAATTAATTAAAAGAAAAGAGGGAAACAATATTTTAGTTTTCATAACCAACTTTTGTTAAAACTTTCTCATTTCATTTTCTCTCAAAATTCCCTCAGCCAAACACAATTCCACAGCAGCTTTTCTTTTGATTTTCACTCTAAATGATGAGGTTTCAATCATCAATTGATTCCTAAGCTTTACTACATCAAATCCTCTTCATTTGCTTATTGGATTTTCAAGGATTTTGGCTCTAAACAAGGAGAAATCTACATTTAGAGGTAAGGATGTTCTTCTCCTCTAAATACTCAGTTCTTTACTGAAATTCCCAAGTTCTCAATCCTTAAATTAAGTTTTATAAAAGGTTTCGATGTTGTGATCTTGATTTTGGCTTAAAACTCAAGATTTGGATTAAATCTTGAAGAAATTCGTAATGAATGTTTGGGCTCTGTTTTGAGATGTCTTTTTAAAGTATTTTGGATGTTTAATGATGTGTGATTGAGGTCTAATCAATGCAATCCCGAATAGGTTGATTTTCCTAAGTTTTTACTTGTGAAAATGGTGGTTTTTGGGGTGATCTTGGTGTTCTGTTATAGCTGGAGTTATACGGACGAGTTTAGATCCTTTTTGGATGTTAATTGATGTTTAAGAATGTTTAGAAGTGATGGATCTTGGCTGGGTAATGTTGTGGATGAGTTTGGAAGTGATTTCGGTTGTGTTTGGTAGCCGAAATGTTAGATTTGATGTGAGCAGCGAGTTTAGGTGTAATGGATGAAGATTTTAATGCATGATGATGCGTTGATCCTCTGCTTTGATGTGTTTAAAACAGGGGAGACATCTTCGGATCCTTGTGGTGTTGATCCGGAGGCTTGAACGGCATTTCGGCAAGCTTGCGAAACGGAATTGGTGAGTGAAGTTTGGTTTTCAGCTTTGAAACCAATGTTTGAAGGTTTTGGGAGCTTATTTTAAGTCTAAGCAACTTAACTAAGCTCAAGAGTAAGTTTTCGGAGAAACTCTCTCTCTGATGAACCATGAGATGGTTGGATGCAATGTGTTTAATTTGCATGTCTAAATTATGTTTTAAAAACATGTTTTAGCATGGTTAATGCTGGTTTTGAAAGCCATGTGTTGAAGGATGCTCAAGGTAAGAGATCCTTGGTTTGATATTGATAAATGTGGTTTTGATGCATAGTGATGCATGATGGTTTAATGGCTTTGATTAATGCTTTAAAACAGTGGATTGTTGATGATAATTGATGTATATTGGCAAGTGATGTGTTGGTTTTAAAGTTCTTGAATCGGATATAGTTAGCCGGCTATAGGATTGGGTGCACCATGAATAAAGTCGCATTGGATGTTGAGGGGTTGTAATTTTACCGTAAACTCCATCCAAGTACACTAACGAGATGTCTAAGATCATAATGGTGGTTAAAATGCCATGTGAGGATATTGTGTTGTGTGTCCCGTGTTCTCGTTAGTGATGTTATACAACTACCGATGAGTGATGTGGAGGGGTTGTAATTGTACCGTTAAACTCCATCACGGGTGTTGAGGGGTTGTAATTGTACCGGTAAACTCCACCTTGTGTGTTCGGTAGTGTGTATGAAGCGTATGAGACAACGCTTGTAATCCGCGTATCCGATTGTGTTTTATGTTGAAAATGGTTATGGTATCACTTGGAAGCCAATATGACATGTTAATGTTAATGAAGCATGAGATGCTTGTTGTGTATGCATTGTTGCATGAGAAATGATGTTTATAAATTTAAAGGCCTTTGAAAGGTGTTTTATAAAGTGCATTATTGTGTTGTTTCTTTAGAGCATGCCTCACTAAGCAAATGTGCTTACGCTCTCTTTCTTGAACCAATAATGCAGAGAATTAAAGTGCTTCAAGGGCAGCAAGGAGGCTAAGAATCCAAGGAAAGGCTAAGCTCATGTATGGTGACTATTTTTACAACATTATTAGCTTTTGGTATTTGGTAATGGGAACCTAGGTTGTGTTCTTGGGAGATGTTTTGGACTCCCTGAGTTTGGCATGATGCCTATGATGTTTTGGACTTGTAATTGGCCTTTTGGTGTTTGCTTTGGTGATTTGATGATTGGTTGGTTTCCAATATTAGGATGCATGCCTATAGACTTGTGGTTTTCCTAATTGATGCCATGAATGTGTTTTGGTGATGCAAATATGTTCCTTATATGCATGATGACTTGTTGGCATGATTATGAGGTCATTAGGTTGTATTTGAGTGGTTAATTGTATGTTAAACCAGCAAAATCTGCACTTTCTGGGCAGTCCGTATCAGAACGGGCACTACTGTTTCGAAACGGGGGCCTGTAATGGCCTTCGTGTATCGAAACGGGTAGAGGGCGTTTCGAAACGGATTTGCCACTGTCAAGCCCTATTTTGAAACAGGTCTCGAAACGAACCCGCGTTTCGGAACGGTCAACCCCTGTTCCGAAACAGGTGACCGTTGGGGACTGATTTGAATGGTTTAAGGTTTGCAAGCTTTACGTTTTGGTCCTGTTTTTCGTATATGCAATTGCTTGAGTTCGAGATGTCCGTTTAAGATGAAATTTGACAAGGAAGCATGTAATATGATTAATTTCATAATGGTAACATAAAAATCAGTTAAGTCCTCTAAAATTCCAGAATTTACATTTTGGTCCCTAAAAGTTGTAATTTGTGCAATTGAGTCCCTTAACGTTTTTCGATCGCTGTGCTTTTCAAGTACGTTCTTCTCAAGGCTACGCTTAGGACTAATATGCATTTAGACAAGATTAAAAGGAAAATAAGGTCGTTAATCAAGGTTGACTTTCGGGTTGACTTTGGTTTTCCCCGTGTAATCTTCGTAGTTCGGGTCAACCATCTAGGTCGGGCTAAGGGGGTTACAAGTTCATTGTTTTAAGCCAAATAAAAAATTTATTTTCTTTGTTAGGTCTGAATTGCTTGAGGGCAAGTAAAAACTTGAGTTTGGGGTGTGTTGAGTGTGTAAAAGTTCTATATTTTAGCCCCTATTTAACCCATATTTCGACTGCATTCAAGCATAATTCATTGCATTTAGGTTAGATATTAGTTTTACATCACAAATATATTAAATGGCACAGTTTCTACTAAAATTGGTTACTTTTGCAGGTTGCTGTCGTAGCAGATGGAGAAGCAGGATCTGGGCATAGATGCAGAAAAGCTGGAACTGGATGAGCAGTCGAAGAGTACGATGCTGCCATGGTTGCCGCCGTGACAGCAAAGGACGACAACAGTTTTGAGGAGAAGAAGTAAAGTGGGGCTCGACAGAAAGAGAAAATTAAGCCCATCTGTCGTGGATTACTCCTATATTTTTCCGAGCCCTAGATCAGAATGAAGGCCAAGCCCAAGGTTCAAGGAAGATTTCCCAAGAAAGAAGGAAGGACGAATTAGAGACTGATGTTCTGAAGATTTAGTCTTTATTAGAGTTGTACTTTGATTTAAAGTTGTATTCCTTCCATATTAGAAATCTTGAACCCAAGGCCTATATAAAGGCATGGAATTCGACCTAGGAGAGGACATCACCATTCTTTAACCTTCTTCTCAAAACCCTAGCCGTTTTCCCTTCTTCACCATGTTCTAAACTTCCCCTAGGGCTAAGGGTTGTTTTGTAAAGTAGTTGCAAGGATTGAATTGTTTTAGGATTTTCTTTGTTTAATAAAATTACTTCAAGTTCGCTTATTCTAGTTTTCAACATCTTGCAAGAGTATCGGGAGAGCATTGAGAGATTATCTATTTACTTAATATCGGGAGAGTTAAGTATACGAAAGGAATAAGTGCGGGTTCTCTAGTTTATAGTTGAAATATCTCGAACCTAGGGATAGGACGAGGTTAAGAGGCTAAGGAAGAATTCAACAACTTCGGTGTTCATCCTTCGATTCACGCCGGGAGGTATCATCAAAGACGTGTTCATCGACAGACTTGGACCTAGGGATAGGCCAAGGCACAGCAGGGATTCTTGCCAAGCTTGAAGTACTGAGTTGAGTAATCGCTGCCGCGATAACCAACAGACCGATGCCGCGACAGGTGCTGCCGCAGCAGGCACGACGATAGAACAAAGTTTCCTAGACTTTGCAACACCTACACTACTGAGCAATTCAATACCGGCCCATTCTCTCTATCTTGATTCCATTACTCTTTTATTTAAGTTCTTTTTATTATTTTCGTGACAACAAGTTAAACTATTCTTTTCCTCTCTCGTGCAGTAATCCAAGGTGAAGCTATTAGCCCAGTCCCTGTGGAGACGATATCCGATACTTTAGTATCACTTTACTACTTGCGTCGTGTACACTTGCACTACATTGGGATAGACACTTTTACACGCAACATCGGGCATTGCCATCGAGAGAGGCAATGCCAACTTTGAATCTACTCGGCAATCAATGCCAAGGCAGGACATTATTACCAGTCGGGATTGCTAGCATGAAATTTAGATATTCTTTGCCAAAACTTTGTTATCATTCTTGCACCCATTGTTTGTCAGACTGTTATTAATCTGTTGTCGTAGTCTTTACTTTACTTTAGCTTATTTTACTTCCACTCTCTTACTTCATTCGTTACCTCAATCATCTTTTATTATCTAGTTCACAAGTATTAACCGTGACAATTAATCCCTAGGTAATCCCTGTGGAGAAGATACTCAACTTACTTCTATATTACTGGACAATATGTGGAGCTGGTTGCACAGGTGGAGCTGGTTGCACATGTGGTTCAGCTCTCACCGAAGCCACAAACTATTTGAACATATCGGCCATGTTCTGATAACAATCTGCTTGTACATCAGGCAATACCGGCTAAACATTAGGAGGTGGAGGATTAGGTGGATTCTGTGGATCTCTCCCTTAAATCCTCGCCATGAGTCGAGAACCCGATAGCATGCTCGTCTATATGAGCTTTGTTATTCTCAGACACATCTATAATATAAAGAGATTGGATAAGTCGACAAGTCACATTACACAATATACAACTCCTAGGTGGCAAACTAATACAACAATAATGCAATAGACTTCAGTTTAGTCCTAGAATCGACTAAACTCTTGCTCTAATACCACAAATGTAACACCCCTTCCCGACCTAGTTGAGAACTGGGGCGGAGTGTGCTACCGATGAACTATACGGTGGTCGACACTATAATTTCATGTAATAAGCAAAATTATTAGACCTGGAATTCAAGAATAAGAAATGCACAAATCTAATTAATCTATTACAAGTCTATGATTAGGACCAATTAAAACCTTTAAAGGTTTTAGGGACTAAATCATAATTTTAGCATTTTAGTGGTCCTTTTTAGAAATTAGACATACCAAATTCAAATAACTCATATAAACAATTACCATATAAATTTTCAGGTTATTCGGAGCTCATTTACCTATCCAATTAAAATATGCAAGATTCAGTGATCATTTTGTGAACAATGCAAAATTGTGTTCTATAACGTTTCTTTGAAATGCGTGTTCTATAACTTTTAACCGAATTAACTAACATTGTATCGATACACCTAGGGTTGTATCGGTACCCTAAGTCAAATTTTCAAATTCTAGTTTCAAGGTAATAAGACCGAATCGATACGGTTAAGGGTCGTACCAATACTGATTGAAAATGTTGACTTCGTATCGATACGCCTTGACCCCGTATCGATACCATTTTGCACCCAAATTCCAGTAGCCAAAATATGTATTGATACGTCTAAGCCGTATCGATACTCCCCTTTTGACCAGTGTTGACTTAACCAAATATCCAAGGTCGTATCTATACACCATCACCTGTATCAATACGCCTTGCCTTGTAATGACAGATTTTTACTAGTTTTTAATCAATTTGACCCATCAGACAATGTTCAAATACAATGAAACTTTACGCACAATATTTCAATGTTGTAAACTACTTGCATACTAAGTTTTAGGATCGTTCGAATTCGTTTACTACGAGTTCACCTTAGGACCGCAACACATCCCTCCGCCTCGCCAAATCAATATAGGTCGTTACCCTAGGACCATAGTCCACTCGTCCTCTGAGCTCATGAATTCTATGGCATGTCAATTGTATCCAATATCCTTCGGATCCAAGGTCCGGTAACAATATCGATAATCAATGTTCAATAACAATAACCATGTTTAATGTATTCAATAATTCAATAACAATAGAAATAGTCCAGTGAACAATATACAAAGATATGATGACAATGATTATGACAATGTTCCATACTCGATATTCTATAGTCCCTTGTTTCAATGACTATCAATATTTGATATTAACAATACACTATTAATATCTGATGTTTGATGATATGCTTACCGACGTTTACCGATGTATCCTCTAAAGGATTCGGTGCAAATCCCTTCATAATAGGGTTAGCAATGATAATACCAATAACAATGAAATCGGAAAAAGTACCTAGCTTAGTCCCAAGACTCCAACTACACTCACCTAGATAATCCAAAGCTTTCAAGGCTCTCGGATAGCAATCGCCTTGTTCCTAGATTTTGTTGGCGATGGTGGATGATCACTTTTCACTTCTTGAGCTAGGAAAAATCAAAAGGGAATTTATTAGAATTGATGATACGAGATCGAAATCAATATAACAATATCAAAATCAATATCCGAGTTCGATATATGCAACAACGGTATATTATCCATTGATGGCCAAACCCTAACTTGGGATTACACTCAATTTTCCATGGATATCAACAATAACTTGAGGGAAAAAGCTTACCCGATTGCTAGCAATGTTTCGATAACAATAATGCAAGGAAAACTATGCTTGAGCTATCCTCCAATGGAGGTGTGCGCTTGAGAGAAAATAAAGATTGAGGTGCTTGCTTGAAAAGGTAACTGGGTAAGTTTTCTAATTCCCTTCCCCCTTATTTGATTCAATGATATCAATAGCCTAAGGTTTCCTTAGGATGAAGGAACTCAATTCCTATCATCTACGTATAGGATGATTAATTTGAGAAGAAATAATCACACAATTGGTCCCTCAACTCTAAATTTCTCTATACTTGTTTCCCCCAACCTTTCAATCCCTATGATTTAGTCACACTAAAGGTTTTTGATGTATTCAATAAGGTTCCTAATCCATTATTTGACTCAATTAAAGTTTGACATCTAAGAAATTAACTTCATAGTCAAAGTCAAAACAATATTTGAACTATTTCAATGTAGGGTTTCCGATCACCGGAACCCAATTCCGACGACGCCGGGTTTTTGGATGTTACAGTGGTATCAGTTTATTGTTTCGAGCACTCAAACTATCCCAACTGAACAACCCGTGTAATGCCCTGGTTTTGGGCCTAGATGTTTTAGAGGTGGAATCGGGCCGGTCGAGAACGGTTCGAATCTTTAAGCGAGGTTTAGGGAACACCTAGTTCGGGATACTTTAAAAATATGGAAAATATCTAAAAATCCTCATTTATTATATTTAAGGTTATGGTGAATTTTTTTTTACAAAATTTGATTTGGAAATACTACATTTCGGTGTAGTGACCAAATTGCAATTTTTGCAAAAGTTGACTAGTGACTATTTTATAAGGATTGAAACTTTGAATCTTTAAGGAGCTAATTTTACCAAAAAAAATTATCAGATTTCTCTTTAATTTGGGAGTTTTTAATAATGTTTTAATTAAGGAATAAAGGAGAATTAAAAAGAAAATCTAAGTTGACTTTTTTATAACTACCTTACGTTAATTTTCTCTCATTTCATTTTCTCTCAACTTCCACTCAACCAAACACAATTCCCTCACCAATTAACCTTTGATTTTCATCTCTTTTGCTGAGATTTCATTCTCCTAAGGATTCCTAATCTTTACCTCATCAAAACCTTTTGTTTTACTTTAGATTTTCTAGAAATCTTGCCCAAATTTAGGAGAAATCAACCATTAGAGGTAAGCTTCGTCATTCTCCTCTAATGATCAGTCCTTTACTAAAATTCCCAAGTTATCAATCCTTTGTTAATGATTTTTGAGTTGCTTTAATGTTAGAAACATTAAATTGTGGTAAAACTCAAGATTCTTGGTGAGATCTTGATGATTTTCGTAACTTTTAGTTAGGCTCTGTTATGAGGTTAATTTCTAATGTATTTTGGATGATAATTGATGTTATAAATGAGATTTTATCAAACAGATCTCGAATAGGTTTGGATTCCTAAGTTTTACATGCTAGAATTGTGGTTTTTAGAGTGTTCTTGGTGTTCTGTTGTTGCTGAAGATATAAGGACGTGTTTATGGTGATTTTGGTGTTGATTGAGGTTTAGAAATTATTAGAATCGATAGATCTTGGTTGGGCTTTGTTTTGGGAAAGTTTGGAGGTGATTTCGGTTATTTTGGGTAGCCGAAATGGTGCTTTTGTGTAGTGCAGCGAGTTTGAATGAGTGGTTGGTGATTTCAATGCATGATGATGCATTAACCTCTGATCTTATGTGTGATAAACATGGGAGACATCTTTGGACGCTTTTGATGTTGATACGGAGGTACCGGAAGCCTAGATATCATTTCGGCAAGCAAGCAAAACATAATCGGTGAGTGCGAATGGTTTTAGAAGTTATTGAGGGACAAAGAAACAAGGTTTGGGGATTTAGGATTGGTTTGAAACACCATCCTAAGTCCGAAAGTAAGTATGGCTAGATTTGCTCTCAATATGTGGTTGATGCCTCTAGATGCTTTTACATGCTCTTGTTTTGAGATAGACAAATTCCTACTATTTTATGCATGATTTGTAGCATGAGATGATGTTATGTAGTGGTTTCATGAGATAGCGTGTTGTATTAAGGAGTTTTGAGATTTTGATTTTATGCAAAGTATGAGATACGGTTTTGAAATGAGATGAGAAAGATTTGAGAAATGTTTCATCAAAACAATAGGTAAGTTGATGATTTTAATATAATATATTGGCATAAATGATGAGATAATTACCGGATATAATTGGTCGACCAATAGGATGAAGGTGCACTATAAACTAAAAATTCGTACGTGTACTTTGGAGTCGGGCAATGGGGGTAGTGCCATCCTGATCCAAAGTGAGAATCCGATGATGAGAGATACCATCGGGGTAAAACTTGGTGAAATACCCAAGCTTTATGGCGAACAGAGATACCGCCATGAGAGTCCGGTGATGTGCGATTCCACCGAGGTAGGACTTGACTTTGAGTCAAGCTACTCCGCATATCCGAGTAAAGATGTAATATGAAATGCCAATATATGAAATTGTATTTGATTCACATGTACCAAATGTTGAGATGTTTTATGCTTGAGAAAATGCATATGAGATTATGATTTATGAAATGCTTGTTTTGTTAAGCATGAGTATGGCTTTGCCATGAGATTTGCATTGGTTTAATGCATGAGTTAGAATAATTGTACATGTGTTTTCAAATGGAGATTTGCTTTGAAGTGGTTTTCAAGCATGAGATAGAAAGAGCATGTTGTAGAAAATGGTTTTGAGAAAGGGTTTTAATGATGCATTGTTGTGTTGGTTTTCTTAGAGCTTGCCTCACTAAGCAAATGTGCTTACGCTCTCTTTTACCAACAATGCAGATAATTGAGACGTCTTTAGGCAGCAAGGTGGCTAAGGACATCAAAGGAAGTGATAAGCTCATGTATGGTGATGTTTTTATATGCTTTAGTAGTGATATTTGGCAATGGGGGCTTATGGTTGGTTTTGGGAGATGTGTTTTGAACTCCCTATGTTTGTGGCAAGTTTTATATGGTATTTGTGGATTGTAAATATACTTTATGGTTTGGTTTGAGGCTTGAGGCTTTTATATGGTTTTTATGATTAGGGGGCATGCCTATAGACTCAATGATAACATGCTTGATGTCATGCTTTAGCTTAACCTTCATAATAATGTTCTCTAATGTTTAATCATGTTGTTGGTGTGTTATGGTATGATTTGGGATGTGTTTGAATGTGTAAACATGTGAAAAACCAGAAAAATATATAGTTGTAGGGCAAGGTGTGTCGAAACACCCTTATCTGTTACGGAACAGGGGCCTGAAATGGCCATAGTGTTTCGGAAAGAGTAAGAGTGTTTCGGAACACTTTAGCTACTGGAGAGCCATGTTTCGATACGGGTCTCGGAACGCACCCGAGTACCGAAACGGTCAACTCCATTTTGAAACACCAGATCGTTGGACTGCATTTTGAATGGTTTCAAGTTCTTGCTTCTTACATTTTAGCCCTTGATGATTGTGGATGCAATTGGTTGAGTTTGGAATGTCTAATTAAGTTGATTTTTGACAGAGATGCATGAAATATGACTAATTGCATAGTGGTAAACATAAAATCTGCAAAGTCCTCGTAATTTGCAAAATTTACATTTTGGTCCCTAAAAGTCTAATTCTTACAATTAAACCCCTAAATGATTTTCGATCGCTGTTCCTTTCCCTTCCTAGGATCTTGAGTGATCACATAGGTTAATAATGCATTTAGAAAAGATAAAAAGGAAAAAAGGTCGTTAATCAAGGTTGACTTTCGGGTTGACTTTGGTTTTCCCCGTGTAATCTTTGTAGTTCGGGTCAAGCGTCTAGGTCGGGCTAAGGGGGTTACATTTGTTGGTATCAGAGCCAGGTTAATGAATGTTTGGGGCTTGGTAAGTGGTTAATGGGTGTGACTTTGAATGGTTATGACTTTTTGGTGAAAGCATGGTGTGTGATTGTTGATGTTTTAGTTCTAATGAGATAAATTTGTGATGCTATGCTATGTTTGGGTTATAGTTGGGGATCCCATTGCCATATCATTACTATTGGAAAGAATTGTTTTCAAAAAAAATGAGCTTGAGTACTTGGATTACTTGCCTTATATTGCCTAATTGAATTTATTGTATTTTGTCAGTTGCATTGTTTTCATATGGGGCCACGTAGAGAGCTTAGAATTAATACTCGTGCTACGGCTGAGAACGAGAATGTTGAGGATTTACCGCCTTCTCCTCCTGGTGGACCACCCGGTGGTGGTGGAGCAGGGGTTGGTGCTGCGGGAGCTGGTGCAGGGGTTGCTGGACCCGAGGGAGTTCGGGGGCAAGCTGCTCCTGATATGTCAGTGTTGATTCAAGCTATTGCTGGAGCTTTTCAGGCAGCAGTAGCTGGAGCTCATGGGGCTGCACCTCAGGATGGTGCTAATGTGAGGTTGCCGTTGGAGCGACTCCACAGTCTAGGAGGGACTGAGTACAGGGGGTTGACCCCAGAAGGTTCTGAGTCTTGGTTAGAAAGTACCAAGAGGATACTTGGGCAGCTGAACTATAACAACACTCAGAAATTGGGATGTATTGTGTCCCTGTTGCACGGTGATGCATATACGTGGTGGACAACCACAATAGCGGGGTTGGATGATGATGAGGTGACTTGGACATTCTTCTTGAATGCATTCAAGCGAAAGTATTTGGGAGCCCGCTACCTAGATGAGAAAAAGAGGGAGTTCATGTCCCTAGTGCAAGGGAGTATGACAGTGGTGGAGTATGAGGTGTAATTTGGACGCCTAAGATAATATGCACCCGAGCTGATTCCTAGCGAACGGGAGAGATGTGAACGATTTTGATATGGGTTGATGGCTGATGTGAAAACCTATATGCTCGCAGCAAACTATACTGATTTTGATGTCTTGGTCACTCGAGCCAAGGACATTGAGCTGAATCTTGGTCTGGCAAGTCGAGCGGGAGGATCTAGTTCAGGGAAGCGTCCTGCAGAACGTGATCTTGGTAGAGATCGGTTCAAGAGACATAAAGATAGAAGGTCATATGCGGATGCTAGACGTGGGGGTGGCAACCCTGGAAGAGGTCAGCAAGGACCGAATGCTTTCTTACGGACTCCTGAGTGCAGTCGATGTGGTAGAAGGCACACTGGTGAGTGTTGGGGTAATCTTGGTACATGCTGGAATTGCGGCAATCGTGGGCACATGAAGAGGGATTGTCCGCAACCGATGAGAGAGGGTCAGGCTTCGGTGAGAGCAGCTGAGCCAAAGAGAGGCCGTGGGCGCGGCCGTGGCAACTTCAAGCGCAGAGATGAAGGTGTAAGGAATGTAGCACATGTGGTGGCTGTTCAGCCTGAAGGTGGTGACCAGGCTAGAGTGTTTGCCCATCGAGAAGGGAGGAATGACACAGACGTGATCGCAGGTACCTTTACTTTGCAATCCTTGTCATTACTTTCTTTGATTGATTCTGGATCTACACACTCGTACATATTGCGTGAACATGCTCAAATGCTTTGTTTACCCTTTGAGTCTTTGGATGTGGGTATGCGTGTGACTAGTTCCTTTGGTGAGACGGTTGTAACAAGGAGGTTGTATAGGAGATTCCCCTTAAAGGTGCAAGAGCATGTGTTTCTAGTTGATCTTATGGAATTACCATTCTATGGATTCGATGTAATTCTTGGTATGGATTGGCTTGTTGAGCATAGAGCCGTTGTGGATTTTGCAAAAAAACGAGTTTCGTTGAGACATGCTGGTGATTATGATGTTGTGGTGGTGGGAGAAAATGTGAATTTCCTTTCTAATGTGGTGTCGACGCTTGAAGCAAGCCAGATGTTGCGTCAGAGATGCGAGGCTTATCTAGCCTTTGTCATGACCTAGTACAAAAGAGGCTCGTGTACAGGATATAAGGACTGTGTGTGAATTCCCTAGAGTGTTTCCGGAGGAATTATCGGGTTTGCCGCCTAGTCGAGAGGTTGAATTCGGAATTGAGTTGTATGAGAACACAACTTCGTTGTCCATTGCACCCTATCGCATGGCACCCAAGGAGTTGAAGGAGTTGAAGACGCAACTTCAAGAGTTGCTTGACCGAGGCTTTATTCAGCCTAGTGTGTCACCTTGGGGTGCACCGGTCTTGTTTGTTAAAAAAAAGATGGCACAATGAGAATGTGCATTGATTATCGTCAGCTGAATAAGTTGACTATCAAGAACAAGTATCCGTTGCCGAGAATTGATGATCTTTTTGATCTGTTTCGAGGAGCGGATGTGTTTTCAAAGATAGATCTGCGGTCAGGATATTATCAATTAAAGGTGAAGGATGTAGATGTGCCGAAAACAACCTTTCGAACGAGATATGGGCATTATGAATTTCTAGTGATGTCGTTCTGATTGACGAATGCTCATATTGCTTTCATGGATATGATGAACAGGGTGTTTCATGAATTCCTAGATAAGTTCGTTGTGGTGTTCATCGATGATATCCTTGTGTACTCTCGTACCGAGGAGGAGTATGAAGTGCATTTGAGGATCGTTTTGCAAGCGCTGCTGGAGAATCAGCTTTATGCTAAGCTGAGTAAACGTGAGTTTTGGCTAAAGGAGGTTCTTTTTCTTGACCATGTGGTTTCAACAGAATGGATTCTTGTTGACCCTTAGAAGATTGAGGCGGTGGTGAATTGGAAGCCTCCCAGGTCTCTTCATGAAGTTCGTAGTTTCCTTGGGTTGGCAGGTTACTACCAGAGGTTCGTGGATGGATTTTCTAAGATTGCTACCCCATTGACGAAGTTTCTACAAAATGATGTTAAGTTTGAGTGGACGGAAGTGAGACAACAAGCCTTTTAGAAGCTAAAGGCAGCTTTGAAGCAAGCTCTTATCTTGGTTCAACCTGAGTCAGGAAAAGAGTTTGTGGTGTATAGTGACACATCCTATGTTGGTCTGGGGTGTGTGTTGATGCAAGAGGGGAGAGTAGTGGCTTAAGCATCACGAAAGTTGAAGGTGCATGAGCGCAATTACCCTACACATGACATTGAGCTGGCAGCGGTGGTTTTTGCATTAAGGATTTGGAGACATTATCTATATGGTGAGAAGTGTATTGTGTACACGGATCATAAAAGTTTGAAGTACCTTATGTCTCAGAAGGAGTTAAATCTTAGGCAACGGCGTTGGGTGGAGTTTCTTAAGGATTACGATCTAACAATGGAGTATCATCCGGGGAAGGCCAACGTTGTGGCCGATGCTTTGAGCAGGAAAGTGGCAGTGGAATTAAGGGCGATGTTTGCTAGCTTAAGCATATCGCGAGATGGTGGTCTTGTTGCTAAATTGCAAGTGAAACCATCTCTAGTTCAGTTGATAAAGGATAAACAATTGTTGGATGATTCTTTGGTGCCATATGTTCAGGATATCGCAGAAGGTAGGCCTTCGGATTTCTATTTCAATGATGATGGTGTTTTGTGTTTTGGGAGTCGGATAGCGGTGCCAAGTGATGTTGAGTTGAGGCGCACTATTCTGACTGAAGCTCATAGTAGTCCTTTTGCTATGCACCCTGGTAGTACAAAGATGTACCGTGATTTGAAGGATGAGTACTACTTGGTGGGATTGAAGAAAGATGTCGCTGAGTTTGTTAGCAAATGCATGGTTTGACAACGGGTTAAGGCTGAACATCGGTTTCCTTCAGGGTTGTTGCAGCCGTTGAGAATCCCAGAATGGAAATGGGAGAGGATCACTATGGACTTTGTGTCTGGTTTTCCGTTATCAACATCAAAGAAGAATTCTGTTTGGGTGATTGTGGATCGCCTTACGAACTGTGCGCATTTCTTGCCTGTGCATACTACGTATACCTTGGATAAGCTTGTGGAGTTGTACATTGCTGAGATTGTACGTTTGCATGGAGTGCCAAAATCTATAGTATCGGATAGAGATCTGAGGTTCACCGCAAGGTTTTGGGAATGTTTACATCAGACATTGGGTACGCGGCTGAATTTCAGTACTTCTTATCATCCGCAGTCGGATGAACAGTCGGAGCGTGTTATCCAAGTGCTTGAGGATATGCTGAGGTACTGTGTTATTGAGTTTCAAGGCTCTTGGGAGAAGCACTTGCCTTTGGTGGAGTTTGCTTATAATAACAGTTACCAGGCAAGTATTCAAATGGTACCTTATGAGGCATTATACGGGAGGAAGTGCAGAACTCCTCTTTGTTGGGATGAAACGGGACAAAAGTTGGTGTCGATACCGGTTTTGTTGAAAGGAACCATCGAGAAGGTGAAGCTCATTTGTGAGTGTTTGAAGGCAGCATCAGACCGGCAAAAGTCTTACGCTGATTTGAAGCGTAAAGAGATAGAATTTGTTGTGGGCGAGCGTGTGTTTTTAAAAGTTTCACCTTGGAAGAAGGTGATGAGGTTTGGCCGGAGGGGCAAATTGAGTCCAAGGTTCATTGGACCATATGAGGTGATAGAACGTGTGGGTCCTGTTGCCTACAAGCTGGGACTACCTCAAGAGTTAGAAAAGATACATAATGTATTTCATGTATCCATGCTTCGGAGGTATAGGTCGGATCCGTTGCATGTTATGCTTGTGGAAGAGGTTGAGCTGAACCCAGACTTGACGTATGATGATGAACCCGTTAAGATTCTGGATGTGGATAGTAAGGTTCTCCGGGGTAAGACCATTGAGCTGGTCAAAGTCTTTTATAGACATTGTGCCATTGAGGAAGCTACGTGGGAAAGGAAGGATGACATGAAGAAGCAATTTCCTTACCTTTTTCCTCCAGGTAAATTTTGAGGACGAAATTTCTTAAGTTGGGGAGAGTTGTAACGCCCTGGTTTTGGGCCTAGATGTTTTAGAGGTGGAATCGGGCCGGTCGAGAACGGTTCGAATCTTTAAGGGAGGTTTAGGGAACACCTAGTTCGGGATGCTTTAAAAATATGGAAAAATATCTAAAAATCATCATTTATTATATTGAAGGTTATGGTGAAAACAATTTTACAAAATGTGATTTGGAAATTCTACATTTCGGTGTAGTGACCAAATTGCAATTTTTGCAAAAGTTGACTAGTGACTATTTTGTAAGGATTGAAACTTTTAATCTTTAAGGAGCTGATTTTACCAAAAAAAAATTTATCAGATTTCTCTTTAATTTGGGAGTTTTTAATAATGTTTTAATTAAGGAATAAAGGAGAATTAAAAAGAAAATCTAAGTTGACTTTTTTATAACTACCTTACGTTAGTTTTCTCTCATTTCATTTTCTCTCAACTTCCACTCATCCAAACACAATTTCGTCACCAATTAACCTTTGATTTCATCTCTTTTACTGAGATTTCATTCTCCTAAGGATTCCTAATCTTTACCTCATCAAAACCTTTTGTTTTTACTTTAGATTTTCTAGAAATCTTGCCCAAATTGAGGAGAAATCAACCATTAGAGGTAAGCTTCGTCCTTCTCCTCTAATGATCAGTTCTTTACTGAAATTCCCAAGTTATCAATCCTTTGTTAATGATTTTTGAGTTGCTTTAATGTTAGAAACATGAAATTATGGTAAAACTCAAGATTCTTGGTGAGATCTTGATGATTTTCGTAACTCTTGATTAGGCTCTATTTTGAGGTTGATTTCTAATGTATTTTGGATGATAATTGATGTTATAAATGAGGTTTTATCAAACAAATCCCGTACAGGTTTGGATTCCTAAGTTTTACATGCTAGAATTGTGGTTTTTGGAGTGTTCTTGGTGTTCTGTTGTTGCTGGAGATATAAGGACGTGTTTATGGTAATTTTTGGTGTTGATTGAGGTTTAGAAATGATTATAATTGATAGATCTTGGTTGAGCTTTGTTTTGGGAAAGTTTGGAGGTGATTTCGGTTATTTTAGGTAGCCGAAATGGTGCTTATGTGTAGTGCAGCGAGTTTGAATGAGTGGCTGGTGATTTCAATGCATGATGATGCATTAATCCTCTGCTCTTATGTGTAATAAACAGGGGAGATATCTTTGGACGCTTTTGGTGTTGATCCGGAGGTGCCGGAAGCATAGATATCGTTTCGGCAAGCAAGAAAAACGTAATCGGTGAGTGCGAATGGTTTTAGAAGTCCTTGAGGGACAAAGAAACAAGGTTTGGGGATTTAGGATTGGTTTGAAACATCATCCTAAGTCCGGAAGTAAGTATGGCTAGATTTGCTCTCAATATGTGGTTGATGCCCCTAGATGCTTTTACATGCTCTTGTTTTGAGATAGACAAATTCCTATTGTTTATGCATGATTTGTAGCATGAGATGATGCTATGTAGTGGTTTCATGAGACAGCATGTTGTATTAAGGAGTTTTGAGGTTTTGATTTTATGCAAAGCATGAGATATGGTTTTGAAATGAGATGAGAAAGATTTGAGAAATGTTGCATCAAAACAGTAGGTGAGTAGATGATTTTAATATAATATATTGGCATAAATGATGAGATAATTATCGGATATAAATGGTCGACCAATAGGATGAGAGTGCACTATAAACTAAAAATTCGTACGTGCTCTTTGGAGTCGGGCAATGGGGGTAGTGTCATCCTGATCCAAAGTGGAATCTGATGATGAGAGATACCATCGGGGTAGGACTTGGTGAAATACCCAAGCTTTATGGCGAAAAGAGATACCGCCATGAGAGTCCGATGATGTGAGATTCCACCGGGGTAGGACATGACTTTGAGTCAAGCTAATCCGTATATCCGAGTAAAGATGTAATATGAAATGCCAATATATGAAATTGTATTTGATTCACATGTACCAAATGTTGAGATGTCTTATGCTTGAGAAAATGCATATGCGATTATGGTTTATGAAATGCTTGTTTTGTTAAGCATGAGTATGGCTTTGCCATGAGATTTGCATTGGTTTAATGCATGAGTTAGAATAAAGGTACATGTGTTTTCAAATGGAGATTTGCTTTGAAGTGGTTTTCAAGCATGAGATAGAAAGAGCATGTTGTAGAAAATGGTTTTGAGAAAGGGTTTTAATGATGCATTGTTGTGTTGGTTTTCTTAGAGCTTGCCTCACTAAGCAAATGTGCTTACGCTCTCTTTTACCAACAATACAGATAATTGAGACGTCTTTGGGCAGCAAGGAGGCTAAGGACATCAAAGGAAGTGAGAAGCTCATGTATGGTGATGTTTTTATATGCTTTAGTAGTGATATTTGGCAACGGGGGCTTATGGTTGGTTTTGGGAGATGTGTTTTGAACTCCCTATGTTTGTGGCAAGTTTTATATGGTATTTGTGGATTGTAAATATCCTTTATGGTTTGGTTTGAGGCTTGAGGCTTTTATATGGTTTTTATGATTAGGGAGCATGCATATAGACTCAATGATAACATGCTTGATGTCATGCTTTAGCTTAAGCTTCATAATAATGTTCCCTGATGTTTAATCATGTTGTTGGTGTGTTATGGTATGGTTTGGGATGTGTTTGAATGTGTAAAGAAGTGAAAAACCAGAAAAATGTATAGTTGCAGGGCAGGGTGTATCGAAACACCCTTATCTGTTTCGGAACAGGGGACTGAAATGGCCATAGTGTTTCAGAACGAGTACGAGTGTTTCAGAACACTTTAGCTACTGGAGAGCCATGTTTCGATACGGGTCTCGAAACGCACCCGAGTACCGAAACGGTAAACTCCGTTTCGATACGGCTGTTTCGATACAAGGGTCAGCGTTTCTAAACACCAAACCGTTGGACTGCATTTTGAATGGTTTCAAGTTCTTGCTTCTTACATTTTAGCCCTTGATGATTGTGGATGCAATTGGTTGAGTTTGGAATGTCTAATTAAGTTGATTTTTGACAGAGATGCATGAAATATGACTAATTGCATATTGGTAAACTTAAAATCTGCAAAGTCCTCGTAATTTGCAAAATTTATGTTTTGGTCCCTAAAAGTCTAATTCTTACAATTAAACCCCTAAATGATTTTCGATCGTTGTGCCTTTCCCTTCCTGGAATCTTGAGTGATTACATAGGTTAATAATGCATTTAGAAAATATAAAAAGGAAAAAAAGGGGTCGTTAATCAAGGTTGACTTTCAGGTTGACTTTGGTTTTCCCCGTGTAATCTTCGTAGTTCGGGTCAAGCGTCTAGGCCGGGCTAGGGGGTTACAACCCAGATTTTCTTTTCTCTCACCCCTTACAACGGCGACTCCAGTGGTAACGCCGCTGGTACCGACGAACTCGTCTCGACAAGATGAACACAATAACGGTGGAGGTGTCAACAATGGACGACTGGATCTCGATAGATCAAAGTTTAAAGATTAGAGAGAGAGGCAAAGAGAAATAGAGGAAATAAAAGATGAAAAGGGGAGAGAGAAAAGAAAATATAAAATCTGATTTTCTTCCTCTCTTTCTCACCTCTTTAATTCAAACTATCTTCTTCCAAACTTAATGATATAATTACATCATAGATCTCCAACCTTTAATCTTTACACAAAACGATCATAACTTACCTTAAAATTTATTTTTCCAATATATCATTCCTTTATTTTAATGCTTGAATTAATTATTCGACTCAAATCCAAGTTCGAGATGACCGACCTGAAAATTAGGTCGTTACAAAGTGGGTGAGTAATTAATTGGATTCTATGTCTGTTGGTATTGCACATGAGTGCTTGTTCTCACATGTAAAATAAGTGCACTTCCAGTATACGTCTGGTCAATTATCATTAGTTTGTTGATTTAATGATAATATTTATTTGACTCTCTTACAAACAAACAAGCATAAATCAAATCAGAAGATATACAGTCAAATTGAGAAGAAAAATTGACTTAATTGATCTTGATTCGGTGAGGAACCCTCTATCACCCTTGTGACATAACACTCTTGACTTCAGAATGCACAGATGAATGAATCTCATGCTTCCAGTATGTGTTTGGTCGGTTGTAATTAGTTAGTTAATTTAATGATAATATTTACTTGACTCTCTCACAGACAAACAACGAGGAATCAAGTCAGAAGATATCATCCAATTGAGAAAAAAATTGACTTCATTGATCCTGATTCAGTGAAGAACCCTCTATCACCCTGACTTCATAATGCACAAATGAATGAATCTCATGTTCGATAGGCTTTAATGTCTGATTACATCTTTTACTTTTCTTTAGCATGCCATTATCTAGAGTAATTTGGTAATATTTAGTAATGTGAAATTTTTAGCAGGGAGGGCTTCGATTGCTATCTAAAAAGTCTGATCTTGTTTATTTTAGTGGGGTAACATGGAATGCTTAGATACTTGGAGTGTTTTTTTGCAGCTTGCTTTGCCCTTTGCAAAGTATGGCACTTAAATCATGGTGTGTATTTTGGCAAGCTTAGAAATGGTGTATTATGGATCTTGTATTTGACTTTGTTTTATACCGGTATGTGTTGTACTTTTTTAGGGAGGTTTTTAACGATGCACACATATGTTTAAGGCGATATGTTCTAATGAATAAATCATATTTGCCTAGCAAAAAAATGTGAACTTTTTAGCAATTTTGAAATTGATTATTAGAATCATTGCTCTTGACATTTTCTGATTAATGTGCGCTTCAATTTAGTGTTGACAAAAGGGATATGTATGTTTAAGTGTGCAAAAGTCCCATATTTATGCCCTAGTTTAGCTCAATTATTGTTGTTCTTAAGCATAGTTTAGTTGCATTTATTAGTAAAACATACACAAAACTACATAGATTAGATATTATGCCTTATTTGATAAACTTAATTGTTTTATATATAAAAGATATTGCTCAGGTGTGTTCTATCTCTGTGCGCAAGTACCCGCCTAGGCAGATTTAAGTCCAAACAATTTTTACTACTTTTTGTTTTTATTTTTTTCTGCACTTTTTATTTTTCTGTTTAACCCCCTGGTTTTCTTTGGTTTATGACCAGAGCAAACCAGAAATCACCCTTGCGAGACTACGATCCAGAGCCTGAACGTACTATGCGCAGATTAAGACAAGTAAACAGAGAAACCATGGGTGACCAAGCAAACATCCAGGACCATCCTCCACCACCGCCCCCAATCGACAATGACGTGGCGGGCAATGGCAGACAACCTCCTGCCGCTTGGCGGCTAGTTCGTGACTACTACTTGGAGGAGGATCTCAGAAGGCTGAACTCTGGCATGATTGATCTAGAAATAGAAGCAGACCACTTCGAACTCAAACCAGTCATGTTTAACATGCTGAATACACTTGGACAGTTTGGAGGATCCGCCACTAAAGATGTCCGGCAGCACATGAAATCCTTCCTGGATATCTACAAATCCTTCAAAATCCATGGAGTCCACCCTGACGTGCTTCGACTCAGATTATTTCCCTATTCACTGAGGGATAGGGAAAAAACTTGGTTCAATAGCCTACCATCAGAGTCCATTGAATCCTTGACAGAAATATGCCGAGATTTCTTAGCTCGATTCAATCATGTCAATTTAACTAATAAATTAAGGACTAACATTACTACTTCTCGACAGGAAAATGATGAACCGATGTACGAGGCATGGGAGAGATATTGCGAGATTGTAACGCCCCGGTTTTGGGCTTAGAAGTTTTGGGCGTTGACCGGTTTGGTCAAAGTGCTGTTCGAATCTAAAAGGGTGAATTTAGGAAAGCCTAGTTCGGGTTGCATTAAAATTATGGAAAAATGTTCTAAAATCATCTTTTAATATAATTAAGTGAACTGTGAAATCAATTTTGGAAAATGAGTTTTGGAAGGGTGACATTTTGGCTAGTGACCAAAATGTAATTTTTGAAAGTTTTGTGACTGTTTTAGAAAGGGTTGAAACTTTGAATCTTTAAGGAGCTATTATTCCAAAAGTAGTTTTTCCAGATTTTTCTAAGATATTTTAAGCTATATTCTGATTTTAAAACATATCAAAAGAGGAGGGAAAGCCATTTTGGCCATTTTGATAACTAACTTCCTATTTTCTTTTCTCTCATTTTCTCTCAACCCAAACACTTTCTTTCCAGAGAATTGTTTCTGATTTTCTCACCTAAATCTCTCCTTTCAACTCTCTTTTGATTCCTAATCATCATATCTACAAAACCTCATCATTTGCTACTTGATTCATCAAGGTTTTTGATTCCAAAAAGAGGAGAAACTCAAGTTTGGAGGTAAGAACGTCCTTCTCCTCTAAACTATCAGTTCTTTACTGAAATTCCTAAGTTTTCAATCCTTAATTGATGTTTTATTAAAGGCTTTTAAGTTGTGAAATGGATCTTGGCTTATAATGCAAGATTTGGTGATTTTTGATGATTTTCGTTTGATCTGTTAAATCTGTGATTTGAGATGTGTTTTTGATGTTATTTGAACTCTAAATTGATAAGGAATTGAGTTTTGATTGATGCAATCCCGGATAGGTTGGGTTTCCTAAGTTTAGCTTGTGATTCTTGATTGTTTTTGAGGTGATCTTGTGGATCTGGTGTTGCTGGAGGTATAAGGATGTTATTAGGTTCTTTTTAGATGTTAAATGATGTTAAATGATGTTAGGTTTTGTTGGTTAATGGCTGGGCTTTGTTGAGAAGTGGTTTGGATGCATTTTCGGTTGTGTTTGGTGGCCGAAAATGGAGTGGGGATGAGAGCAGCGAGTTTAGGTGCTTTCATTGAGGATATTAATGCATGATGATGCATTAATCTACTGTTTTGATGTGTTAAAACAGGGGAGTCATCTTTGGATCCAAGTGGTGGTGATCCAGAGGCTTGATTTGGTGCTTCGGCAAGAGGCGAAGTGGAATCGGTGAGTGAAATTGGGTTTTCGGCTTTGAAACCAATGTCTTGGGAGCTTAGTTTAAGTCTAAACAACTTTTCTAAGCTCAAGTGTAAGTTTTCGGAAATACTCTCTAGTGGTGGCCTTGATCTGATCCTTCGCATGTGATGCCTGTGGAGGAAGTGGTTTTGAATCCGGATTTGACCTATGATGAGGAACCGGTGAAGGTTTTGGATTCGGATAGCAAGGTTCTTCGTGGCAAGACCATTGAGTTGGTGAAGGTGCTGTGGAAGCATCGAGGTGTTGAGGAAGCCACGTGGGAGCGGAAGGAAGACATGCTGAAGCAGTTTCCTTATCTCTTTCCTTCAGGTAAATTTCGGGGACGAAATTTCTTAAGGGGGGGAGAGTTGTAACGCCCCGGTTTTGGGCTTAGAAGTTTTGGGCGTTGACCGGTTTGGTCAAAGTGCTGTTCGAATCTAAAAGGGTGAATTTAGGAAAGCCTAGTTCGGGTTGCATTAAAATTATGGAAAAATGTTCTAAAATCATCTTTTAATATAATTAAGTGAACTGTGAAATCAATTTTGGAAAATGAGTTTTGGAAGGGTGACATTTTGGCTAGTGACCAAAATGTAATTTTTGAAAGTTTTGTGACTGTTTTAGAAAGGGTTGAAACTTTGAATCTTTAAGGAGTTATTATTCCAAAAGTAGTTTCTCCAGATTTTTCTAAGATAATTTAAGCTATATTCTGATTTTAAAACATATCAAAAGAGGAGGGAAAGCCATTTTGGCCATTTTGATAACTAACTTCCTAGTTTCTTTTCTCTCATTTTCTCTCAACCCAAACACTTTCTTTCCAGAGAATTGTTTCTGATTTTCTCACCTAAATCTCTCCTTTCAACTCTCTTTTGATTCCTAATCATCATATCTACAAAACCTCATCATTTGCTACTTGATTCATCAAGGTTTTTGATTCCAAAAAGAGGAGAAACTCAAGTTTGGAGGTAAGAACGTCCTTCTCCTCTAAACTATCAGTTCTTTACTGAAATTCCTGAGTTTTCAATCCTTAATTGATGTTTTATTAAAGGCTTTTAAGTTGTGAAATGGATCTTGGCTTATAATGCAAGATTTGGTGATTTTTGATGATTTTCGTTTGATCTGTTAAATCTGTGATTTGAGATGTGTTTTTGATGTTATTTGAACTCTAAATTGATAAGGAATTGAGTTTTGATTGATGCAATCCCGGATAGGTTGGGTTTCCTAAGTTTAGCTTGTGATTCTTGATTATTTTTGAGGTGATCTTGTGGATCTGGTATTGGTGGAGGTATAAGGATGTTATTAGGTTCTTTTTAGATGTTAAATGATGTTAAAGGATGTTAGGTTTTGTTGGTTAATGGCTGGGCTTTGTTGAGAAGTGGTTTGGATGCATTTTCGGTTGTGTTTGGTGGCCGAAAATGGAGTGGGGATGAGAGCAGCGAGTTTAGGTGCTTTCATTGAGGATATTAATGCATGATGATGCATTAATCTACTGTTTTGATGTGTTAAAACAGGGGAGTCATCTTTGGATCCAAGTGGTGGTGATCCGGAGGCTTGATTTGGTGCTTCGGCAAGAGGCGAAGTGGAATCGGTGAGTGAAATTGGGTTTTCGGCTTTAAAACCAATGTCTTGGGAGCTTAGTTTAAGTCTAAACAACTTTGCTAAGTTCAAGTGTAAGTTTTCGGAAATACTCTCTAGTGGTGGCCATGATTTGATTGTTGTGCAATGTGGTTTATTGCATGTTTTAAACTCTGTTTTGAAAGCATGATTTAGCATGGTTAATGCTGTTTTTGTAAGCCATATGTTGAAGGAAGCTCAAGGTAAGAGTTCCTTGTTTTTGAGCATTGATTAAATGTGGTTTGATGCTTTTAAATGCATGATGAATATGGCTTGGTTTAATGCTTTAAAACAGTGGATAAATTGATGATAATGATGTATATTGGCAAGTGATGTTTTGCAAAGGTTAAGGTCACTAAGGTGGTTAAAAGTCCTTGAGTGAGCCTTGTTTACTTAAGAACATCAAGGTGGTTAAAAGTCCTTGGATGATTCTTGCTACGGACACAAAGGTGGTTAAAAGTCCTTGTGTGGCCCTTTCCATGGTGTTTAAAAGTCCATGGGGCCAAGGTGTTTAAAAGTCCTTGGGGCCAAGGTGTTTAAAAGTCCTTGGGGTGAAACTTTATACGGACACAAAGGTGGTTAAAAGTCCTTGTGTGGTCCTTTCCATGGTGGTTAAAAGTCCATGGGCCAAGGTGTTTAAAAGTCCTTGGGGCCAAGGTGTTTAAAAGTCCTTGGGGTGAAAGTTGATGAACTTGTTTTTAAAGAAATGGAACTTATCACTTGTGGCCAATATGACATGTTATGATATGAAGCATGAGATGCATGTTTAAGTATGCTTTTGAGCATGTGTAAATGATGATTTGAATCATGATTTATAAAGTGTTTTATAAATGCATTATTGAATGGTTTTATTGAGCATTCCTCACTAAGCTTTTGCTTACGCTCTCTCTTTGTTTTCTCAAATCAATAATGCAGAACATTAAAGTACTTTGAGGGCAGCAAGGAAGGCAAGCATTCAAGTGGAAGTAAAGCTCAAAGTATGGAAGGTTTTCTTAAGTACATTTAGCTTTTGGTAATTTGGCAATGGGGGACCTATGTGTATGTTTTGGGAGATGTTTTGAACTCCCTAAGTATATTGAATGTTGTTGAGAATGCTGGTTTTTGTGGTTGGCCATTATATGCTTGAATTGGAAGTTTATGCTTGAATGGTTGCTTGTGTAGGAAGCATGCCTATAGATTTGGGGTTTTTCACATATGTTGATGTTTTGATGAATTGTTGATGCAAGTATGTCTCGTATATGTTGAATTGCATGTTGGTAAAGTTTGGTGGCATTTGGAGCATGATTGAATGTTTAATTGCATGTTTAAGTATGCATTTTGGGGTAATCTGTGCAGGGTGTTCCGGAACAGTACCTACCGTTTCGGAACGGGTGCCTTAAACAAGCCCAGGCGTCCGAAACGGGAGGGACCGTTCCGAAACGGTTGGCTACTATCAGCCCGTGTTGCGGTACGCGTTGCGGAACGGCCCCGCGTTTCGAAACGGGCTCTGCCTGTTTCGGAACGGGTGACCGTTAGGGGCTGACATTGGCAGTTAAATGTTTTGAATTGTTTGCATTTTGGTCCTGAATCTTGTTTGTGCAATTCTATGAGTTTGGGAAGTCCTTTTGAGCTGAAATTTCACAGAGAAGCATGAAACCTGATTAATTTCAAGTTGGTAACTTTAATTTGGGTTAAGTCCTTATATATATATCAGAAATTACAATTTGGTCCCTAAAGTTGTAATTTGTTCAATTGGATCCCTGTTTGATCTCTGATGTTTATGATCTTTGAGTATGTTGTTGTATGATCATATCTAAGGATTAATATGCATCTAGACAAGTTTAAAAAGAAAAAAAATGGTCGTTAATTAAGGTTGACTTTCGGGTTGACTTTGGTTTTCCCCGTGTGACTCTCTTAATTCGGGTCAACCGTCTAGGCCGGGTTAAGGGGGTTACATTTGGTGGTATCAGAGCTGAGTTCTCGAGTAATTGGGAATGAATGTGTGCATGATTGAAGTATGTGTGCCTTGTATGCTTGTTGATCGAAAGCATGTTTAGTGGCTTGTGATTTGGATGCAATTGAGATGTATGCTGTGATGTAGCATGTTGTGGGTACCCATTGCCAAATAAAAGCTAATGAAATGGTGTTGATTTTGAATGAAATTGAGCTTGAATACTTGGATTGCTTACCTTTCTGGGCCTGACTTCGTTTTATTTGCATTGTGATTGCATGGTAAAAGTATGGCACCACGTAGAGAGTTACGAGGTAATGTGCGAGCTACGGCTCCTAATGAGAACGAGAATGAGGAAAACACGGGTAGTGCGGTGATACCTCCTCCTCCACCTGGTGGTGGTGCTGAGGGTGAAAGAGCTGAAGCTGCAGCTGGTGCTGGAGCTGCTGGACCAGAGGTTGGTCAGGGGCAAGCTATGCCTGATATGTCTATGTTGGTACAAGCTATTGCGGGTGCTTTCCGAGCAGCAGTAGCCGGAGCTCAAGGAGCTGGGAATCAGGGAGATGCTGGTGTTAGACTACTTTTGGAGCGCTTACGCAGTCTTGGTGGGACTGAGTTCAGGGGTATGTCTGCTGAGAGTTCTGAAGCTTGGCTAGAGAGTACCAAGCGAATCTTGGGTCAGATGAGCTGCACGGATGTGCAAAAGCTGGGTTGTGTTGTGTCCTTGCTGCAGGACGATGCGTATACATGGTGGACGACCACCATAGCTGGGATGGTTGAAGCTGATGTGACTTGGACATTCTTCCAGAATGTGTTCAAGCGGAGATATCTTGGTGTTAGATACCTTGATGAGAAGAAGCGTGAATTCATGTCTCTTACCCAAGGGAGCATGAATGTGGCTGAGTATGAAGTACAGTTTGTGCGACTCAGTCAGTATGCACCTGAGTTGGTACCTGATGAGCGAACAAGGTGCGAGAGGTTTCGTTATGGCTTAGTGACGGATGTGAAAATGTATGTGCTGGCCACCGAGTATGATGATTTTGATGTGTTGGTGGGCCGAGCCAAGGACATTGAGATGAACTTGGGTTTATCTGCGAAAGGTGCTGGAGCAAGTTCTGGTAAGAGAGCTGCTGAGTATAGTTCCGGAGGTGGACGGAACAAGAGGGGACGTGATCAGAAGTATCAGTCTTCAGCTAAGAGAGGTGGTGGTGCACCTGCTAGAGGAGGCAATGCTAGAGCTGATCCGAGTGCTTGTTGGATCTGTGGTTCACGTGGTCACATGAAGCGTGACTGTCCTCGTGCTGTGAGAGAGGTGCAAGCTCCTGTTGCGGCAGCTAGTAATGGGTGTTGGAATTGTGGATCCGCAGACCATTTGAGGCGAGATTGTCCTTGGTTGGCTGGTGATCAAGTGCGTGCTCCTGTTGTTGCTGCACCGCAGAGAGGTCGTGGGCGCGGCCGTGGTAATTTCCAGAGGAGAGAGGAAGGTGGTTGTGGAGTGGCCCATGTTGTGGCTATTCAGCCTGAAGGTGGAGGCCAAGCGAGGGTGTATGCTCAGCGTGAGGGAAGGAATGATGCGGATGTGATTGCAGGTACCTTTACTTTGCAATCCTTGTCATTGCTTTCTTTGATAGATTCTGGATCTACGCATTCATACATTTTGCGTGAGCATGCTGAATTACTTGGTTTGCCTGTTGAGTCTTTGGATGTTGGTGTTCGTGTCACTAGTTCTTTTGGTGAGACTGTTGTGACTCGAAAGCTTTATAGAAGGTGTCCCTTGGTTGTTCAAGAACATGTTTTTCATGTTGATCTTATGGAGTTGCCCTTTTATGGTTTTGATGTAATCCTTGGTATGGATTGGCTTGCTGAGCATCGTGCTGTTGTGGATTGTGAAAACAAGCGAGTTTCGCTTAAGCTTGCGGATGATTATGAAGTTGTTGTGGTTGGTGAGAATGTGAAGTTTCTTGCCAATGTGGTGTCTACCTTGGAGGCGAGCAGGATGCTGAGGCAAGGTTGCGAAGCCTATCTAGCTTTTGTGATGAATCCTAGCTCTAAAGAGTTGAGGGTGCAAGATATCAGAGTTGTGAAGGAGTTTCTTGGTGTGTTTCCTGAGGAGTTGCCTGGTTTACCTCCTAACCGCGAGGTGGAGTTTGGAATTGAGCTGTATGAGAATACAACTCCTGTGTCCATTACTCCTTATAGAATGGCACCTAAGGAGCTGAAGGAGCTGAAGACGTAGTTGCAAGAGTTGCTTCATCGTGGTTTCATCCGGCCGAGTGTGTCACCTTAGGGAGCACCGGTCTTGTTTGTGAAGAAGAAGGATGGCACTATGAGAATGTGCATTGATTACCGTCAGCTGAACAAGTTGACTATCAAGAATCAGTATCCTTTGCCGAGGATTGATGATCTCTTTGATCAATTTCGGGGAGCTGCTGTGTTCTCTAAGATTGACTTGAGGTCAGGGTATTATCAGTTGAAGGTGAAGGATGTGGATGTGCCTAAGATAGCTTTCAGGACAAGGTATGGGCATTATGAGTTCCTTGTGATGCCGTTTGGTCTGACAAATGCTCCTGCTGCTTTCATGGACATGATGAATCGTGTGTTTCATGAATACCTGGACAAGTTCGTTGTGGTATTCATTGATGATATCCTCGTGTACTCGCGTACTGAGGAGGAGCATGAAGAGCATTTGAGGATTGTGCTGCAGGCTTTGTTGGAGAATCAGCTCTATGCTAAGCTGAGCAAGTGTGAGTTCTGGCTTAAGGAGGTGGTGTTTCTTGGGCATGTGGTCTCAGCTGAGGGGATTCGTGTTGATCCTCAGAAGATTGAGGCGGTGATGAATTGGAAAGTTCCTAAGTCTGTTCATGAGGTCCGTAGTTTCCTTGGTTTGGCGGGATACTACCGTAGGTTTGTGGACGGTTTTTCCAAGATTGATGCTCCTTTGACGAAGCTGTTGCAAAAGGATGTTAAGTATGAGTGGACGGAAGCGAGACAGCAGGCTTTTGAGAAGCTTAAGGCGGCTTTGACGCAAGCTCCTATCTTGATTCAGCCTGAATCAGGGAAAGAGTTTGTGGTTTACAGTGATGCATCCTATGTTGGTTTGGGGTGTGTACTGATGCAGGAGGGTAAGGTGGTGGCTTATGCATCGCGGCAGTTGAAAGTGCATGAGCGCAATTGCCCTACGCATGATATTGAGCTGGCTGCAGTGGTTTTTGCTCTGAAGATCTGGAGACATTATCTGTATGGTGAGAAGTGTACTGTATACACAGATCACAAGAGTTTGAGGTATCTGATGTCTCAGAAGGAGTTGAATCTTAGGCAGCGGCGTTGGTTAGAGTTGCTCAAGGATTATGATCTGACGATTGAGTATCATCCTGGAAAGGCTAATGTTGTTGCGGATGCCTTGAGTAGGAAAGTAGCTGTTGAGCTGAGGGCTATGTTTGCTAGCTTGAGCATATCGCAAGATGGTGGTCTTGTTGCTGAGTTGCAAGTGAAACCATCTTTGGTTCAGTTGATCAAGGATAAGCAGTTGCTGGATGATTCCTTGGTGTCTCATGTTCAGGATATCGCGGAGGGTAGACCTTCGGATTTCTGCTTTAATGATGATGGTATGTTGTGTTTTGGGAGTCGGATAGTAGTGCCTGCTGATGCTGAGTTGAGGCGTGCTATTCTGACTGAAGGTCATAGTAGTCCTTTTGCTATGCACCCTGGTAGTACCAAGATGTATCGTGATCTTCGTGATGAGTACTATTGGGTGGGTTTGAAGAAGGATGTTGCGGAGTTTGTGAGCAAGTGTTTGGTGTGTCAGCGAGTTAAGGCTGAGCATCAGGTTCCTTCAGGGTTGTTGCAACCGTTGAAAATCCCTGAATGGAAGTGGGAAAGGGTTACCATGGATTTTGTATCTGGTTTACCTTTGTCTCCCTCGAAGAAGAATTCTGTTTGGGTGATTGTGGATCGCCTAACGAAGTGTGCGCATTTCCTGCCTGTGCATACCACGTTTTCTTTGGATAAGTTGGCAGAGCTGTACATTGCTGAGATTGTGCGGCTGCATGGTGTGCCTAAGTCGATTGTGTCGGATAGGGATCCGAGGTTCACATCGCGTTTCTGGCAGTGTTTGCATCAAGCTCTGGGTACAAGGTTGCATTTCAGTACATCCTATCATCCTCAGTCGGATGGTCAGTCTAAGCGAGTTATCCAGATTTTGGAGGATATGTTGAGGTGCTGCGTGATTGAGTTCCAAGGTTCTTGGGAGAAGCATCTGCCTTTGGTTGAGTTTGCTTATAACAATAGTTATCAGGCAAGTATACAGATGGCACCTTATGAGGCTTTGTACGGGAGGAAGTGTAGGACTCCGCTGTGTTGGGCTGAAACTGGTCAAAAGTTGGTTTCAATGCCGACTTTGTTGAAAGGGACCACAGAGAAGGTAAAGCTCATTTGTGAGCGGTTGAAGGCTGCCTCTGATCGGCAAAAGTCTTAAGCGGATTTGAAGCGTAAAGAGATTGAGTATGCGGTGGGTGACCGTGTGTTCTTGAAGGTTTCACCTTGGAAAAAGGTGATGAGGTTTGGCCGGAAGGGTAAGTTGAGCCCTAGGTACATTGGACCATACGAGGTGGTTGAGCGTGTGGGTCCTGTTACGTACAAGCTGAGGTTACCTCAAGAGTTGGAGAAGATTCATGATGTGTTCCATGTTTCTATGCTCCGGAAGTATAGATCTGATCCTTCGCATGTGATGCCTGTGGAGGAAGTGGTTTTGAATCCGGATTTGACCTATGATGAGGAACCGGTGAAGGTTCTGGATTCGGATAGCAAGGTTCTTCGTGGCAAGACCATTGAGTTGGTGAAGGTGCTGTGGAAGCATCGAGGTGTTGAGGAAGCCACGTGGGAGCGGAAGGAAGACATGCTGAAGCAGTTTCCTTATCTCTTTCCTTCAGGTAAATTTCGGGGACGAAATTTCTTAAGGGGGGGAGAGTTGTAACGCCCCGGTTTTGGGCTTAGAAGTTTTGGGCGTTGACCGGTTTGGTCAAAGTGCTGTTCGAATCTAAAAGGGTGAATTTAGGAAAGCCTAGTTCGGGTTGCATTAAAATTATGGAAAAATGTTCTAAAATCATCTTTTAATATAATTAAGTGAACTGTGAAATCAATTTTGGAAAATGAGTTTTGGAAGGGTGACATTTTGGCTAGTGACCAAAATGTAATTTTTGAAAGTTTTGTGACTGTTTTAGAAAGGGTTGAAACTTTGAATCTTTAAGGAGCTATTATTCCAAAAGTAGTTTCTCCAGATTTTTCTAAGATAATTTAAGCTATATTCTGATTTTAAAACATATCAAAAGAGGAGGGAAAGCCATTTTGGCCATTTTGATAACTAACTTCCTATTTTCTTTTCTCTCATTTTCTCTCAACCCAAACACTTTCTTTCCAGAGAATTGTTTCTGATTTTCTCACCTAAATCTCTCCTTTCAACTCTCTTTTGATTCCTAATCATCATATCTACAAAACCTCATCATTTGCTACTTGATTCATCAAGGTTTTTGATTCCAAAAAGAGGAGAAACTCAAGTTTGGAGGTAAGAACGTCCTTCTCCTCTAAACTATCAGTTCTTTACTGAAATTCCTGAGTTTTCAATCCTTAATTGATGTTTTATTAAAGGCTTTTAAGTTGTGAAATGGATCTTGGCTTATAATGCAAGATTTGGTGATTTTTGATGATTTTCGTTTGATCTGTTAAATCTGTGATTTGAGATGTGTTTTTGATGTTATTTGAACTCTAAATTGATAAGGAATTGAGTTTTGATTGATGCAATTCCGGATAGGTTGGGTTTCCTAAGTTTAGCTTGTGATTCTTGATTATTTTTGAGGTGATCTTGTGGATCTGGTATTGGTGGAGGTATAAGGATGTTATTAGGTTCTTTTTAGATGTTAAATGATGTTAAAGGATGTTAGGTTTTGTTGGTTAATGGCTGGGCTTTGTTGAGAAGTGGTTTGGATGCATTTTCGGTTGTGTTTGGTGGCCGAAAATGGAGTGGGGATGAGAGCAGCGAGTTTAGGTGCTTTCATTGAGGATATTAATGCATGATGATGCATTAATCTACTGTTTTGATGTGTTAAAACAGGGGAGTCATCTTTGGATCCAAGTGGTGGTGATCCGGAGGCTTGATTTGGTGCTTCGGCAAGAGGCGAAGTGGAATCGGTGAGTGAAATTGGGTTTTCGGCTTTAAAACCAATGTCTTGGGAGCTTAGTTTAAGTCTAAACAACTTTGCTAAGTTCAAGTGTAAGTTTTCGGAAATACTCTCTAGTGGTGGCCATGATTTGATTGTTGTGCAATGTGGTTTATTGCATGTTTTAAACTCTGTTTTGAAAGCATGATTTAGCATGGTTAATGCTGTTTTTGTAAGCCATATGTTGAAGGAAGCTCAAGGTAAGAGTTCCTTGTTTTTGAGCATTGATTAAATGTGGTTTAATGCTTTTAAATGCATGATGAATATGGCTTGGTTTAATGCTTTAAAACAGTGGATAAATTGATGATAATGATGTATATTGGCAAGTGATGTTTTGCAAAGGTTAAGGTCACTAAGGTGGTTAAAATTCCTTGAGTGAGCCTTGTTTACTTAAGAACATCAAGGTGGTTAAAAGTCCTTGGATGATTCTTGCTACGGACACAAAGGTGGTTAAAAGTCCTTGTGTGGTCCTTTCCATGGTGTTTAAAAGTCCATGGGGCCAAGGTGTTTAAAAGTCCTTGGGGCCAAGGTGTTTAAAAGTCCTTGGGGTGAAACTTGATACGGACACAAAGGTGGTTAAAAGTCCTTGTGTGGTCCTTTCCATGGTGGTTAAAAGTCCATGGGCCAAGGTGTTTAAAAGTCCTTGGGGCCAAGGTGTTTAAAAGTCCTTGGGGTGAAAGTTGATGAACTTGTTTTTAAAGAAATGGAACTTATCACTTGTGGCCAATATGACATGTTATGATATGAAGCATGAGATGCATGTTTAAGTATGCTTTTGAGCATGTGTAAATGATGATTTGAATCATGATTTATAAAGTGTTTTATAAATGCATTATTGAATGGTTTTATTGAGCATTCCTCACTAAGCTTTTGCTTACGCTCTCTCTTTGTTTTCTCAAATCAATAATGCAGAACATTAAAGTACTTTGAGGGCAGCAAGGAAGGCAAGCATTCAAGTGGAAGTAAAGCTCAAAGTATGGAAGGTTTTCTTAAGTACATTTAGCTTTTGGTAATTTGGCAATGGGGGACCTATGTGTATGTTTTGGGAGATGTTTTGAACTCCCTAAGTATATTGAATGTTGTTGAGAATGCTGGTTTTTATGGTTGGTCATTATATGCTTGAATTGGAAGTTTATGCTTGAATGGTTGCTTGTGTAGGAAGCATGCCTATAGATTTGGGGTTTTTCACATATGTTGATGTTTTGATGAATTGTTGATGCAAGTATGTCTCATATATGTTGAATTGCATGTTGGTAAAGTTTGGTGGCATTTGGAGCATGATTGGATGTTTAATTGCATGTTTAAGTATGCATTTTGGGGTAATCTGTGCAGGGTGTTCCGGAACAGTACCTACCGTTTCGGAACGGGTGCCTTAAACAAGCCTAGGCGTCCGAAACGGGAGGGACCGTTCCGAAACGGTTCGCTACTGTCAGCCCGTGTTGCGGTACGCGTTGCGGAACGGCCCCGCGTTTCGAAACGGGCTCTGCCTGTTTCGGAACGGGTGACCGTTAGGGGCTGACATTGGCAGTTAAATGTTTTGAATTGTTTGCATTTTGGTCCTGAATCTTGTTTGTGCAATTGTATGAGTTTGGGAAGTCCTTTTGAGCTGAAATTTCACAGAGAAGCATGAAACCTGATTAATTTCAAGTTGGTAACTTTAATTTGGGTTAAGTCCTTATATATATCAGAAATTACAATTTGGTCCCTAAAGTTGTAATTTGTTCAATTGGATCCCTGTTTGATCTCTGATGTTTATGATCTTTGAGTATGCTGTTGTATGATCATATCTAAGGATTAATATGCATCTAGACAAGTTTAAAAAGAAAAAAAAGGGTCGTTAATCAAGGTTGACTTTCGGGTTGACTTTGGTTTTCCCCGTGTGACTCTCTTAATTCGGGTCAACCGTCTAGGCCGGGTTAAGGGGGTTACAGAGATACTGAATAAATGCCCCTCCCATGGACTTCTAGAGTGGACACTAGTATCCATATTCTACAATGGTGTAAACACACCAACAAGGATGATGCTGGATTCCTCTGCCAATGGTACATTTCTCGGTAAAGAGCCAGCCGATGCAATTCAAATCTTAAACAAGATGTCCAAAAACGACTACCAATTCCTTAATGCCCGCCGCGACGGCATAAGGAGGCAGGCCACAACAAATGAGCTAGGAGCATCAGATGCAATCGTAGCACAAATTGCTCAGTTGACAAAGATGGTAGAAGTTATGCAAAGGATAAACAATACCCAGGAGGTTAAAGTCGTTGATGCCTTTTGCGACCAATGTGGGGGAGACCATGACTCGTCTGAGTGCCAACAAGGAACCGAAACCAGATGCTTTGTGGGGAACTTCAATAGAAACAACAACCCTACATCGAACACCTACAATCCAGGCTGGAAGAGACACCCTAATTTTTCATGGAGTAACCCCAACAACGCTATGAATCCGACTAATTAGACAAACCAAACACAAGTATTCCAGCAAACTATGCCGCGGCAGTAGCCGCCACAGAAGCAACATGCAGCACCCAGTGCTTTAGAGCAGACATTAAATGCCTTCATGACTTAGACAGGTACCTATATGTCCAACATGGATTTATTTGTTAAGAAAACTGAAGCTTTCATGGACAGGACCGAGATGAGAATGCAAAATCACGAGGAAACTCTAAAGTCACTGGAAACTCAAGTGGGACAATTTTCACAAGTCCTGAACACCAGACCTATGGGAGGATTGCCCAGCGACACTGAAGTCACGAGGAAAACCACTTACGAGCAATGCAAGGCCAACAATACCACAAGCTGTAAGCAGCCAATTAAATCAGCCGCCCCGATAGAAGCAGGCAAGCCCGTCTCGGCAAATCCAGGACCTTCTGCCACGGCAGACACTATTGATGCTTTCGAAAAACGTGAGGTACGTGCACACCCACCTATTTCCACAGCAGCTGAAATACCAGAAGCATGACCATCAGTTCAAAAAGTTTCTGGATATTCTTAAGCAAGTGCAGATTTTCACGGACCAACTTCCCACGACCGAGCAAGGCGCACCTATAGGTGCTTGCCTTCGCGCACTACGTCCTTCAACCGATCGAAGGACCCGAGTAGTTGCCAACACCACACACCAAGAGGCCATGCACAACGCCCTATGTGCTGTCCACATCTGAGAGAGCCGAGCCGGGGCACTTCTAGCTCACCATGGGGCCAAGTCAAGCACCCCATGTGCTGCCCACGAGAGTAGGACCCGAGGGGGCACGCTTCACGCACCCAAGGGGGCCTTGCCGAGCACCCTTCATGCTTCCTAAATCATGGAGCTAGAGTCTGCACCCGACGTGCACACCAAAAAGGTTGAGTCTACACCCAACGTGCATACCGAGGGGCCTAGAGGAAGCCCATCTGAGTTGCCCACACACCTAGGGCCTGATTTAGCACCAAGCATGCTAAAGATGGGGTTTTGGACAAGCCAACCGGGCCTAGCAATGCCCAATCCGCCCAAGAGACCAAGACCCATTATGAGTTGTCATCCTTTGACCAACACACATGGAAAGATATCATCCATGGAGTCATATTCGAGGAAAGTCTTCCTTGCCAACAAATCTATGATGCAATAGCTTTGTATTCTAGGAAATTTGTTATTATGTGATAAACTTGCCATGTATAGGAGATAGGATTCATCCATACCCCTTGGATCGAATCGTTAGAGACCGTTAGATCGAGAGGGCCAATGCTATAAATAGAGCCTTCCCCCAACCATTTTATTCATTCCACATTCTTTAAGCTTTCTTGAGTAAGAGTTTACATTTTCTCTTCACTTTGTCTTACCTAGCTTTCTTGCCTTGCCAACCATCATCACCTTTTTCCACAAAGCTTCCGCCGCGTCAAGTTCTAAGCGGTCTAGCTTAGATATTCGAAGGCTGACTTAGTCCTTGACTTAAGATCGACGACTAAGGCTGCACGGGTTAGCGAGTCGAGACCTAGCCCCGTGACAAGTGGTATCAGAGTGAAGTTCTGCATCCTAACCGAGTCAAAAGGTGGCGCAAGGAAGAAAGATCGTTGTGAAAAAGATGAGCGTGGAATCACCAAGCGTCTCGTTTAAAACCGAAGTGAGCAAATCACAATTTTGTGATCTTCTTGGTAATGAACCGTGGTTTTGTTGTCTTTGTAGGGACTACCATGGTTTGGGAGGCTGCCCAAGAGTGAGGTATGCAAAGTGTTGGATTTGTAGAGATTCGCACAAGGTGGTCGATTGTCCCAAGAGAAGTAGCTACACTGCCCACAAATTGAGAATCAGGAAGCGACTAGAGTGCCACCGTTGTGGCGAAGCCCACCAGTTTTACGAATGCCCGCACCGAACCAAGCAGTCAAAGGTACAGGACGAGCCCGACGAGACCGAGGCTTTGAAGCTTGATTCGAGGTGCAAAGAGCTACCAATGGGTCCAGTAGATGCGTTCGAGGAGCAAGGCTTGCCCGATGTGACCGAGGCCACAAAGCTTGTTTCCTTGTCTGGGGAACCACCAGTGAGTATGGTGGTTGGGGCGTCAAACTTCAAGAGTGAAGTCTTGATGTGCGAAAGGTTGCCAAGGGACAACGAGTCCACAAAGCCATGGGAGAAGCCCGGATACGTTGAGTATTCAAGTGACGATGACGAGCCAACGAGTGACGTGCTTGCTGCCAACCATGGAGACGATGGTGCAGATGAGATCGAGCATGTGTCATTTTTAGGCTCAATCAAAGTCGAGAGCGACTATGAGGAAGAGGAACCTATGTTTGTAGACATAGTGTATTCCGACATAAAGCTATGTGCACTAGTAGATCCAAGTGCATCTTCATTGCTCATATCCGAGCAAGTTGCCTAGTGGTTAAACCTTCAGGTTGAGAAGGTAAATGAACGAGTTGCGACATTCAATCTCAAAGACGAGCCAATTGCGGGAATCACAATGGATGTGTACCATCAAATTGGTGATTGGCGAGGTACAACAACCATCAAGGTATCATCTTGTGATTTTCTTGATGAATATGAAGTTGTTATTGGATTATCGTGTTTGGAACAAATTGATGCGCTTCCCTTGCCAGAAGTCGAGGAAGGGTGTGTTGCAGATCCACACCAACAAGGCGTTGAGTCGTTGAGCCATGATGAGGGAGACAAGGCCAAGGCATCACCAAGCATTTACGAAGGAGTGCGTGAGTCCGAGACATCCAATGATGACGAGGCCATGGTAGAGTCCATGGAAGTCCCCGAGGCAATGGAACAAGTCCTTGATGAGTCCGAGGACGTAGAGGCATTCGAAGTCCATACCTTCGCAAGTGCCAACACCATCGAAGGAATTCTCTTAGAGAAGGGAGTTCTGATTGCTCGAGAGAGCCGGGCGCTCAATGAGTCCGAGAAGAGGTACTCGGATCTTGAGAAAGAAGTGATTGCCGTAGTGCACGCCCTACACACATGGAGACATCGTTTACTTGGGTCAAGGTTTGCTGTCTATTTCAAGAATCCTTTGAATAATTATTTTCTAACCCAAGGAAAGTTGTCTCGTAAGCAGGTTCGTTGGCAAAGAATTCTTGCAAAATTCGACTTCGCTTGGAAGTGCAACCCAAGGTTGTCGAATGACGTAGTCAATGCCCTAATCCGAGGGTACAATGTGGAGCGTGCTGAGAACCAACCAAGGAGTAAGGTGGTTCGTGAGATGGAGTTCCCATCCGAGTATGATGAAGCGTATCGAGTTCCCAAGGAAGAGGGGCTAGCACTTTTCTACGAAGAGTTGCAAGCCGAGTTTGACGAGTGGTCAAAGTCCATGGACGAGTGGTACGATCCCATGGAACCGAGCCAAAGCACCGTAATGGAAGTGATTCCCAAGAACATTGACGAGGGGCCAATCCATGCCAACAACACTTGCCTTGGGCATCGACAAGGCATAGTGGACCGAGCCGACAAGGACCTTGCGTCCAAGGTAAGTGATTCTTTATACGAAGAATCAAGTCTAACCCATGGTCATTTGGTTGTTTGTAGGATGCCTACAAGATTAAACAAGGAGCCAAATCGAGCCATAGCAGGAGTAGGCAAGAATGCTTATGGATGGGAGAAGCCATCAAATCCGAGGGAACACCTCACCCCAACTATCCTAGTCAATCCGTGCGAGAAGGATAACGCGGAATTGAGTGACAAGGTGGTTGGAGCAAGTCGAGAGCCTCCAACCTTCATCCAAGTCGAGGAACAAGTGCTAGAGAGCACCAAAGTGAGGCTATTCCACAACCCCGCCATCATCACTTGCCTTGAGTATCGACAAGGCGTAGTGAAGCCACCTGACGAGGATATTGTATCCGAGGTAAGCGAGCCAAATTCTTATGGTTTGGGTCTAACTTGCTATGTTTCCATCCACAAGTTGCTTGCGAGATCAAGCAAGGAGCCGAGTCAAGCCATGGAGCAAGTAGGCGAGAAAGCCTACGAGATCGAGTTTCCATCAAGAGAGCAAGCAGGCCTTGCCATCATTCCTAAGCCGTTGGACGAGGATGCCGATGGCCGGGAGTGGAGCAAGCCGAGCCAAGCACAAAGCAAGGCAAACGTCTCCTTCGACGAGGAGGCACCACCCATCGAGACGGACCGAGAGCCAAGGCACGAAGGCCTTGCACTTTGCACGAGAGTTCCCTTAGCCGAGCGGGAACATGACGAGGAGCCGAGGTCGTTCGAGGACAAGACGACCGAGACTCATCATCGCTTATCGACGAGGGCGTCAATAGATTTAGTGTGAGAGAATGTAACGGACCAACTTCCCACGACCGAGCAAGCCGCACCCATAGGTGCTTGCCTTAGCGCACCATGTCCTTCACTCGATCGAGGGACCCGAGTAGTTGCCAACACCACACACCAAAGGGCCATGCACAACGCCCTATGTGGTGTCCACATCTGAGAGAGTCGATCCTGGGCACTTCCAGCGCACCATGGGGCCAAGTCAAGCACCCCATGTGCTGCCCACGAGAGTAGGACCCGAGGGGGCACGCTGCACACACCCAAGGGGGCCTTGCCGAGCACCCTCCATGCTACCCAAATCATAGAACCTGAGTCTACACCCGACGTGCACACTAAATAGGCCGAGTCTACACCTGACATGCACACCGAGGGGCCTAGGGGAAGCCCATCTGAGTTGCCCACACACCTAGGGCCCGATTTAGCACCAAGCATGCTAAAGAGGGGGTTTTGGACAAGCCAACCGGGCCTAGCAATGCCCAATCCGCCCAAGAGACCAAGACCCATTATGAGTTGTCATCCTTTGACCAACACACATGGAAAGATATCATCCATGGAGTCATATTCGAGGAAAGTCTTCCTTGCCAACAAATCTATGATGTAATAGCTTTTTATTCTAGGCAATTTGTTATTATGTGATAGATTTGCCATGTATAGGAGATAGGATTCATCCATAGCCCTTGGATCGAATCGTTAGAGACCATTAGATCGAGAGGGCCAAGGCTATAAATAGAGCCTTCCCCCAACCATTGTATTCATTCCATATTCTTTGAGCTTTCTTGAGTAAGAGTTTACATTTTCTCTTTACTTTGTCTTGCCTAGCTTTCTTGCCTTGCCAAGCCATCATCACATTTTCCACAAAGCTTCTGCCGCGTCAAGTTCTACGCGTTCTAGCTTAGATATTCGAAGGTTGACTTAGTCCTCGACTTAAGATCGACAACTAAGGTTGCATGGGTTAGCGAGTCGAAACCTAGCCCCGTGACAATATGAACATACCCCTGGTGGAAGCCATAAAACAAATACCAAACTATGCCAAATTTCTAAAGGACATGGTTTGCTAACGGAGAAGAATCAGGGAAATTGAAACTATCACCATGACGGAAGAATGCATGGCCATGTTGCACAATAAAACGCCACCCAAACTAAGAGACCCGGACAGCTTCCTCATACCTTGCACCGTTGGGAACCACTACGAACTGAAAGCCTTATATGACCTTGGGCCAAGCATTAATGTAATGCTCAAGTCGGTGTTCGAAAAACTAGGAATTGGGAAAGCTAGACCCACTACCGTCATGCTCCAGTTAGCCGACCACTCTTACGTGCACCCAGAGGGAAAAATTGAAGATATCCTAGTAAGAGTAGATAATTTTATTTTTCCATCTGATTTCCTAATTTTGGACTGTGAGGCAAACGACAAAGCACCCGTCATCCTTGGAAGACCATTCCTAGCCACGGGCAGAACTCTAATAGACGTGGAGAATGGGGAGCTCAGATGACCAGAAAATTAAGTTGAATGTCTTGCAACCCTTGAAAAAAGCTGACGATCGAGAAGAATGTCAGGATATTCATGACTCGGCAGACACCAAACCCAGCAATGTAATAGAGCACTCCAGCCACAGCCGCCAGGGCGGGCGACCTGGCAATGACACTGATGCAAAGAAACACAAGAACCCGCCCTGGCAGAGGGTAACGCAGATGTTGCAGTAACCCAGGAAGTGGTTATGTTGGGAAATGCATCCAAATGTATTCCCAACATAACTTCACTTATTTCTATTTTATTTTCATGTTTTAGGATTAAGATTTTAATTTCGTGCACTTTTTCCAATTCTTAGGTGGTAGATTTAATTTCAACATTTATTTATGCACTAATAATTTTTATTTCAGGTTTTTTTTTATTTTAGGAGAAACAATAAGCCCAAGAGAAGAGAGAAGAAGCAAGCCAAAATCCATCACCCATTCTAGCCCGCCCGCCAAGACTGCCACGACAGACTGACGTTGCGTCCCGCCAAAACTAGTTGTTGCAGACTAGTCGTTCCCAAATACTCATTCCATTCCAACGGCTCTCTGCCCGGGCAATGGCTGCCTCGGCAGACGAAATAATAGCCTCTTCACTCCTATTTAAACCCCTTATTTTTTTACTATTCAATATTCTTACTCTCTCTTTTGCATATTGTTTCGCATATCCTCTTTTACCTTCAGATTTCTTTTTTTTTCTACAGATTCTCAACTCTCACAACTCTTATCGCATCAAAACCCTAAAAGCCCAAAATCAAGAATGGCAAGAACCCCACGTCGCCGCGCTGCCCAGGTAGAGTCCGAGGAATCTCTTCAACGCTTTGCCACACAAGAAATCAAAGCCCAACACAATGAAAAATTCAAAGAGAGGTCGGTGTAGGAGGAACAAGGTTTTTTTCTATAAGATGGGGAAAAGGAACTTAGGACTTGAGCAGTTCATATACTCCAAGATCGCACACCAAAGATGGCAGAACTTCGCCCTGCAACAAAAGCCAGCAAATCAGACAATGGTGCGAGAGTATTATTCCCATGGGCCGACAGCAGAAGTACCGACGGTGAATGTCCGCGGGTGGCCAGTGTTGATCGATGAAGACAAGATTAACCTCTTCTACGGCCTTCACATTCGCGACGATCAAAACAAAGAGTTTCTCGCCTCCCTCACGACAGACAGTTTTGAGGCAATGAAGGAAGAGCTTTGCATTCTAGGGACAGTCTGGAATGTGGCAAAAAACAGGGGCACTGTTAATCGGCAAAACTTGCTGCCCGAGGAAAAATTGTGGAAAACGTTCGTGAAGAGAAGGCTTCCACAGTCGACAAACCAAGATTGGCACTCATCCACTCAATCATGCACAAAAGGTATATCAATGTGTGTGAGATTATAGCTAATGAGATTTTTTAGTGGGGGCAGAAATCGAAGGGGAAACTCTATCTTCCCAGCATCATCACGACATTGTACGAGAAGGCACACGTTGCGGCCGCCCCAACCGACAACATGACGCCAGACATCTGCCACCCTAGAAAATTTTGTCGCGGCATCAGAAATGGGCAGCCAGCAACCATACCAACAGCCCGCCTTCGCAACTCCAACCGCCCCAATCTCAACAGATCCTCAAGCCTCTCCAACAGCCACAGCCACCAAATTCTTCTCCATCTCCAACGACCGTGGTGATACAGTGGTAGCCCAAATCAGAGAAAAATGGCAAACATCACGGACAGTAGCCGACGCACCAGCACCATCCGGTTCAGCCTACCTCAACTCTTTATCATCAGACTCGGTATGGCAAGACACGGTCGGATCCGTAACAAGGAAACTTGATCCATCATTCTCTCTAGGTGCAAAAAGAACGCATTCTGCCACAGAAGTCTTCCCAGACAGCGAAGATGGCGGCGAACGTGAAGTCGCGCAAAGAGCAAAACCAAGTCCACCTTCCCGCCAGCAGCCACTGAGGTTGGCCAAACGCTTCAAAGTTGCAGCTCGGAAGAGGATGACCATAGACGACGATGATGAAACCTCCTCCGAAACACCATCATTCTAAGCTTCTCTCTTTTTCTTCTATTTTACTTTTATCTAATCTATGCTAAATTTTGTGTATGTAGGCATGTATTGAGGACAATGTTCCTCTCGAGTTTGGGGGGAAATTAGTCCTCTAATTTTTCTTTTGTTTTTCTTTCATTTTCTGTTTTGATTTTTTTATGTTGCATTTAGGTTCTAATGTAGAACTTGAAGTTTGTTACAAAAATGATATGTCCTAGAGGTGCCCGAAACTGGCTCTAGCCAAAAAGGTGCTAAAAGAAATCATTAGAGGTGCCTCTCACCGGCTCTAGTGGTTGATTGCAAAAAGAAACTAGAGGGAAACCCAAGGAAATTAAGGTGCTTACCGGAGTTTACTTAGAAGCCGAAGAATCATTCTTATCACCAGAACCGCACACACTCACAAGATACATAGTTTACTTTCGGGTAAGTCCATTGTCATTCGAAAGGTTGCTATTAGGCGTAAATGTACACGGTATGTAAAGGTTGCTCAAGATACTTTCTCGACTAAGTTTACATATGATTTTAAGTTTTGGCATGTTATTGTTAGATTGCATTGCTTGAGGACAAGCAATAGTTCGAGTTTGGGGGTGTGTTATGTGTGCAAAAGTCTCATATTTATGCCAAAACTGCATTGATTAGAAACATAGTTTAGTTCCGGGTAAGTCCATTGTCATTTGATGAACTTAATTATTTTATATATAAAAGATACTGCTCAGGTGCGTTTTCTCTCTGTGTGCAGGTACCCGCCCAGGAAGATGCCGCCGAGGCATCACGGAGGGCATAAGATGAGAAGCTGGAAATTGATGAAGGAAGCTATTGGACCATTTGGAGAGCTGATCAAGAACTATGCCAACCCCTGCACACTAACCCAGACCTCTGCCGAGGCAGCAACTCGAGGAAGGGTGGAAATATGCAAAGTGGTATACGACTGAAAGAGCTCATCAAGCCTGATTTTTGGAGACCACCAGCACGTGCATTGGGGCCCAGAAGACAAAGAAAAGTGTAAAGTGCTCATAAGTCCTATGTTTTATACACATTTCATCTCATATTATTGATGTTCTTAAGTACATTTTAGGCATATTTAGGTGCATGCATGCATTATTTACAATATTCTTTGCTTTGCTTTTTTCTTGTTGAATATCTTTGATTTGGTAAGAAAAGATATTATTTTAGTTTAGTTTTGGTTTTAGGTACTAGAAGTTGTCAGATGGAGAGAAGAGCTGAGGAGATGATGCTGAGGTAGCAAGCCAAGGAGTTGTACTGAAGCAGCTCAACACAAAGAGAGACGCTGCCGAGTAGCCGCCGCCGCCATATCTGCCGCCCAGGGCAGCAAAATGAGGATTTGGTGAATTGGAGTGTGATAGGAAGAGCATAATTTTCTGAGTCCAATGAGCCCATCCACGCAATTTATTGATGCCCAAAACAGCGGGCAGCGCCGCCAAAGGAGAAATTGTCTAAGGCGGCTTAAGCTTACTTGTGGCACAATGAGTCCAACTTCAAGTCAAAGAAGTCAGATTTAAAGGATGTATTCAATGCAAAAGCTACTTTATCATGAGGAAGACTTCTACTCCAAGGAGGACTTACCCTAGGCCATTCCCTATATATACCCAATCATATTTTGTATTTTAGAGAACCCATAGTCGGCATAGCTAGGTTTCTCTTGTGTTTTCTTGCTGCCGATATGTTCTAAATTCTCTAGGGTTTGGGTTGTGTTGTAAAGCAGTTGTGAGAACGGTTGTTTAGGTTTAAGTTTGTTTTTGCAATAAATTCAAGGTTGTGCATTTATCACTCTAATCTCTTCTACTATTTACTTGTGTTTATTTATTTTTCTCTTAAACAAACTGAAATTAACTTGTGCATTTAATATTTTATATGCAGGAATTTACATTCGAACTAGTTGTCCAATCCTCGTGGGAGACGATATCTTTTATACTATAACTTAACAAGAGTGTGCACTTGCGCTCATAATAAGAGAACACCCTAACGCTCTGTAACCCCCACGACCCGGCCTAGCCGATAGACTGAACCGAGCGGATCACACGAAGAGTATTGAAGTAAACTGGGAAGGTTTATCTCATTAAACGACCCTTTTTTCTTTATCTTGTCTAGATGCAACTTAGATTCCCATGTGTTCGTTCACAAGCAGCGGATAAAACACCAACATAATTGCCCTCAATTAAAGCTGATTAAGATTTAGGCACCATTTTGTAATTTTCATAAATTATAAGGGTTATTAGAAAAAAATGAGTTACCAACCTTTAATTAGGTTCGTTTCATGCTTCTCGGTGAAATCTCAGCTCAAAATGACATTTGGAACTCATCCAGTTGCATACAAGGAAAACAAGGACCAAAACGTAAGAAACAGAAACTCGGAACAATTCAAATACAGGTCCAACGGTCAAACGTTTCGGAACAGAATACCCAGTATCATAATGGTCGTATCGAAACACAGCTGACTGTTGCGATATGCGAATTCGTTTCGAAAATCCTCACAACACGTTTCGGTACGATGGTTCACAGAGGCAAAATGTTCCGAAATAGGTCTCACTGTTCTGAAACACCTAGGCCATTTCAGGCCACCGTTTCGAAACAGGCAAGGGTGTTTCAAAACACCTGGGCCTGCAATGTTCTAAAAAGCTTGTCTAAGTCACTTTATGCTCACCAAAACCATCCCGACACATGCCCTAACATATTGGAAACTTAGTTACACATCAATGACCACATTTATGAAGCATAAGCAACATCATAACATCATTCTCAAAAGCTACGGAACTAAAGGCATGCTTCCTAGAAGTTAAAAGCTTCAAAAGGCTAAAATCCAATTGCAAGCATAAAATCAAACACAAAGGCCATTTACAAGTCCAAATATGCAACTCAAAGTTGCACAAAACAAGAAGATACCAAACTAACAACATTCATAGCATTGGACACCCCCATTGCTCTTATTAGACTAGTTCAAAGCACGACATACTTTTAGCAAAATGTCTTGGTGTGATTCCTCGAAAATGCTGCCTCCAAAGTCTAATTATCTGCGTTGATGAACAAAGAGAGCATAAGCATGCAAGCTTAGTGAGTGTTTCTCAAAACTACAAACATCATCAATGCACAAAACCGTTTTCACTCTTTTCAAAACCGTCATGCCTTTCTTAACAAACTATGCCCTTTAACATCAAAATCATTGTATTAAACATCATGCAACATGATCCAATCAAAATCAGCAATTAAACCATTGCTACTCATTTTCCAAGCCTTTCAAGCATAAACACCATTATGCTAAGCTTAAGCCAAAGCATGCATCTTTCACAATATGCATTAATAACATTTCCACAACATTTCATTTCATTATATTGGCTCACAAGTGATAAACATCAATCTCAAAAACATATATCGGATACACGGATTACCAAGGGTTGTCCCACACCCTTCATACACTCTATCGGCATTACAAGGCTTACACACGAGAGCGACCCTCCATCATTGTGACACCCGTTGTGGAGTATTCAGTACAATCACAACCCCTCAACACCACTCATCGGTAGATGTATAATCCACTAACGAGAGACGGGACAAACACAAGGTTTGCACCCGGGAGCTACCCTCAACCGTTACAACCTTAAACAATCCTAAATTGTTAGGGTACTTGGGTGGAGTATTCGGTACAATCACAACCCTCAACATCCAAGGCAACTTGTTTGTAGTGCACTCAATCCTATAGCCGGCTAACTATATCAGATTTCATTTATAAAACATTTTATTCAACATCACTTGCCAATATAACCCATAACTCATGCATAACTCACTATTTTTACAAAGCATTCATGATAAGCCATAATTCAGCATTAAACCATGCTTCAAATCTCATGCATCAACATATGCATACAAGGATCACTTACCTAGTGCATCCTTAAATCACATGGCATCATCATACACATTTTATACATTCAAAACATGCTTTAAAACAGTAGGTTAATGCAAGTAAAATCAAGTGCAACCAAATGCTCAAAACTAGCACAACCGAGGGAGAAATTTTGATTTACTTACTTCAGAACTTAATAAAGCGTTTCAAGCTCTTATTAAGTTCTCAAAACCTTTTCTAAAACGTTTCCACGTTGGAAAACCAAATTCCACTCACCGACTCGCGAAACCACGCTTGCCGACGCGATTGCCGATCTTCTTAAGCCTCTAAAAGCACTTCGTTTGTTTCTGGATTACTATCCCCTATTTTCAACACATCAAAACAGAGGTTCAATGCATTAAAATACATCCAAAACTCCAGCACACACAAGAAATCCCGCAGCCCTACTCTAAAGCACCAAAACACCCATCTGAAACAACCGAAAACTCAATCGATTGACCTCTAACCTCAGCCCATCCATTACCCAACTCATCCAACACATTTTAGGCATTAATCAACATCCAAAACAACATAAAATCATCCTTATACCTCCAACAACTCAAATTCCTCAAGAACACCTCAAAAACTCACCCAAAAGCTCTTCAAAAACTAAGGATCTCAAGGATTTCGGGATCTATATGATTAAGACTCCACTTCAACACCAAAAATCTTTCAAAACTTATTTAGAAACAATCTCAAACCATCCATTTAAATCAAACTCCGAAAATCACCTTAAAATCTATTTTTCAATCAAGATTTCAAGAGTTTAACAATCTAACAACAAAACCTCAATCAAAATCAGTATTTAAGAGTCAAATATCTTTGGAATTTCATTAAAGAACTTAGATTAGAGGGATAGCACGAAAATTACCTCCAATCCTTGCTTCTCCTCTAATTTGGCAAGATTAGCTTGAAGAAATTTGAAGGAAAATGGAAGAGATCAATAAAGAAAAGATAGGAAACAAGAGAGGATTTGAGAGAAAAGGATTTCTGGAAAATTGAGAGAAAAGGGAGAGTGTTTGGCTGAAATGAAAGTGAGAAATGAAAAGCTCGTCAAAATTTTCATTAATCGATTAACTAACTTTCCTTAGTTAATTAAATAAAACCTTTTCAATTATTTAATAAACATTTAAAAAACATGCCAAATTAGGGAAAAGACATAATTGCCAAGTATCTCCCTAAAGATTCTAAGATTTTTTACTATTCTTTGAAAAACACATTTTTCCAACTTTTAAATCTTTACATTTTGGTCACTACCCAAAATGTACACTTTAAAAAACTCATTTTGTAAAATTGATTTGACCAACCTCTTAAACACCATTTTATAGGATTTTAGGAATTTTTATCATATTTTTATCCCATATCGAACCTTGATTTCCCTAAACCACCTTCTAACGGTTCGAACAACCGACACCAGTTCCACCGGCAAAATTTGACTCGGAAAAACACCTAAACCTAAAACCGGGGCGTTACAACTCTCCCCCACTTAGGAAATTTCGTCCTCAAAATTTTACCTCAAGGAAAAAGATACGGGAATTGCCTCAACATGTCCGCTTTGCTTTCCTACGTGCCCTCCTTAACTCCTCGGTGTCGCCACAACACCTTCACAAGCTCAATCGTCTTGCCACGAAGAACCTTGCTACTCGAATCCAGAATTCCCACTGGTTCCTCATCATAGGACAAATTCGGATTCAAATTAATCTCCTCAACTGGCATCACATGCGAGGGATCCGATCTATACCTCCGAAACATAGATACATGAAACACATCATGGATCTTCTCTAACTCGGGAGGCAACCTAAACCGATAAGCCACTAGACCAACTCGCTCTACAACCTCATAAGGTCTAATAAACCTCGAACTAAGCTTTCCTTTACGTCCGAATCTCATCACCTTCTTCCAAGGCGATACCTTAAGAAACACGCAATCTCCAACCGCAAACTCAACCTCTTTACGCTTTAAATCCGCGTAAGACTTTCAGCGATCTGATGCAGCCTTTAACCGCTCGCATATGAGCTTCACCTTCTCAGTTGTTCCCTTGAGCATATCCGGCAGAGAGAGCAACTTTTGCCCCGCCTCAACCCAACAAAGAGGCATTCTACACTTCCTCCCATACAAGGCCTCGTATGGTGCCATTTGTATACTTGCCTGAAAATTGTTGTTATAAGCAAACTCAACCAACGACATATGATTTTCCCAAGAACCTTGGAAATCAATCACACAGCATTGCAACATATCCTCCAGCACCTGGATAACTCGTTCCGACTGCCCATCCGACTGAGGATGATATGATGTGCTGAAATTCAATCGCGTACCCAACGCCTGATGTAAACATTCCCAAAATCTCGATGTGAACCTCGGATCTCTATCCGACACTATGGACTTGGGCACACCGTGCAAACGCACAATCTCAACAATATACAATTCAGCCAACTTATCCAACATATACGTAGTATGCACAACAAAGAAATGTGCATACTTCGTAAGACGATCCACAACCACCCACACGGAGTTCCTCTCTGATGGTGTCAAAGGCAACCTGGATACAAAATCCAACGTAATCCTTTCCCATTTCCACTCTGGTATCCTCAAAGGCTATAACAAACTGGAAGGAAACGGATGATCAGCTTTTACCCATTGGCAAACCATACACTTGCTTACAAAATCAGCCACATCCTTTTTCAAACCCACCCAATAGTACTCATCCTTCAAGTCATGATACATCTTAGTACTACCAGGGTGCATAGCAAAAGGACTGTTATGAGCCTCAGTCAAAATGATGCGCATCAACTCAACATCTTCCAGCACCACTATCTGACTTTTGTAACATAGAACTCCATTATTATTAAAACAAAAATCTGTGACCTTATCATCAGCTATGTTATGAACATGAGGCACCAACGAATCATCCAACAACTATTTTTCCTTAATCAATTGAATCAGGGAAGGTTTCACCTACAACTCAGCTATCAATCCACCATCACATGATATACTCAAATGAGCAAACATAGCTCTAAGCTCAACAGCCACCTTTCTACTCAAAGCATCAGCCACAACATTGGCCTTACCCGAATAATACTCGATGGTCAGATCGTAATCCTTAAGCAACTTCAACCATCTTCGTTGCCTAAGATTCAACTCTTTTTGAGACATAAGATACTTCAAACTTTTATGGTCGGTATAAACCACACACCTTTTACCATAAAGGTAATGTCTCCAAATCTTCAAAGTAAAAACCACCGCCGCGAGCTCAAGATCATGCGTAGGGTAATTACGCTCATGCACCTTCAACTGTCTAGACACATAAGCTACAACCTTCCCACCTTGCATCAATACGCAACCCAAACCAACATATGATGCATCGCTATAGACTACAAACTCTTTACCCGATTCTGGTTGAATCAAGACAGGAGCTTGCATCAAAGCTTCCTTCAACTTCTCGAACGCTTACTGCCTCACATTCGTCCACTCGAAACGAACATTCTTTTGCAACAAATTGGTCAAAGGAGCAGCAATCTTAGAGAAACATTCGACAAACCTTCGGTAGTAACCAACCAACCTAAGGAAACTACGCACTTCCGTCACTGACTTAGGCATCTTCCAACTCATCACCGCCTCAAACTTGTGTGGATCAACCCAGATACCTTCGGCTGACACTACATGTCCAAGGAAAACCACTTCCTTGAGCCAGAACTCGCACTTGCTCAGCTTAGCATTAAGCTGATTCTCTGACAACACTTTTTACACAATCCTTAAGTGCTTATCATGATCCTCCTCGGTACGTGAGTACACAAGAATATCATCGATAAACACAACAACAAACTGATCCCGAAACTCATGGAACACCTTATTCATCATATCCTTAAAAGCAGCCGGTGCATTTTTCAAGCCAAACGGCATCACCAAAAACTCATAATGGTCGTACCTAGTCTGAAAAGCTGTCTTAGGTACATCCACATCCTTCACCTTAAGATGATAATACCCATACCTCAAATCTATCTTTGAAAACACTGAAGCACCACGAAACTGATAGAACAAATCATTGGTCATCGGCAAAGGGTACTTATTCTTAATCGTCAACTTGTTCAGTTGCCGATAGTCAATGCACATACGTATGGTATCATCCTTCTTTTTCACAAACAAGACTGGCGCACCCCAAGGTGAAATACTTGGCCTTATGAACCCCCGATCAAGCAACTCCTGAAGTTGCGTCTTCAACTCCTTCAACTCCTTAGGTGCCATGTGATAAGAAGCAATGGACACCGGAGTCGTATTCTCATACAACTTGATACCAAACTCAACCTCTCGACTGGGTAGCAATCTAGGCAACTCTTCCGAAAAGACACCTGGAAACTCACATACGATTCGTATGTCTTGCACACGCACTTCCTTCGTACCATGATTCATCACATATGCCAAGAAAGCTTCGCATCCTAACTCCATCATCCAACTCGCTTCTAGAGCCGAAATTGCATTAGACAAGAACTTCACATTCTCACCTACGATTACTACCTCGTAATCATTCGCAAGCTTCAGGGTAACCCGCTTAACATCAAAATCTACCACAGCTCAGTGCTCAACCAACCAGTCTATTCCAAGAATCACATTAAAGCCATAAAAAGGTAATTCCATCAAATTAACAGAGAAAACATGACCTTGAACTGACAACGAGCACCTCCTATACAATTTCCTTGTAACAACAGTCTCATCAAAAGAACTCGTTACTTGCATTCTGTCGAATCCCACGAGGATTGGACAGCTTGTCTCGTTTCGTAATCCCTGCACAAGGTAAAATAAAAGCACAAGTGAATGGTTGGTTAAGATGAAAAGTAAATGAAAACACAAGTAATAAAGGAGTGAAACAGAATGATAGAGCAGGGAAGGTTATACCGCTTCTTAGTGTGAAAATTGTGTTGTAACGTGTATGAGTTATTTTGTGCTGCCACGATATGCTGCCTCGGCGGGTATGGCGGGCGGTAGGCTACCACCCTGTCACGCGGCCGCAGCGGGTCATTGCCACTGCATGAGTGTACTGTCTCAGCAAGTGGAACGGAAAGAAATCCTGGCGACAATTCTTGCAGATACTCCAAGTTCGGCAGGATAGTCGACAGTGATCCCTCCTATTTCTAGGTTAGGATGCTCGAGAGCTAACGTGACGTAGGCAATACCTAGCAATCTCAACATAAACCTAACACAGGCTAGTCAACTCAGTTGGTAATCCCTTTTAGCCGCTGAAACTTGTGGACTGGTGTAGAACAAAGTTAGTCACGCCTCAGCACGTTGTGACCGTACTTAACCCTTTCGTGAGCCTTGCACTTTCGTGCCCGACAAATGGATTCTCTCAACTGACTGGTGTATAATAATTGAAAGAATGAAGAACAATGGATTAAGCAAACTTGGAATATTTTATTGAAAATAACTCAAAACCTAAAACAACCGTTTCACAACTAGTTCACAATATAACCTAACCGAAGTTGAGTTTAGACCATGGTGGCGGAAGAGAACACTAGCAAAATCTATAAAAAAAAACCTAGGATGATTTGAACTAGGAGTACAATGGGTATTTATAGACTAAAGACTAGGTTAAGTCCTTCTTAAAGTACAAGTCCTCGAAAGTAGCTTTCCATCTTTAATATGACATTAAATTCTGATTTCTTTGCGTAGAATATGGACTTTATCCCGTTTCCCTTACCCCGCAAGTAATCTTGAGATTTTTGCTTTTGGCAGCCCTGGCCGCTACTACAGATGTCGGAAAATCAAATGGATGTCGGCGATAGATTCAGGGTTTTTATCTCTTCAGATCGCACTCCGGTTCTTCCAACTTCCATAGTCAGTTGCTGTGGGCAACAAGCTCGGCGGCAAGTCTACTCAATAGGTAGTTGGAAGCAACTTGTCTTCCACTGGAACTGCTTCAGTACAACTCCTAGGTATGCTTCCTCAGCCTTACATTCTCAGCTCCTTGGTTCCCTCTTTCAGCTGTTAGTACCACATATAAGAATACACTAAAATAGTATCTCTTGTTCACCAAATAAATGATAACTCATAAAAGTAAGGTAGAACAATGAAATACTGTAAAATGCTATGCATGTACCTATTTATGCCTAAAATGTGCTTAAAACAGTAATAATAAGAGTTGGAATGTGCATGGAATATAGGACTTATGGACACTTTACACACACCCCAAACTCGAACTATTGCTTGTCCTCAAGCAATGCAACCTAAAATACTTGCTCTAATGATAATTAGAAAGAAAAACTTGTTTTTAACCTGATTTTCTACCTCAAGGCCATGGCACCTATATTAAATTAGTGAAGGGAAATAAGCAGAAAAAATAACTCAGAATTTAAATCTCTCATGCATGTGTGTTGTGTGCATATCTGTAAACGAGCTGAATACGTAGAATAAATAATTAAACAAAGATTCTATTGTGATGTAAAGGTTTATGTCGAGGCAACACAGTTTAAGCACAATATCATGGCAGTGAGGGCTTCAGCTTATCACAACTCCTCTTCTAGGTCTGACGTTGAGATAGAAGCAAACTACAAAACCCCGAACCCTTGAAGTAGAGTCATCCCGTGAAGACTTTCATTCAGTCATGCTAATTTGTCCTTCACTTTAAGGATTTCAAATTCATGGACTTTGATTGCAGCGGAGTGTCCTCGCACATGATTCTTCCTAGAGCCTGTTGTGGGCACCTCTAGGGTAAACATCATTGTTCCTTGTTTTCAATTCTGTTTTCGTGGCAGTACTTGCATTTTTCTGTTTCTTTTGCCTGCCTCGGCGGCTACCTGTAATCATCGTTAGAATTTTGCAAAGAATTCTAAAAACAAATAGGCAATGTTTATCAAATATTCTAACACATTCAGCAAGTAACACAGATGTTTAACATTTCTAGGCATAAAAAAATCTAAGTCATATTTCATACTTTTTCCCAAGATTAAGTTCAATTTTTATTAGGTGCGAAAATAAATTAGTCGGATATCCTATCACAGGCACAAGTCATAACAAACTTTTCTTTTTCGATTATTACTAAGGCAAGTACAATACAACCTAAATGCAACTAAAGATGCCTAAAAATGATGCGAGAGCTATCCCCCCCCAACTCGAGATGGGCATTGCCCTTAATGCACAAAACATATAAGATACAAATACAAAATACAAGTTAAAGATAAAAATAAATGAAAATAAAAAGAAAATAAAATAAAATAAAATAAATTAAAAGTTTGATGAGGGGTGGGAGGAGGCTGGATTCTTGTCAGCTGAGGAGGAGGAAGATGTTTGGACGATGAAGCGGCGGCCAGTAGAGGCCTTGGCCGCAGTCTTGGCAGGTGAAGTTTTTGCTTTTCGAGGCGGCTGGACTTTTTTGGTGTGTATTGTGGCTCTTCTTGCGGTTTGGCATGAGAAGCGTTTAGAGATGCATCGCTCTCTTCTGATTTTGTCTCGAAGTCCACAAGTTCTTCGGCTATTATGTGATGCTTTCTCTTCCTGGTCCCTTCCTCCGTGGGTTCTGCTGGAAGGATGAATGTCATTGGGATGGTTGTTGTTGCTGCTACCACTGCTGTTTCTGGCTCCGGCGGTAGCTGCTTGATCTCCTCTGATTAGGAGGTGTATGTCACTGTGTTTGCTGTACAGGCAGGGGAAGGATTCTGCCGGTGACTCTCAGGGGAGTCCGCCACTGTGTTGGATGGGGTGGCGGCTAAGTAGGTCAGAGAATGCGTAGGAGAGGGCACCTGGCGGTCAGTCTGCTAGCTCTTCTGGGTATGGCGGCATGGTGGTCACATCACCGGGAAATCTCTGCAGAAAATAGGCCACAAGGGCTTCTTGGGCCTCCCCCACATAGTTCATGAAGGCCAACTTCTGCTGCTCGACGCGCTTTGTGCTGTCTAGAATGGTGTGCAGTGTTGCGTGTAAAATAGTCTATCGCGTTGTAGTGCAAGTGTACACGACGCAAGTAGTAAAGTGATACGAAGTATCGGATATCGTCTCCACAGGGATTGGGCTAATGACTTCACCTTGATTTACTGCACGAAAGTAAAAGAAATATTTGAGAGTTGTCACGAAATTAATGAAGTAAAAACGAAAATAAAAGGATTGAGTTATCAAGATGGAGAGAATGGGCTGGTATTGAATTGCTCAGTAGTGCAGGTATTGAGTTGCTTAGGATCTCCAGTTCTGTCGTCGCTCCCGTCGCCGACAGCACCTGTGCCGGCGTCTGTCCGTTGGCAGTCGCAGCAGCAGACACACCAACTCAGTACTTCAAGCTTGGCAAGAATCCCAGATCTGCCTTGCCCTATCCCTAGGCACAAGTCTGTCGATGAACACGTCTTTGATGATACCTCCCGGCGTGAATCGAAGGATGAACACCGATATGTATGAATTCTTCTTTAGCCACTTAACCTCGCCCTATCCCTAGGCACGAGATGGTTCAACTATAAACTAGAGAACGCGCTTCTATCTCTTTCGTATACTTAACTCTCCCGATGCTAAGTAAATGGATAACCTCACAATGCTCTCCCGATGCTCTTGCAAGATATTAAAACCAAGATAAAAGAACTTGAAGTTTATTTTATTGAACTTGAAAAATCCTAAAACAAAGCAACCCTTGCAACTACTTTACAAAACAACCCGTAGCCCTAGGGGGAATTTAGAACATATCGGTGACAGGTAAACGGCAGGGGGTTTTTGGTTTCGGTTCTGGGGTAGAATGAGGGATGATCCCTCCTAGGTCAAAACTATGCCCTTATATAAGCTTTGGGCTCAAGTATTCTAAGGTAACAAGGATTACAACTTTAATTAAAAGTAAGATTCTAATAAAGACTAAATCTCTAAAGTCTCCTACTTTCCAGCCGCCTCCTTGTTTCATGGAAATTCTCCTCCTTGAGTTTTGGCTTGACATATCTTTTGATCCGGGGCTTGGAAAAATATTTGGCTTTCACACGACAGACGAGCAGATTTTTCTCTATCTATCGAGGTCCACTTGACTTTTCCTCTTCATAAATCTGCTGTCACCATGCTGTCACGACAGGTCCATGACAGGTTCGTCTTCTTTGGCTGCTTGTCCAGTTCCGCTCTCCTGCTTCTCTGCCCTGCGCCTGCCTTCATCTTCTACTATGACAGATACCTGCAAAAATAGCCATCTTTTAGTAGAATCCGTGCCTTTTATATAATTGTGATGTTTTATTGAAAACTAACCTAAATGCAATGCAATGATGCTTGAATGCAGCAGAAATTTGGGTTAAAAAGGGTGTAAATAATAGAACTTTTACACACTCAACACACCCCCAAACTCAAGTCTTTGCTTGCCCTCAAGCAATTAAAAATGAAAACAAAAAAATTTTTTGTGTTGGCCTTCAAACAGTGAACTGTCCCCTATCCGTCGCTCGATCTCTATGGCGGCAGCAACCTGTCGGATAGGTTAGGATCTGTCCGGAATCTCCCTATAGCTCTCGTGCAGTGTGTGCATGCTTGTGAACAGTTATATGCCAAGACTCTCTTAGTTTCACTAGAATATTCAACTTTAGCTTGTTTAGAGTTTTTCCTACGAGACTGTTTTCTTTTTTTCTTACTAGAGCCAGAATTGGGCACCTCTAGTTATTTCCTTTTTTCAAACTTCTTCTCTTTTACTAGAGCCAGTATTTCAGGCACCTCTAGTTAACTGTCTAGAGCCGGTAATAGGCACCTCTAGAAGTTTTTCTCTGGTTATCTGCCTAGAGCCGGTGGTAGGCACCTCTAGGTTTCCTGAGATTCTAGTCTCTTTTCTACTCTAAGTGCTAAGTTTTCCTATTCTAGTTTGGCTAAAAGAAATCTAAGCAGTATAACAGTCACAAAAGTGTTTAAGTTTTCAGAACTATAGAAAGGCTCTAAACTTTTCCTTAATCTGTCCTAAAGATGCTGCCACTACAGAGATGTCATGACAGGTAAGTTAATTTCACAGTTTTAAGCCAACAGTTTAATCTTTTCTGATTTTTTTTTTAGAAAAACTTTAAAAAAAAGACACAACAAATAATAAAAAGATGTACTTAAGACTCCATTAATGATGGAGGGTTGCCACCCCCAAGCTCGAGGGTTGCATTGCCCTCAATGCAAAATGACATGAATAATAAAAGAAAGATAGAAAAAAGAAAAAAAACAAAGTACATCACAAAATATAAAGGCAGGCAGCAATAAGAGAAAATAAAGACTTAAATTTTCACGCGCTGCTCTCACTGCTGCTGCTGACGCGGATCTGATGGCGGCGCCTGCGCTGAAGAGGGGGCTGGACAGGTTCAACAGCAGGTTGCTCAACAGGTTCATCGGCCTGTTGAGGAGTAGGTTCTTCAGCAGGTTGAAGGGCAGGTTGCTCCACTAGTCGGACATCGGAACTGCTGCTGCTGTCCCAGCTGTCACTCGTGATGGCTTTGGACAGCCTTCTTTTGTCGGCCACATGCTTAATACGTTTCACTCGTGTGAAGGCGCTGTCCAAATTCCTCCGGACAAGAGGGCTGTCATCAGTGGCAGCTCGCTTTGTTCCTCGAGGGGAGGTGTCTGTCGATGGGCTGCCGGCTTCCGTCGGGGATGGTGTGGAGGAGGCAGATTCTCCGTGGGGAGAGACAGGTGATGTGGGAGTGGGGGAGGGGATATTGAAATAATGGGCGGGGAAGGTGGGGAAAATGACATCCGTAAAATTCAAAGTATTAGTAATGAAATTTACCGTAGCATTGGAGAAGTCACGGATGAAAGTCATTAAACCCATCTGGCGCTCCTCTATCCTCAAGATGGCAGCAAGGATGTGGGCGTTCTGATCTGTCGGAGCGGTGTTGGTGGCAGCTTCTGGGGCAGGTTCGGTGGCCGGTTCATCATCGGAATTAGCAGGAGGGGCGTTTGGGTCGAAGGCGTTGATGAGAGTTGCAGCTATGACCTCCATAAGGCTGGAGATGTTGCTGTCTGTCCAGCCGCTGCCCTTCTTGATTTTGTCGGATGGCTCCTCTGGTACGGCAGCACAGCGGCAGAGAGCGGTGATGGTTGATGGTAGGCATAGTCGTGAGTCCGAGCGGAAAGCGCAATCGAGGATGCTGTCCCTCATGTACCTGCCCACATTGAACGGCCTGTCATGCATGATAGAGTGGATGAGGGCCAACCGCTGCCTGTTGACTGTCGTATGGTGGGATGAGGGCAGGATACGCTTTTTGATAAACGCGTTCCATAGTTTTGCCTCAGGGAGTAGCTGCCCCCTGTTGACAGAATGGGGGTTCTTCTTACTGGTGCTCCATGTCGTTCCCGCTTCTGTCAACTCCCTCATGACAGCATCATGTCCGGCAGCGTCGAGGGTGTCCCAAAATTGTTGATGAGCATCATCATTGGGGCCAAAGAAGAGGCCGAATACATGGTTGATGCTGTTGGCGGTGAAAGGAACTGTCACTCCTCGGACGGTGACAGATGTCGCCGTCTTGCTGTCGATCGCCGCATAAAATTCCCTGACCAGAGTGTCATTAAGTTCTGCCGGCTGTTCGGCAAAGTCCTCCCAAAGTTGTGATGTTATGGCCTTCATTATGAACGGCCGGAGTCCCATATGGGGGGCATCTCTGTTATAGATGAAGCTCCGCTCCTCCCATAGTTCCTTGTTAGCGAACGGGGCTGCTGCTGCTGAAGAAGAAGCGGCAGCAGCGTTCTGACGGGTTTGTCGTGAAGACATTTTTGGTTGCAAGGGCTGAAAAAGAAAGAAAATAGATAAAACTAGAAGAGAATAACAAGAGGGAAAATCAGAAGTGATGAAAAATGAAAAGGGGAAGGGGTTTATATAGCGGTCGAGTAGCTGCCCATTTAATGCCGCAACGGCAGGCGAGAATAACGGGGCGGCAGATTGAATATAGCGTGTCCGACGCGTCTGACACGTATTAATGCGTCTGCTGTGCGTCTGCCGCACGCTTCTGCGTCTGCCGTGTCAGTCTGTTGACAGCCTGTCGTATCCGTCTGCGGCGGCAGCCGAAACGGCAGGCTTTAATAAATGGGCTTTAGTGGGCTGATGGATGGGCGGTGGGCTTGGCTCACTTCTTCTTTTCTTCTTGACTCCTTTATTTCCTAAAAACTGAAATTATAAAACAAAACATTATTCGAATAAAATAAACCTAATTTCCTAATAATAATAAAATAAGTAAAAATAAAAATTAGGTTAAATTAGTGATGCCTTGTGGGGCATCATCTAAAGTAACCACTTCCTGTAGTCCTGGGGCTTCAGTCCCCTGATAGTGCTTGAGGCGTTGTCCATTGACTTTGAATTGGTGCCCATCCTTTAATGATTGAATTATAATGGCACCATGGGGAAAAACTTGAACCACTTGGAACGGGCCAGACCATCTAGATTTGAGCTTCCCTGGAAAGAGTTTCAACCTAGAATTAAACAACAACACAAGTTGCCCTGGGCAGAACTGTCGTGGCAGCAACTTCTTGTCATGCCACTTCTTAGTCTTTTCCTTGTAAATCCTTGCATTATCGTAGGCCATTGTCCGTAATTCTTCAATTTCGTTCAGATCTAATAACCTTTTCTGGCCGGCCTTATCCAAGTCCATGTTCACTGCCTTAATTGCCCAATATGCCTTATGCTCGATCTCGACAGGCAAGTGACAGGTTTTCCCGTAAATCAGTCGGAATGGAGACATGCCCAATGGAGTCTTGAAAGCTGTCCTGTATGCCCATAATGCATCATTCAGAAGTAAAGACCAGTCTTTCCTAGTTGGTTTAACCATCTTTTCAAGGATGTTCTTCACTTCCCTATTGGATATCTCAGCTTGTCCATTGGTCTGTGGGTGGTATGCTGTCGCGATCTTGTGCTTGACACCATATTTCTTCAAAGCGGCAGCAATTACCCTATTATCGAAATGTCTCCCTTCATCACTGATAATCGCTCTAGGGATGCCAAATCTAGAAAAAATGTTTTTGTGCAGAAACTTTTGGACCGTTTTGGCATCATTCTTTTGCGTTGCGATTGCTTCTACCCACTTGGAGACATAGTCCACTGCTAGGAGGATGTAAAGGTTTCCACACGAAGATGGAAAAGGTCCCATAAAATCAATCCCCCAAACATCAAAGATCTCTACTTCTAAAATATTCTGCAGTGGCATCTCGTTTCTCCTCGAGATGTTACCTGTCCTCTGGCACCTGTCACAGTTTCTGCAAAATTCCTGTGCATCTTTATATAGTGTCGGCCAGTAGAACCCTGACTGCAGCACCTTGGCAGCAGTTTTATTGCCTCCTAAGTGACCTCCATATTGTGACGCATGACAGTGATGGAGAATGTCTTCTTGTTCTTCTTGTGGTACACACCTTCTTATAACCTGATCTGCGCACATTTTGAAAAGAAGAGGTTCGTCCCAATAATAATGTTTCACATCATTTTGGAACCTCTTCCTTGCTTGATAATTAAGATCAGAAGGTAATATTCCGCTAACTATATAATTAACGAAATCAGCATACCAGGGAAGGTTAGAAGACTTACCTGCCGCCATGGCTGTCGCGACAGCGACTGCGGCAACAAAGAGCTGCTCATCTGGGAAGGTCTCCAGTATGTGTGTCTCATCTAACGGTAGACTCTGTCCCGTCTCCAACCTCGACAAGTGGTCTGCCACTTGATTTTCTGTCCCCTTTTTGTCTTTGATCTCAAGGTCGAATTCTTGTAATAGCAAAATCCATCGTATCAGCCTAGGCTTCGCATCCTTCTTTGCGAACAAGTACTTGAGGGCAGAATGGTCGGTGTGTATTGTTGCGTGTAAAATAGTCTATCGCAATTATAGTGCAAGTATACACGACGCAAGTAGTAAAGTGATACGAAGTATCGGATATCGTCTCCACAGGGATTGGGCTAATGACTTCTCCTTGTTTACTGCACGAAAGCAAAGGAAATAATTAAGAGTTGTCACGAGAATAATAAGGTAAAAACGTAAAATAAAGGATTGAAAAATCAAGATAGAGAGAATGGGCTGGTGTTGAGTTGCTCAGTAGTGCAGGTATTGAATCGCTTAGGATTTCCAGTTCCGTCGTTGCTCCCGTCGCCGACAGCACCTGTCGCGGCGTCTGTCCGTTGGCAGTCGCGGCAGCAGACACACCAACTCCTTACTTCAAGCTTGGCAAGAATCCCAGATCTGCCTTGCCCTATCCCTAGGCACAAGTCTGTCGATGATCACGTCTTTGATGATACCTCCCGGCGTGAATCGAAGGATGAACACCGATGTGTATGAATTCTTCCTTAGCCACTTAACCTCGCCCTATCCCTAGGCACGAGATGGTTCAACTATAAACTAGATAACGCGCTCTTATCTCTTTCGTATACTTAACTCTCCCGATGCTAAGTAAATGGATAACCTCACAATGCTCTCCCGATGCTCTTGCAAGATATTAAAACCAAGATAAAAGAACTTGAAGTTTATTTTATTGAACTTGAAAAATCCTAAAACAAAACAACCCTTGCAACTACTTTACAAAACAACCCGTAGCCCTAGGGGGAAATTAGAACATATCGGTGACAGGTAAACGGCAGGGGGGTTTAGGTTATCGGTTATGGGGTAGCATCAGAGATCTCTCCCTAGGTTAAAACCTATGCCCTTATATAAGCTTTGGGCTCAAGTTATCTAAGGTAACAAGGATTACAACTTTAATTAGAAGTAAGATTCTAATAAAGACTTAATCTCTAAGTCTCCTACTTTGCAGCCGCCATCCTTGTTTCTAGGATTTTCCTCTCCTTGAGCTTTGGCTTGACATATCTTTTGATCCGGGGCTTGGAAAAATATTTGGCTTTCACACGACAGACGAGCAGATTTTTCTCTATCTATCGAGGTCCACTTGACTTTTCCTCTTCATAAATCTGCTGTCACCATGCTGTCACGACAGGTCCTTGACAGGTTCATCTCCTTTGGCTGCTTGTCCAGTTCCGCTCTCCTGCTTCTCTGCCCTGCGCCTGCCTTCATCGTCAACTATGACAGATACCTGCAAAAATAGCCATCTTTTAGTAGAATCCGTGCCTTTTATATAATTGTGATGTTTTATTGAAAACTAACCTAAATGCAATGCAATGATGCTTAAATGCAGCAGAAATATGGGTTAAAGAGGGTGTAAATAATAGAACATTTACACACTCAACACACCCCCAAACTCAAGTTTTTGCTTGCCCTCAAGCAATTAAGAAAGAAAAATGAATATATTTTTTTTTTTGTGTTGGCCTTCAAACAGTGAACTGTCCCTTACCCGTCGCTCATTCTCTATGGCGGCAGCAACCTGTCGGAAAGGTTAGGATCTGTCCGGAATCTCCCTATAGCTCTCGTGCAGTGTGTGCATGCTTGTGACAGTTATATGCCAAGACTCTCTTAGTTTCACTAGAATAATTGACTTTAGCTTGTTTAGAGTTTTTCCTACGAGACTGTTTTCTTTCTTTTTCTTACTAGAGCCAGAATTGGGCACCTCTAGTTATTTCCTTTTTTCAAACTTCTTCTCTTTTACTAGAGCCAGTATTTCAGGCACCTCTAGTTAACTGTCTAGAGCCGGTGATAGGCACCTCTAGAAGTTTTTCTCTGGTTATCTGCCTAGAGCCGGTGGTTGGCACCTCTAGGTTTCCTGAGATTCTAGTCTCTTTTCTACTCTAAGTGCTAAGTTTTCCTATTCTAGTTTGGCTAAAAGAAATCTAAGCAGTATAACAGTCACAAAAAGTGTTTAAGTTTTCAGAACTATAGAAAGGCTCTAAACTTTTCCTTAACCTGTCCTAAGGATGCTGCCACGACAGAGCTGTCATGACAGGTAAGTTAACTTCACAGTTTTAAGCCAACAATTTTAATTTTCTATTTTTTTTTTTTTTTTTTTTTAAGAATTTAAATAAAAAGCCACAACAATAATTAAAAGATGTGCTAAAGACTCCATTAATGATGGAGGGTTGCCACCCCCAAACTCAAGGGTTGCATTGCCCTCAATGCAAAATGACATAAAAAAAAGTACATCACAAAATATAAAGGCAGGCAGCAATAAGAGACAATGAATACTTAAATTTTCACGTGCTGCTCTCACTGCTGCTGCTGACGCGGATCTGATGGCGGCGCCTGCGCTGAGGAGGGGGCTGGACAGGTTCAACAGCAGGTTGCTCAACAGGTTCATCGGCCTGTTGAAGGGCAGGTTGCTCCACTAGTCTGACATCGGAACTGCTGCTGCTGTCCCAGCTGTCACTCGTGATGGCTTTGGACAGCCTTCTTTTGTCGGCCACATGCTTAATTCGTTTCACTCTTGTGAAGGCGCTGTCCAAATTCCTCCGGACAATAGGGCTGTCATCAGTGGCAGCTCGCTTTGTTCCTCGAGGGGAAGTGTCTGCCGAGGGGCTGCCGGCTGCCGTCGGGGATGGTGTGGAGGAGGCAGATTCTCCGTGGGGAGAGACAGGTGGTGTGGGAGTGGGGGAGGGTCTATTGAAATAATGGGCGGGGAAGGTGGGGAAATTGACATCCGTATAATTCAAAGTATTGGTAATGAAATTTACCGTAGCATCGGAGAAGTCACGGATGAAAGTCATTAAGCCCATCTGGCGCTCCTCTACCCTCAGGATGGCAGCAAGGATCTGGGCGTTCTGATCTGTCGGAGCGGTGTTGGTGGCAGCTTCTGGGGCAGGTTCGGTAGCCGGCTCATCATCAGACTCAGCAGGAGGGGCGTTTGGGTCGAAGGCGTTGATGGGAGTTGCAGCTACGACCTCCATGAGGCTGGAGATGTTGCTGTCTGTCCAGCCGCTGACCTTCTTGATTTTGTCGGATGGCTCCTCTGGTACGGCAGCACAGCGGCAGAGGGCAGTGATGGTCGACGGTAGGCATAGTCGCGAGTCCAAGCGGAATGCACAATCGAGGATGTTGTCCCTCATGTACCTGCCCACGTTAATGGGCCTGTCATGCATGATAGAGTGGATGAGGGCCAACCGCTGCCTGTTGACTGTTGTGTGGTGAGATGAGGGTAGGATACGCTTTTTGATAAACGCGTTCCATAGTTTTGCCTCCGGGAGTAGCTGCCCCCTGTTGACAGAGTGGGGGTTCTTCTTACTGGTGCTCCATGTCGTTCCTGCTTCTGTCAACTGCCTCATGACAGCATCATGTCCGGCAGCGTCGAGGGTGTCCCAAAATTGTTGATGAGTATCATCGTTGGGGCCAAGGAAGAGGCCGAATACATGGTTGATGCTGCTGGCGGTGAAAGGAACTGTCACTCCTCGAACGGTGACAGATGTCGCCGTCTTGCTGTCGATCGCCGCATAAAACTCCCTGACCAGGGTGTCATTAAGTTCTGCCGGCTGTTCGGCAAAATCCTCCCAAAGTTGTGCTGTTATGGCCCTCATTATGAACGGCCGGAGTCCCATATGGGGGGCATCTCTGTTATAGATGAAGCTCCGCTCCTCCCATAGTTCCTTGTTAGCGAACGGGGCTGCTGCTGCTGAAGAAGAAGCGGCAGCGGTGTTTTGTCGGGTTTGTCTTGAAGACATGTTTTTAGTTGCAAGGGCTGCAAATGAAAAAAAATAGATAAAACTAGAGGAGAGTAGCAAGAGAGAAAATCTGAAGTGATGAAAAGTGAAAGGGAGAAGGGGGTTTTATAGCTGTTTGGGAGCTGCCCATTTAATGCCGCAACGGCAGGCGAGAATAACGGGGCGGCAGATTGAATATAGCGTGTCTGACGCGTCTGACACGTATTAATGCGTCTGCTGTGCGTCTGCCGCACGCTTCTCCGTCTGCCGTGTCAGTCTGTTGATAGCCTGTCTTGTCCGTCTGTTGCGGCCGCTGAACGGCAGGCTTTAATGAATGGGCTTTAGTGGGCTTGATGGATGGGCGGTGGGCTTGGGCCACTTCTTCTTTTCTTCTTGACTCCTTTATTTCCTAAAAACTGAAATTATAAACCAAAACATTATTTGAATAGAATAAACCTAATTTCCTAATAATAATAAAATGAATAAAAATAAAAATTAGGTTAAATTAGTGATGCCTTGTGGGGCATCCTCTAAAGTAACCACTTCCTGTAGTCTTGGGGCTTCAGTCCCCTGATAGTGCTTGAGGCGTTGTCCATTGACTTTGAATTGGTGCCCATCTTTTAATGATTGAATTGTAATGGCACCATGGGGAAAAACTTGAACCACTTGGAAAGAGTTTCAACCTAGAATTAAACAATAACACAAGCTGCCCTGGGCAGAACTGTCGTGGCAGCAACTTCTTGTCATGCCACTTCTTAGTCTTTTCCTTGTAAATCCTTGCATTGTCGTAGGCCATTGTCCGTAATTCTTCGATTTCGTTCAGATCCAATAACCTTTTCTGGCCGGCCTTATCCAAGTCCATGTTCACTGCCTTAATTGCCCAATATGCCTTGTGCTCGATCTCGACAGGCAGGTGACAGGTTTTCCCGTAAATCAGTCGGAATGGAGACATGCCCAATGGAGTCTTGAAAGCTGTCCTGTATGCCCATAATGCATCATTCAGAAGTAAAGACCAGTCTTTCCTAGTTGGTTTAACCATCTTTTCAAGGATGTTCTTCACTTCCCTATTTGATATCTCAGCCTGTCCATTGGTCTGTGGGTGGTATGCTGTCGCGATCCTGTGCTTGACACCATATTTTTTCAAAGCGGCAGCAATTACCCTATTATCGAAATGTCTCCCTTCATCACTGATAATCGCTCTAGGGATGCCAAATCTAGAAAAAATGTTTTTGTGCAGAAACTTTTGGACCGTTTTGGCATCATTCTTTTGCGTTGCGATTGCTTCTACCCACTTGGAGACATAGTCCACTGCTAGGAGGATGTAAAGGTTTCCACACGAGGATGGAAAAGGTCCCATAAAATCAATCCCCCAAACATCAAAGATCTCTACTTCTAAAATATTCTGCAGTGGCATCTCGTTTCTCTTCGAGATGTTACCTGTCCTCTGGCACCTGTCACAGTTTCTGTAAAATTCCTGTGCATCTTTATAAAGTGTTGGCCAGTAGAACCCTGACTGCAGTACCTTGGCAGCCGTTTTATTTCCTCCTAAGTGACCTCCATATTGTGAAGCATGACAGTGATGGAGAATGCTTCTTGTTCTTCTTGTGGTACACACCTTCTTATAACCTGGTCTGCACACATTTTGAAAAGAAGAGGTTCGTCCCAATAATAATGTTTAACATCATTTTGGAACCTCTTCCTTGCTTGATAATTAAGATCAGAAGGTAATATTCCGCTAACTATGAAATTAACGAAATCAGCATACCAAGGAAGGTTAGAAGACTTACCTGCCGTCATGGCTGTCGCGACAGCTATTGCGGCAGCAAAGAGTTGTTCATCTGGGAAGGTCTCAAGTATTTGTGTCTCATCTAAAGGTAGACTCTATCCCCTTTTTGTCTTTGATCTCAAGGTCGAATTCTTGTAATAGCAAGATCCATCGTATCAACCTAGGCTTTGCATCCTTCTTTGCAAACAAATACTTGAGGGCAGAATGGTCGGTGTGTATTATAACCTTCGTTCCAAGTATGTAAGAACGAAACTTGTCGATGGAGAACACCACAGCTAACAGCTCCTTTTCTGTGGTGGTATAGTTCACTTGGGCTTCATTTAATGTTTTGCTGGCATAGTATATGACGTGAAACAGCCTGTCCTTGCGCTGCCCAAGTGCTGCCCCGACAGCATAGTCACTAGCATCACACATGATCTCAAACGGTTGTGTCCAGTCTGGTGGCTGTACTATGGGGGCTGTCACTAATTTTTCCTTCAGAACCTTGAATGCTTTAGTACATTCTTTGTTAAAGTCAAAGGGTCGGTTCTGCTCTAGGAGATGACATAGAGGCTTGGTGATTTTTGAGAAATTTGCAATGAATCTCCTATAAAAACCAGCATGTCCTAAAAAACTCCTAATGCCCTTGACAGTTGTTGGTGGCGGCAGCTTTTCAATGACCTCTATTTTTGCCCTGTCGACTTCTATCCCACGGCAGCTAATCTTATGGCCTAAAACTATCCCTTCATCTACCATAAAATGGCATTTTTCCCAATTAAGAACAAGATTAGCTTTTTCACATCTTTCAAGTACCTTTTGAAGGTTGCCGAGGCAGCTCTCAAAATTGTCTCCAAAAACGGAAAAATCATCCATGAAAATCTCAAGGAAGTCCTCTACCATGTCGGAGAATATTGCCATCATGCACCTTTGGAAGGTGGCAGGTGCGTTACAGAGGCCGAATGGCATCCTCCTAAATGCGTATGTTCCGTAGGGGCATGTGAAAGTTGTTTTCTCTTGATCCTCCGGTGCAATAGCAATTTGGTTATAACCTGAATAACCATCAAGGAAACAATAATAAGATTTACCCGCTAATCTGTCAAGCATTTGATCAATAAAGGGTAAAGGAAAGTGGTCCTTTTGGGTAGCTTTGTTAAGCTTCCGATAGTCCATACAAACCCTCCAACCGGTCACAGTCCTGGTTGGGATTAGCTCATTGTTTTCGTTGGTTATCACTGTCATTCCTCCTTTCTTTGGAACACATTGCACTGGGCTTACCCATTTGCTGTCGGAGATGGCGTAAATAATATCAGCGTCTAACCATTTAATTATCTCTTTACGCACTACCTCCTTCATCGCAAGGTTTAACCGCCTTTGGGCATCAATAGTCGGCTTATGGTCTTCCTCTAGGAGGATTTTATGCATACAGATTGCCGGACTAATGCCCTGAATGTCTGCTATCGTCCATCCAATTGCCTTTTTGTGCTGTCTTAACATGTCGACCAGCTGTCGTTCCTGTTCCTGCGGCAGCTTAGCAGAGATGATTACGGGCAGTGTTTTATCACAACCAAGATAAGCATATTTAAGCTGCCCTGGCAGGGGCTTAAGTTCTAAGACGGGTGGTTCAACAGTAGATGGCTTTTGGATTAAATGGTTACCCGAAGTGTAATTCAAGGGTTCGAATAACTTACCTGGACGATGGTCTAACCAGTCGACCTCCTCTTGACCTGCAGTGTCAGATGTATCGGATGCAGAGGAGTCACTGTCGTCGAAGCTGTCGTCGTTGCTGTCGTGACAGGTCTTTAAGTGACTGTCGCAGCAGTGACCAAATTTTATATCACGGCAGCCCGACCTGATGCAAGGGTAATCAAAGGTCACCTCAATGATGGCATTGCACTCTTCGTCCAAATCAGCACGTTTCATTGATTGGAGAACATTCAACTTAATCTCTTGATCGTTTACTCGCATGGTGAGTTCTCCTCTCTCCACATCAATCAGTGATCTTCCCGTGGCTAAAAAGGGTCGTCCTAGGATGACTGGTGCGTTTTCGTCTGCCTCACAATCTAAAATAAGAAAGTCAGCAGGAAAAATAAACTTATCCACTCTTACCAGAATGTCTTCAATCTTTCCCTCTGGATGAACGTAAGAGCGGTCGGCTAACTGTAGGGTAACGGTCGTGGGCCGCGCCTTGCCAATACCTAGTTTCTGAAAAATAGATTTGGGCATTAGATTAACACTAGCACCTAGATCACAAAGTGCCTTACCCACAAATTTGTCACCGATTACACAAGGTATGAGGAAACTCCCTGGATCCTTCTTCTTCTGGGGTGGCTGCCGATGAAGAATACTCATGCAACCATCTGCCATCCTTACCGTTTCAAACTCCCCAAGTTTGTATTTCTTGGACATGACATCCTTGAGAAATTTAGCATAACCGGGCATTTCCCTAACAGCATCTAACAACGGAATATTAATCTGAACCTGTTTAAAAATATCATAAATCTTTTTAAGTTGAGATTCTTGCTTAGCTTGCTTTATCCGTTGAGGAAAGGGTGGTGGGGGGCGGTAATCAGCAACACGTCCTTCCCACTGCATACGAATCTGAGGACGATGTTCTTCATTTTTCTCCTCTGTCGCTTCTGCTGTCGTGGCAGGCTTATCGGCAGCAGTCTGTTTGTCACCTGTCGGGTCAGCTTCCTCGGCAGGTTTATCCAAGGCAGGTTCCTTTTCTGTTTCAGCTTCTTTTTCCGGCCCTGGTAACTTTTTCCCACTCCTAGTAGTGATCACCTTACATTGCTCATGTGGGGGCGGTCTAGCATTTTCAGTATTGCTAGGGAAACCTCCATTCTGCCTCGGCTTGATGTGCTGGGACACCTGACCCATTTGTGTCTCTAGAGATTTCAAGGTCGCCTCATGATTTGTCATCCTCATCTTGGTTTCATCCATAAAGTTTTCCGTCTTTTTGACAAACTGATTAATATTCTCCATATATGTACCAGTCTGAGACATAAAAGTGGCCAGAGTCTGTTCCAATACACTGCTTGTGGCAGGTGGCGGCTGCTGTTGCTGCTGCGGCGGCAGGTTCTGTGGCAGGTGTTGCGGCTGCTGTTGCTGTCGCGTCAACAATCGGGGACCCCCTTGATTCTGATTATGCACTTGCGGATTCAGCGCATTGTTAGGGTTACTCCAAGAAAATTTGGGATCTTTCCTCCAATTAGGATTGTAGTTGTTGGAATTGTAGTTTGGCTTGTAATTTCCAACATATTTTCCCTCTTCTATATTTATAGGGCATTCATCCTTACTATGATTTCCCTCACAAGTAGTACAAACTTCCTCGACAGCAAATCCTCGTACGTCCTCTTCATTCAATAAGTGTTTCATGGCTTTAGTAAGGAATGCTACCTGTGATTTCATAGTGCTGTCGGCCTCATAGTCCTTAACAGCTAGTACCCGTTTACCCCCTCTTCTAGCAGTCGGAAACTGCTCCTCATTCTTGGCCAGGTTTTTCAAAACTTGCAGGGCCTCATCCGGATCTTTATCCAATAATAATCCATTCGCTGCAGAATCAATTCGGATGCGAGTTTGTAGATTGGCAGCATTATAGAACTTTGTAACCTGATTCCAGACGGGGAATCCATGCATAGGGCAGTTTCGAAGAAGAGTAGTAAACCTGTCCCAGGCCTCGTGCATTGGCTCGTCATCTTCCTGTTGAAAAGTAGCAATTTCATTACGTAATCGCTCAGATAAATGCGAAGGATTAAAACGAGATAAGAATTCACGAGTTAGATCTGCCCAAGTCATAATAGAACCCGGTGTTAGTTTATTCCACCAAGTTTTAGCTCTGTCTCTCAATGAGTGAGGGAATAATCGGAGCCTCAGTATCTCCGGACTAACTCCTGGTAGTCTAAACGAACCACAGATCTCCTGGAACGTTTTGAGATGCTCCCTAGCATCTTCTGTCGCAGAACCACTAAACTGTCCGGCGTTGTTGATCATACTAAACATGACAGGTTTAAGCTCGAAGTTATCAACATCAATATCCGGTAGCGTGGTCTCCAGCTCTACATGATCATTCAGCATGTAGTCACGACATGACCGTCGTCCACCTGCTGCAGGTGGATTGGCGACAGGTCCACCAGCAGGTTGGTTATGGGCCATCTTCTCTAGCTGTTCTTCGAGATATTCGTTTCTGTCTAAAAGTCGGCGAAGTTGTTTCTTGAGATTGAAGGAACGTTCGATCTCTGGATCTAATTTATATTCAGGATCTTCACCTCTTTTGGATCTGCGCATAAACAAGAAAACCTCGTGAAAAGCAAGAGTTGGAAACACAAAAGAAAAATTAAAGAAAAATAAAAACGAAAAAAATAAAAATAAAAAGTGCAATAAAAGAAAGATGTAGTTATGTTGCCAATCCCCGGCAACGGCGCCAAAAACTTGTTGCGTGTAAAATAGTCTATCGCAATTATAGTGCAAGTATACACGACGCAAGTAGTAAAGTGATACGAAGTATCGGATATCGTCTCCACAGGGATTGGGCTAATGACTTCTCCTTGTTTACTGCACGAAAGCAAAGGAAATAATTAAGAGTTGTCACGAGAATAATAAGGTAAAAACGTAAAATAAAGGATTGAAAAATCAAGATAGAGAGAATGGGCTGGTGTTGAGTTGCTCAGTAGTGCAGGTATTGAATCGCTTAGGATTTCCAGTTCTGTCGTTGCTCCCGTCGCCGACAGCACCTGTCGCGGCGTCTGTCCGTTGGCAGTCGCGGCAGCAGACACACCAACTCCTTACTTCAAGCTTGGCAAGAATCCCAGATCTGCCTTGCCCTATCCCTAGGCACAAGTCTGTCGATGATCACGTCTTTGATGATACCTCCCGGCGTGAATCGAAGGATGAACACCGATGTGTATGAATTCTTCCTTAGCCACTTAACCTCGCCCTATCCCTAGGCACGAGATGGTTCAACTATAAACTAGATAACGCGCTCTTATCTCTTTCGTATACTTAACTCTCCCGATGCTAAGTAAATGGATAACCTCACAATGCTCTCCCGATGCTCTTGCAAGATATTAAAACCAAGATAAAAGAACTTGAAGTTTATTTTATTGAACTTGAAAAATCCTAAAACAAAACAACCCTTGCAACTACTTTACAAAACAACCCGTAGCCCTAGGGGGAAATTAGAACATATCGGTGACAGGTAAACGGCAGGGGGGTTTAGGTTATCGGTTATGGGGTAGCATCAGAGATCTCTCCCTAGGTTAAAACCTATGCCCTTATATAAGCTTTGGGCTCAAGTTATCTAAGGTAACAAGGATTACAACTTTAATTAGAAGTAAGATTCTAATAAAGACTTAATCTCTAAGTCTCCTACTTTGCAGCCGCCATCCTTGTTTCTAGGATTTTCCTCTCCTTGAGCTTTGGCTTGACATATCTTTTGATCCGGGGCTTGGAAAAATATTTGGCTTTCACACGACAGACGAGCAGATTTTTCTCTATCTATCGAGGTCCACTTGACTTTTCCTCTTCATAAATCTGCTGTCACCATGCTGTCACGACAGGTCCTTGACAGGTTCATCTCCTTTGGCTGCTTGTCCAGTTCCGCTCTCCTGCTTCTCTGCCCTGCGCCTGCCTTCATCGTCAACTATGACAGATACCTGCAAAAATAGCCATCTTTTAGTAGAATCCGTGCCTTTTATATAATTGTGATGTTTTATTGAAAACTAACCTAAATGCAATGCAATGATGCTTAAATGCAGCAGAAATATGGGTTAAAGAGGGTGTAAATAATAGAACATTTACACACTCAACATGTATTATTACCTTCGTTCCAAGTATGTAAGAACGAAACTTGTCGATGGAGAACACCACAGCTAACAGCTCCTTTTCTGTGGTGGTATAGTTCACTTGGGCTTCATTTAATGTTTTGCTAGCATAATATATGACGTGAAACAGCCTGTCTCTGCGCTGCCCAAGTGCTGCCCCGACAGCATAGTCACTAGCATCACACATGATCTCAAACGGTTGTGTCCAGTCTGGTGGCTGTACTATGGGGGCTGTCACTAATTTTTCCTTCAGAACCTTGAATGCTTCAGTACATTCTTCGTTAAAGTCAAAGGGTCGGTTCTGTTCTAGGAGATGGCATAGAGGCTTGGTGATTTTTGAGAAATTTGCAATGAATCTTCTATAAAAACCAGCATGCCCTAAAAAACTCCTAATGCCCTTGACAGTTGTTGGCGGCGGCAGCTTCTCAATGACCTCTATTTTTGCCCTGTCGACTTCTATCCCACGGCAGCTAATCTTATGGCCTAAAACTATCCCTTCATCTACAATAAAATGGCATTTTTCCCAATTGAGAACAAGGTTAGTTTTTTCACATCTTTCAAGTACCTTTTGAAGGTTGCTGAGGCAGCTCTCAAAATCGTCTCCAAAGACGGAAAAATCATCCATGAAAATCTCAAGGAAGTCCTCTACCATGTCGGAGAATATTGCCATCATACACCTTTGGAAGGTGGCAGGTGCGTTACAAAGGCCGAACGGCATCCTCCTAAAGGCATATGTTCCGTAGGGGCATGTGAAAGTCGTTTTCTCTTGATCCTCCGGTGCAATAGCAATTTGGTTATAACCTGAATAACCATCAAGAAAACAATAATAAGATTTACCCGCTAATCTATCAAGCATTTGATCAATAAAGGGTAGAGGGAAGTGGTCCTTTCAGGTAGCTTTGTTAAGCTTCCGATAGTCCATACAAACCCTCCAACCGGTCACAGTCCTGGTTGGGATTAGTTCATTGTTTTCGTTGGTTATCACGGTCATGCCTCCTTTCTTGGGAACACATTGCACCGGGCTAACCCATTTGCTGTCGGAGATGGCGTAAATAATCCCAGCATCTAACCATTTAATGATCTCCTTACGCACTACCTCCTTCATCGCATGGTTTAGCCGCCTTTGAGCATCTATAGTCGGCTTATGGTCTTCCTCTAGAAGGATTTTGTGCATACAGATTGCCGGACTAATGCCCTGAATGTCTGCTATCGTCCATCCAATTGCCTTTTTGTGCTGTCTTAACATGTCGACCAGCTGTCGTTCCTGTTCCTGTGGCAGCTTAGCAGAGATGATTACGGGCAGTGTGTTATCACAACCAAGATAAGCATATTTAAGCTGCCCTGGCAGGGGCTTGAGTTCTAAGACAGGTGGTTCAACGGTAGAGGGCTTTTGGATTAAATGGTTATCCGAAGTGTAATTCAAGGGTTCGAATAACTTACCTGGACGATGGTCTAACCAGTTTACCTCCTCATGACCTTCAGTATCAGATGTATCGGATTCAGAGGAGTTGCTGTCGTCGGTGCTGTCGTCATCGCTGTCGTGACAGGTCTGTAAATGGCTGTCGCAGCAGTGACCAAATTTTTTATCATGGCAGCCCGACCTGATGCAGGGGTAATCAAAGGTCACCTCAATGATGGCCTTGCATTCCTCGTCCAAATCAGCTCGTTTCATTGATTGGAGAACATTCAACTTAATCTCTTGATCAGTTACTCGCATGGTGAGTTCTCCTCTCTCCACATCAATCAGTGATCTTCCCGTGGCTAAAAAGGGTCGCCCAAGGATGACTGGTGCGTTCTCATCTGCCTCGCAATCTAAAATAAGAAAGTCAGCAGGAAAAATAAACTTATCCACTCTTACCAAAATGTCTTCAATCTTTCCCTCTGGATGAACGTAAGAGCGGTCGGCTAGCTGTAGGGTAACTGTCGTGGGCCGCGCCTTCCCAATACCTAATTTCTGAAAAACAGATTTGGGCATTAGATTAACACTAGCTCCAAGATCACAAAGTGCCTTACCCACAAATTTGTCACCGATTACACAAGGTATGAGGAAGCTCCCTGGATCCTTCTTCTTCTGGGGTGGCTGCCGATGAAGAATACTCATGCAACCATCTGCCATCCTTACCGTTTCAAACTCCCCAAGTTTATATTTCTTTGACATGACATCCTTGAGAAATTTAGCATAACCGGGCATCTCCCTAACGGCATCTAACAGCGGAATATTAATCTGAACCTGCTTAAAAATATCATAAATCTTTTTAAGTTGAGATTCTTGCTTAGCTTGCTTTATCCGTTGAGGAAAGGGTGGTGGGGGACGGTAATCAGCAACACGTCCTTCCCACTGCATACGAATCTGAGGACGATGTTCTTCATTTTTCTCCTCTGTCGCTTCTGCTGTCGTGTCAGGCTCATCGGCAGCAGTCTGTTTATCACCTGTCGGGGCAGCTTCCTCGGCAGGTTTATCTAAGGCAGGTTCCTTTTCTGTTTCAGCTTTTTCCGGTCCAGGTAACTTTTTCCCACTCCTAGTAGTAATCACCTTACATTGCTCATGTGGGGGCGGTCTAGCATTTTCAGTATTGCTAGGGAAACCTCCATTCTGCCTCGGCTTAATGTGCTGGGATACCTGACCCATTTGTGTCTCTAGAGATTTCAAGGTAGCCTCATGATTTGTCATCCTCATCTTGGTTTCATCCATAAAGTTTTCCGTCTTTTTGACAAACTGATTAATATTCTCCATATACGTACCAGTCTGAGACATAAAAGTGGCCAGAGTCTGCTCCAATACACTACTCGTGGCAGGTGGTGGCTGCTGTTGCTGTTGCGGCGACAGGTTCTGCGGCAGGTTTTGCGGCTGCTGTTGCTGTCGCGTCAACAATCTAGGACCCCCTTGGTTCTGATGATGCGCTTGCGGATTCAGAGCATTGTTGGGATTACTCCAAGAAAATTTGGGATCTTTCCTCCAATTAGGGTTGTAGTTGTTGGAATTATAGTTCGGCTTGTAATTTCCAACATATTTTCCCTCTTCTATATTTATAGGGCATTCATCCCTACTATGATTTCCCTCACAAGTAGTACAAACTTCCTCGACAGCAAATCCTCGTAAGTCCTCTTCATTCAATAAGTGTTTCATGGCTTTAGTAAGGAATGCTACCTGTGATTTCATAGTGCTGTCGGCCTCATAGTCCTTGACAGCAAGTACCCGTTTACCCCCTCTTCTAGCTGTCGGAAACTGTTCTTCATTCTTAGCTAAATTTTTCAGAACTTGCAGCGCCTCGTCTGGATCTTTATCCAATAGTAATCCATTTGCTGCAGAATCAATTCGGATGCGAGTTTGTAGATTGGCAGCATTATAGAACTTTGTAACCTGATTCCAGACGGGGAATCCATGCATAGGGCAGTTTCGAAGAAGAGTAGTAAACCTGTCCCAGGCCTCGTGCATTGGCTCGTCATCTTCCTGTTGAAAAGTAGCAATTTCATTACGTAATCGCTCAGATAAATGCGAAGGATTAAAACGAGATAAGAATTCACGAGTTAGATCTGCCCAAGTCATAATAGAACCCGGTGTTAGTTTATTCCACCAAGTTTTAGCTCTGTCCCTCAAGGAGTGAGGGAATAACCGAAGCCTCAGTATCTCCAGACTAACTCCTGGCAGTCTAAACGAACCACAGATTTCCTGAAACGTTTTGAGATGCTCCCTAGCATCTTCTGTCGCAGAACCACTAAACTGTCCGGCGTTGTTGATCATACTAAACATGACAGGTTTAAGCTCGAAGTTATCAACATCAATATCCGGCAGCGTGGTCTCCAGCTCTACATGATCATTCAGCATGTAGTCACGACATGTCCGTCGTCCACCTGCTGCGGGCGGATCGGCGACAGGTGGGTTATTATTGCCAAGGGGTGGTATGAATCCACCAGCAGGTTGGTTATGGGCCATCTTCTCTAGCTGTTCTTCGAGATATTCGTTTCTGTCTAAAAGTCGGCGAAGTTGTTTCTTGAGATTGAAGGAACGTTCGATCTCCGGATCTAATTTATACTCAGGATCTTCACCTCTTTTTGATCTGCGCATAAACAAGAAAACCTCGTGAAAAGCAAGAGTTGAAGACACAAAAGAAAAATTAAAGAAAAGAAAAAAAATAAAAACGAAAATAAAAATAAAAGTAAAAAGTGCAATAAAAGAAAGATGTAGTTATGTTGCCAATCCCCGGCAACGGCGCCAAAAACTTGTTGCGTGTAAAATAGTCTATCGCAATTGTAGTGCAAGTGTACACGACGCAAGTAGTAAAGTGATACAAAGTATCGGATATCGTCTCCACAAGGATTGGGCTAATGACTTCACCTTGATTTACTGCACGAAAGTAAAAGAAATATTTGAGAGTTGTCACGAAATTAATGAAGTAAAAACGAAAATAAAAGGATTGAGTTATCAAGATGGAGAGAATGGGCTGGTATTGAATTGCTCAGTAGTGCAGGTATTGAGTTGCTTAGGATCTCCAGTTCTGTCGTCGCTCCCGTCGCCGACAGCACCTGTCGCGGCGTCTGTTCGTTGGCAGTCGCAGCAGCAGACACACCAACTCAGTACTTCAAGCTTGGCAAGAATCCCAGATCTGCCTTGCCCTATCCCTAGGCACAAGTCTGTCGATGAACACGTCTTTGATGATACCTCCCGGCGTGAATCGAAGGATGAACACCGATGTGTATGAATTCTTCTTTAGCCACTTAACCTCGCCCTATCCCTAGGCACGAGATGGTTCAACTATAAACTAGAGAACGCGCTTCTATCTCTTTCGTATACTTAACTCTCCCAATGCTAAGTAAATGGATAACCTCACAATGCTCTCCCGATGCTCTTGCAAGATATTAAAACCAAGATAAAAGAACTTGAAGTTTATTTTATTGAACTTGAAAAATCCTAAAACAAAGCAACCCTTGCAACTACTTTACAAAACAACCCGTAGCCCTAGGGGGAATTTAGAACATATCGGTGACAGGTAAACGGCAGGGGGTTTTTGGTTTCGGTTCTGGGGTAGAATGAGGGATGATCCCTCCTAGGTCAAAACTATGCCCTTATATAAGCTTTGGGCTCAAGTATTCTAAGGTAACAAGGATTACAACTTTAATTAAAAGTAAGATTCTAATAAAGACTAAATCTCTAAAGTCTCCTACTTTCCAGCCGCCTCCTTGTTTCATGGAAATTCTCCTCCTTGAGTTTTGGCTTGACATATCTTTTGATCCGGGGCTTGGAAAAATATTTGGCTTTCACACGACAGACGAGCAGATTTTTCTCTATCTATCGAGGTCCACTTGACTTTTCCTCTTCATAAATCTGCTGTCACCATGCTGTCACGACAGGTCCATGACAGGTTCGTCTTCTTTGGCTGCTTGTCCAGTTCCGCTCTCCTGCTTCTCTGCCCTGCGCCTGCCTTCATCTTCTACTATGACAGATACCTGCAAAAATAGCCATCTTTTAGTAGAATCCGTGCCTTTTATATAATTGTGATGTTTTATTGAAAACTAACCTAAATGCAATGCAATGATTCTTGAATGCAGCAGAAATTTGGGTTAAAAAGGGTGTAAATAATAGAACTTTTACACACTCAACATGCAGCAGTGGGATGACTTCTTTGTCTAGGCAGCGTCAGTATTGCCGGGGGCAGCTGGAGTTTCAGACTGTGTGGTTGAAGGTTGGCTGGGCGTTGATGGCTCTTTCTCTGCATCCTGCATCATCTAAATGCGGACCTTTTTGGTCCATCCTTCTTTAGCAGTTCTAAGCTCATCTGTGGGTTCTTTCGGGACACCGAAGTTGGTGTAGAGACCTGTGATGAGCGACGAGAAGTACAGCCTGCCTTCCTTCTTCTTGAAGCAGTTGTGGATTTCTGTGCAGATAATTTCCCCTACATTTATCAGTCGATTCATCAGGATACTGTGAATGAAGGCGAGGCGCGGCCAATCAATGGTTGAGTTGTGGGATGTGGGCAGCATACGCCTTTTTACAAAGGTGTTCCATAGCATGGCTTCTGGCAGCAGGTGGCGGCGCTAGACAGATCCCGTATGTTTGCCTCCCAGCCATGGCGTGTTGGGCTTGCAGAGTTTGGCCTTTATTTCCTCATAGTTGATAGCCGTCAGTTACTGCCTCCACTCCTCGTGAGGGTTGTCGTCCATATCATGGTCGTAGTACATGTTGATCACAACAGCATTTAGTTTGACCAGCTCCCCATGGACGTAGACGAATTGCTTCTCCGGGCAGGGCTGATGGGAGTAAAATTCCCTGACTATAGTGATGTTCGCTATCTCTGGTTGTTGCGCGAACATCTCCCATCCTTTGTAGTGGATGGTGCGGAACAAGGTGGGCTCTAATCCACAGTTTCTCGTTTGCCGCGTGTAGTGAAAGCCTTGTTCCTCCCATATTGCCTGCTTGGAGAACTTATTTTTGTATCTGTCCTCGTCCTCCTTGTAGCAAAATCTTTTAAAGATGGGTTTTGGGGTTGATGTTGATGTTGATGCCATGTGAACAGTTGTGTATAATTGAAATTAGAAAAAAAAAATTAATGTGATGTCAAGGGAAACAAAAGAAGATAGCAAGAAGGTGGAAGTAAAGTAAAATGAAATGAGTGAGTGGGGTATATATAGGAGCTGCCAAGAGGTGTCGGGGCAGCATTAAATGCCGAACGGTCCGATTTTCTTGCGCACGTTATGGATTTTTCTGCCTGGTATTTTCGGAGCCGTTGACAGCTAGTCGTTACGCGTTGCCACGCTCGTTGCTGTCTCGGCGGGATTGTGGGCGGGCTTCTTGTTGGGCTTCCTTCATGATCCTGCTCTTTTATTCTTGAACCTAAATAAAAGTAATAAAAATAATTAAATAATTTCTGAAAAATAAAATTCTAAAAATAATCTAATCCTAAAATAAAAATAAATTCTAATCCTAATGCATAAAATAAAAAATAAAAAAATAGAAATTAAGTTATGTTGGGAGTGCATTTGGGTGCATCTCCCAGACATAACCACTTCTTGAGGTGGTTTGACTTTTTCCTCCCTCCTGGGGGGTCCTCATGTTCTTTCAGATGTTGTGTTATGGAGTCCTTAAGTCTACCCTTGGGTCTATCGCGGCAGCGAATGCCCTGGCATGGTTCCACACTAATTTTGTCCGCTCTCGCATCTAGGCTCCTTGTCCCTTCTTCTGAAGGTTGTAGCACGTTCATCTTTATGCTTTGGTCCTCTACCCTCATTGTTAGCTCCACATCTATAAGCGTTCTACCCGTGGCCAAGAAGGGTCGCCCAAGAATGATAGGGGCTTTCTCGTCGGCCTCACAATCTAAGATGAGGAAGTCGGCGGGGAGAATTAGGTTGCCCACCTTTACCAGGATATCTTCGATCTTTCCCTCTTGTTGTACAAATGAATGGTCAGCTAGTTTAAGCATGACGGAGGTTGGTTTGGCAGGCCCAACACCTAGTTTATTGAAGACGGCCCTTGGCATCAGGTTGATGCTAGCTCTTAAGTCACACAAGGCTCTGGTCTCGTGTTTCCTGCCTAGCCTGCATGGGATAACGAAGCTGCCCAGATCTGTCTACTTAGGCAGCAGCTTGTTATGCAGCATAGCCATGCACTCTTCAGTGACAGTTATTGTCTCGAATTCCCCTATCCTCTTCTTCTTAGAAACCATGTCTCTGAGATGCTTGGCGTAGTTTGGCATGCTTTGTATAGCTTCTATCAGAGGTATATTAATATGCACCTGTTTCAGAATATCCAGGAATTTTCTGAACTAGTGATCATGTTGTTGTTTCTTGAGCTTTTGGGGGAACGGTACTGGCAAACGGATGTCCTCTTTGTGCTCCTTGCTTGGGGGCTTAGATCGGAGAGGATCATACCTTTCAGGGTCGCTTTCATATTTTGCTGTTGGGGCAGCTTGTGTTGCTACGGGGGCGGCTAGTGTTGGTGTTGCTGGGGCAGGCTTGCTTATCTGGTCTGTTTGAACTTCTGGTTGTTCTACCATCCTGGGCTCATCTAACTGCTTCCCACTTCTTGTTGATATAGTCTTGCAATGCTCATAGGTGGGTTTGGCTGCTTGCGAGCTGCTAGATGATGCACCCATAGTCCGGCTGTTGTAGATTTTAGTGAACTGCCCAAATTGGGTCTCTAGGTTCTTTATGGCAGCCCCTGGTTGTTCATCTTCATCTCCGTCCTGTCCATAAAAGACTCTTTTTTTCAATAAATTTATTTGTATGAACAATAAATTCACCAGTTTGTTTCATAAAAGTTTACAGAGTTGCTTTTAGTGAACAATTGTGTTGTGGCGGCTGAGTTTGCTGTCGGGACTGGTTCTGCTGGTATCCTCCATGTAGCTATTGTGGGTTTGCAACTGTCTTCGGGTTGCTCCATGAGAAGTTGGGATGATTCCTCCAACCAAGATTATAGGTGTTCTGGGCAGGCCTACTATTCCTCTCGTATCCTCCCATATAGTTTGTAGATGCAATGCAAGAAGAGGAATCGTGGTCGCCCCCCACATTCTCCACAGAATGGCTCAACAGCTTTTACTTCATGGACCTTCCCAGGGGATTGCACAATCTTCATCACTAGCTCCGTCAGAGTATCGAGGTGAGTGTTAACAGATTCTGAGGCTTCTACCTCATTTGCAGTGGTTGGACGCCTTATGCCGCCTCGGCGGGTAGTAGGGTACTTGTAATCATTTTTAGCGGCTATGTTCAGTAGCTGCAGTGCTTCCTCTCGAGGTCTATCTAGGATGATCCCGTTGACCGAGGCATCTATCATCATCTGAGTTGGGTAGTTAACCCCGTTATAGAATATAGATACTTGAGTCCAAGCTGATAGACCATGTAGCGGATAGTTATTCAGCATCTGTTGGTATCGCTCCCATGCCTCGTACATAAGCTCGTCATCCCCTTGTCTAAAGGTTGTGATCTCGTTCCGTAGCCTATTAGTGACATTGAACGGACTAAAACGGTCTACAAAGTCTTTGCAGATTTCCGTCCATGTGCTAAAAGATTGGGTGGTTGATTATTCAACCACTGTTTTGCCCTATCCCTCAATGAATAGGGAAATAGCCTCATTCGTAGTACATCCTGGTGAACCCCATGTATTTGGAATGCTCGGCATATGTCCAGGAATCCTCGTAAATGATGTCGAGCATCTTCTGTGGCAATCCCTCTGAAGTACCCTAGTGTATTTATCATGTTGAACATGATGGGTACTAGCTCGAAATGGTCTGCCCCTATGTCCGGTTCTCTCATGATTGGTTCGAACCTATGGAAGTCATGTTTTGGGTAATCTCTAGTTGTTCGAACCTGGGGCGGCCTGGGTGGATCAGGGGGTCCTGCCTTTGTTGTTCTTGTGGTCCTCTGGGCGGCAAGTCGTGCTGCGTGACCCTGCCATGTATGGCATTGTTTGGTGGGTCCTCCTTTACCATGGTTTCTTCCTTTGCTTTGCCCTTATCTCTTCTGTTCTTTAGAATTTCCCTGAGCTCCCTTTTAATCCTTCTCGTTTCGCGCTCGAGATCGTCGTAAATGATAAGGTTTCCCTTAGGGTTTGCCCTGGTCATGCACTTGCAAAGGACACGATAAATTTTTTTTTTCTGATTAAAAATAAAAATAAAATAAAAAGTAAACAAAAGTTGCATAAATTGAAAAATGAAATTCGCTGTTACCAATCCCCGGCAACGGCACCAAAAAATTATAGGGCGTGTAGGTGTTCCCTTTTTGTGAGAGCGCAAGTGCACACTCCTGCCAAGTTATAGTATAAAAGATGTCGAATCCCACGAGGATTAGACAGCTTGTCTCCTTTCGTAATCCCTGCACAAGGTAAAATAAAAGCACAAGTGAATGGTTGGTTGAGATGAAAAGTAAATGAAAACACAAGTAATAAAGGAGTTAAACAGGTTGATAGAGCAGGCAGGGTTATGATGCTTCTTAGTGTGAAAACTGCATTGTAACAGGTATGAGTTATTTTGTGCTGCCACGATATGCTACCTCGGCAGGTATGGCGGGTGGCAGGCTACGACCCTGTCACGCAGCCGTAGTGGGTCACTGCCACTGCAGGAGTGTACTGTCTCGGAAGGTGGAACGGAAAGAAGTCCTGGCGGCAAGTCTGGAAGATACTCCAAGTTTGGTAGGATAGTCGACAGTGATCCATCCTATTTCTAGGTTAGGATGCTCGAGAGCTAAAGTGACGTAGGCAATACCTAGCAATCTCAGCGTAAACCTAACACAGGCTAGTCAACTCGGTTGGTAATCCCTTTTAGCCACTGAAACTTGTGGATTGGTGTAGAACTAAGTTAGTTACGCCTCAGCACGTTGTGACCGTACTTAACCCTTTTGTGAGCGTTGCACTTTCGTGCCCGACAAATGGATTCTCTCAACTGACTGGTGTAGAATAATTGAAAGAATGAAGAATAATGGATTAAGCAAACTTGGAATATTTTATTGAAAAATAACTCAAAACCTAAAACAACCGTTTCACAACTAGCTTACAATATAACCCTAACCCAAGTAGAGTTTAGAACATGGCGGTGGCAGAGTACACTAGCAAAGTCTATAGAAAACCTAGGATGATTTGAACTAGGAGTAGAATGGGTATTTATAGACTAAAGACTAGGTTAAGTCCTTCTTAAAGTAGAAGTCCTCAAAAGTAGCTTTCCATCTTTAATATGACATTAAATTCTGACTTCTTTGCGTAGAATATGGACTTTATCTCATTTGCCTTAGCCCGCAAGTAATCTTGAGATTTTTTCTTTTGGCAGCCCTAGCCGCTGCTACAGATGTCGGAAAATCAAATGGATGTCGACGATAGATTCAGGGTTTTTAGCTCTTCAGATCGCACTCCGGTTCTTCCAACTTCCATAGTCAACTACCGTTGGCAGCAAGCTCGGCGGCAACTCTACTCAATAGGTAGTTGGCAGCAACTTGTCTTCCACTGTAACTGTTTCAGTATAGCTCCTAGGTATGCTTCCTCATCCTTACATTCTCAACTCCTTGGTTCCCTCTTTCAGCTATTAGTACCTACATACAAGAATATACTAAAAAAATTTCTCTTTTTCACCAAATAAATGATAACTCATAAAAGCAAGGCAGAACAATGAAATATTGTAAAATGCTACGCATGTACCTACTTATGCCTAAAATGTGCTTAAAACAGTAATAATAAGAGTTGGAATGTGCATGAAACATAGGACTTATGGACACTTTACACATTCCTACATCTAGCATCTCAACAGGAATATCAAGCAAATGTGCATGCTCACTCAAGATGTATGAATGCGTAGATCCAGAATCAATCAATGCTAACAAAGATAGGGATTGCAAGGTGATGTTACCTGCAATGACATCGGTGTCGTTATGTCCCTCGCGATGTGCATACACCCTCGTGGGAACACCTCCCTCTGGCTGAACAGCAACCATATGTGCCACACCTCTCTGACCATCCTCTCTCCTCTGAAAGTTACCACGATCGCGCCCACGGCCTCTCTGCTGAGCAACAACTGGTGCACAACCCTGACCACCTCCCGCTAATAGAGGACACTCACGTCTCATGTGGTTAGCGGATCCACAGAGCCAACACGAATTAGCTCCAACCACAGGAGCCTGCACCTCACGAGCCGCATGAGGGAAATCCCTTCTCAAGTGCTCCCATGAACCACACGTCCAACATGTACCCTGCTCAAACCTCTACCTGTTGCCCTAAGCCGGTGCACCTCATCCAAAGGTACCACGCCTAGCCACAGGCTGATATCTACGGTCTCGGTTCCTCTTATTCTGCCCACCACTAGGGCCAGAATCAGCAGCTCTCTTGCCCAAACCAAAACCACCCCCACGCGAGGTCAGACCCAAGTTATGCTCTATATTTTTAGCTCGAGTCACGAGTACGTCAAAATTCGTATAATTAGTGCCTAGCATATACTTCTTTACATCTTGCACCAGGCCATACTGAAAACGATCGCATCGATGCCTATCACTCGGCACCAACACCGGAGCATACTGGCTCAACCGTATGAACTGGACCTTGTACTCAGCTACAGTCATATTCCCCTGAACCAAAGACATAAACCCTCTCTTCTTATCATACAAGTACCTAACTCCAAGGTACTTTCTCTTGAAAGAAGACCGAAAGAACGTCCAATCTACCTCTTCCGGCTCCAATGCTATGGTCGCAGTCATCCACCATGTATATCCATCACCATGCAACAACGATACTGCGCAGCCCAGCTTTTGTGCATCATTGCACCCCATCTGATCCAATATTCGGATCGTACTGGCCCAGCAGCAGGAGCCTATACATGCACTCCAGCAACAGCAGCCTAAAATGCACCTGTTATCATCTGCACTAAAGGTGTCCAATCTCCAATGCCCGGACCAGCCTGTCCTTGCTGCTCCTGCTCCCCACCCCCATGTGGTGGTGGCGGAGGAGGAGGTAAATTTCCACCATGTAGAACCTCATTCTCCTGGCCAGGCTGCCCCTCAGCAGGAGCTATAGCTCCAGAACGCAACTCACTTCTCGGTCCCATTGTGCTAGTTAACATTTAAACATGAACATAAAACAAACAAATGATCGGGCCAGCTCTTAACAAGGATACCAAGACTTTCAAAACCAATTTAAAACATTTCACTAGGTAATAAGGCAATGGGCATCCCAATTTCCCCTCAACATAGCATAAAGCATACTACATGCATACTTCAACCATCATACGACTCGAGCATCAAGATTCAGCCCAATCATCATCGTTGAACAGTCCACATCCATATTCATTCATCATGTATAGTATCACTATCACACATTCAACATAAGCATACTTAAACATTCACCAGACAAAGCAAATATCACTAAAATACATATCCACATTGCAAATCACTTACCCACAACTTACCATCATCCCAACCTTTCAAAACCTGGTTCTCATACCTCCAAATGTAACCCCCTAGACCCGGCTTAGTTGATAGACCGAATCGAGCGGATCACACGATAAGTATTGAAGTAAACCAAGAGGGTTTATCTCAATAAACGACCATTTTTTTATTTATCTTGTCTAGATGCAACTTAGATTCCTATGGGTTCGTTCACAAGCAGCGGATAAAACACCAACGTAATTGCCCCTCGATTAAAGTCGATTAAGATTTAGGGACCATTTTGTAATTTTATAAATTATAAGGGTTATTAGCAAAAACAAGTTACCAAGCTTTAATTAGGTTCATTTCATGCTTCTCGGTGAAATCTCAGCTCAAAATGACATTTGGAACTCATCCAATTGCATACAAGGCAAACAAGGACCAAAACGTAAAAAATAGAAACTCGAAACAATTCAAAAACAGGTCTAACGGTCAAACGTTTCGGAACAAAATACCCAGTATCGGAATGGCCGTATCGAAACACCATTATGCTAAGCTTAAGCCAAAGCATGCATCTGTCACAATATGCATTAATAACATTTCCACAACATTTCATTTCATTATATTGGCTCACAAGTGATAAACATCACTCTCAAAAACATATATCGGATACACAGATTACCAAGGGTTGTCCTACACCCTTCACACACTCTATCGGCATTACAAGGCTCACACACGAGAGCGACCCTCCATAGTTGTGACACCCGTGGTGGAGTATTCGGTACAATCACAACCCCTCAACACCACTCATCGGTAGATGTATAATCCACTAACAAGAGACGGGACAAACACAAGGTTCACACCCAGGAGCTACTCTCAACCGTTGCAACCTTAAACAATCCTTAATCGTTAGGGTACTTGGATGGAGTATTCGGCACAAATACAACCCCTCAACATCCAAGGCAACTTGTTTATAGAGCACTCAATCCTATAGCCAGCTAACTATATCTGATTTCACTTATAAAACATTTTATTCAATATCATTTGCCAATATAACCCATAACTCATGCATAACTCACCGTTTTACAAAGCATTCATGATAAGCCATAATCAAGCATTAAACCATGCTTCAAATCTCATGTATCAACATATGCATACAAGGATCACATACCTAGTGCATCCTTAAACCACATGGCATCGTCATACACATTTTATACATTCAAAACATGCTTTAAAACAGTAGGTTAATGCAAGTAAAATCAAGTGCAACCAAAGGCTCAAAACTAGCACAACCGACGGAGAAACTTCGATTTACTTACTTCCAAACTTAATAAAGCGTTTCAAGCTCTTATTAAGTTCTCAAAACCTTTTCTAAAATGTTTTCACGCTAGAAAAACAAATTCCACTCACCGACTCGCGAAACAATGCTTGCCGATGCGACTACCGATCTTCTAAAGCCTCCAAAAACAATTCGTTTGTTTCCATATTACTATCCCCTATTTTCAACACATCAAAACAGAGGTTCAATGCATTAAAATGCATCTAAATCTCCAGCACACACAAGAAATCCCGCAGCCCTGCTCTAAAGCACCAAAACACCCATCCGAAACAACCGAAAACTCAATCAATTGACCTCTAACTTCAGCCTCAGCCATTACCCAACTCATCCAACACATTTTAGGCATTAATCAACATCCAAAACAACATAAAATCATCCTTATACCTCCAGCAACACAAACTCCTCAAGAACACCTCAAAAACTCACCCAAAAGCACTTCAAAAACTAAGGATCTCAAGGATTTCGGGATCTATATGATTAAGACTCCACTTCAACACCAAAAACCTTTCAAAACTCATTTAGAAACAATCTCAAACCAGCCATTTAAATCAAACTCCAAAAATCACCTTAAAATCTATTTTTCAATCAAGATTTCAAGAGTTTGACAATCTAACAACAAAACCTCAATCAAAATCAGTATTTAAGAGTCAAATATATTTGGAATTTCATTAAAGAACTTAGATTAGAGGGATAGCACGAAAATTACCTCCAATCCTTGCTTCTCCTCTAATTTGACAAGATTAGCTTGAAGAAACTTGAAGGAAAATGGAAGAGATCAATAAAGAAAAAATAGGAATCAAGAGAGGATTTGAGAGAAAATGATTTTTTGGAAAATTGATAGAAAAGGGAGAGTGTTTGGCTGAAATGAAAGTTAGAAATGAAAAACTCGTCAAAAATTTCATTAACCGATTATCTAACTTTCCTTAATTAATTAAATAAAATATTTTCAATTATTTAATAAACATTTAAAACAAATGCCAAATTAGGGAAAAGGCATAATTTCCAAGTAGCTCCTTAAAGATTCTAAGATTTTTTACTCTTCTTTGAAAAACATTTTTTTCCAACTTTTAAATCTTTACATTTTGGTCACTACCCAAAATGTACACTTTAGAAAATCCGTTTTGTAAAATTGATTTGACCAACCTCTTAAACACCATTTTAGAGGATTTTAGGAATTTTTATCATATTTTTATGTCATCCTGAACCTTGATTTACCTAAACCACCTTCTAACAGTTCGAACAACCGAAACCAGTTCCACTGGCCCAATATAACTCACCAAAACACCTAAGCCCAAAACCGGGGAGTTACACGCTCCACAAGTTTTTGGCGCCGTTGTCGGGGATTAGCAACAGTAAATTCGTCTTTATTTTTCTGCACTTTTATTTTTTTGCATTTAATTTCAATTTTTACTTTTCCTTTTTATTCGAAAAAAAAAAGAATTTTACTGTTTTCTTGTCTAGAGCATGACCAGAGCCAACCCATCAGCCGAAATCATTTTCATAAACGAGATCGAACGAAGAGCAAGGGAACTAAAGAAAGAAGCAATAGAAGCCCTCGAAGAAGCTAAAGAAAAAGGAAAAGCAGAGGCAACCATGCATAAGGGCCAAGACGACAACCCTGCCAACAATGCCCGTAATGGCAGGAATGGGCAGCAAAATCCGCCACCTAGGCAGCAGCCCCCAGTTCTGCCCAAGCAACAACAGTATGTGCGCACCACCAGGGATTATTTGGAGCACGACTTCAGAGGATTTGACCCAACTGTTGCAAAGCCTGAAATTGAAGCAGATCACTTCGAGTTGAAGCCCGTGATTTTCAACAAGATAAACACATTGGGGCAATTTGGAGGAACTGCCACGGAAGATTCTCGACAGCACTTGATGGGATTTCTTAACATTTGCAGAGCCTTTAAAATACATGGAGTCAATCAAGATGTGCTTAAGTTGAGATTATTTCCCTATTCATTGAGGGATAGGGCAAAGCAGTGGCTGAACAACCAACCGGAAGGATCATTCAACACTTGGACGGAGTTGTGCAATGACTTCCTAGATCGTTTCATTCTTTCAAATGTAACTGATAGATTAAGAAACGAGATCACTGCCTTCCGCCAAGGGGATGAAGAACCAATGTATGAAACTTGGGAGAGATACCAACAGATGTTAAAAAATTGCCCGCTTCACGGCTTCCCATCCTAGACTCAAGTGTCGATGTTTTATAATAGAGTAAATCAACCGACACGAATGATGCTCGACACCTCAGCCAATGGAATCATCTTGGATAGACACCCGATGAGGCACTACAAATTCTGAACAGGATTGCAAAGAATGACTACAAGTTCCCTATAGCCCGCTGCGGCGGCATAAGGCGGCCAGCTATTGTGAATGAAGTAGAAGCCATTGAATCTGTCAATGCCCGCCTGAATAAACTGACAGAGCTGGTGATGAATATGGCCAAAAGGAAAACATATGAGGCCAAGGCTATGGAGCCATTTTGTGATGAGTGTGGGGGCAACCACAATTCCACTAAATGTAGTGAATCCGCCAACTTCATGGGAACTTATGAGAGGAATAACAGACCCAACACCAACACATATAACTCAGGCTAGAAAAAGCATCCAAATTTCTCCTAGAGTAACTCAAACACAACTGCAAATCCAACCCAGCAACTAGGAGGATATCAGCAGAACTTGTCACGATAGCTGCCTCAGCAACAACAGAATACGAACAATAATTCACTTGAATCTACTTTACATACTTTTATGTCTCACACTAGTGATTTTATTTTCCGTACTAATAAATTTATTGACAATACTGAGTCTTTTATGGACAGGACTGAGATGCGGATGAACAACCAGGAGGCAGCAATAAAAAACCTGGAGACCTAGTTCGGACAGTTCACTGAAATCTTAAGCAACAGAACAATGGGTGCATCATCTAGTAACACAGAGGTCACAGCAAAACCCACTTATGAGCAGTGCAAAGCAATAACTACACGAAGTGGAAAGAAATTGGATGAGCCCAGAATTGAGCAGCCAAAGGAAAAGCAGTCAGAGCTGTCTGGCGCAGCAGCACATGAACAACCTACTGTAACATCAAAACACCCTGATGTCCAGGCAGATGACGAAAGCCCTGAGACAGATGATCCTGAACCCCCACAAATCAGATTTCCTTGTAAGGAACGCATCCAGGACATTCGACTACCGTCGCCCTTCCCCCAAAGGCTTAAACAGCATAAGCAAGAGCACCAGTTCAAGAAACTTTTGGATATTCTCAAGCAGGTGCACATCAACATCCCGCTCGTGGAAGGCATACAAAACATACCAAATTATGTGAAATATCTTAAAGATATGGTTTCCAAGAGAAGGAGAATTAGGGAATTCGAGATGGTAGTTGTCATTGAAGAGTGCATGGCGATCATGCATAACAAGGTGTCGCCTAGGAGGATAGATCAAGACAGCTTATTCATCCCATGCAAGATAGGCAGCAACCATGACATGCGAGCTCTATGTGATCTAGGAGCAAGTATTAATCTGATGCTCAAGGTTGTCTTCAACAAATTAGGAATTGGAAAAGCAAAACCAACTTCCATCATGCTCTAACTAGCTGACCATTCCTTTGTGCAATCGGAGGGAAAATTTGAAGATATCCTTGTACGAGTAGGCAACTTCATTTTCCCAGATGACTTCCTCATCCTGGACAGTGAGGCAGACGAGAACGCCCCCATCATTCTTGGGCGACCATTCTTAGCCACGGGTAGAACATTGATAGATGTAGAGAATGGGGAACTCATAATGAGGGTGTATAATTAGAACATAAAGATACATGTTTTACAGTCCATGAAACCAGCCAAAGAAAAAGAAGTATGCCCAGAAATACATGCCTCTAAGATCAGCCAAGAAACAGAGCAAGGCAGCAGCCGCCAGGGCCGAATGCAGGGAAGCAACAAAGATCCTGAGGAGCAAGATGACCCACCTGGAAAAAAAGCAAAGCACAACCAGCTCAAGAAGTGGTTATGTTTGGGAGATGCACCTAAATGCACTCCCAACGTAACTTAATTTATTTTTAATAACTTTCTTTTTATTTTTATGTTTTAGGATTAGATTTTACTTTTTTGCAATTTATTTTCCACATTTTTATTTTTCTTCAAATTTAATTAATTTTATTTCATTTTTCTTTATTTAGATAATAATCTTTTCAGGTTTAGGAATAAATAAAGCCGGGCCAAGAAGAAGGCCCAACAAGAAGCCCGCCCACCATGCCGTCAAGACAGCTAAAGGCAGCCCACCGAAAAAATGCGTAACGGATAGAATACTGCTAACGACTAGCTGCCAACGGCTACAACATAATGGGCATTTAATCTCATAACACGCGCTGCAAAAATCTACCTGTTGGAATTTAATGTCACCACGGCATCTCTCGGCAACCCCTATATATACCTGTTGCATTTGTGCAGTGACTATAAATGATACGCAAATGGTGCAAGTATACACGTCGAACGAGTAATAAAGTGATGAGTGAGTATCGTCTCCATGGGGATTAGAGGTATTCACGGTTGCTGTAACAATAAAGCTTGAACTTTTTACATATGACAATGCTATAGTAAAGGAAATGAGGTATAATAATGTCGAAGCAAAATAGTGCAGAGAAAGATAAGATAACAATATGATAAACAGATCCCCTTTCGTATACGAAACTCACTACGGAATGACTGGATGGGAATGATGGACAACCTAACTCAAGCTTCTCAACGATACTAAGGCTTTTCAGCTATCTTCTATGCTAGGTGGGATTTACTAAGAGTGCTCCTAAACTATCTCTAGCCAGGAAACTGGGAGTCAGAAATGCTACAGCCATACCTTTCGGCGTAAACTCTTAACACTCCCCTACCCTTCACGTACTATCCTTTTTAGCCCTTGAAACCTATCACTTATCTCTAAGGTATGTTAGAGTCTGCCTCTCAACAGTCACTCTATTGCTTATGAGGGTTCTAGGGCTAGCTTTCTCGATTACTAACCCCAACATACACCTAAAGAACGGCCAACTCTCGAAGGCGCTTAAGGTAGGGCCTATCTCTCAAAGCACTTACAACCCTAAGCTCTTACAACTTTAAGGAAATGATAAATGCATAAGCAAAGCATAGAATCATGATAAACACTGGAAAAGCCATAGCATGCATTAAAAAGTACTCAAAATAAAATTATCCAACAAACCCAAGCCACCTAAAATAGTTCATGGCTGGGCAATATCATCCAACGTATCATTGTGATAACATCACCAAATATAAAGATATAACAAGAAATTGCTATAGCGACAGAAAGAAAGGTGAACTCCCTCTCTGCCATGGACTGCCCAACTTTCTTAGGCCCACCGCCTCTCTCGAGGCCGGTGAGGCCACTCCTTGGAGCTTCAACGATGGAGGGCACCAAGCTGGAGAAGATGAAGGTGGAAACTTCCCTCTCCTTTTCTCTCTCTTCTGCCTCTCTTTTTGCAACACTCAAAATACCACACTTTTCTCCAAGATTCTCTCCTTTTTATATAGTGGAGGCTTCTAGGGTTTGGTGCCCTAAAGATGCCTTGATATTCCCAAGGAATATCCACCGACAAGGTCTACCACGAGGGGACAAGGGGGACAGTCTGCAGGTAGACATCGGCTGCTGCACATGTCAGATCGTCCTTTTCTGCATGTTCACATGTTTCTGCAGCTCACGTGTATCTCATGTGCTGGCCATTGTCCACTTCCATTATGCTATAGCAATTCCCGACACCGGCTTTCTCTCGACTCCTTTCCTGTGCACCAACACAACCAGAACCAACCTTTCGAGCAGTACCCCTCGATATGGACCAATAACCAGCAAAGATAACTATGCACCCAGAAGAAGAAAATGCAGTCTAAATGCTACGGTATGAACTTAAGAACAAGCAAATGCTATAGCAAAAAGGTATGAAAACAAGAATATTTATGCAGTTATCACACCCCAAACTTAAGCTATTGCTTGTCCTCAAGCAATGAATAGAACAGAACAAAAGAGCTACTATGGCAAAGATTTAACCTAGAAGATTTCTATGGCAATATTTCAGTCCTCAAAAATAACTTAGGCGGATAAATATATATATACACAACCATACATGAGATCCTTAAGAACATTCCTTAGGACTAAGCTGTGTGCGTGTGTGCGTGGCTGCCTTCCTCCTATACTTAAGCTGGTGAGACAAATTTTCAAGGAAGCTCCCTAGTTATACCCTAACTATGTTCTCTAGTTCTTTTCCAATTTTTAGACTCCCAAAGATATAAGTTTTCTGCTACGAAGGGTGTCAAATCATCACACCTACCGTCCTTAACTCTAGGTGAGCAGGGAGCAAACCTCTCACCCTCGACCTAGTAGGCAGAGTCATTCCGTGACAACTTTCATTCACTCATATGTTATAGCAAGGCTTTATTGTATTTTTTTAACACTGAAAAAGCTATAGCAAAGCGAAGTGTCCTTCTACAGATATGTCGTAGCATTTATTCGTTTGTTTTAGCACAGGGTTGTCTAACTTTTCTTTTAAAATCTCTAGAGTCTACATATCAGAGTTTACTGGGGTTCTTCCTAAAAAAATCTCTAACAAACTTACTTATAGAAATAGAGCAGCTGTGTAAAAAGTTTTAACAACTAGATCCTAAAGTCAGTTCTACAGATCTCAACTAGTTGTGTTTTTTCTACTTTAATTCAGGCCTTAGCAATTTCGTCGTCAGACATCATAAATATGTTTATAGGTTGTCTCTAAACTAAACATAATGCCATAGTAAAAATTTTGTTCTATCCTATAATGCATATGCTAAAGCAAAATATTAACTATGAACAATAACACCCCCAAACTTGAGAAATGCAGTGTCCGCAATGCATAAACTAATCTACACTATATGCTATGAAAAATGAAAAATTGAAAAGAAAAAGGTTAGTACCTCTTGGGTGCAGAGGCTAGGTGGTGTTGCTGGTGTTGTCCATCGATGTCTCGGAGGAGTAGTGGTGTGGGTTAGTGTAACACCCCAATTTTGGGCTTAGAAGTTTTGGGTTTGAACTAGACCGGTCGGATTTTCGGTTCGAATATAAAAGGTGGTTTTAAGGAAAGCTTAGTTCGGGATGCATTAAAAATATGGAAAAATGTCTTAAAATCCTCTTTTATTATATATAAGAGAAAGGTGAAATCAATTTTACAAAATGAGGTTTGGAAGAGTGACATTTTGGGTTAGTGACCAAAATGTAATTTTTGAAAACTGGGTGACTGTTTTAAAAAGGATTGAAACTTTGAATCTTTAAGGAGCTATTTACCCAAAAGAGTTTCTCCAGATTTTTCTGAATATTAATCAATTTAATTAATGGTTTTTAATTAAGTACAAAAGGAGGGAAAAGATATTTTGGCATTATAACTAACTTTTCTCTAAATTTCCATTTTCTTTTCTCTCAACTTTTCTCTCGACCCAAACACATTTCTCCAGCAAAATTATCTCTGATTTTGACAACTAAAGATTTGATTTCAATCCTCATTTGATCTCTAATCAATTCTACAACAAAACCTTAGCATTTGCTTATTGGGTTTTCAAGAATTGTGGTTCCAAAAAGGGAGAAACTCAAGTTTAGAGGTATGAACGTCCTTCTCCTCTAAATTCTCAGTTCTTTACTGAAATTCCCAAGTTCTCAATCCTTGATTTGAGTTTTATTAAAGGTTTTGATGTTGTGATCTTGATTTTGGCTTAAAATGCAAGATTTGGGTTTAATTTTAAAGAAATTCGTAATAATTGATTGGGCTCTGTTTTGAGATGTCTTTTTGATGTAATTTGGATGTCTAAATGATGTATAATTGAGGTTTGATCAATGCAATCCCGAATAGGTTGATTTTCCTAAGTTTTTACTTGTGAAAATGGTGGTTTTTGGGGTGATCTTGGTGTTTTGTTAATGCTGGAGGTATAAGGACGTGTTTGGGATCATTTTGATTGTTAATTGATGTTTAAAAATGGTTAGAAGTGATGGATCTTGGCTGGGTTAAGTCTTGGAAGTGTTTAGAGGTGATTTCAGTTGTGTTTGGTAGCCGAAATGTTGGATTTGCAAAGAGCAGCGAGTTTAGGTGTGTTGCTGGTGTTTTTAATGCATTATGATGCATTAATCCTCTGTTGTTATGTGCTTGAAACAGGGGAGAATGATCCGTGAGCAATAGAGGTGGCGTTGAAGGTTTCGGATGCTTGGAAGGCTTGTTGGCTAGCCTTGCTTTGTGTATCGGTGAGTGAAGTTGGGTTTTCAGCTTTAAAACCAAGGTTTGAAGGTTTTGGGAGCTTAGTTTAAGTCTAAACAACCTAGCTAAGCTCAAGAGTAAGTAAATAGAATTTCTCTCTTGGTTGTGTTATGAATTGGTTTTTAAAGCACTTGTGATTGTTGGATGCAATGCATGTGATTTGCATGTTTTAAATTCTGTTTTGAAAGCATATTTTAGCATGGTTTACTGCTGGTTTTGAAAGCCATGTGTGAAGGTTGCTCAAGGTAAGAGATCCTTGGTTTTGTACATTGAAATTGTGGAATTGTTGCATAGTGTTGCATGTTGTTTAATGGCTTTGTGTAATGCTTCAAAAACAGTGGATTGATGATGGTAATTGGTGGTATTGGCATTTTGGTTATGCTTGTAAAACAATGGATTAATGTGGTAATTTGGTTATATTGGCAAGTGATGTAACTGGTTCTTGGTTACTTGAATCGGATATAGTTAGCCGGCTATAGGATTGGGTGCACCGGTGAATAAAGTCGCCTTGGATGTGGAGTGGTTGTGATTGTACCGGTAACTCCATCCAAGTACACTAACGAGATGGTTAAGAACACCATGGTGGTTAAAAGTCCATGGGTGGGTCTTGTGTATGTTAAGGTCATAATGGTGGTTAAAATTCCATTTGAAGACCTTGTGTATGGTAAGATCACAATGGTGGTGTAAAGTCCATGTGTGGATCTTGTGTGTATGTCCCGTGATCTCGTTAGTGATGTTATACAACTACCAATGAGTGATGGTAAGGTTATAATGGTGGTTAAAATTCCATTTGAGGACCTTGTGAATGTTAAGGTCATATGGTGGTTAAAAGTCCATATGAGGACCTTGTGTATGGTAAGGTCATAATGGTGGTTTAAATACCATTTGGGGACCTTGAGATTGGTAGTGTGTATGAAGCGTGGGGACAACGCTTGTAATCTGCGTATCCGATTGTGTTTTGCGTTATGATGGTTTGTGAATTATCACTTGGAAGCCAATATAATATTCTTGAATATGATGAAGCATGAGATGCTTGAAATGAGGCATGGTTGCATGAGAAGTGTGTAGTGTTCTATGAATGCATGTTTTACTTGTTAACTTGTACAAGTGTTTATCTTCTATTGAGAATGGTACATATGTGCATGGAATCTCTTTAGTGCATTGAAGTCTTGTGAAGGCTTGTTTTAAAAGGCATGTAATGCAAGTGTTGATTTTGTGGTTCATATGTTGCATTTGCTTAATGCATGAGATGGAATTGAGGGTGTAAGTGGGTTTTAAAGGTTTCTTGCTTTGAAATGATTTTCAAGTATAAGAAAAGTATAATGTGAAGTGGAAGTGTTTTCCAAGGATTTTGTATTTAACTTTGCATACGATGTTCATGCGTGGAATGGTTAAATTGATGGTTTTGCAAGGTTGTGCTTTGAAGTGAATTACTTAGCTTTTCTAAGCTAAGGGTTGGTTCTCACGTTTGAGCAATGCATGATTTTAAGCATGTTGTTAAAAAGGGTTTTCAAACATTGCTTTGGTTTATCGAATTGTAATGCTTTTAAAAGAGGTTTTATGACTCGCTGCATTGATGGTGTTTTTGTTTTGAGCATTCCTCACTAAGCATTATGTGCTTACGCTCATTTTTGTCCATCAATGTAGATATTTGAAGTTGGAACAGCGAGAAGCAAGGGATTCAAGGAGAGCTCCACTTGAGATGTATGTCTCGGTAAATAGCTATAGATAATAGAGGCAATGGGGGGAGAATCTCTTATGTTGATGTTTAATGAGATTGTGTATGTTGGACAAGTTTGGTTTATGATTTTGACTATGTGGTTTAACGCTTGCAACGTTTGAATCTTCTTATTCTTAAGTCGTTATGCTATGCTTCTTGTTTTAAAAGCATGATTGAGTGTTGGATGTGTTGAATGAGTTGGTGCACCTAGGGGTGGTTTTGTATCTAGATTTTGATGCAAGTTGGTAGGTATGATGCTTGGCATGTTGTTGATTTATTGTGGAATGGTTTGGAGCATGTTTGATGGGGTTTAAAGGTGTTAAAACAGACCTATCTGTTGTTTCTGGGCAGGGTGTTTCGAAACACCCTTGCCTGTTTCGAAACAGGCCCTTGATTTGGCCTGGGTGTTCCTGAACGGCCTAGACCCGTTTCTGAACACTTTGGCTACCGCCAAGGGGTGTTCCTGAACGGCCTAGACCCGTTTCGGAACACTTGACCGTTGGGCATAAAATTTGAATGGTTTTGAGGTTTGCAAGCTTTACGTTTTAGTCCCGATTCTTGTATGTGCAATTGCTTGAGTTTGAGATGTCCGTTTGAGATGAAATTTGGCAGAGAGGCATGAAACATGACTAATTTCATAATGGTAACTTAAAAATTGGTAAAGTCCTCTTAATTTTCAGAATTTACAAATTGGTCCCTAAATTCGTATTTTGTGCAATTGGGTCCCTTATTGTTTTGCGATTGCTGTGATTTTTGAGTATGCTTATCTCAAGAGAATGCCTAGGTTTAATGTACATCTAGACAAGTTTAAAAAGAAAAAAAAGGGTCGTTAATCAAGGTTGACTTTTGGGTTGACTTTGGTTTTCCCCGTGTAATCTTCGTAGTCCGGGTCAACCGTCTAGGCCGGGCTAAGGGGGTTACATTTGGTGGTATCAGAGCTGAGTTGCGAAAGCTTGGGGGAAATGGTAAATTGTTGTAATAAGTGTTTAATGTTTATTCTGATGTGGGGTTGGAAGTCGGTTGGAAAGTGTGTCTTTGAGCGAATTGTTGATGTTTTTAGCATGCTTTTTGTTTGTGAATATTCATTGAGTTAATGTGGATCTGTGCTGGTGATATGCTGGTGATGTGAGCTGATTTTATGAATGATGAAAGTGTGATGGGTATGATATGTTGATATTATGCTGTTGCGAGTGAATGTTGTTTGATGAGAGCATGATCGAAATATGTTGATTGATATGCTCGATGTTGTGATATCCATGTTTTTATTGACTGTTATGTCATGTAAAAGGGGAGAATTCGGGATACCCATTGCCTTATTATTATAGCTATTGTGTTATTTTGGAGTTGGAGTTTTGAATCCTTGCTTAAAGCTGGTCTGATCGATTTGTTTGTTTTGTTATGATTGTTTGTTGTTAATAGCATGGTGAAATCGATGAGAGAATGGCAGTTAGGTGAGATGGTTGCTACTTTAGAGCAGGTTGTTAAGGCGTGGAATTCACCTTTTAATGGAGGTGTTTCGTCTCAGTCTTCAGTGCCTGGAGTTGAGGTAGTAAGGCAGGAGGAAGAAGTTGGTTATGTGATGAAGAGTTCATCACCTATAGTTCAAGAGGTGTTGGGAACATCTCAGGCTGTGGCAAAAGTAAGGCCTGTAGACGTGCCGGCTGTGGGATGTGCGGGTTTGTCAAAACAGCGTTTACATGATTTGGGAGCCGTGGAGTATCATGGTTCGACACCTGAAACGTTCGAGGCCTGGTTGGCCAGTGTAATTCTAATTTTGGATCATGAGGGTTGTGACTATGCCTGTAAACTGGGAAGTGTGGTCTCATTGATGTTGGAGGACGCTTGTGCCTGGTGGACATCTGTGGCGGTGGCATCGCACATCCACGATATAGATTGGGACTTCTTTGTGTCTGCCTTTTATGAAAGGTACCTTGGAGAGAAATTCCAAAGGGTTAAGCAACGTGAGGGTGTGGTTTCAGTTTATGAAGGTGAGAAAAGTTAAGCAAGAGAGCTGTGGGTACTGACCTCCGGAGCGGTCAGCGTAAGAGGCTACGTGATAGAAGGTTTTGCTTGAATCGAAGTCTGGGTGGTAGTGCAAATCTGGGGCAAGTGCTGCATGATCAAGGAGTGGAAGCTCAGCTACCAGTGTGTGACCGTTGTGGAGGGCGCCATGTTGGAGGTTGTTGGGGTGCAGGAGTTTGTTGGAACTGTGGTTCTAAAGAACATGTGAAGCGGGATTGTCCTCAAGTGGTGAGATCAGCTTCAGTGGTAGCAGAAGGGTCTCTGAAGGGTCGTGGGCACGGCCAAGACAAGGTTCGAAGATGGCAGGAAGGGCAGAAAGGTGTGAGGGGCTTGCAGAATGAATCTTGTTGGAATTGCGGGTCTGTTGGACATTTGAGACGTAATTGTTTGAAGTTGGCTCGTGGTAGTCAGGGTTCTTTACCGCAGGGAGATGGTGATGACCTTAATGTGTTAGCTGATGCTGCAGCGGTGCGGCTGGAGGATGATGGTTCTGCGAGAAAGAGAGCTTGTCTGTTGAAGCTCCGGGGCAGTGAGGTGTTTACAGGTAACCTTGTTAAGTAACCTTTGCTCTTGTATCTTAGTTTGGTTTCAGTTGGTATTTCCTTGTGTAGTGGGTATGGTCTCGTTGCTAGCATGTTTGGGGTAGTAGTTGGTGTTGTTTTGAAAACAACTTTAGTGTGAAGAGGGCATTAGTGAGTATCTTGTGGATAGTGGGTTGATAGAATGATGGAGTTGGTCAAGTTGGAAGTGAGATAGGAGGTTGTTTTAGGTGGATTCTGAGGATGTTATTGGTGGGTGTGAACCGACATAAATGCACAGTTAAAATCATTTGTTATATGCTATATTATATATGTACTGGTCCATGCATACATGTGACATGACATTAGAGGTTTTGCATGCATGTACATCAGGCATTGATAGGGCATATTGGTGACCATGCATACGAACGTTCACACTCGCTGATAGTTAATCGGGTCCGTTAGTGTTGGATAGGGTTAGGTTGGATGATGGGTTTTAAAAGTTATGTTGGTGCTAGGAGAATGTTAGAAGTAATGGAGGGTATTAAGCGAGTTGTCAGTAATAGTGAGTGCGGTATAGCATGTTGGTGGAAGGAAGGTGTTTGGCGCTTAATGAGTTTAGCGGTATGGTGGTGAGGAGATTACCGTTTGAGTTAGAATCAGTCAAAGTGGTTGTGAATAGCTGGTAGAAGTGGTAGTTTCTTGGTGTTAAGTGATGTAGTAAGTTAGTGGATGTGTTCCAAAGTGCTGAGGTAACTTGGCATTGATGTTGTAGTAGAAGGGTTGTTTTTGTAGGTGATGGTTCGTAGCAACCTTCGAAGAGTTGAGAAGAGGTTGTGTTGTGGGTTGTAGAAAATGTTTGGCCTGGGGTGAATAGAAGTTTCGTAATCTTGATATGTATGTATAGGTTGGGCGATGTTCTAGTAAGGCAAGTGTTGTAGTCAAAACTTGAAGTGGAAAGGCAATGTAAGATTAAAGGCCATTGTTGGTTGGACGGGTTCTTGTGAGAAGTGGTTGGCTAGTTGTGTATGAGTAAATTCCGTCTGAAGACAGCTGGTGGTGTATGGAACGGCTGGCGGAGTCAAGGTTGGGGTTTTGTGATGTGATTTTCGGATGTTAGGTGAGTAGTCCTGGTGAATCGTTATGGTAATGATAGCAGCGGATGTGAAAGAATGTCATCAATACGTTGAGAAGTTTGAATAAGCAGTTGATGCTTAAGAATTTTTGCTTGATGTGGTAGTCTTTGAAAGAGGTTGAGTAGTTTTGCAAGGAGTTTTAGAAGTAGTGGAGGTTGTGGGTCACCTGGTGGCTGAACTGGATTGGTTGGTGTCACTGTGTGAACAAGTTTTGAGAGTTGTGAGTTAGGGTGGTGTATGATGTAAAAGTTGGAGGTTCTTCAGGTTGTTGTTGGGGCTATGTGTAGTCCGGAAGTGTGAAAGGTTAAGATATGGTTAACATTTGAGTGTTCTGGAATTCGTGAACAGTATGTGTTGGTGTTGAGTTTGAGTGGAGTTTTGTGAGGAGAGTGTTCCGTGGTGGTTAAGTCTCATGTGTTGCTTTGTGTGTTGCTTTGAGAAGTTTGGTTGTTCTCTTTTCGCCAGTTGAAATTTCGAGGACGAAATTTCTTAAGGGGGGGAGAGTTGTAACACCCCAATTTTGGGCTTAGAAGTTTTGGGTTTGAACTGGACCGGTCGGATTTTCGGTTCGAATATAAAAGGTGGTTTTAAGGAAAGCTTAGTTCGGGATGCATTAAAAATATGGAAAAATGTCTTAAAATCCTCTTTTATTATATATAAGAGAAAGGTGAAATCAATTTTACAAAATGAGGTTTGGAAGAGTGACATTTTGGGTTAGTGACCAAAATGTAATTTTTGAAAACTGGGTGACTGTTTTAAAAAGGATTGAAACTTTGAATCTTTAAGGAGCTATTTACCCAAAAGAGTTTCTCCAGATTTTTCTGAATATTAATCAATTTAATTAATGGTTTTTAATTAAGTACAAATGGAGGGAAAAGATATTTTGGCATTATAACTAACTTTTCTCTAAATTTCCATTTTCTTTTCTCTCAACTTTTCTCTCGACCCAAACACATTTCTCCAGCAAAATTCTCTCTGATTTTGACAACTAAAGATTTGATTTCAATCCTCATTTGATCTCTAATCAATTCTACAACAAAACCTTAGCATTTGCTTATTGGGTTTTCAAGAATTGTGGTTCCAAAAAGGGAGAAACTCAAGTTTAGAGGTATGAACGTCCTTCTCCTCTAAATTCTCAGTTCTTTACTGAAATTCTCAAGTTCTCAATCCTTGATTTGAGTTTTATTAAAGGTTTTGATGTTGTGATCTTGATTTTGGCTTAAAATGCAAGATTTGGGTTTAATTTTAAAGAAATTCGTAATAATTGATTGGGCTCTATTTTGAGATGTCTTTTTGATGTAATTTGGATGTCTAAATGATGTATAATTGAGGTTTGATCAATGCAATCCCGAATAGGTTGATTTTCCTAAGTTTTTACTTGTGAAAATGGTGGTTTTTGGGGTGATCTTGGTGTTTTGTTAATGTTGGAGGTATAAGGACGTGTTTGGGACCATTTTGGATGTTAATTGATGTTTAAAAATGGTTAGAAGTGATGGATCTTGGCTGGGTTAAGTCTTGGAAGTGTTTGGAGGTGATTTCAGTTGTGTTTGGTAGCCGAAATGTTGGATTTGCAAAGAGCAGCGAGTTTAGGTGTGTTGCTGGTATTTTTAATGCATTATGATGCATTAATCCTCTGTTGTTATGTGCTTGAAACAGGGGAGAATGATCCGTGAGCAATAGAGGTGGCGTTGAAGGTTTCGGATGCTTGGAAGGCTTGTTGGCTAGCCTTGCTTTGTGTATCGGTGAGTGAAGTTGGGTTTTCAGCTTTAAAACCAAGGTTTGAAGGTTTTGGGAGCTTAGTTTAAGTCTAAACAACCTAGCTAAGCTCAAGAGTAAGTAAATAGAATTTCTCTCTTGGTTGTGTTATGAATTGGTTTTTAAAGCACTTGTGATTGTTGGATGCAATGCATGTGATTTGCATGTTTTAAATTCTGTTTTGAAAGCATATTTTAGCATGGTTTAATGCTGGTTTTGAAAGCCATGTGTGAAGGTTGCTCAAGGTAAGAGATCCTTGGTTTTGTACATTGAAATTGTAGAATTGTTGCATAGTGTTGCATGTTGTTTAATGGCTTTGTGTAATGCTTCAAAAACAGTGGATTGATGATGGTAATTGGTGGTATTGGCATTTTGGTTATGCTTCTAAAACAATGGATTAATGTGGTAATTTGGTTATATTGGCAAGTGATGTAAGTGGTTCTTGGTTACTTGAATCGGATATAGTTAGCCGGCTATATGATTGGGTGCACCGTGAATAAAGTCGCCTTGGATGTGGAGTGGTTGTGATTGTACCGGTAACTCCATCCAAGTACACTAACGAGATGGTTAAGAACACCATGGTGGTTAAAAGTCCATGGGTGGGTCTTGTGTATGTTAAGGTCATAATGGTTGTTAAAATTCCATTTGAAGACCTTGTGTATGGTAAGATCACAATGGTGGTGTAAAGTCCATGTGTGGATCTTGTGTGTATATCTCGTGATCTCGTTAGTGATGTTATACAACTACCAATGAGTGATGGTAAGGTTATAATGGTGGTTAAAATTCCATTTGAGGACCTTGTGAATGTTAAGGTCATATGGTGGTTAAAAGTCCATATGAGGACCTTGTGTATGGTAAGGTCATAATGGTGGTTTAAATTCCATTTGGGGACCTTGAGATTGGTAGTGTGTATGAAGCGTGGGGACAACGCTTGTAATTCGCGTATCCGATTGTGTTTTGTGTTATGATGGTTTGTGAATTATCACTTGGAAGCCAATATAATGTTCTTGAATATGATGAAGCATGAGATGCTTGAAATGAGGCATGGTTGCATGAGAAGTGTGTAGTGTTCTATGAATGCATGTTTTACTTGTTAACTTGTACAAGTGTTTATCTTCTATTGAGAATGGTACATATGTGCATGGAATCTCTTTAGTGCATTGAAGTCTTGTGAAGGCTTGTTTTAAAAGGCATGTAATGCAAGTGTTGATTTTGTGGTTCATATGTTGCATTTGCTTAATGCATGAGATGGAATTGAGGGTGTAAGTGGTTTTTAAAGGTTTCTTGCTTTGAAATGATTTTCAAGTATAAGAAAAGTATAATGTGAAGTGGAAGTGTTTTCCAAGGATTTTGTATTTAACTTTGCATACGATGTTCATGCATGGAATGGTTAAATTGATGGTTTTGCAAGGTTGTGCTTTGAAGTGAATTACTTAGCTTTTCTAAGCTAAGGGTTGGTTCTCACGTTTGAGCAATGCATGATTTTAAGCATGTTGTTAAAAAGGGTTTTCAAACATTGCTTTGGTTTATCGAATTGTAATGCTTTTAAAAGAGGTTTTATGACTCGCTGCATTGATGGTGTTTTGGTTTTGAGCATTCCTCACTAAGCATTATGTGCTTACGCTCCTTTTTGTCCATCAATGTAGATATTTGAAGTTGGAACAGCGAGAAGCAAGGGATTCAAGGAGAGCTCCACTTGAGATGTATGTCTCGGTAAATAGCTATAGATAATAGAGTCAATGGGGGGAGAATCTCTTATGTTGATGTTTAATGAGATTGTGTATGTTGGACAAGTTTGGTTTATGATTTTGAACTATGTGGTTTAACGCTTGCAACATTTGAATCTTCTTATTCTTAAGTCGTTATGCTATGCTTCTTGTTTTAAAAGCATGATTGAGTGTTGGATGTGTTGAATGAGTTGGTGCACCTAGGGGTGGTTTTGTATCTAGATTTTGATGCAAGTTGGTAGGTATGATGCTTGGCATGTTGTTGATTTATTGTGGAATGGTTTGGAGCATGTTTGATGGGGTTTAAAGGTGTTAAAACAGGCCTATCTGTTGTTTCTGGGCAGGGTGTTTCGAAACACCCTTGCATGTTTCGAAACAGGCCCTTGATTTGGCCTGGGTGTTCCTGAACGGCCTAGACCCGTTTCTGAACACTTTGGCTACTGCCAAGGGGTGTTCCTGAACGGCCTAGACCCGTTTCTGAACACTTTGGCTACTGCCAAGGGGTGTTCCTGAACGGCCTAGACCCGTTTCGGAACACTTGACCGTTGGGCATAAAATTTGAATGGTTTTGAGGTTTGCAAGCTTTACGTTTTAGTCCCGATTCTTGTATGTGCAATTGCTTGAGTTTGAGATGTCCGTTTGAGATGAAAATTGGCAGAGAGGCATGAAACATGACTAATTTCATAATGGTAACTTAAAAATTGGTAAAGTTCTCTTAATTTTCAGAATTTACAAATTGGTCCCTAAATTCGTATTTTATGCAATTGGGTCCCTTATTGTTTTGCGATTGCTGTGATTTTTGAGTATGCTTATCTCAAGAGAATGCCTAGGTTTAATGTGCATCTAGACAAGTTTAAAAAGAAAAAAAAAAGGTCGTTAATCAAGGTTGACTTTCGGGTTGACTTTGGTTTTCCCCGTGTAATCTTCGTAGTCCGGGTCAACCGTCTAGGCCGGGCTAAGGGGGTTACATTTGGTGGTATCAGAGCTGAGTTGCGAAAGCTTGGGGGAAATAGTAAATTGTTGTAATAAATGTTTAATGTTTATTCTGATGTGGGGTTGGAAGTCGGTTGGAAAGTGTGTCTTTGAGCGAATTGTTGATGTTTTTAGCATGCTTTTTGTTTGTGAATCTTCATTGAGTTAATGTGGATCTGTGCTGGTGATATGCTGGTGATGTGAGCTGATTTTATGAATGATGAAAGTGTGATGGGTATGATATGTTGATATTATGATGTTGCGAGTGAATGTTGTTTGATGAGAGCATGATCGAAATATGTTGATTGATATGCTCGATGTTGTGATATCCATGTTTTTATTGACTGTTATGTCATGTAAAAGGGGAGAATTCGGGATACCCATTGCCTTATTATTATAGCTATTGTGTTATTTTGGAGTTGGAGTTTTGAATCCTTGCTTAAAGCTGGTCTGATCGATTTGTTTGTTTTGTTATGATTGTTTGTTGTTAATAGCATGGTGAAATCGATGAGAGAATGGCAGTTAGGTGAGATGGTTGCTACTTTAGAGCAGGTTGTTAAGGCGTGGAATTCACCTTTTAATGGTGGTGTTTCGTCTCAGTCTTCAGTGCCTGGAGTTGAGGTAGTAAGGCAGGAGGAAGAAGTTGGTTATGTGATGAAGAGTTCATCGCCTATAGTTCAAGAGGTGTTGGGAACATCTCAGGCTGTGGCAAAAGTAAGGCCTGTAGACGTGCCGGCTGTGGGATGTGCGGGTTTGTCAAAACAGCGTTTACATGATTTGGGAGCCGTGGAGTATCATGGTTCGACACCTGAAACGTTCGAGGCCTGGTTGGCCAGTGTAATTCTTATTTTGGATTAGGAGGGTTGTGACTATGCCTGTAAGCTGGGAAGTGTGGTCTCATTGATGTTGGAGGACGCTTGTGCCTGGTGGACATCTGTGGCGGTGGCATCGCACATCCACGATATAGATTGGGACTTCTTTGTGTCTGCCTTTTATGAAAGGTACCTTGGAGAGAAATTCCAAAGGGTTAAGCAACGTGAGGGTGTGGTTTCAGTTTATGAAGGTGAGAAAAGTTAAGCAAGAGAGCAGTGGGTACTGACCTCCGGAGCGGTCAGCGTAAGAGGCTACGTGATAGAAGGTTTTGCTTGAATCGAAGTCTGGGTGGTAGTGCAAATCTGGGGCAAGTGCTGCATGATCATGGAGTGGAAGCTCAGCTACCAGTGTGTGACCGTTGTGGAGGGCGCCATGTTGGAGGTTGTTGGGGTGCTAGAGTTTGTTGGAACTGTGGTTCTAAAGAACATGTGAAGCGGGATTGTCCTCAAGTGGTGAGATCAGCTTCAGTGGTAGCAGAAGGGTCTCTAAAGGGTCGTGGGCACGGCCAAGACAAGGTTCGAAGATGGCAGTAAGGGCAGAAAGGTGTGAGGGGCTTGCAGAATGAATCTTGTTGGAATTGCGGGTCTGTTGGACATTTGAGACGTAATTGTTTGAAGTTGGCTCGGGGTAGTCAGGGTTCTTTACCGCAGGGAGATGGTGATGACCTTAATGTGTTAGCTGATGCTGCAGCGGTGCGGCTGGAGGATGATGGTTCTGCGAGAAAGAGAGCTTGTCTGTTGAAGCTCCGGGGCAGTGAGGTGTTTACAGGTAACCTTGTTAAGTAACCTTTGCTCTTGTATCTTAGTTTGGTTTCAGTTGGTATTTCCTTGTGTAGTGGGTATGGTCTCGTTGCTAGCATGTTTGGGGTAGTAGTTGGTGTTGTTTTGAAAACAATTTTAGTGTGAAGAGGGCATTAGTGAGTATCTTGTGGATAGTGGGTTGATAGAATGATGGAGTTGGTCAAGTTGGAAGTGAGATAGGAGGTTGTTTTAGGTGGATTCTGAGGATGTTATTGGTGGGTGTGAACCGACATACATGCACAGTTAAAATCATTTGTTATATGCTATATTATATATGTACTGGTCCATGCATACATGTGACATGACATTAGAGGTTTTGCATGCATGTACATCAGGCATTGATAGGGCATATTGGTGACCATGCATACGAACGTTCACACTCGCTGATAGTTAATCGGGTCCGTTAGTGTTGGGATAGGGTTAGGTTGGATGATGGGTTTTAAAAGTTGTGTTGGTGCTAGGAGAATGTTAGAAGTAATGGAGGGTATTAAGCGAGTTGTCAGTAATAGTGAGTGCGGTATAGCATGTTGGTGGAAGGAAGGTGTTTGGCGCTTAATGAGTTTAGCGGTATGGTGGTGAGGAGATTACCGTTTGAGTTAGAATCAGTCAAAGTGGTTGTGAATAGCTGGTAGAAGTGGTAGTTTCTTGGTGTTAAGTGATGTAGTAAGTTAGTGGATGTGTTCCAAAGTGCTGAGGTAACTTGGCATTGATGTTGTAGTAGAAGGGTTGTTTTTGTAGGTGATGGTTCGTAGCAACCTTCGAAGAGTTGAGAAGAGGTTGTGTTGTGGGTTGTAGAAAACGTTTGGCCTGGGGTGAATAGAAGTTTCGTAATCTTGATATGTATGTATAGGTTGGGCGATGTTCTAGTAAGGCAAGTGTTGTAGTCAAAACTTGAAGTGGAAAGGCAATGTAAGATCAAAGACCATTGTTGGTTGGACGGGTTCTTGTGAGAAGTGGTTGGCTAGTTGTGTATGAGTAAATTCTGTCTGAAGACAGCTGGTGGTGTATGGAACGGCTGGCGGAGTCAAGGTTGGGGTTTTGCGATGTGATTTTCGGATGTTAGGTGAGTAGTCCTGGTGAATCGTTATGGTAATGATAGCAGCGGATGTGAAAGAATGTCATCAATACGTTGAGAAGTTTGAATAAGCAGTTGATGCTTAAGAATTTTTGCTTGATGTGGTAGTCTTTGAAAGAGGTTGAGTAGTTTTGCAAGGAGTTTTAGAAGTAGTGGAGGTTGTGGGTCACCTGGTGGCTGAACTGGATTGGTTGGTGTCACTGTGTGAACAAGTTTTGAGAGTTGTGAGTTAGGGTGGTGTATGCTGTAAAAGTTGGAGGTTCTTCAGGTTGTTGTTGGGGCTATGTGTAGTCCGGAAGTGTGAAAGGTTAAGATGTGGTTAACATTTGAGTGTTCTGGAATTCGTGAACAGTATGTGTTGGTGTTGAGTTTGAGTGGAGTTTTATGAGGAAAGTGTTTTGGGTTTGAACTGGACCGATCGGATTTTCGGTTCGAATATAAAAGGTGGTTTTAAGGAAAGCTTAGTTCGGGATGCATTAAAAATATGGAAAATGTCTTAAAATCCTCTTTTATTATATATAAGAGAAAGGTGAAATCAATTTTACAAAATGAGGTTTGGAAGAGTGACATTTTGGGTTAGTGACCAAAATGTAATTTTTGAAAACTGGGTGACTGTTTTAAAAAGGATTGAAACTTTGAATCTTTAAGGAGCTATTTACCCAAAAGAGTTTCTCCAGATTTTTCTGAATATTAATCAATTTAATTAATGGTTTTTAATTAAGTACAAAAGGAGGGAAAAGATATTTTGGCATTATAACTAACTTTTCTCTAAATTTCCATTTTCTTTTCTCTCAACTTTTCTCTCGACCCAAACACATTTCTCCAGCAAAATTCTCTCTGATTTTGACAACTAAAGATTTGATTTCAATCCTCATTTGATCTCTAATCAATTCTACAACAAAACCTTAGCATTTGCTTATTGGGTTTTCAAGAATTGTGGTTCCAAAAAGGGAGAAACTCAAGTTTAGAGGTATGAACGTCCTTCTCCTCTAAATTCTCAGTTCTTTACTGAAATTCCCAAGTTCTCAATCCTTGATTTGAGTTTTATTAAAGGTTTTGATGTTGTGATCTTGATTTTGGCTTAAAATGCAAGATTTGGGTTTAATTTTAAAGAAATTTGTAATAATTGATTGGGCTCTGTTTTGAGATGTCTTTTTGATGTAATTTGGATGTCTAAATGATGTATAATTGAGGTTTGATCAATGCAATCCCGAATAGGTTGATTTTCCTAAGTTTTTACTTGTGAAAATGGTGGTTTTTGGGGTGATCTTGGTGTTTTGTTAATGCTGGAGGTATAAGGACGTGTTTGGGATCATTTTGGATGTTAATTGATGTTTAAAAATGGTTAGAAGTGATGGATCTTGGTTGGGTTAAGTCTTGGAAGTGTTTGGAGGTGATTTCAGTTGTGTTTGGTAGCCGAAATGTTGGATTTGCAAAGAGCAGCGAGTTTAGGTGTGTTGATGCGTGCTTGATGGGAGTTTTTAGTCTGGATGCTGTAGCATCCTCAGATTGTGCTGGAGTCGACTCAGTTGCGTGTGATGTAGCAGCTTCCTTCTGAGGGGTTTCCTCAGGGTCCTTTGGTACGTGCTCTGGTTCTGGGAGTGGGTTTTCTGGTCTTGAAGGTTTAGGATTGGTTGCCTTTCTGGTGTGTTTTCTCTTCTTGGCTGGAGAGGTTGATGGGTCGGTTTCTTCGACAGCAGGCTAAACAGATGTAGTTTCTTGCTCTGACTGGGCAGTTGGAGTTGCTGGTGCTTTCTTTCTTGGAGTCTTTCTCTTTGCAGTAGGTGGGACGGAGCTTGGTTCACTAGGAGACATTGTTTGTGCTGTAGCAGTGGCGGGGGCTTGCAATAACTCCACTGGAAATACTGGAAAAGAGACATTCTGATCCGGCAGGAGTTTGCTCAAGCATGATGCTATGGCACTATCACGGTGTTGGGCGTATTTGAAGTACACACGCTGATGTGCCTTCATCAGATTGAGCTCAGAGCTTAGTTCCTTTATAGTTTCCACCAATGCTGCCACTCTTGCTGCAGCAAAACTCTTATCTCCACCCTCCAGTGCTTGCTGAGGCATGTCCTCGTTAAATCCCTAGAGTTCTGTCACAAGTGCTGGGGTCAAACTTGTCTTTCCTGAAACAGATGTATCTACAAGATCGTCTATGAAGAAGTCCTTCCTTTTGCACAAGGCAGTGATTAGATTAGGAAAAATAAGGGGGCTACGGGGCCGTTTCAAACAAGCATATACCTCATCCACTATTATCTTTCCTATATCAATTTGTCTACCATGTATTGTGGAATGAATGAGAAAAAGTCGAGAGATATGGACGGTAGCAGTGTGTAGTGTGGGCATAAGCTTATGCCTCACAAAGTGATTTCATACCTTAGCCTCAGGTTTGAGGCGTCCTCTCTCAACTGACTTGTTATTATCCAGCACCATTCCTTGAAAGCAAATGTCCTTCAGCACCTCTCGTTGCGTCTGCGCGTCCATTGCCATCACAAAAGAAGTGTGACGGTCCATAGTATGTTTCAGCCCATAGAACTTGTTGATTACTGCAGCAGTAAATTTTATCTGCTCTCCACGCACGTGAACTGTGGACTGGGTTGGGCTCGTCAGATGAACATAAAACTCCTTCACCAGTGATGTGCAAATTTCTTCAGGATGGGCAGTAAAGTTTTTCCATCCATGGGTGCCAATGACGTCCATTATGGACTGGTCAAACTGATCTTCTTCCTCTTGGGGGTATTTGAACCCTAGTTCTGGAAGAACGTTTTTGTCCTTGAGCTTTGCCCATCTCTCCTTCGCTGCCTCGTCAAGAAATTTGGGAATTTCTAGGACTGGACGTTGTGTGGGACAGTCAGAAGTCTTAGGGGCATTTTTGCAATGGGCCATGGAGTTTTTTCTAAGAAGTTGGGAGGAGTGAATGTGTGTAGGAAAGAAAATGGTGAAGGTTTTCTATGTTTGGGAGAGAATTGAAAAGATGGGGGGAAGTTTTTGAGTGTTTGAAGAAGATGAAGAAGGTGAGGGGACGGATGATGAAGAAAATGTTGGGAGTTGAAAAAGGTGGGGAAAAACTGATGAGTTAATGGGAGATGGGAGGTGATGGGGATGTGTGTCGGCTTTAAGGGAGAGAGAAAAATTTTTGGAGTTAATGCAATGGCAGACGACTGGAGAGAGAATATGGGTTTATGTGGCTAGGGTTTCTCCTCATTAAGTAGATGAATATTCTCTCTCATGCTTTTTGTTTTTCTCTCTCTCTTTTAATTCAACTCCCCACTTTTTGGATAAAACATCCTTATCTCTTTCTTTCCCCTTTTCTTTCGTCCCTCCAAAATAGGATAAAAACAAAATCCACTTCCTTCTCCCTTTGCTACCAACCCTGCAGACGGTGTGCTCCCCTGCCTTTGTACCTGACATTGTACTAGGAAAGAGAAAGCCTTGTACGAAGGTCACGTGAAAAGATATGAAAATTAAAGGCAAAGATAACATAAAACTAGACTAAAAGAAAAGCATTATTTATGGACATGTTATAGCATAAAGGATAGGGTTGGAGATGCAAACTTTCAAGGATCATGAAGATCTAGGTATGACTTGTCTCTAAGGATAGGGGCTCCACTGTACGCCTTCAGGCATTGGCCATTGACTTTGAAGACTTCATCGTCGTCCAACTTCTTGATATCCACTGCGCCATGATGGTACACCTTGTGTATGATGAATGGCCCGGGCCACCTTTATTTCAGCTTTCCAGGAAAAAGCTTTAGCCTGGAATTGTAGAGAAGCACTTGTTGACCTTCTGAGAAATGCATTGGCAAAATGTGTTTGTCATGCCACTTCTTGGTTTTCTCCTTGTAAATGCGAGCATTCTCATATGCTTGGGCTCTGAATTCCTCCAGCTCGTTAAGCTCTAGCAATCCCCTTTCACCAGCAAGTTGGGCATCCATGTTGAGTTTCTTGATTGCCCAATAATCCTTGTGCTCAAGCTCAACGGGTAAATGGCACTTCTTGCAAAATACAAGCTTGAAGGGTGACATGCCTAAAGGCGTTTTGAAGGCTGTCCTATATGCCCACAGTGCTTCATCCAACTTGGGGGACCAGTCTTTTCTCTTGGGATTCACCACCTTCTCCAAGATTTGCTTGATTTCTCGGTTGGAAACTTCAACTTGTCCGTTTGTCTGCGGATGATATGCAATAGCAATCTTGTGCCTAACTCCATAGCGATGTAATGCTTTAGCAATGAGCTTGTTGTCAAAGTGAGTTCCTTCATCACTAATTGTTGAGTTGTGTGGGGCGCTCGAATCGATCACCGAAACTGTCAATGAGGGTTGTTTTTGATTGGTGGTTGAATTGGCTAAAATCGAAACAAATGTAGACAAGTGACACAATGATTTTAGAGTGGTTCGGCCTTCTAACAAGCACCTACATCCACTACCTTAGCACACCACTAAGGATTTCCCAATTCACTCAACAATGAATTCGTCCCCTTTTCCCGGTTTAGGAGGAAACCGTTACAACCCTATCTTTTGGACTTGGCTAAGATAGAACAAACTCTAGTTTTTCTCTCAAGGCTAAACTAGAACCTCTCCTTTTACAAGGGATTTTTTTGGGTAAACTAAATACCTCACAAGGTTGGTGTTTACACAATTTAAGCTCACAAGAGTACAAAGATTTACAATTAAGCACTCTCTCTAAAGACTATGTACAAGAGAATAGTAAAAATAAGACTTAGACTCTAATTCTCTTGATCATATTGCTTGGATGAAGTCTCTAACATTCTTCAAGTGTTCTAGCCTTCAATTTATAGTCCCAATTGAGTTTGTGGCTGTTACTAGCCGTTGGGGATCAAATAGAGCCGTTGAGGACTTTAATTCCCACCATAAATGCAGTTCTGCAGCTCCCCGTTTCGAAACGCTCGAAGCCATTTCGAAACACTCTCAATGAAGAAAGAGTCGTTGCAGTCTGTCAGGGTACCCGTTTCGGAACAACCCCTTGTCGTTTCAAAATGCGTATCGAAACGCTATAGGCCCGTATCGAAACGCCTGCATTTAAAAGTTAGTTGGGAAAATAGTCGTTGGGGTTTATAGCCGTTGTGGTCAATGCCACGTAGGCGTATCGAAACGGCCTAGCCCGTTTCGAAACGCTGGGCAAAAATCCTGTCCAAGGAAGGCCCGTTTCGATACGAGTATCGAAACGATTTAGCCAATAGAATCCCTTGTTTCGAAACGCCCTAAGGTGTTTCGAAACACCTGGACAGTTTTGTTTAGATAGAATTTGAAAAACATGAAAAACCCTTTTTAAAAGCTTCCCTAAACATAATTTCAAGTTGTTTGGACTTTAGAAATGTTTTAAATACTTTTTAAATCAGTCCAAAACATTTTTCAATTATTATATCAAAACATTAGTTCTACAATCTCCCCCTTTTTGATATAATAAAACTCACTTGAAAAATTGTTTGGGATTCTCCCCCTTTAACTTTAAAAATGTGAATAAGAGATTGAAGATATGAAATCAAATAAAGCTCCCCCTTATTCATTTGAAAATTCAATTTTTCAAACCATTTCTCCCCCTTTTTGTTATATCAAAAAGAATTTAAAACATTAAGTTCATAATAACAATAGAGGTAAAATTTTGACAAAAATAAAAATATAGTTTTAAAATGGCTCCCCTTACTCATTGCATCATATTAGGCTTAACAATTAATCCAAGACTTTAAACAAAAGTTAGATAACCATAATGTATAAAATAATAGCATTAAGCTTAGAGGTTACCCAATCTTCTTCTCATGTGTGATTTGAGCATTCTTTGATTTTGCTTTGCTTGCCATTGCTCCAACACACCTGCAAAAGACATTCACTTGATTTTTGGTATCCAAATTGCTTTGGATCCATTTACGTTAGTCGCAATATCTTTAGTTCCCTTCGGAACCCATACTTGTCTAATCCTATAAGATTGTCTCTTCTTTATAGGACAAGTATGTATAGAATGACCATGATAATGGCAATGTGAGCATTTTGCCATTATGTGACAAGATGAATTATTGAAAATAATTTCTTTTTCTTTTGTTAAGCTTTCAAGCTTAACTTTTAATTCAAGATTTTCTTTTTCTAAAACATCTTTGCTTGTTTTTGAAAACTCTAAATCATTTTTCAAAATTTCATTTTGGTTTTCAAAATCCACTTTTGTTTTTGAAAGAAAATCATTTTCAATTTCAAGTTTTGAAATCATTTTCTTAAATTTGGAATTCATGGTCTCAAATTCCAAAAATAATTCATCGAAAGTATCTTGCAACTCATTGAAAGAGTAAGAATTAAGCTCACTAGAGTTAGAAGATACCTTAGGCTCATCGAGAGCCAAAACACCATCCACCTTTGGATTGGAGAGAGGGTTTGCACATGATTGATCATCATCTTTCTTTTCTCCCTTCTTGTTGCCATAAAGCTTCTCAAGTTTCTCCCACAATTCTTTGGCACTTTTGCATGTAGAGATCTTCTTGGAAACTTCTTCGTTGAGGCCACAATAGAGGATGTGCATTGCCTTGGTGTTTAGCTTTGCCTTCGTGTCGTTGGCACTCCTTTGCTTTTTCTTCTTCTTTGGAGCTTCCAAATACCCATCTTCAATGATGTCCCAAACCTCATAGTCTTGAGACTTGATGAAGAATTTCATGATATTGCTCCATTGGAAGTATTCTTCTCCTTCGAAGAGTGGAGAACACGAGATAGAGCGGCCTTCTTCAAATCTTGCCATTTTCTTGAATGGTGGACTTCGAGCAAATGATCTTTACTCACGGATGTTAGTCCTTCGATGGAGACGAGGCTCTGATACCAATTGTTGAGTTGTGTGGGGCGCTCGAATCGATCACCGAAATCGTCAATGAGGGTTGTTTTTGATTGGTGGTTGAATTGGCTAAAATCGAAACAAATGTAGACAAGTGACACAATGATTTTAGAGTGGTTCGGTCTTCTAACAAGCACCTACATCCACTACCTTAGCACACCACTAAGGATTTCCCAATTAACTCAACAATGAATTCGTCCCCTTTTCCCGATTTAGGAGGAAACCGCTACAACCCTATCTTTTGGACTTGGCTAAGATAGAACCAACTCTATTTTTTCTCTCAAGGCTAAACTAGAACCTCTCCTTTTACAAGGGATTTGTTTGGGTAAACTAAATACCTCACAAGGTTGGTGTTTACACAATTTAAGCTCACAAGAGTACAAAGATTTACAATTAAGCACTCTCTCTAAAGACTATGTACAAGAGAATAGTAAAAATAAGACTTAGACTCTAATTCTCTTGATCATGTTGCTTGGATGAAGTCTCTAACATTCTTCAAGTGTTCGAGCCTTCAATTTATAGTCCGAATTGAGTTTGTGGCCGTTACTAGCCGTTGGGGATCAAATAGAGCCGTCGAGGACTTTAATTCCCACCATAAATGCAGTTCTGTAGCTCCCCGTTTCGAAACGCTCGAAGCCGTTTCGAAACACTCTCAATGTAGAAAGAGCCGTTGCAGTCTGTCAGGGTACCCGTTTCGGAACACCCCATTTCCGTTTCGAAACGCGTATCGAAACGCTATAGGCCCGTATCGAAACGCCTGCATTTAAAAGTTAGTTGGGAAAATAGTCGTTGGGGTTTATAGCCGTTGTGTTCAATGCCCCGTAGGCGAATCGAAACGGCCTAGCCCGTTTCGATACGCTGGGCAAAAATCCTGTCCAAGGAAGGCCCGTTTCGATACGAGTATCAAAACGATTTTGCCACTAGAATCCCCTGTTTCGAAACGCCCTAAGGTGTTTCGAAACACCTGGACAGTTTTGATTACATAGACTTTGAAAAACATGAAAAACCCTTTTTAAAAGCTTCCCTAAACATAATTTCAAGTTGTTTGGACTTTAGAAATGTTTTAAATACTTTTTAAATCAGTCCAAAACATTTTTCAATTATTATATCAAAACATTAGTTCTACAATCTCCCCCTTTTTGATATAATAAAACACACTTGAAAAATTGTTTGGGATTCTCCCCCTTTAACTTTAAAAATGTGAATAAGAGATTGAAGATATGAAATCAAATAAAGCTCCCCCTTATTCATTTGAAAATTCAATTTTTCAAACCATTTCTCCCCCTTTTTGTTATATCAAAAAGAATTTAAAACATTAAGTTCATAATAACAATAGAGGTAAAATTTTGACAAAAATAAAAATATAGTTTTAAAATGGCTCCCCCTTACTCATTGCATCAAATTAGGCTTAACAATTAATCCAAGACTTTAAACAAAAGTTAGATAACCATAATGTATAAAATAATAGCATTAAGCTTAGAGGTTACCCAATCTTCCTCTCATGTGTGATTTGAGCATTCTTTGATTTTGCTTTGCTTGTCATTGCTCCAACACACCTGCAAAAGACATTCACTTGATTTTTGGTATCCAAATTGCTTTGGATCCATTTACGTTAGTCACAATGTCTTTAGTTCCCTTCGGGACCCATACTTGTCTAATCCTATAAGATTGTCTCTTCTTTATAGGACAAGTATGTATAGAATGACCATGATAATGGCAATGTGAGCATTTTGCCATTATGTGACAAGATGAATTATTGAAAATAATTTCTTTTTCTTTTGTTAAGCTTTCAAGCTTAACTTTTAATTCAAGATTTTCTTTTTCTAAAACATCTTTGCTTGTTTTTGAAAACTTTAAATCATTTTTCAAAATTTCATTTTGGTTTTCAAAATCCACTTTTGTTTTTGAAAGAAAATCATTTTCAATTTCAAGTTTTGAAATCATTTTCTTAAATTTGGAATTCATGGTCTCAAATTCCAAAAATAATTCATCGAAAGCATCTTGCAACTCATTGAAAGAGTAAGAATTAAGCTCACTAGAGTTAGAAGATACCTTAGGCTCATCGAGAGCCAAAACACCATCCACCTTTGGATTGGAGAGAGGGTTTGCGCATGATTGATCATCATCTTTCTTTTCTCCCTTCTTGTTGCCATAAAGCTTCTCAAGTTTCTCCCACAATTCTTTGGCACCTTTGCATGTGGAGATCCTCTTGGAAACTTCTTCGTTGAGGCCACAATAGAGGATGTGCATTGCCTTGGTGTTTAGCTTTGCCTTCGTGTCGTTGGCACTCCTTTGCTTTTTCTTCTTCTTTGGAGCTTCCAAATACCCATCTTCAATGATGTCCCGAACCTCATAGTCTTGAGACTTGATGAAGAATTTCATGATATTGCTCCATTGGAAGTATTCTTCTCCTTCGAAGAGTGGAGGACACGAGATAGAGTGGCCTTCTTCAAATCTTGCCATTTTCTTGAATGGTGGACTTCGAGCAAATGATCTTTACTCCCGGATGTTAGTCCTTCGATGGAGACGAGGCTCTGATACCAATTGTTGAGTTGTGTGGGGCGCTCGAATCGATCACCGAAACCGTCAATGAGGGTTGTTTTTGATTGGTGGTTGAATTGGCTAAAATCGAAACAAATGTAGACAAGTGACACAATGATTTTAGAGTGGTTCGGCCTTCTAACAAGCACCTACATCCACTACCTTAGCACACCACTAAGGATTTCCCAATTCACTCAACAATGAATTCGTCCCCTTTTCCCGGTTTAGGAGGAAACCGTTACAACCCTATCTTTTGGACTTGGCTAAGATAGAACCAACTCTATTTTTTCTCTCAAGGCTAAACTAGAACCTCTCCTTTTACAAGGGATTTGTTTAGGTAAACTAAATACCTCACAAGGTTGGTGTTTACACAATTTAAGCTCACAAGAGTACAAAGATTTACAATTAAGCACTCTCTCTAAAGACTATGTACAAGAGAATAGTAAAAATAAGACTTAGACTCTAATTCTCTTGATCATGTTGCTTGGATGAAGTCTCTAACATTCTTCAAGTGTTCTAGCCTTCAATTTATAGTCCCAATTGAGTTTGTGGCCGTTACTAGCCGTTGGGGATCAAATAGAGCCGTTGAGGACTTTAATTCCCACCATAAATGCAGTTTTACAGCTCCCCGTTTCGAAACGCTCGAAGCCGTTTCGAAACACTCTCAATGTAGAAAGAGCCGTTGCAGTCTGTCAGCGTACCCATTTCGGAACACCCCCTTGCCGTTTCGAAACGCGTATCGAAACGCTATAGGCCCGTATCGAAACGCCTGCATTTAAAAGTTAGTTGGGAAAATAGCCGTTGGGGTTTATAGCCGTTGTGGTCAATGCCACGTAGGCATATCGAAACGGCCTAGCCCGTTTCGAAACGCTGGGCAAAAATCCTGTCCAAGGAAGGCCCGTTTCTATACGAGTATCGAAACGATTTTGCCACTAGAATCCCCTGTTTCGAAACGCCCTAAGGTGTTTCGAAACACCTGGACAGTTTTCTTTAGATAGACTTTGAAAAACATGAAAACCCCTTTTTAAAAGCTTCCCTAAACATAATTTCAAGTTGTTTGGACTTTAGAAATGTTTTAAATACTTTTTAAATCAGTCCAAAACATTTTTCAATTATTATATCAAAACATTAGTTCTACAATCTCCCCCTTTTTGATATAATAAAACTCACTTGAAAAATTGTTTGGGATTCTCCCCCTTTAACTTTAAAAATGTGAATAATAGATTGAAGATATGAAATCAAATAAAGCTCCCCCTTATTCATTTGAAAATTCAATTTTTCAAACCATTTCTCCCCCTTTTTGTTATATCAAAAAGAATTTAAAACATTAAGTTCATAATAACAATAGAGGTAAAATTTTGACAAAAATAAAAATATAGTTTTAAAATGGCTCCCCCTTACTCATTGCATCATATTAGGCTTAACAATTAATCCAAGACTTTAAACAAAAGTTAGATAACCATAATGTATAAAATAATAGCATTAAGCTTAGAGGTTACCAATCTTCTTCTCATGTGTGATTTGAGCATTCTTTGATTTTGCTTTGCTTGCCATTGCTCCAACACTCTTGCAAAAGACATTCACTTGATTTTTGGTATCCAAATTGCTTTGGATCCATTTACGTTAGTCACAATGTCTTTAGTTCCCTTCGGAACCCATACTTGTCTAATCCTATAAGATTGTCTCTTCTTTATAGGACAAGTATGTATAGAATGACCATGATAATGGCAATGTGAGCATTTTGCCATTATGTGACAAGATGAATTATTGAAAATAATTTCTTTTTCTTTTGTTAAGCTTTCAAGCTTAACTTTTAATTCAAGATTTTCTTTTTCTAAAACATCTTTGCTTGTTTTTGAAAACTCTAAATCATTTTTCAAAATTTCATTTTGGTTTTCAAAATCAACTTTTGTTTTTGAAAGAAAATCATTTTCAATTTCAAGTTTTGAAATCATTTTCTTAAATTTGGAATTCATGGTCTCAAATTCCAAAAATAATTCATCGAAAGCATCTTGCAACTCATTGAAAGAGTAAGAATTAAGCTCACTAGAGTTAGAAGATACCTTAGGCTCATCGAGAGCCAAAACACCATCCACCTTTGGATTGGAGAGAGGGTTTGCACATGATTGATCATCATCTTTCTTTTCTCCCTTCTTGTTGCCATAAAGCTTCTCAAGTTTCTCCCACAATTCTTTGGCACTTTTGCATGTGGAGATCTTCTTGGAAACTTCTTCTTTGAGGCCACAATAGAGGATGTGCATTGCCTTGGCGTTTAGCTTTGCCTTCGTGTCGTTGGCACTCCTTTGCTTTTTCTTCTTCTTTGGAGCTTCCAAATACCCATCTTCAATGATGTCCCAAACCTCATAGTCTTGAGACTTGATGAAGAATTTCATGATATTGCTCCATTGGAAGTATTCTTCTCCTTCGAAGAGTGGAGGACACGAGATAGAGCGGCCTTCTTCAAATCTTGCCATTTTCTTGAATGGTGGACTTCGAGCAAATGATCTTTACTCCCGGATGTTAGTCCTTCGATGGAGACGAGGCTCTGATACCAATTGTTGAGTTGTGTGGGGCGCTCGAATCGATCACCGAAACCGTCAATGAGGGTTGTTTTTGATTGGTGGTTGAATTGGCTAAAATCGAAACAAATGTAGACAAGTGACACAATGATTTTAGAGTGGTTCGGCCTTCTAACAAGCACCTACATCCACTACCTTAGCACACCACTAAGGATTTCCCAATTCACTCAACAATGAATTCGTCCCCTTTTCCCGGTTTAGGAGGAAACCGTTACAACCTTATCTTTTGGACTTGGCTAAGATAGAGCCAACTCTATTTTTTCTCTCAAGGCTAAACTAGAACCTCTCCTTTTACAAGGGATTTGTTTAGGTAAACTAAATACCTCACAAGGTTGGTGTTTACACAATTTAAGCTCACAAGAGTACAAAGATTTACAATTAAGCACTCTCTCTAAAGACTATGTACAAGAGAATAGTAAAAATAAGACTTAGACTCTAATTCTCTTGATCATGTTGCTTGGATGAAGTCTTTAACATTCTTCAAGTGTTCTAGCCTTCAATTTATAGTCCCAATTGAGTTTGTGGCCGTTACTAGCCGTTGGGGATCAAATAGAGCCGTTGAGGACTTTAATTCCCACCATAAATGCAGTTCTGCAGCTCCCCGTATCGAAACGCTCGAAGCCGTTTCGAAACACTCTCAATGTAGAAAGAGCCGTTGCAGTCTGTCAGCGTACCCATTTCGGAACACCCCCTTGCCGTTTCGAAACGCGTAGCGAAATGCTATAGGCCCGTATCGAAACGCCTGCATTTAAAAGTTAGTTGGGAAAATAGCCGTTGGGGTTTATAGCCGTTGTGGTCAATGCCACGTAGGCATATCGAAACGGCCTAACCTGTTTCGAAACGCTGGGCAAAAATCCTGTCCAAGGAAGGCCTGTTTCGATACGAGTATCGAAACGATTTTGCCACTAGAATCCCCTGTTTCGAAACGCCCTAAGGTGTTTCGAAACACCTGGACAGTTTTGTTTAGATAGACTTTGAAAAACATGAAAAATCCTTTTTAAAAGCTTCCCTAAACATAATTTCAAGTTGTTTGGACTTTAGAAATGTTTTAAATACTTTTTAAATCAGTCCAAAACATTTTTCAATTATTATATCAAAACATTAGTTCTACAATCTCCCCCTTTTTGATATAATAAAACTCACTTGAAAAATTGTTTGGGATTCTCCCCCTTTAACTTTAAAAATGTGAATAAGAGATTGAAGATATGAAATCAAATAAAGCTCCCCCTTATTCATTTGAAAATTCAATTTTTCAAACCATTTCTCCCCCTTTTTGTTATATCAAAAAGAATTTAAAACATTAAGTTCATAATAACAATAGAGGTAAAATTTTGACAAAAATAAAAATATAGTTTTAAAATGGCTCCCCCTTACTCATTGCATCATATTAGGCTTAACAATTAATCCAAGACTTTAAACAAAAGTTAGATAACCATAATGTATAAAATAATAGCATTAAGCTTAGAGGTTACCAATCTTCTTCTCATGTGTGATTTGAGCATTCTTTGATTTTGCTTTGCTTGCCATTGCTCCAACACTCTTGCAAAAGACATTCACTTGATTTTTGGTATCCAAATTGCTTTGGATCCATTTACGTTAGTCACAATGTCTTTAGTTCCCTTCGGAACCCATACTTGTCTAATCCTATAAGATTGTCTCTTCTTTATAGGACAAGTATGTATAGAATGACCATGATAATGGCAATGTGAGCATTTTGCCATTATGTGACAAGATGAATTATTGAAAATAATTTCTTTTTCTTTTGTTAAGCTTTCAAGCTTAACTTTTAATTCAAGATTTTCTTTTTCTAAAACATCTTTGCTTGTTTTTGAAAACTCTAAATCATTTTTCAAAATTTCATTTTGGTTTTCAAAATCCACTTTTGTTTTTTAAAGAAAATCATTTTGAATTTCAAGTTTTGAAATCATTTTCTTAAATTTGGAATTCATGGTCTCAAATTCCAAAAATAATTCATCGAAAGCATCTTGCAACTCATTGAAAGAGTTAGAATTAAGCTCACTAGAGTTAGAAGATACCTTAGGCTCATCGAGAGCCAAAACACCATCCACCTTTGGATTGGAGAGAGGGTTTGCACATGATTGATCATCATCTTTCTTTTCTCCCTTCTTGTTGCCATAAAGCTTCTCAAGTTTCTCCCACAATTCTTTGGCACTTTTGCATGTGGAGATCTTCTTGGAAACTTCTTCGTTAAGGCCACAATAAAGGATGTGCATTGCCTTGGTGTTTAGCTTTGCCTTCGTGTCGTTAGCACTCCTTTGCTTTTTCTTCTTCTTTGGAGCTTCCAAATACCCATCTTCAATGATGTCCCAAACCTCATAGTCTTGAGACTTGATGAAGAATTTCATGATATTGCTCCATTGGAAGTATTCTTCTCCTTCGAAGAGTGGAGGACACGAGATAGAGCGGCCTTCTTCAAATCTTGCCATTTTCTTGAATGGTGGACTTCGAGCAACTGATCTTTACTCCCGGATGTTAGTCCTTTGATGGAGACGAGGCTCTGATACCAATTGTTGAGTTGTGTGGGGCGCTCGAATCGATCACCGAAACCGTCAATGAGGGTTGTTTTTGATTGGTGGTTGAATTGGCTAAAATCGAAACAAATGTAGACAAGTGACACAATGATTTTAGAGTGGTTCGACCTTCTAACAAGCACCTACATCCACTACCTTAGCACACCACTAAGGATTTCCCAATTCACTCAACAATGAATTCGTCCCCTTTTCCCGGTTTAGGAGGAAACCGTTACAACCCTATCTTTTGGACTTGGCTAAGATAGAACCAACTCTAGTTTTTCTCTCAAGGCTAAACTAGAACCTCTCCTTTTACAAGGGATTTGTTTGGGTAAACTAAATACCTCACAAGGTTGGTGTTTACATAATTTAAGCTCACAAGAGTACAAAGATTTACAATTAAGCACTCTCTCTAAAGACTATGTATAAGAGAATAGTAAAAATAAGACTTAGACTCTAATTCTCTTGATCATGTTGCTTGGATGAAGTCTCTAACATTCTTCAAGTGTTCTAGCCTTCAATTTATAGTCCCAATTGAGTTTGTGGCCGTTACTAGCCGTTGGGGATCAAATAGAGCCGTTGAGGACTTTAATTCCCACCATAAATGCAGTTCTGCAGCTCCCCGTTTCGAAACGCTCGAAGCCGTTTCGAAACACTCTCAATGTAGAAAGAGCCGTTGCAGTCTGTCAGGGTACCCATTTCGGAACACCCCCTTGCCGTTTCGAAACGCGTATCGGAACGCTATAGGCCCGTATCGAAACGCCTGCATTTAAAAGTTAGTTGGGAAAATAGCCGTTGGGGTTTATAGCCGTTGTTGTCAATGCCACGTAGGCGTATCGAAACGACCTAGCTCGTTTCGAAACGCTGGGCAAAAATCCTATCCAAGGAAGGCCCGTTTCGATACGAGTATCGAAACAATTTTGCCACTGGAATCCCCTGTTTCGAAACGCCCTAAGGTGTTTCGAAACACCTGGACAGTTTTGTTTAGATAGGCTTTGAAAAACATGAAAAACCCCTTTTTAAAAGCTTCCCTAAACATAATTTCAAGTTGTTTGGACTTTAGAAATTTTTTAAATACTTTTTAAATCAGTCCAAAACATTTTTCAATTATTATATCAAAACATTAGTTCTACACTGATGATGGCTCGGGGTGCTCCGAATCTAGTGAAGATGTTCTTGTGAAGAAACTTCATGATTGTCTTAGAGTGACGTTCATCTGACCAGGGTGACGTTCATCTCTTCAGGTTGCTCAGGGGGACTTCCTTACGACGAACCGTCACTGCTGTTGCATCTCTGCTGTCGACGGCAGCATAGAATTCTCTGACCAGGGTGACGTTCATCTCTTCAGGTTGCTCAGCAAACATCTTCCAATGTAGTGTCTGATCTTACGGGTGACCCGAACTATGAAGATTACACGGGGAAAACCAAAGTTAACCCGAAAGTCAACCTTGATTAACGACCCTTTTTTTTCTTTTTAAACTTGTCTAGATGCACATTAAACCTAGGCATACTCTTGAGATAAGCATACTCAAAAATCACAGCAATCGGAAAACAATAAGGGACTCAATTGCACAAAATACGAATTTAGGGACCAATTTGTAAATTCTAGAAATTAAGAGGACTTTACCAAATTTTAAGTTACCATTATGAAATTAGTCATGTTTCATGCCTCTCTGCCAAATGTCAACTCAAACGGACATCTCAAACTCAAGCAATTGCACATACGAAAATCAGGACTAAAACGTAAAGCTTGTAAACCTCAATTGACCATAGTTTCGAAACTTTGCCCCAAAGTTTCGAAACTTTGGCTGGCAGTGGCCTCTGGAATCCAAAAATTTGCAAAGGTTTCGAAACTTTACCCCTAGTTTCGAAACCTAGATGCAGGGGAGCATATATTGCTTAATTCTAATGACTTCCTATGGTAAAAACACATTAGAATCATACATAGCCATACATATGAGCTTAAAAGAGGCTAAAAGCACACAACACCAACCACCCAAGTCTAGATGCATACGTCCTAGATTAAACGTACTCCAACATACTCAAAGCATGAATATGAACCATCATACATACATGGTAAATTATACGTTAAGAACCTTTCATACATGATACTCAACATGAGCATACCTTAATCAACCAAGGAAAATCATGCATTCGATCAAAAGAAGGCAAACAAGCACATAAGGTCTCATGCTTCAACATCCATACACTTAGGCATCCTCACAAGGCATATGACCAACACACATGATAAGCAATTTAAACATCTACAGACATACATCACTCAAGCATTCATCAAGGCATGCATCATAATTGATATTTACACATCGAACAAGGCATTCAAGTGCCAAGCCAAATAAACATACATCAAAACTCGAATCAACAATACCTATCCCATTGCTTAACTATTACAACCTTTCAATTTATAAATCATACATTGAGCTCACCGAAAGCAACACTTGAAGACCTTTCCTTTCCCTTGCCACCCACAAGCTATTTATCTGCATTGTCGAACAAAAGAGAGCGTAAGCATAAAATCTTAGTGAGGGTAAGCTCATAAAACAAACCTTCGACAATACAGGGTCCAAGCTCGAGCAATTATCATGATGAAATACATGACTTTATCTTCGATCCACATGAACCAAAATGAACATGATGCACGAACATATAATAAACATTATGTCATGCTCAACATCTCATAATCTCAACTTACAACGATATGTATATATATACCTCATTGCATTAACCAAATCATATATCACTTCACATTTGAAATTCACATTTCATATCACATTGATACACATATCAATTCATATTAGCATGTATGCATGATCTCATATTGGCATAAACATACTTTCTCATATTGGCATAAACATACTTTCTCATATTGGCACCTAGTTATGACTCGAATACGCGGATAACATGTTGGAACGCATTTTCCAACATCAACCTTACCTCGGTGGGATTACACTCATCACCGGCCTTGCATGTGGAACGCATTTCCACATGCCCTACGGATGGGATTCCACTCATCATCACGTAGAATATATATAAATTTCCGGTGGAATATTACATCACCGTACTCCTCCTTGGTGCCTTAACGCCACCAAGGCCACGTACGTTTTGACTCAATTAGTGTGCACACTCATCCTGATGATCGATCATTGTACCCAAGCATACTAGTGCCAATAATAATCAAATTTCACAACCTTTGATATTCAGAGTCATAATATGGCATCTTACATCATATTAAGCTCAATATCAAATATCTCAACAACATGCATAATGTCATGTTCAAGAGTAATAATATGGCATCTTACATCATATTAAACTCAACATCAATTATCTCAACAACATAATATCATAATGTCATTTTCAAGAGTCATAATATGGCATCTTACATCATATTAAGCTCAACATCATCATGCACAATTTACAATCCAAACCACATGCATAGCAATGCATCAAACCATGCCTCAACAACATGTATAACACATTATACATAATCATCATAACACAAATCATCATGAGGCATAACATCAATTAAAGAGATCATCCAATGTCTCTAACTAAAGCTTAGGATTAGGCTACCACCCTAATCCTAACTCTAGGTGAGTCTACCAATCTCAACCTAGTCCACATGCTCGAACCAATTGCTCAAAACCATTTAAAATATTTTAACCACTCACCGACTACTCCATTAGCACAAGCCGACAAGCCTACCAAGCATCCAAGTTTCCGGATTCGAGCCCGAAGCTTCACCATTGATTTCTCTTGCTTCTAACCATTCAAAAACAATATATTAACCTCAAAATCAGTCACAAACCCAAAGTTTAACATCAACACACAAATCCACTTCAATTCTCACAATTCAAAGCCAAGTTCATTCTTCAATTTCTCATTTTCGTACTTCCACTAAAACCCGTCAAAAATCAGAATTGTAGTCATCCAAAACACTCTTAAACATGTTCAAAACACTGCCCAACTATAGTATAACCATCAACCCCCAATTTCCAACATTAAACACACAATTTAAGCCATAAACAATCCCCAAAATCATCAAATCCGAGCAGCCATGAAAAACAGTCCAAAACTTGTGATTTCAACATATTTAGCACATTCAAACGCTTCCAAAACAACCCCCAACTATTACTCTAACATCAACCATCAAATTCCAACATAAATCATACCAAAAACTCATCTAAAAACCTTCCTAAAAATCCACCAAAACCCAATTTCGGAAATTTTATAAAACACCTCAAAAATTACTCATTTTAACGTATTATGTGTATTTTAACATGATTAAACAAAGCCCCAACTCAATTTATCAAAACCAATTGGAAAACCCCCTTAAAAACCCAAATTTTGATATGAACCCTAATTTTCAAAACTCCATAACTTTGAAATCTAAGACTATAGATAGATAGGAAATGGAAAGGAGAGTTCAAATATGTGATTACCTTTCAAAAAACCCTTGAATTGATGAAGAAATTTGATGAATTAAAAGTTTGGGGTTTGGGAGAGCTTTGGGTAAGGTTTCCACGGTGAAGAAGAGAAATGAAGAAGAAAAGATGATATAAGGTGGTGTTTATTTTTATTTTGGTTTAATTACCAAAATGATCCCTCCCTTTCTTTCTAAACTCAATTTGCTCACCCTAAGGTCAATTTGATTAAAAATTAATTTTACCGACTCGGACCAACTAACCCGACTAACTCCTAACCCCAAAACACGGGTGTTACAACTCTCCCCCACTTAAGAAATTTCGTCCCCGAAATTCATCGAACATGAAGAGTCACGGGAGCATGCTACTCCACACTTTCCTTCTTACCACAACATACTCACCAACTTGGTATACTTACCACACGTCTATAGATATCTGATGCTAAGATCTCAACTGATTTTTTTTTCACGCAATTTCAAATTCATCCCAATCTCTTCAACAAACATAGCACGGAACAGATCTGACTCACACTCTCGAATCATAGATATACAAGTCACATCACAAACCCCTTTCTAACTCTGGTGGTAACCACAACAGATAAACAACAGAACTAGCCCAATTCATAATCTCATACAACACTGTTTGAATACTCGACCCATAACTTTCTCTGACTGATCATCTGACTTCGACAGGTAACCAAACACTATGCAGACTTCTTCATAAACAATCTAATTGAAATCTCGAATCCCTATTACCCACTTTCATTTCGAATCTTCCACGGATGTAACAAACTAGAAGAGAACTGATGCTCGGTCTCGACATGCTGGCAAATTATACATTTACCCTCATGCTGAACAATATCACGCGTCATCTCAATCCGGAAGTACTCATCTTCAACCCACAATACGTCTTCATACTACTCTTATACAACGCAAATGAACTGTCGTGTGTTTCGGCCAAAACAATACATCTCCAAACACTATGTCAATCGGCACAACTATTCTGTCTCTAAAAAGCAAAACTTTATCATCTCTGAAGCTGTATTCTGAAGGTCTTTCCTCTGTTATGTCTTGCACGTGAGGTGCCAAGAACCTGTCTTGCAACTGTTTCTCTTCAAGTATCTGACTCAAAGTAGGTTTAACATGAAACTCAGCCACAAAACTACTATCATTTGATATACAGAATTCGGCAATTGCAACTCGTAACTCAACCACAAATCTGACAACAAAATAACTCGGAACATCGGTTACCACGTAGACTCTCTTCAGATAGTACCCAATTTCAATATTGCAGTTTTCAAGCAATTCTAACAACTCATGTTGTTCAAGTTTCTACCATTCCTAAGTCTTCAAATATTTCAGGTTCTGGTGATATGTACATACACACTGTGCATTTCTTACCACACAAGCTTGTCTCCAAATCTTCGAGGCAATTACAACTGTAGTTAACTCTATGTCTCATATCAAATAACTCTTCTCACGGTCTTCCAACTATCTTAATGAACAAACCACCACTTTTTTTTTTATCAAGGTCGAAGCTTCCATTAAAGTTTCTTTCAACTCACATCTTCTTCTGCATAGTTAGGATTTACTCTAATGTACTCGGCTGATCTGCATGTCCTAGGAGAACATCTTCATTAACTCGAAGTTCACGTTGCGTAACTTGACATACAGCTGATTTTCTAAAAGGTGCTACCACACTAACTTCAAAGCTCGTCATGGCCTTCTTCGATACTTCAACTTTTCTCGCTTTCAACTGGTAGTAAACGGATCTCGAATTAATCTTCGGAAAGACTGAAGCACCCACTAACTGATCAACAAATCGCTGACACTCGGAAGCGGATACTAATCATTCACTGCCACTGGTTTCAACTGTCTGAAATCTCAACACATTCTCGTACTGCCGCTCTTTCTTCTTCACAAACTGTACTATCATACTCTAAGATGATGCACTAAGCCTAATGAATCTAAGGCCTAACAGTTCTCGTAGTTGATTCTTCAACATTCTCAATTCTTCTGGGATTCATAAGTTACAGAGCTAACAAAACAGAAGCAACCTCGGAAACGGTCTCAATGACGAACTCTTCTTCTTTATCAAGAGACAAACCAGGCAATTCTTCCAAGTACTTTTAAGAAAACACAAACTATACTAACATTCCGCGGTCTAATCTTCGTTCAAAAATCAAATCCATTACAATTGCCAAACAAGTCTGCCAACTAAACTCAATCAATCTTCAACCTCCACAGCTGGATCAACCATTCAATAAGAAGTTCACACCCTCGCCTACTACTACAGTCCCACTGAGACCTGCAACTTCAAGGCAACTCTCTCTCTTTGTCTCAACGTATACACTAACTCTGTGCTCTTCAAGCCAAACCTTGTCAAAACGTACCTCAAAACTGTAGGAAGGAGATCACTTCACATTTACTGCATACACATAACCCTGAACCATCAACAAACATCTTCTGCATTTTTTTTTTGACCACCACTATCTCACCACAAGGTCTAGTCACATGTGTCCCTACTTCCAAGGTCTCAACACGTACATCAAATTTTCTTACATGCTCACACAAAATGAAGTATCCGTGGAAATTGCAACTACACCTGTGCACAGCTGATAGTCTTCGACCCTATTGTTTTCAAACTGGTTCTTCAACAAAATCTGATTCTTCTAGAATGTTCTTAGAGCATCTCGAAACTTCAAAAAGGCAGTCCTAATCGCACACAAACAATCATGCTTGAACTTGTTCTGTAACATCGGTCCTGACGACTCAAAACATCACACTACCAAACAATCTGAATTTAAAGCTCAAGACTTCCTTCTCAGCTCAACTATATCGGAAGTAACTTCATCTCTCCTTCTCGCTGGAAGACAACTCAGACGCACACTAGCCCAATCACACATATTGATTTCCACTCATGGACACTGAACGACTGTCTTGTATGAAAACCATAGGCTGAATCCCAACGATCACCAACTAGCATTTCTAAATTTCAGATTACACAAACGAGACCCTTACCCTGATCTCGCCCCAAAAGAACTATGGTACTCATACCTACCTCTGACACCTCATCGGCACATTCAAACTTGCATGCTTGCTAACAATATACAGAAGTGCAGACTCAGAATCAATCAGAAGGGAACAAGCTCAAAACTGTACCAAGGGCTTACCTACTATATCATTGATAACACTCTGACTCCCACTCATAAGTCGTCGCCTCTTTCACTACTAACACCAGAACCGATCACATCATTCCTCATCAACAGGAACCAACCCACATACACACTAACTCAGTCAAACAAATTGTACCTCAAGTCCGGTACAACCACACCTCCCTAACCAAGATGATGGACTCCCTCAACATCATTCACATTTTCAGAACCCACAGTTTCCACTTACCGATTCACAGTCCACGCCTTGGCCTCAAACTTACCAAAAAGTAATAAACTAACAACAACAACAACACATTAACATACAAACTGGGTTAGCAAAGGAAAAGGTCCAAGTGGCTCAAGTATGATTTCCTCACTTAAAATCTCTTTTTCCGATGTAATAGAAGCAATGGGACTCTACTCAACATGCTTCAAGCAACTCAACACACATACATGCTCAATCATGCATATTACAAGGCATACTTGATAAACAAGCAAACATATGCGTACGATCGAACAACATACCTTCTCCATCAAACAATCGCACATCACCGCATACACGGGTAACGAGCAACATGCTTTTAAACAAACAATCAACATACTTGTCACACAAGCAATCATACTTACAAAGCAAGCAATCATTCATTTCAGCATACTCGAATAACAAGCAACATGCTTACATGATAAGCAAACACCGTGCATATCAATCATAAAACATAACTTACTTCACTTACCTGCCCAAGGTCTCGGAAACCTTAAGCTCTGATGCCAACTAATGTAACCCCCGTAGCCCGGCCTAGACGGCTGACCCGAACTATGAAGATTACACGGGGAAAACCAAAGTTAACCCGAAAGTCAACCTTGATTAACGACCCTTTTTTTTCTTTTTAAACTTGTCTAGATGCACATTAAACCTAGGCATACTCTTGAGATAAGCATACTCAAAAATCACAGCAATCGGAAAACAATAAGGGACTCAATTGCACAAAATACGAATTTAGGGACCAATTTGTAAATTCTGGAAATTAAGAGGACTTTACCAAATTTTAAGTTACCATTATGAAATTAGTCATGTTTCATGCCTCTCTGCCAAATTTCAACTCAAACGGACATCTCAAACTCAAGCAATTGCACATACGAAAATCAGGACTAAAACGTAAAGCTTGTAAACCTCAATTGACCATAGTTTCGAAACTTTGCCCCAAAGTTTCGAAACTTTGGCTGGCAGTGGCCTCTGGAATCCAAAAATTTGCAAAGGTTTCGAAACTTTACCCCTAGTTTCGAAACCTAGATGCAGGGGAGCATATATTGCTTAATTCTAATGACTTCCTATGGTAAAAACACATTAGAATCATACATAGCCATACATATGAGCTTAAAAGAGGCTAAAAGCACACAACACCAACCACCCAAGTCTAGATGCATACGTCCTAGATTAAACGTACTCCAACATACTCAAAGCATGAATATGAACCATCATACATACATGGTAAATTATACGTTAAGAACCTTTCATACATGATACTCAACATGAGCATACCTTAATCAACCAAGGAAAATCATGCATTCGATCAAAAGAAGGCAAACAAGCACATAAGGTCTCATGCTTCAACATCCATACACTTAGGCATCCTCACAAGGCATATGACCAACACACATGATAAGCAATTTAAACATCTACAGACATACATCACTCAAGCATTCATCAAGGCATGCATCATAATTGATATTTACACATCGAACAAGGCATTCAAGTGCCAAGCCAAATAAACATACATCAAAACTCGAATCAACAATACCTATCCCATTGCTTAACTATTACAACCTTTCAATTTATAAATCATACATTGAGCTCACCGAAAGCAACACTTGAAGACCTTTCCTTTCCCTTGCCACCCACAAGCTATTTATCTGCATTGTCGAACAAAAGAGAGCGTAAGCATAAAATCTTAGTGAGGGTAAGCTCATAAAACAAACCTTCGACAATACAGGGTCCAAGCTCGAGCAATTATCATGATGAAATACATGACTTTATCTTCGATCCACATGAACCAAAATGAACATGATGCACGAACATATAATAAACATTATGTCATGCTCAACATCTCATAATCTCAACTTACAACGATATGTATATATATACCTCATTGCATTAACCAAATCATATATCACTTCACATTTGAAATTCACATTTCATATCACATTGATACACATATCAATTCATATTAGCATGTATGCATGATCTCATATTGGCATAAACATACTTTCTCATATTGGCATAAACATACTTTCTCATATTGGCACCTAGTTATGACTCGAATACGCGGATAACATGTTGGAACGCATTTTCCAACATCAACCTTACCTCGGTGGGATTACACTCATCACCGGCCTTGCATGTGGAACGCATTTCCACATGCCCTACGGATGGGATTCCACTCATCATCACGTAGAATATATATAAATTTCCGGTGGAATATTACATCACCGTACTCCTCCTTGGTGCCTTAACGCCACCAAGGCCACGTACGTTTTGACTCAATTAGTGTGCACACTCATCCTGATGATCGATCATTGTACCCAAGCATACTAGTGCCAATAATAATCAAATTTCACAACCTTTGATATTCAGAGTCATAATATGGCATCTTACATCATATTAAGCTCAATATCAAATATCTCAACAACATGCATAATGTCATGTTCAAGAGTAATAATATGGCATCTTACATCATATTAAACTCAACATCAATTATCTCAACAACATAATATCATAATGTCATTTTCAAGAGTCATAATATGGCATCTTACATCATATTAAGCTCAACATCATCATGCACAATTTACAATCCAAACCACATGCATAGCAATGCATCAAACCATGCCTCAACAACATGTATAACACATTATACATAATCATCATAACACAAATCATCATGAGGCATAACATCAATTAAAGAGATCATCCAATGTCTCTAACTAAAGCTTAGGATTAGGCTACCACCCTAATCCTAACTCTAGGTGAGTCTACCAATCTCAACCTAGTCCACATGCTCGAACCAATTGCTCAAAACCATTTAAAATATTTTAACCACTCACCGACTACTCCATTAGCACAAGCCGACAAGCCTACCAAGCATCCAAGTTTCCGGATTCGAGCCCGAAGCTTCACCATTGATTTCTCTTGCTTCTAACCATTCAAAAACAATATATTAACCTCAAAATCAGTCACAAACCCAAAGTTTAACATCAACACACAAATCCACTTCAATTCTCACAATTCAAAGCCAAGTTCATTCTTCAATTTCTCATTTTCGTACTTCCACTAAAACCCGTCAAAAATCAGAATTGTAGTCATCCAAAACACTCTTAAACATGTTCAAAACACTGCCCAACTATAGTATAACCATCAACCCCCAATTTCCAACATTAAACACACAATTTAAGCCATAAACAATCCCCAAAATCATCAAATCCGAGCAGCCATGAAAAACAGTCCAAAACTTGTGATTTCAACATATTTAGCACATTCAAACGCTTCCAAAACAACCCCCAACTATTACTCTAACATCAACCATCAAATTCCAACATAAATCATACCAAAAACTCATCTAAAAACCTTCCTAAAAATCCACCAAAACCCAATTTCGGAAATTTTATAAAACACCTCAAAAATTACTCATTTTAACGTATTATGTGTATTTTAACATGATTAAACAAAGCCCCAACTCAATTTATCAAAACCAATTGGAAAACCCCCTTAAAAACCCAAATTTTGATATGAACCCTAATTTTCAAAACTCCATAACTTTGAAATCTAAGACTATAGATAGATAGGAAATGGAAAGGAGAGTTCAAATATGTGATTACCTTTCAAAAAACCCTTGAATTGATGAAGAAATTTGATGAATTAAAAGTTTGGGGTTTGGGAGAGCTTTGGGTAAGGTTTCCACGGTGAAGAAGAGAAATGAAGAAGAAAAGATGATATAAGGTGGTGTTTATTTTTATTTTGGTTTAATTACCAAAATGATCCCTCCCTTTCTTTCTAAACTCAATTTGCTCACCCTAAGGTCAATTTGATTAAAAATTAATTTTACCGACTCGGACCAACTAACCCGACTAACTCCTAACCCCAAAACACGGGTGTTACACTTTCTCCTCCCACATATCCCCGCCCTAGAAGGAGCTGGGAGTGGCTGCTGCTGGGGCAGAGCTTGATGCAGCACTTCGTCTGGTGTTTCTGGTACTCATAGTTGCAAGGGACTGTAGAAAAAATGAAAAGAAATGAAATTCTAGAGAGGAAGCAAGTAGAGAGAGTAAAAGTGAAGTGAAAAATGAATAGTAAAATGGGGTTTATATAGATGAAGAGTTTGCTGCCCGTTAGAGCTGTAACGGCAGGCGCGAATAACGGGGCCAGCTGTTACGGGGCCAGAGTTTGGGGGTGCTCCAAGAGAATTTGGGATCTTTTCTCCAGTTGGGATTATAATTGTTGGAATTGTAGTTTTGCTTGTTATAGTTCCCGACATACATCCCTTCCTCTAGCTGGAGTGGGCAATCTTCCGAACTATGATTCCCACTGCAAGTTCCACATACCTCTTCTACAGCATAGACCGGTTGAGAATCTTTCTTCCGTAAATTTTCTACTGCCTTTGTGAGATACTCAACTTGTGTCTTTAGAGAATTATCGGCTTCGTAATCCTTCACAGCTAATACTCGTTTACCTCTCCTTAATGTGGGGAATTGCTCTTCATTCTTCGCCAAATTCCTTAATACTATCAGGGCTTCATCCGGATCTTTATCCAACAACAACCCATTGGCTGCTGAATCGATTCTCATGCGAGTCTGTAGGTTGGCAGCATTATAAAATTTGATTACTTGATTCCAAACAGGGAATCCATGCATCGGGAAATTCCTCAGAAGAGTAGTAAACATGTCCCATGCCTCGTGCATTGGCTCGTCATCTTCCTGTTGAAAAGTAGCAATTTCATTACGTAATCGCTCAGATAAATGGGAAGGGTTAAAACGAGATAAAAATTCACGAGTTAAATCTGCCCAAGTTCGTATTGAACCCGACGTTAGTTTGTTCCACCAAGTTTTAGCTCTGTCCCTCAATGAATGAGGAAAAAACCGAAGTCTCAGTATCTCCGGATTTACTCCTGGTAGTCTAAACGAACCACAGATTTCTTGGAACGTTTTCAGATGTTCCCTAGCATCCTCTGTAGCAGCACCACTAAATTGGCCAGCGGAATTAATCATGTTGAACATGACAGGTTTCAGCTCGAAATTATCAGCTTCCACGTCTGGCAGGGTGGTCTCTAGTTCCACATGATCATTGATCATGTAATCTCGGCATTACCGGCGTGCGACCTCAGCAGCAGGAGGATCGGCAGGCCGTCTGTTTCCTCCATCTCCGATAGGATCTTCAGGACCTCGGGGATTCCCTTGGTTGTTCATGGCCTCTAACTGTTCTTCAAGGTACTCGTTTCTGGCTAACACGAGTCGGAGTCGGTTCCTAAAATTGCACGAGCGTTCGATTTCAGGATCTATCTGATACTCAGGTTCCTTTCCTTATCTCGATCTGCGCATAAGCAAACGGGAAACCTTGTGAAAAGTACAATGTGAACAATCCAAGTTAAAATAGAAAAATTTTAAAAAATGCAGTAAAAGTAGGGTAAAGATATGTTGTCAGTCCCCGGCAACGGCGCCAAAAACTTGTTGCGTGTAAAAGAGTCTATCGTAATAGAGTGCAAGTGTACACGACGCAAGTAGTAAAGTGATACACGAAGTATCGGATGTCGAATCCACAGGGACTGGAAATAGCTTTAACCTCGAATTACTGCACAAGAAAGAAAATAATTTTAATTGTTTGTGAGGGAATAATAAAGAGTACTGAAGATAAAAGAGTAAAGAAATCAGGATGGAGAGAATGGGCCGGTATTGATTTGCTCAGTAGTGTAGGTGTTGCAATGTCTAGGATTGTTTGTTCTGTCGTTGCGCCTGTCGTGGCAGCACCTGTCGCGGCAGCGATCACACAACTCTGTACTTCAAGCTTGGCAAGAATCCATGCTATGCCTTGGCCTATCCCTAGGTCCAAGTCTATCGATGAACACGTCTTTGATGATACCTCCCGGCGTGAATCGAAGGATGAACATCGATGTTGTTGAATTCTTCCTTAGCCACTTAACCTCGTCCTATCCTTAGGTCTGAGATAGTTAAACCATAAACTGGAGAACTCGTACTTATTCATTTCGTATACTTAACTCTTCCGATATTAAGTAAATGTATAATCTCACAATGCTCTCCCGATACTCTTGTAAGATGTTGAAAACCAGAATAAGCAAACTTGAAGTCTATTTTATTGAACAGAAAAATTCCTAAAACAAAGCAATCCTTGTAACTACTTTACAGAATCAACCCTTAGCCCTAGGGGAAGTTTAGAACATGATGAGAAGAGGGAAAACGACTAGGGTTTAGGGGAAGACGGCTAGAGAAGATGATCTCCTTCCCTAGGTAAAATTACATGCCTTTATATAGGCCTTGGGTTCAAGTTTTCTAATATGGCAAGAATACAAGTTTAAATTAAAGTACAACTCTTATTAAAGACTAAATCTTCAGAGTATGTGTCTGTAAATTCGTCCTCTTTTCTTGCTTGGAGTTTCTTCCTTGAACTTTGGGCTTGGCCTTCATTCTGATCTAGGGCTCGGAAAAATATATGAGTGCTCCACGACAGACCGGCTTAATTTCCTCTTTCTATCGAGCTCCATTTTACTTTTTCCCTTCACCATTGTTGTCGTCCTTAGCTGCCACAGCAGCGGCCTTGGCAGCATCATCCTTCTCGACTTCAGTCCCGTGTTCTAGCTCTGCTTCTCCACTGCCCTGAGTCTGCTACAGCAGCTACCTGCAAAAGTAACCAAATTATTAGCAATTGTGCCTTTTTGTATAATTATGGTGTATAACTAAAATCTATCCTAAATGCAATGAATTATGCTTGAATGCAGCAGAAATATGGGTTAAATAGGGGGTAAAATATAGAACTTTTACACACTCAACACATTCCGCCTGGAGATGTTCCCCGTTCTTTGGCATCTGTCACAAGTCTTGTAGCATTCGTGTGCGTCCTTAAAAAGTGTAGGCCAATAGAAGCCTGCTAAAAGAACTTTTGCAGCAGTTTTAGCACCACCAAAATGTCCTCCACATGGTGATGAATGACAGTGGTACAGGATGCTATGGTATTCTTCCTCTGGAACACATCTCCTTATAATCTGATCAGGACATTGCTTGAACAAGTAGGGTTCATCCCAATAGTAAAATCTTGTATCATGTCTGAATTTCTTGAGTCCCTAGCTAGATAAATCAGGAGGCAAAATACCACTAACAAGATAATTAACAATATCAGCATACCACGGGATTGCTGTAGCAGCTAACAGTTTCTCATCAGGGAATTCCTCCTTAATTTCAGTTTCACTGCCTTGTGTGATAGCATTTTCTAGCCTAGATAAATGGTCAGCTACCTGGTTCTCACATCCTTTCCTATCTCTAACCTCTAAGTCAAATTCTCTGAAGCAAGAGTATCCACCTAATGAGTCTAGGTTTAGCATCCTTCTTAGTCACTAGGTACTTAATGGCTGAATGATCAGTATGAACTATGACCTTAGTGCCTATCAAGTATGACCTAAACTTATCAAAGGCAAATACTACAGCAAGCAATTCTTTTTCAGTAGTGGTGTAATTAATTTGTGCATCATTCAAAGTGCGACTAGCATAATAAATGACATGAAAGAGTTTACCTCGGCGTTGTCCAAGTGCTGCACCAACGGTGTAGTCACTTGCATCACACATAAGCTCGAACGGCTCGTTCCAATCAGGTGAAATAACAACTGGTGCTGAGATAAGCTTCTCCTTCAGTTCTTGAAATGCACTATGGCAATCTTTGTCAAACACAAATGGTTGATTTTGCTGTAGCAAACTACATAATGGCTTTGAGATCTTCAAAAAATCCTTGATGAATCTCCGATAGAAACCAGCATGCCCTAGGAAGCTTCTTACTCCCTTGACAGTAGTGGGGGGAGGTAGCTTCTCAATGACCTCAACCTTTGCTTTGTCAACTTCTATCCCTTGCTCCGAAATCTTGTGGCCCAAGATCGTTCCTTCCGTTACCATGAAATGGCATTTTTCCCAATTGAGCACCAAGTCAGCTTCCTCACACCTCTTTAGGACCTTGGCGAGATTGCCCAAACATGTGTCGAAGTTATCACTGGAGACCGAGAAGTCGTCCATGAAAATTTCTAAGAAATCCTCGACCATGTCTGAAAAGATAGCTAGCATACATCTTTGAAATGTTGCTGGAGCATTGCAGAGACCAAAGGGCATTCTCCGGAAAGCATAAGTTTCATAAGGGCATGTGAACGTCGTCTTTTCTTGGTTTTCAGGTGCTATAGCAATCTGATTGTACCCAGAATACCCATCGAGGAAGCAGTAGAATGCCTTGCCCGCTAGTCGATCCAACATCTGATCAATGAATGGGAGAGGAAAATGGTCCTTCTTGGTCGCCTTGTTGAGCTTCCTATAGTCCATGCAAATCCTCCACCCCGTGACGGTTCTAGTAGGAAATAGCTCATTCTCCTCGTTGCTTACCACGATTACACCTCCCTTCTTCGGTACACATTGTACCGGGCTAACCCATGAGCTATCGGATATCGGGTAGATTACTCCAACATCGAGCCACTTGATTATCTATTTCATCACTACCTTCTTCATAATTGGGTTTAGTCTCCTTTGGGGCTCAATTGAGTTGTTGTGACAATCATCAAGCAAAATTTTGTACATACATATAGCAGGGCTTATACCCTTCAAATCAGCCATAGTCCACCCTATTGCTTTTTTATGTTGTAACAACATATTTACTAAACTAGTTTCTTGCTTAGGTGTGAGACTAGATTAAATTATCACAGGCAAAGTTTCATTGCTCCCTAAGTAAACATATTTAAGATGTGATGGCAAAGGTTTCAGTTCTAAAGAAGGTGCATGCTCAAGGGAAGGTTTATGAGGTATAAATTTTGAAAAATCAAGAGGTTCAAAGTGCGTACCTGGTCTAGCCTCTAGTCGACTAGACTGCTCCAGTTCCCTTGAGAGCTCTTCTTGGTCAAAATCATCATCTTCGTAGAGTGCTTCGAACTCCTCCATTTGCATCTCATTGCTACAGCAAAACTCATCAATCGTATTCTGTGCTGTAGCATCTACATATTGGCATACTCATGGGTTGTCTACATACTTGAGGGTGTCATGAATATTGATCGTGGCCGTATGATCAGCCACTCGTATCGTGAATTCACCCTTCTCACAATCGATCAAAGCTCGCCTGGTGGCTAAAAATGGCCTACCCAAGATAATGGGTGTGTTGCTATCAGCTTCACAGTCGAGGATTAAGAAGTCGACTGGAAAGATAAATCTGTCCACTTTTACCATAACATCTTCAACTCTCCCTTCTGGATGAACATGAGAATGATCGGCTAGCTGTAGCACAACCTTGGTGGGTTGTGCCTCTCGAATTCCCAGTTTCAGAAAAATCGACTTGGGCATTAAGTTGACACTTGATCCCAAATCACAAAGTGCTCTTTCAACAAACTTATCGCCAATAGAACATGGGATAGCAAAACTACCTGGGTCCTTCCTCTTATGTGGCAGCTTGCTCCACATAGAATAACATTCTTCTGCTATAGCGACAGTCTCTTGCTTCTCGACCTTCCTCTTTTTCGTGACTATATCCTTGAGGAACTTAGCATACGTTGGCATCTGATCATTGGCCTCCAGAAATTGGACATTGATATGTAGTTTGTCCAGGATATCTACAAATTTCTGGAACTGAAGGTCTTCTTTCTACTTCTTGAATCGTTGAGGAAAAGGAGGAGGGGGTCTAACTTCATTTGTCTGAACTAGTGGAGTTACATCCTTTGTTGTAGTAAAAGCATGCTCCTCCTTCGGTGTTTCTTTTGCTATGACATCCTCGCCCTTCTCTTCAACTGGAGGATCTTTGTAACACCCCTCGCCCAGTTACGAGCGAGCGATATTACTAATCGGGTGATGGACAGATTCATACATGTCAACATATCAAACATACAATTATATGAGATTCAATCCATACTTAACAAGCATCAAAACAAACAATCATACAATCATTTATCCAATCACAAGATCATAAACACAAATAGGTGAGCCAATTTAAAACTTTTCTAACATGAATCCTATATACATGTTGCAAATGCATGTTAACAAGCCTAACTAATATACATGTGATCTAATTTCAAGTCAAACTAATCTAATATAAGCTTATATACATTTGGTTTACATGATTTCAAACTTGTTATTAGCCTAATCCTTACACATGATCATCTAACATATGTATAAGACCTAGCAAACATGTATTCAATCAAACTCATGAACGTTTAATTCAAGTATATCGATGCTTCTTATTCGAATACATAAGACAATCAAACATTATCTATATACATATCTTAGTTCATATTACAATACAATCATACATATACATATAACAACTTTCAAACAACCTAAATTATATACAATAGTATTCGAAATCAGCATTCATTTTATTCTAATATTCTATTACCATTCGAACAATAAAAATCATCCAACAACAATTCTAGATGCAACCTTCCTAATTCAAATAAAGATATCATACTTATACATACTCAACCATTCAAATCCATCAAGGGCATGAACCATATAAATGATACTCAAATTCATATCAAGCTTAGTTAACTTCAAACATAGTTCATTCATATCATCATATCCATATTTACATAAACATTCATCAAGTCATTACGTAATATAACATGTCTAAGTTTTATACAAACCAAACTTATCAATTACATGTTCCATAATGCATGACAAACTAACTTAGACTATGCCACCAACTAGGAGACTAAGCAAGATTATATCATACTTGTTCTTGGCTTGTGAAGCTCTCGGAACAAAACGGATGGCTTTCGGATATCAACGGACCTATTATTTTGGAAGAAGGAAACAAAGAGAGTGATAAGTACGCATAATGTACTTAGTGAGGCAGCCCTAAACTTTACTAGTTTCAATCTTTTAAAGTCTTATTCAATCTTTAAGGTTACTTAGCTAGTTTCATGTACTAACCAATAGGGCAGCAAGCATTTACATGTACTATGACTTATTGGGCAACAACCATTTCATTTAAAACACACCAATTTGGGCAGCAAACTACATATACATTTCATACCAAATTGGACAGCAAGCAACGTATACAATTCAAGCCAATTTGGGCAGCAAGCACATGTACAATTCAAGCTAAATTGGATAACAAACAACATGTAATCTCATTGCCATCTTGGCAGCAACATTTCATAGTTTCACATCACAACATAGTTCATTTTAAATCTCAACCAAGTACACATATTCATTCCATATCATAAGGGCTAATACCCAACTTGTTCATTTAAACATATATCATTGTTCTAATCATGTTTTGCCTTGGATGATTAATGAATTAGGTAATCAAGTCTTCATGTAACATGTAACATTAGATACTCAAAGTATCCATTTCTCATTTCAACTTATAACAGAGGATGCATAGGCATCAATGGTGACTTACCACCATTCAATTATTAAGGTGACTAACCACCTTATCAGGTTTATAGGTGACTAACCACCATCCTGTAACAAAGATCAGAGGAGCTCAATGACTCTAAGGCATGCCCTTCTACCTATAGACACTAATCAAACCAATGACTTTACTTATCTTTCTTTATTAACAATAGCATTTTACTTGTTTATCAAACACATATCACAAAGTCATGTACACATTCAATCATGTTTACATTGTGCACATTCAAGCCATGCTCAATCAAATTTCCAGCAAGCATTTAGCATCATTTCAATCATATAACCATCTTCAAACAGTAGCTAAATCATCCATTAATTCAATTCAAGTGGCTCAAACAACTCATGTCACAAAGCAACCCATATAGACATCAACTAGCATATCTAGATAGCATCATACACCTAGTTAATAGTTCATTCCTTTAGTCCTTCTTCCTTAGCATTTAAATTTACCAATCCATTATTAAGTTCATTACATGCTTCATTTTAAATCATCCAAGAAACATAAACACATTGGTTGAGACACTAATCTCAACCCTAAACTAGCTACACTCACAAATACTTCCAAGCTTAGTTGTTATCCTTGATGATGATTCCTTTCCCCCTTCTCTTTGCTTTATCACTCCTTGAATCTTCTTGAAATTCTTCACCAATGTGATATTAAAACATAAAATATCATATAAAATATCCATTAGTAATTAATTCAAACATATAAATTCATTTACTTAAGCATAATCACCTAGACAAGTGAATCTGCCCCCTAAACTGGCAGTTTGAGTAACCTCTACTAAACTGGCCATATCTTTTTACTCACAACTCCAAATAAGGAGTTCTTTACCATTTTAGAAAGCTTATAAACACACCTTTACAACCATGTATGGCACATAATTTTATCATTTCCCAGTTAATACAGTTTTATATTTGAAAGCAGGACAATTTCAGGGCCTAATCTGTCCAAGCTTAACCTAGTGACTTTAGTGCATTTAAATCCTATATTTCACAATTCATTTGATTCTAAGCTATTAACCACATTAACCTACATGTATTAACATAACAATGAAGTTCTAACATCTTTAAAAACAGAGCATTGAAGTCCTCAATTTATCAATTTCCACAAAACAGTCCCCTTTAATCCTTTAATAATCCTACATGTGATCTAAATGCATTTAATCTACCAATTGAGACTTAATTCAAGCTTGGCCATTTAATTTTTACTCATTCCATGACTCCCCTGTTTCAAGCATAAATTTTCATAATTTATTAACACCATTTTGACCCCCTAAACATTTCGAATTTCACAATTTAGTCCAGCAGATTCCAAATTCATTCAGTTTCAGTTCAGTCAACTTCTAACAACAATTCAGAAACCTATACTTAACATTTTCGTGCAATTCTTACCTCTATCTCATGTAAAATTTTGTCCTCTACAACTTTGTATAAGAACACTTTTTACAGAAATGACTCTAACATGCTCAATTTTCCAGATTTCCGAAAGGTGTCTATAATTAAAAATTCTGGGCAGATTCATTCTAAGTTCATGTTCATATTAAATTTTCCAGAAATTTAGCTATTCTAGCATGAACCCAGAAAAGTTTACATATAATCAAACAATTTAGACATAAGAATTCAATCAAAACAGTCATGGGAATTTCAAAACAGAATTGGTAATCAAAAACACACTTACATGGAATTCTTGTTATGAGCATGAACTTATATGAATTCTAACTCATTTTCAGCAACATGCATGGACTCTCTTCACTTAAATTTTCAGAATCTCAAGCTCTCAAGCTCTCCCTTGTTCGGTTCAATGAAAGAAGATGAAAAGGAGAATGATGACTCAAGTTTTAGTGGATTACATGTGTTTAATCCCTTGGCCGGTTGTAGCTTTAACAAGGGACACTTGTTTCCATTATTAACCATGTAAATCCACTAATAATTCCACTACCATATATTGTTTAGTTATTTATTTCTTTCTTTAACATATTTTAATCTCATATATTACATATATATATATACATACATAGTTACATTGTTCCACCGCACCATACATATATATACACTAATTTACATACTAACTTTAGTGATCAAGTTAATTCAATAACTATATACATATGTTGTCCTAATTGACAAGTCACTTATACCCTATAATTATTCTTATTAATATTTTAATCACATAATCATATTAGGTTTAGAAAAATGTTTGCACTTTTCTTTTGAATTAACTTAGAATTTAACTAAGCTAGTTTTGGGGTGTTACAATCTTGCAAGTTATCTTCTTCACGAGGAAAGTTGGGCTGAGAGTCCTCCTTCTCTTCTCCCCCAAACTTGTCTTCCTTGCTAATTTCCTTGCCACTCCTTAATGTGAGTGCGCTGCATTGTTCCTTGCTATGGTGCTTAGTGGCTTTAGTGTCACTAGGCAGACTTCCTTGTGGACGTGCATGCAAGGTTTGAGCTATCTGGCCAACTTGTGTTTCTAGGGCTCGGAGAGATGAACTATGGCTTTGCAATAAGGCTTCTTGATTTTTTGATGTTTGCTGCATGATCCTGTAGCAAAACTTTCGTGGTTCCCATGAAATCTTTTGTCATAGCCATAAATTATTTGAATGTAATCTCCAGTGAACTGTTCGATGACGATGTTGCTTCCTTGTGACCCTGCCATGGCATCATCTAGTTAGAAGATGCTGCTTTGATCAGATTCTGCTGTGGCGCTGGCTGTGCAGAATTACTGTGCCCTTGATTACCCCAACTAAAATTTGGATGCTGACGCCATCTTGGGTTGTAGGTATTGGAGTATGGATTTTTGTTGCGATTATAATTCCCCACATAGTTGGCTGACTCTTGATTGTTAGGGCATTCACTCAAATGGTGATTGCCATCGCATCTGAGACATGAGGTTGCGGACTTCACTTCCTTGACTTTGTTGGGACGTTGGAGGTTCTTTAGCATATTTGTGATAGCGGCTAACTGGGTGGCTACCGAGTCATCAGTTTCACTGTCCCGAGCTACTTGCGTTCTCCTCCCCGTTCCGAGCCTTGTGGTCGGAAACTGGTAATGATTGTTGGCTACCCGATCAAGAATGTCAAATGCTTCATCCGGTGATTTGTCTAACAAGGTCCCATTTGCTGAAGCATCTAACATCATCCTCGTAGGAGCATTTACCCCATTATAGAACATAACCACTTGAGTCCAGTCATGAAAACCATAATTTGTGCACTTTCTCAATAATCCCTTGAATCGATCCCAACACTCATACATGGATTCATCATCAGCTTGACGAAAAGAAGCTATATCATTTCTCAACTGAGTGTTTCTATTTGGTGGATTATACCGTAGCAGAAAGCTTTTGTATAGATTTGTCCAAGTCTCCATTGATCCAGCTGGCAGTCCACTTAGCCATACTCTAGCACGATCACGTAAAGAATATGGAAACAGTTTTAAGCTTTAGCACATCCTCGTGCACTCCTTGCTGTCTGAATGAGTCACAAACTTTCAAGAAAGCACGAATATATTGTCTTGCATCTTCGTGAGGCATACCCCCAAACTGACCAATAGTGTTCAACATGTTGAACATGACAGGTTTAAGCTCGAATTGGGCTGCCTGAATTTCTGGAGCTACTATTCCGGGATGAAGATCATCCAAACTAGGAGTTAGATGATCCATGATGGTTCGTGGTCGAGCTGCTACTCCCTGGCCATTTTCCATTGCATCTTCGTTACCTTGAGGTGGTGGTATTTCTTCGTTCATGTTTCTATTCTATTCTCGTCGAACACGTCTCCTAAGTCTCAAGAAATATTCGATCTCAGAAATAGGTGATTGCAGGGGTCCTCTAGGTCGCCTTCTGGTCATACACTAGCAAGACACCTGAAAAGAAAAACGAAAAACCTAAAATAAGTTTATACAAAACAAAAAGAACAAACGATAAAAACAAAAACCGTAAACAACCAATTGCCAATCCCCGGCAACGGCGCCAAAAACTTGTTGCGTTCGTGAAGTGACTATAAATGATACGCAAATGGTGCAAGTATACACGTCAAACGAGTAATAAAGTAATGAGTGAGTATCTTCTCCACAGGGATTGGAGGTATTCACGGTTGCTGTAACAATAAAGGTTGAACTTTTTACAGATGACAATGCTATAGTAAAGGAAATGAGGTATAATAATGCTGAAGCAAAACAGTGCAGAGAAAGATGAGATAACAATATGATACACAGGTCCCCTTTCGTATGCGAAACTCACTACGGAATGACTGGCTGGGAATAATGGACAACCTAACTCAAGCTTCTCAACGATACTAAGGCTTTTCAGCTATCTTCTATGCTAGGCGGGATTTACTAAAAGTGCTCCTAAACTATCTCTAGCCAGGAAACTGGGAGTCAGAAATGCTACAGCCATACCTCTCGGCGTAAACTCTTAACACTCCCCTACCCTTCACGTACTATCCTTTTTAGCCCTTGAAACCTATCACTTATCTCTAAGGTAGGTTAGAGTCTACCTCTCAACAGTCACTCCATTGCTTATGAGGGTTTTAGGGCTAGCTCTCTCGATTACTAACCCCAACATACACCTAAAGAATGGCCAACTCTCGAAGGCGCTTAGGGTAGGGCCTATCTCTCAAAGCACTTACAACCCTAAGCTCTTACAACTTTAAGGAAATGATAAATGCATAAGCAAAGCATAGAATCATGATAAACACTGAAAAAGCCATAGCATGCATTAAAAAGTACTCAAAATAAAATCATCCAACAAACCCAAGCCACCTAAAATAGTCTGTGGCTGGGCAATATCATCCAACGTATCATTGCGATAACATCACCAAATATAAAGATATAACAAGAAATTGCTATAGTGACAGAAAGAAAGGTGAACTCCCTCTCCGCCATGGACTGCCCGACTGTCTTAGGCCCACCACCTCTCTCGAGGCCGGTGAGGCCACTCCTTGGAGCTTCGACGATGGAGGACACCAAGCTGGAGAAGATGAAGGTGGAAACTTCCCTCTCCTTTTCTCTCTCTTCCGCCTCTCTTTTTGCAACACTCAAAATACCACACTTTGCTCCAAGCTTCTCTCCCTTTATATAGTGGAGGCTTCTAGGGTTTGGTGCCCTAAAGATGCCTTGATATTCCCAAGGAATATCCACCGACAAGGTCTGCCACGAGGGGACAAGGGGACAATCTGCAGGTAGACACTAGCTGCCGCACATGTTAGATCGTCCTTTTCTGCATGTTCACATGTTTCTGCAGCTCACGTGTATCTCACGTGCTGGCCAATGTCCACTTCCATCATGCTATAGCAATTCCCGACACCGGCTTTCTCTCGACTCCTTTCCTGCGCACCAACACAACCAGAACCAACCTTTCGAGCAGTACCCCTCGATATGGACCAATAACCAGCAAAGATAACTATGCCCCCAGAAGAAGAAAATGCAGCCTAAATGCAGTCTAAATGCTATGGTATGAACTTAAGAACAGGCAAATGCTATAGCAAAAAGGTATGAAAACAAGGATATTTATGCAGTTATCAATACCTCACTATTTCATTCATTTTCTTCACTTCATCTCCTTGTTTAACCTCTTTTGCGTCCACTTGCTTTCTCAAATATTTTCTATTTTCAGCCACTCTCAAATTTCAACTGACTCACAACTATGGCAGTATCACAATCCAAACCCACCTTTTAGAGATTCTTCTCCAAATTAGACCAAACGAGGCACAGCACACATTTTGCTAACCGAGCAGTTTGGGAGGAGCAAGGATTTCACTACTCACAGCAGACAGGAGACTTAGGTCTCGAGCCCGGTCTCTTCGAGAAGATCCATGACCAAGTGTGGAAGATTTTCGCAAAGCAGTTGGAGGTAGCCAACGTCACCCTTGTCCGAGAGTTTTACGCCCACCAACCCCACCCAGAAGTGTCATTCGTCTTTGTCAGAGGAGAGGCAATAAAGCTCAACACCGCCACCATCGACAGGTTCTATGGACTAGAGATGGACGACAACCTCCATGAGGAATAGCGACAGACACTGACATCAGGGGATTAAACACAAACGAAGGAGTGGATGTATGAACCAAACACCTCGTGGCTCACAGGGAAACACAGCAGGTCTGTGCAGCGCCGTTGTCTGGTACCAGAGGCAATGCTTTGGAACACCTTCATCAAGCGACGCTTGCTGCCCAGAACACACAATTGACCGGCCCCGTCTAGCTCTGATCCACTCAATCATGAACAATCAGCCGATCAACGTGGGCGATATAATCTGCAATGAGATCTACAGCTGCTACAGGAAGTCGAAGGGCAGACTTTACTTCCCTTCCCTCATCACCGGGCTTTGTGTGAACTTCAACGTCCCCTCTGACGCCAATAACATACTGACACCACCAAGGGAGGGCTGGACAAGGAATTTCAGGCTCCAGATGATGCAGGCGCCTGAGACAGAACCGATCACGCCCTCTTAGCCGTCAGCCGACAACACTACTGCCCCGGCAGCCAGAGGCAGTACTGAAGTTGCCCAAAACCCTGAAGTTATCCAACTGCTCAACACACTGATCGACAACAACAAGAGAATAGAGAAGCATCAACTGACCTTCATAAAGTACGTGGGGGGCGTCTAAGAGGCCTTTGTGGCCTATTTGCTGTAGAAGTTCCCGAATGACGACCCCTCCCTGCCCAAATTCCCAAAAGATTTGGTCGTCGTAGCTGAACCAAGAGAGACTACACCATCAGAAGATGTTACCCGCCACGCCGCCTTCCGCCGCCAGATGCCCTCTCCAACACGATACTTGTCCTACTCATCCACCTCCGCCTCTAACACGGTGGCCGACACTCCAGAGAGGCATCAACAATAATTCTCTCTAGCCTTCACAGCGGCAACAGTGGCAGACACCTCCCCGTCCAACGATGATGGGCAGTAGACGGCAGAAACCAGGGAACCAACAGCAATAGTAGAGCCATCGGCAGCACCCATGGCAGAGCCAAACATGAAAAGGAAGCGGCATATAATCTCGGCCGAACCAGCGCCAGAAGATGTGGACTCAGAATCTGAACCGGGCCACAGTGAAACTCCTCGCCCCACTCTCAAGAGATCCCAACCGCCGCGCACAGCAAAAATTTCACTTGCCAAGCCTACTGCTAGGACCTCTGCCAGCCGCCGCCTGGTCATCCAATCATCATCCTCTTCCTCTGCCTCAAAGACTCCAGCATCATCTCAACCATCCAACAACTTCTAGCGTTGTTTCTTTTCTTTCTTTATTACTTGTTTTTCTACTTTAATTATTTTCTTGTCTTTTATATTTTTTATTTTGTGCATTAAGGGCAATGCCCATCTCGAGTTTGGGGGGGTTAGCAGTCATCATTGTTTAGGCATATTTAGAGCATATATGTTGCATTTGTACTTGCCTTAATCAAAAGAAAAAATTTGTTAGAACTTGTGCCTATGATAGGATAGCCGATTTTAAATCTTTCGCACCATAATATAAAGAACTTAATTTTTGGGAAAGCATGAAGTAAACTTAGAATTTTTTCTATAATTGCCAAAAATAAAAACACTACTATTACTTGTTGAATTTGATTAAATTTCTGATAAACATTGCCTGCTTGAATTATTTGTAAAATTCTAACATGGTTGCAGGAAGCTGCCGCGGCAGGCAACAAATAAAAAAAAGAAAAGCACTGCTACGGCAAGAAAAAATATATGTTGTCTTTCCCTAGAGGTGCCCAAAACTGACTCTAGGAAGAATCATGTGCAAGGACACTCCGCTGCTATCAAAGTCCATGAATCTAAAAATCTTTGAAGTGACGGACAAATTAGCATGAGTGAATGAAAGTCTTCACGGGATGACTCTACTCAATGGGTTCGAGGTTTTGTAGTTTTCTCCTTTCTTAATTTCAAACCTAAAGAGTAGATGTGATGAGCTGGAGCCTTTACTGCCATGATTAGAAATTGTGCTTAATTATGTTGCCTCGGTAGCAACCTTATATTACCTTGACAGCATCTTTGTTTACTTAGAATATTCTTCGGATTCAGCTTGTACACAGTTTCTGTACACACTGCACTGACATTGTAGTTTAATTCTGAGGTAATTCATGATATTCTCCTTTCACTAATCTAATTTTAGGTGCCACTGTCTTGAGGTGCTAAATCAAGTTTAAAACAGGTTTTTCTTTCTGATTAGTGCAAGGGCAAGTATGTTTAGGATTGCATTGCTTGAGGACAAGCAATAGTTCGAGTTTAGGGGTGTGTAAAGTTCTCATAAGTCCTATATTTTATGCACATTTCATCTCATATTATTGTTGTTCTTAAGTACATTTTAGGCATATTTAGGTGCATGCATGCATTATTTACAATATTCTTTGCTTTGCCTTGTTCTTGTTGAATATCTTTGATTTGGTAAGAAAAGATATTGTTTTAGTTTAGTTTTGGTTTCAGGTGCTGGAAGATGTTAGATGGAGAGAGGAGCTGAGGAGATGATGCTGAGGCAGCAAGCTAAGGAGCTGTACTGAAGAAGCTCAACATAGAGAGAAACGATGCCGAGTAGATGTCGCCGCTATATTTTCCGCCCAGGGCAGCAAATTGAGGATTTGGTGAATTGGAGTGCGATAGAAAGAGCATAATTTTCTGAGTCCAAAGAGCCCATCCACACAATTTATTGATGCCAGAAATAGCGGACAGCACCGCCAAAGGAGAAATTGTTTAAGGCGGCTTAAGCTTACTTGTGGCACAAGGAGTCCAACTTCAAGTCAAAGAAGTCAGATTTTAAGGATGCATTCAATGCAAAAGCTACTTTATCATGAGGAAGACTTCTACTCCAATGAGGACCTACCCTAAGCCATGCCCTATATATACCTGATCATATTTTGTATTTTAGAGAACTCATAGTCGGCATAGCTAGGTTTATCTTGTGTTTTCTTGTCGCCACTATGTTCTAAATTCTCTAGGGTTTGGGTTGTGTTGTAAAGTAGTTGTAAAGTAGTCGCCAATGAGGACTTATTTCATGTTCTTCATTGTTTTCAATTGAGTCGAGAGATCGATTGTGAGCAATCCATTTGTTTGGCATCGAGAGAGTCAAACTCACGAAAGAAGTAAGCATGATCTCATCAATACCATGTGTTGATCAACCTACCCTAAACATAGGTTAGGGTTTAAGGCGGCTAAAAGAGGACGAACCAAAGGTTGTTGTTCATTGCAAACAGCATTCAGACTTAGACATAAGTTGAACCATTATCAAAGCGTTCTGTCGAGCCTTGAAGCTCTACCAAGTTTTTCGCCGAGCCAATTGTCCGTTCCACCTGCCGAGGCAGCGAAAGCGTCGAAGCATCAATATGCCATCTTCCGCCGATGCAGCAAAGTTTGGCAGCGCAATACAACTTAACCTATTCAACGCAGTTTCACACTACGGGGCAGCATAACCTGACTCATTCTATCATTCTGATCTCTTCTACAATTTACTTGTGTTTATTTATTTTTCTCTTAAACAAACTGAAATTAACTTGTGCATTTAATATTTTATGTGCAGGAATTTACATTCAAACTAGTTGTCAAATCCTCGTGGGAGACGATATCTTTTATACTATAACTTGACAAGAGTGTGTACTTGCGCTCATATTTAGAGAACACCCTAATGCTCTACAAAAAGCCATGGTCAAAGTCAAGGTGGAAAAAGTCAAACAGGAATCTAGGAAGATTTAATGTTAGATTTGATCTTTTAATGAGTTGTAATTAGATTCTTACTAGGATTCCTACCCTAAACCGACTTAGACCTAGGCCCCTCCCCTATAAATGTAATCGACTTGAAGTAAGAGAAAAACAATTGAGATTAGAGAGAAAAACCCTTCTTGTCGAAACCCTTGTGCCGCCATCTTCATCATGTTCTAAACCTTCCCTAGGGCTAAGGGTTGGTTGCCTAATAGTTGTGAGAGTTTTGCTTGTATTCGTTTAGCTTTTCACTTTTTGCAATAAAATTCAAGGTTTGTTTACTCTTAGTTCTTTATTGTTGCAATCTTTATCGGGAGAGAAGAGAGCATCAATCTATTTGTTCAATATCGGGAGACTTGGACTCACGAAACGAGTAAACATGGTTTTATCCAACCATAGGGTAAAGCTACTTCGGCTTAGGATAAGTTAGAAGTTCAGCGGTTAAGAGAGGCTTCATAATCGGTTGGTGTTCATCCTTAGATTCACGTTGCGAGGTATTATCCAAGACGTGTCCGCCAATAGTACTTCAAGCTTAGGGATAAGAGGAAGTCTTTGAAGGGAGCCTTGCTGAACCTTGAATCATCGCTTAACTGCCCAGGCAGTCACATTGGTCTCTGCCGAGGCGTACTCGTGGGCGGCTGTTAAAGTTGTTAAGTTAATCTGCAAAATTGTGTCGAGACAGTGCATTTAATCTCCACACTACGAAGCACTCCAATACCGGCCCATTCCTTCACTCTGATTTCTCAATTTATTTTAATTGCTTTAGTTTTAGTTTTAATTAAGTTCAAACAACTTTTACTACTTGTGTTTTTATTTTTATTTGTGTAGAAAGGTGAATTCCGAAAGTTGTCACAATCCTTGTGGAAACAATATCTTAAATACTATAACTTGGCACCGTGTATACTTGCACGCAATTTGCGCATCAATTTTGCACGCAACAATGTACATGGATGTTTCATACATTTTAGTTGTGTTATTTGTTGTGATTCTTTGAATGTGTTTCAATTCAGGAATATAAATGTGCATGAGTGTTTTTATACATTTTAACTGAGTTACTTTTGGTCTTCCATTGAATAAATGGTGTATTCTATGGCTATGTTAACTTTGTTCAATTAATGTGAACCAAGGGTAGCTAATGGATACACTAGAGACATTCCCACCATTAAGGATTTAGCTAAGCACACACAACATCATTCAATTAGGTTGAGTGTTTGATCGAATCGAGTTAAGCTAAAATATTTCAAGTTATTTGAGTTTGCAAGTCCTATTTTACGATTCAAATTTTATTTGAATTTTTTGAATCGAGTCGAGTTATGAAATTTAAGTCAAGTCGAATCGAGTCGAATTTTTGATTTTTTGTACAAATTTAATTGTTCACATATATATTTCTATATGCATATACGTAGCGGTGCACATATATATATATTTAGGGTTGGGCGGTGCACATATTGATTCTAATTTTAACGACTTTCTATATGCATATATATCATACACATATATTTCTTCATATTTTTACACGTGATATATATAACATATCATGCAAAATTGACAAACTAGACTCGAATATGAAAACTGATCAACTAATTACTAAAAATTTCGAGTTATTCGAATTTTCATTTTGATAACTCAAACTTTATTTGAAATTTTTTTCAAGTTGAGTCGAGTTTATGAAATTACGAGTCGAGTCAAAACTAGTCAATTTTTCGCCTCGAATTGAGACGAATAATTCAGTTTTTTCGAGTCGAGTTTTGCCCACCCCTACATTCAATATATTTACCATCAACTAAGCAAACATGATTTATACAACATCTATAATGTAAGTATTTTATTTCCTTAGCTCAAGCAACAAAAGAAACCTTCCTAAGCTCCCTCAGATATTTTATTTGCCTTTCTTCCTTGAAGGTTCTCCAATCTCCTTGAAAATTTGATTCAAGCATGGAAATGAGAACAAACAATTAACGCAACCATTTAGAATATGCAAATGACCAAAATCATTGAAAGCTAAGAGAACTTGAGCTCAACTAGAAAAAAATTGGATGATGAAGACGAAGATCAATATGACAGATGTAGTGGAGAGTTTAGTTGAATAAAGATAATTTCCAGGGAGTTTCAATTGTTTCAAGTAATTGGGAGGAAAAGGAAAAGAAAAAATGAAGGAAAAATAACGAGAGAATGAAGAGGAAAAGTTTAAGGACTGACAACCAATTTAATTCTTTCAAATTTTGTACTACTCAATTCCCCGTGAAAAAAAGGGGAAAGAGATCAGCTTGGGGTGGAACAATGGTTTAATTGGCCATAGGTCCTTAAATTTTAGGAAATTTCAAATAAAACCCCATCATCTAATTGGGCCAAAGAAAAATAAATAGGAATGAGCCCAAGTCTTCATAAACCCACCAAGCCTAGCAAAAAATCGCTTGAGTATACTTACTCGAAACCAAGAATCAAACTAAAATAACGAAACTTGAACCACTAACTCGAAGCTCATACTGTTACAACCGAGTTATATTTACTTACCGATTTAAAATCTTATAATCTTAAGAGTAAACTAACCCAATGACTACCATATTATGATAAATGTATTAAAATGACCACATTAAAAAAAATCGACTCAATTGACCACCTAAACTATTGAAATTGAATCAATGTGACCACCAGCCGTTAATGGGTTAACGGAAGGTGACGTGGCAGTTAAAAAATTAAAGGTATAATTACACATTTGGTTACTATTTACACATTCTTTCAATTTAGTAAATTCCTCCAATAAGGTGTTGACACATGTCACCACCTATTTAGTAGAGGAGAAAAACAAATTTCAGCATACATGCTGCTAAAGGGATTCGAACTCAGGCATTGTAAAAGCAAAGGCAATGGGTTAGCCACTGCACTAAGAACAATATTGTGCTATGAAACACCAACTTTAATATATGTCTTATTGTTTTCTACATTTATTTTTTAATTTCACATATAAAATAATCTGAAATATGTAACTTGGATATGACTCTCGAAGCTATGTTAGATTGGAATCATTGTATGTAACTACAGAAAGAGAGAGTGAGAGAAGCCTTACTTGCATCGGATAGTAACTTCGATGTGTATGAAATTGATGCTTCTTGTAGTTGGTTTATTGATTGTCTTATTTGCATTCAGTCTCCTAACAAACATGAAAATGAGACCCAGAAGTACTATTCCGCCAACGATTCCTCCGATAATGCCAAATGCAAGAGAGACTTTCGGAAGTTTGGACTTCTTACGCTGAGGTAAGATTCCCACAGCTAAGGCTTCATTTCGACAGAAGGTAAGTGGATTTTGGTTTTCATTTCCAGTTGTGAGGCAGTTTTTCCTATAAAGGAAAACTGCGTCTTTAGAATCTGAAAGGCAGCTGGGCAAGTGTCCCGTCAAAAGATTCGAGGACAAATCCACAAACCCTAGTTCCGCATTGCAAGAAGTATTTTCGAAGAGCATTCCGATGAGTTTGTTGTCTGCAATATTCAAGTAAGTAATGGAAGGGAGGGATAGCAATGACAGAGGAAATGGCCCAACAAATCGATTGAATGACAGGTCTAGCCATTGAAGTTGGTAAAACGAGTTCAGTTCAGAAGGAATGCCGGATCTAAACATGTTCTATCCCAATGCAAGGCGGACCAACTTGTTGCTTAGCCGAGGAAACCGAGGTCCAAAAGCATTATCTTCCAGATCAAGCTCTTGAAGATCAGGCAATTCTCCTTGGAAGTGATTATGTGAAAGTGCAAGAACTCTAAGATTCTCCAACATGCTAAAAGAATCAGGCAAAGATCCATTAAACAAATTCTTCCTCAAAATCGGAAATAAACCTAGCCATTCAGGCAGCTGACCAGAGAACATGTTTTCATCAAGTATCTGAAGGCCGGTTACAGATGAAAGCTCATGAGGGATAGTTCCATATAGTAAATTTGAAGTCATATTAAGTATCTCTAACGACGACAAACGTTCAATTTTACCAGGCAACGGCTCCCATAAACTAATTTTCGAAAATTAATTTTTAGAGCCCCCATAAATTTTACCAGGCAACGGAGTCAAAATCTTCAACGACAAACGTTCAATTTTACCAGGCAACGGCCCCCATAAACGTTCAATTAGGTCCCGGAATTTTCGGTACCTAAAAGTCGGCCCGTGACCCGGCCCATAAAAACCGGGTACCCGCAAAATTCGGGTACCAGTAAAATCGTGTACCGGTACCCGGTTTATTTTTTATATATTTTTTTAAATTTATTTTTTTAAAATATATAGAAAACACATAAAATTTCATTATATATATTTCAAACACAAAAATTATTTTTGATTTACAATGTCTTTTTGCTACTTGTTTATTTACAGCATAAGCTTGACATTGAGGAGGGGAAGACAGTGATCGCCATTAGTAAACTGTAGTAATTAAAAGTGGAAGTCGGAAAATACGAGTTAAAAAGAAAATCTACTAAATATATTAGTATATACAAAGATGCGGTTCCTCGTTTGATTGTCGTCAGCAGCATTTAGTCAGCAGTTCATTACTATTCAGGTAAATCCATATGTTGTGTAGTCGAGCTATACATCTCATCAACCATCGAGTCCTAGTTTTACTTGGCAATGACATCCATCGAGTTTCGAGGATCGGGTTTAATTCCACATTGCATGGTACCAAGTTCTTCCATAGCCTGCTTGAAGGATGAGATGAATGGTAGCATCCCTCTTCTGCATCACAGTTAGTTGCCGGAATGCCATGTATATAATAATGGATATATATTATCGACAAAAGAAGGTATTAAAAATGTTAATCTCGATCATGCATGATTTTTTTCCGACTCTTATATTGACAAATTAATATAAATATTTATGAAAAATTGTAAACTTAAAAGTATATAATACAAGTATAAAAAAAAATTAGGGATTTAAAATTAATTTTGAGGAAAAATAATAAGAAACATAAAATGAAAATACAATTTAAAATATATAATATATAAATATTAAAATTAGTGGGTCGGGTACCCGGTTATAAAAAAAAATTCGGCCCTGACCCGGCCCAACTACCCGGAAAAAATTGCGGGTCGGGTACCCGGCCTGAAAAATTCGGGTATTTTAATATAAATACCCAGTAAATTTTAATCGGGTAGACGGGTCAGCGGGTCGGGTAGTTCAGGCCGGGTATTTTTGAACACCCCTAGGAGATAGGAAGCGGCGATAGAGAATAGGAAAAGAATGTGAGCGGCTATTTGTGTTTTAGTAAAAATTTAGAGAAAATAAATTTCTAATTTTTTTATTAACACTAAAACAATTGGTATCTTAATGGATTACAAAAGTTGGGTTTATACAGCCCAAACTAATAACCAACTATTAACAAACTTATAAACATATCAGGTAAATCCAAAACAGACTAATTATCAATTAAATTCTAGAGTAAAGTACACAGACGGTCACTGAACTTTGGTAAAAAGAACAAAATGGTAATTAAACTTTATGTTTTATAACAAAATGATAACTAGACGTTAAATATCGTTAAGTGACTGTTATAAAATTTGGTATAATAACTTGTGAGAACTTTGAAAAGAACAGGCTCAAAATCACGATCAATTCCTTTTTCAAATCCCGCTGCGGCTGCGCGAGCTCTTCCCGCGTGCCATAAATGACCCACGAATAGGAAGAATCCTAGAACAAAATGAGAGGTAGCTAACCAACTTCTCGGAGAGACATAATTAACTGCATTGATCTCGGTAGCTACGCCACCTACAGAATTTAAAGACCCTAAAGGAGCATGCGTCATATATTCCGCAGAACGCCGTTCTTGCCAAGGTTGTATGTCTTTTTTCAACCTACTCAAGTCCAAACCATTGGGAAGGCGGAATTCTTTCTTTTCTGTGTCATGGTTGTAGAAGTCATACAAAATAGGAGTAACAATGACCTGTTGCAGAGCCTACAAGAAAAGAGTAGTTACTTTTATCGGTTGACTTGGTTCATGATTGAACTACTAATGCGCACAAGACCATAAAACGAACCAGAAGATAAGCTCCAATAGCGCTGCCAAAGATAAAAAAGAGACTTGAAGGCTACAGCAGCAGCAACTAGATACTTAATCTGTAAATAACAAGCCGACATTAGAAAAAACAGATGCTTATTTCAGTGGCAAAATACAGAAATGCTTACATCAAATTCTGGCACTTCCAATCCAGTATGAGATGTCACACTCTTTGAGAAGACATTAAATTTTGGCTTGAGTGCCTTAGCTGCTGGCCCTCCATCAACACCAAATTCATTGAACCTATAGGCATGAACGCATAACATAAGAGTAGAGACACGCATGACAGAACTTATGGCAGTTCAGAATTACAGTATACACTATACATATAAGCTCAAGGTAGTTCAGAAGGCTATGGTGTAAACAGAAAATTTCCTTCAACACAGGGGCCTTCCCAAGACCAACAGTTAGGTAAGAAGAACTATGAATTATCACTCTACAGAGTGAAAGTTCAACTTTGAAACCCCACATCAAGATTACCCTAGTTACAAATTACAATTGAATGAATACGAGGCAAACATTTGAAACAATTTGGATCTCAAACTCCACCATTAGTTGATAGGATAGCAATAAAAAACCGTATTGCTCTGCAGAATATATACTAATAAACTTACGAATCTCGCCAAAACTAAGACTGTCAATCAACAAATATTCGCCAAAACTAAGACGGTCGATCAACAAATATGTATAAATATAATCCTAGTGTTTTCTTAGACTTGTAGTGGGATACTGGGATTTGATCCATACTGCTCGTGCAAGGATTCATGCATCAATCACTTTAGCCAAATGCGTTCGATCGAGTCGAGTTAAAAAATTTCGAGTTATTCGAGTTGACACGTAATATTTAGGGTAAACTACATAAATGACCACCATACTATTAGTAAAGTCGCGATTTGACCACCTTACTTTTTTTCTAAGCAATTAAACCACCAGATTATTTAATTGGTTGCAATGTGACCACCAACCGTTAAAAACTAACGGAAGGTGTGACGTGGCAGTTAATAAAATTGGTATAATTACACATTTGATCCCCGCTATTTGTACATTTTTATCAATTTAGTCCCAATTTTAATAAATAAAATAATTTTATTATTTAATTAGGTTACGACACGTGTCGTCGTATTATTGGAGGACTTTATTTATATATTTTTAATTTAATAATTTTATTTTGCTCCTCCAATCAGGTGGTGACATGTGTCACCAGATTGAAGGAGCAAAATTTAAAGAAATAAGCATTTGCCTCAGATGGGATTCGAACCCAGGGCAGCAAGCTTAAAGGTCAGCGCTTAAACCACTAGGCCAAAGCTAATGTTGTGAATCATTGTACACAATATAATATATATCTTAGTTTATTACTCATGCCAGGAAAAAAACAAGAAACATACCTTTGGTAAGATTCAAACCCAAGTTTCCTGGGTTAAAAGTGAGCATGCCTACCACTAAACCAATGTTATTCTTATGATACAATGTACAAAACTTATTATATAACTTAGTTTGTTTCTCATGTCAGGAAAAAGAAAATAAATATAGATCAAAGAAACTCGAATATGATACTTTTGGGATGCATAAAATATTTAAACCACTTAAATATATCTAATAATTAAATTATTAATTATTAATTATTTTTTATTAAGTTTTAATTAAATTATTATATTAAAAAATAAAAAATTTTATTAAAATTTTATTTAACGAATATAAATTTAATAAAGTATGTTTGTGAGTTTAGACTCGTTAAATAAAATTTTAATATAATTTTTTATTTTTTAATATAATAATTTAATTAAAATTTAATAAAAAATAAAATGGTTAATAATTTAATTAAAATTAAAATTATTAATTTTATAAAAAAAATTAGTATAATTTTTTATTTTTAACCATTTTATATTCGTTAAATAAAATTTTAATATATATTTTTATTTTTTAATGTAATAATTTAATTCAAATTTAATAAAAAATAAAATAGTTAATAATTTAATTGTTAGATATATATCAGTGGTTTAAATATTTTATGCATCCCAAAAGTATCATATTCGAGTTTCTTTAATCTATATTTATTTTCTTTTTCCTGACATGAGAAACAAACTAAGTTATATAATAAGTTTTGTACATTGTATCATAAGAATAACATTGGTTTAGTGGTAGGCATGCTCACTTTTAACCCAGGTAACTTGGGTTTGAATCCTGCCATAGGTATGTTTCTTTTTTTTTCCTGGCATGAGTAATAAACTAAGATATATATTATATTGTGTACAATGATTCACAACAATAGCTTTGGCCTAGTGGTTTAAGCGCTGACCTTCAAGCCTGCTGCCCTTGGTTCGAATCCTATCGGAGGCAAATACTTGTTTCTTTAAATTTTGCTCCTTCAATCTGGTGACACGTGTCACCACCTGATTGGAGGAGCAAAATAAAAATTATTAAATTAAAAATATATAAATAAAGTCCTCCAATAATACAACGACACGTGTCGTAACCTAATTAAATAATAAAACTATTTTATTTATTAAAATTGGGACCAAATTGATAAAATGTACAAATAACGGGGATCAAATGTGTAATTATACCAATTTTATTAACTGCCACGTCACACCTTCCGTTAGTTTTTAACGGTTGGTGGTCACATTGCAACCAACTAAATAATTTGGTGGTTTAATTGCTTAGAAAAAAAGTAATGTGGTCAAATCGCGACTTTACCAATAGTATGGTGGTCATTTATGTAGTTTACCCTAATATTTAACAACTCAAACTTTATTTGAAATTTTTTCGATTCAAGTCGAATCAAGTTTCTATAAAAATTTAATTAAATACTTGAATATTTTAAATCAATTTTTTCTTTTAAATCGAATATTTAAAGTTGTTATTAAATAATCGATGTGATTTAAATATTAAATATTCTATTTTAAAAAAATATTTGATTTAAAAGAAAAAATTATTTAAAATATTCGAATATTTCGAGTTATTCAAGTTGACGCGTCATATCCTAAGATAGAGATGAGCGTTCGATCGAGTCGAGTAAAAAAATTTCGAGTTACTCGTCATATTTTACAACTCAAACTTTATTTGATTTTTTTTCGATTCGAGTCGAGTCGAGTTTTCGAGTTCCTGTAAAAATTTAATTGTAATTATTTATCATGTTATCATACTTTGGAATTTTGCTTTAAGGACCAAATTGAAAGAATGCGTAAATAACGATGGCTAAATTTAGTGAATTGTTTCGAATTATGACTAAATTAATTGAATGTATAAATATGAAGGACTAAATGTGTTATTATACCAAATTTTATAACAGTTACTTAACGACATTTAACATCTAGTTATCATTTTGTTATAAAACATAAAGTTTAATTACCATTTTGTGATTTTTAAAAGTTTAATTATCAATTTATTTTTTTTACTAAAGTTCAGTGACCGTCTGTGATCTTTACCCTAAATTCTAACGTTCACCTTGTTTTTTTCTTCCTTCCGAATTTTCCTTAACATGAAACGAAGTATAAACTCATAGTAAGTTTGAGGCCTCTTTAGGGAATTTAACCCATAGTAAGTTTCCTAAGCCTATCTCAGGTCTGAAATTAGCCCCTCGCCTCCTTCACTCATGGTTGCTCTCTTAAACTAGCCTCTCACGCTGCCGCCGGTGAGGTCATCGGAAGATCATCGCACAACCCGTCCGAGCGCTGCACGTCCCTCGGATCTTTTGGCCATCTGAATCTGCACCGCTATTGCCCATGCGTCTCCCACCGTCTGTAATTTTTTAGCAGAACCCGCACGCTCTACCCTTTGCCATCAATCTGCACCGCTGTCTGTTTGTATTGCACATTAGCGCTTGTTCACACGTGTAAAATAAGTGTGTTTGGTCCATTACCATCAAGTGCAGAGATATGCACAGTTCCATTGCTTTAACAATGGCTTATGTTATAAACAAGTATAAACTTTTTTCAGCTAAAATTCAGTTTGCTTTAACACAATATTCATTTATTTTTAGTGTCTGGCTAAGGACATTCATTTATTTTTTAAGCTAGTATTTCAGGAACTAAATAAGAAGAATTAGTGTTTTCATGTAACTTTCAAGTCATCACCTTTGTCCATATAATATTGTCTTATCAATGTGAAATGTCATGTAGATTTTTCATGTCATTTCAAGACTTTTAACAGATAATTGACTAAAAACTTTTTATCGGCGAGTGAGCTATTCTTGTCCAAAATAAAACGTTAAGAGTTAAAGTGTTTTAAAATAATAATAAAGACAAAAATAATTATCTTATCAAATGTTAGGAGCATTTTTTGGCATTATACTTTTTAATATATACATCAAAAGCATTTCAATGGTGCTTTAATTTTTTTTATCTGCAAAGTGGTATAAATTTATTGAAAGGGCATTATACATACTATATCATGATCATTAGGGATGGGCACGGATCAGGTCGGGTCGGGTTTTTGTCCACCCGAATTCGACCCGAAACTAATTATCCTAAAACCGACCCGATCCAATTCTTTAAAAAACCCGACCCGGCCTATAGAAAAAAAAATTAATTTTAGGGACCTAATTGTAAAAAAATAATTTTAAGAGGCATAATTATAAAAAATAATAATTTTAAGGACTAAAATGTAAATAAAAAAATTAATTTTAAGGACCTAATTATAAAAAAAAATATAAAGAGGGGGTATTATTACAAATATCACTAAAAAATTTAGGAAAAAATTACACTATTAGTCCCAGGTCGGGTCGGGTCGAATTTTTTCACCCTAAAACCCGAACCCGACCCGAACCGACCTCACCCTACACAAAAATCCGATCCAACCCGACCCGAACCCAATTTTTCCATAAAAATACCCGACCCGATCGGGTCGGGTCGGAACCCGTCGGGTCCGAGTGTCGTGCCCATCCCTAATGATCATGTGCCTCGTTAAAAACCTTACTAATCTTAATGGAGGAAAGAGTACAACATGACTATAGAACAAAGGAAAACAACGCCTAGAACCAAAAGACACCACGAAATGACTCAAAACATAACTCTAAAACATCACCCACAAACGAGTTAAATAAACAAATCCAGATTAAGTAAGGCATCACATAAACAACACCAAACAATATCAACACAACATCCCCGGGCACACATAGACACTGCACATGTGCACCAACATACCAAACCTGCTAAAAAATTTCTGTTGCACATCACAACCATCAGCAAACCATCCCAACTTAATGCATATCGAACCTTCTTGAGCTAACAAAATGCCTAAATTCGACAAACTAAATCAGCAAACACCTTACTACAATTTTTCTTCTTCATATGTTCTGCAGCAACCCTTTACTCTTTTACGACTTTAATCGACTACGATTTCTCTTCTTCATATGTTCTACAGCAACCCTTCGCTCTTTCGGGTATAAAAAGCCATCATGTCTTTTGGTATGGGATAGGAAACTCTACACAATATCTAACATAGCACGCATTTTGCACTCAACTCCATTATGAACTATAGTTTGTGTCTTATTCGGTGAAGTCGGATCAACAGAAGCAACTTCACGATCAACGACCCTACATGGCTGTGAAGGAAGGCATACAATTTTCTCATTTGAACCACTCATCACCTTCTCAAGATAAGGTTCTTCTGCTGAAGTTTCATGTAAAACCTCTCCTTCCCTATCCACCCATCCCATGACATCATCCAACTGTAGAATATCATCCCAAAGGGCATATTCGACCAAAATTGAGGCAACACCAAAGCCATATAATCGCTACCAATATCATTCCGGACAGAATTCTCGTTTGTGTCCCCATTACTGGTCTAACCCTCCTCACTCTGACTCGGCTAGAACGAGACAGGTTCTATTTCACAAATTCGCACTTCAAAACACTACACGCAATAACATCAACTCATTAATTTTATGTAAAACTGAAGTTACAATTTGTACATTACCACGTTTAAAAGATAATTGAGACGTTGTATTCGCATAAAAATCAATGAGCGAACCTCACAAGGCAGTCACATTTTGAAAAGTCTCCTGAGACCATGCATGAAGAGGCACCCCTGTACTTATAACAAGACCCTCATGTCGATAAAGGTCACACTTTACGACCACTCCTCCACTGCAACAAACCATCGCCAAAAAATGTCAGCTGAATCTTGTAACGCCTATGTCCTCTTTTCAGTCGACTCAAATGTCAATAATATCGAAGAACCCAATACACACATCAAAGTGAACCCCGTAAGGCCAGCCGGTGGCAAATATTCCTCCAATTTCCCAAGCCTGATATACTGATTACAGCGCCCAATAGTGCTCCTTGTAAGTTTACTCGAACTAGAATTGTAAGTCTAGTTGAACTAGATTAGTTATTGTAATCTAACTATATTGTATAAGTTTACTTAAAGTCAAACTCCTAAGACTAGAGTTAGAAGTTAATAATTAGTAGGACTCCTAATGTAATTAAAAGTCCTAGTCTATAAAAGTCTGCAAACCTTTGTAAGTTTATAAAATCAATTTAATCGAAAGAAACAGAAATAAATTCTGTTTTTCTTCATTCGATTCTGTTTTTCTTCATGGTATCAGTCTAAATTCGATCCTATCGGATTTTTTTTTCTCTTTTCCTCTTCAATGGATAATCCGACTTCATCTAGAGGCTTCACCAATCAACAGATGGTACAACTGCAGCAACTGTTCGGCAGATTCATTAAGAGCAGTGCAGGAAATCTGGCTTTCGCAGACAATGATGGTACACAGACCAACTCTTCTTCCGCTGCACTTCTTTCTACTACGAATACATCAGCATGGATTGTGGACTCTGGTGCTTCTGAGCACATGACTGGTAACAGGGAATTGTTTTTTCAATTTAAAAATTCCTCCTCTCAGAATTCTGTCAAATTAGCAGATGGTTCTTTCTCACCAATTCAAGGCAGTGGTTCTGTATTTCTTACTGATGACTTAGTCCTTCGAGACGTGCTTTTTGTGCCTAGCCTAAACTGCAATTTGTTGTCAGTTCGCAAGCTCTGCAAGGATTTAAATTGTGTTTTCCAGTTCACTGATTCTGAGTGTTTTTTACAGGCACTGGACTTCAAAAAGAGGATTGGCAATGCTCGCTTGCAGAATGGTTTATATGTTCTTCACAGTACAGGAAATTCTAAACCTTTATCTTCTAAATTTTGTCTTACTTCCTTAGGTCAGTCTGATGTTATGTTATGGCATTTTAGGTTAGGCCACCCAAATTTCACCTATCTTGCAAAAATTTTTCCTCAATTATTTGTTAATCAAAAACCTTCTTCCTTTAAATGCCATATCTGTCAACTTGCTAAACAAACAAGACAATCTTACTTACCCTCTACTTACAAACCCTCACATCCTTTTTCTCTTATCCACAGTGATGTTTGGGGTCCTTCTAAAGTGAAGAATATTACTGGTAACAGATGGTTTGTGACTTTTATTGATGACCATAGTAGAACCACTTGGACTTACCTCTTGAAAGAAAAATCTGAAGTGACTAGTGTTTTTGAGAGATTTTACAACATGGTCGAGACCCAATTTCATTCTAAAATTCAAATCTTTAAATCGGATAATGGAGGGGAATTCTTTACTAAATCTTTAGGTGATTTTTTCAAGGAGAAAGGGATAGTACAGATTAGTTCTTGTGTTGATACTCCCCAACAGAATGGAGTCGCAGAAAGGAAAAATAGGCATCTACTAGAGGTAACTCGAGCCTTATTGTTTACCCACAATGTTCCTAAATATCTATGGGGAGAAGCCTTATTAACTGCTACATATCTTATTAATCGCATGCCCAGTAGAGTTTTAAATTTCCAAACACCTAGAGATGTTCTTTTATCTTGTTTTCCTCACTTTAAGCCTTTGTCCTCTACACTTCCTTTGAAAACTTTTGGGTGTATCGTGTTTGTTACAAACCATGATCCTTCTAGGTCTAAACTTGATCCTAAATCTCTAAAATGTGTGTTCGTAGGATATTCTTCACTAAAGAAGGGCTACAAATGTTACCATCCACCTTCTCGTAAATTTCTTGTTTCTTTGGATCTTAACTTTTTTGAACAGGAACCATATTTTCCCACGGCTGAAATTCAGGGGGAGAGTTTTGATGATTTCCAGCCCTCTCTAAAACAGGTTCCTTCTTTTCCTTTACCACCTCCTACCTATTCCTCATCACTTGAGCCTCAGACTTCTCTTTCTCCACCTAATATTTTACCTATTTCCTCACCTAATACCTTATCTACACCACATACTTCACCTATTGTCACGCCTGCAGGAACCCGAAATTTAATTGAACCTTCTTCACAGCCCCCTAAACAACTGCAGGTTTACACCAGGAAGAGGAGAACCATTCCAGAAACCATTCTGCAATCTAGTACTTGCCAAGAATTGGATTTTAGTCCAGTTGCTTGTAAAGAAAGTGGAGGTAATGATTCTGCTAGTATTCCTTCTCATCTTCTTGAATTTGAACACTTACCTATTGCTAAAAGAAAAGGGGTGAGACAGTGTACTAAGCATCCTATTCAAAGGTATGCTGCTTATGGGAATTTGATGCCATCTTTTAAAGCATTTACAGCAAAGCTAGATGAAGAACGTATTCCTAAGACTATTGAAGAAGCTTTGCAGAATCCAAAGTGGAAGGAAGCAGTTGATGAAGAAATTGAGGCACTTGAAAAGAATGGTACATGGACCATTACAAATCTTCCCCAAGGTAAAAAACCAGTTGGATGCAAATGGGTGTTCGCCATTAAGTACAATTCAGATGGCAGTATACAGAGATATAAAGCCAGATTGGTTGCCAAGGGGTTCACACAGACCTATGGAGTGGATTATAAGGAAACATTTGCCCCTGTTGCTAAATTAAATTCAATTAGAGTTTTGTTAAGCCTAGCTGTAAACTGTGATTGGCAACTGCATCAACTTGACATTAAAAATGCTTTTCTTAATGGTAACCTTGAGGAAGAAGTATACATGCAGATTCCACCTGGACTAGAAGGTGCTGGACAAAATCAAAAGGTGTGCAAGCTTGACAAATATCTCTATGGCCTTAAGCAGTCTCCAAGAGCATGGTTCGACAGATTTACCAGGGTTATTTTGGAGAATGGATACAAACAGTCACTGGCAGACCATACCTTGTTCTTTAAGGTAACCTCATTGAATAAAAGGGTTATTCTTATTGTTTATGTGGATGATATAATATTGACAGGAGATGATGAAGTGGAATTGAGTCGATTAAAGACCTTGTTGAGCAAGGAATTTGAAATCAAGGATCTAGGAAAACTCAGATATTTCCTAGGTATGGAGATAGCAAGGTCTAGCAAAGGTTTGGTGATCAATCAGAGGAAGTATGTTCTGGATTTGTTGACAGAAACAGGAATGTTGGGTTGCAAACCAGCAGATACACCCATGGATGCAAACTTAAAGTTCAACAAAGTCGATCCAAGTCCAAAGGCAGATAAAGGACTCTACCAGAGGCTAGTAGGGAAATTGATCTATCTATCACTAACAAGACCAGATATCTCTTTTCCAGTGAATATTGTGAGTCAGCACATGACAGATCCGAGGCAGGAACACATGGAAGCAACAAAGAGGATTCTGAGATACTTGAAAGGTACACCTGGACATGGTTTAATATTCAAGAAAAGTTCTGATAAAACTGTTAGAGTATTCACAGATGCAAGTTGGGCCAGTGAACTAACAGACATGAGGTCAACCAGTGGATATTGCTCTTATGTATGGGGTAATTTGGTGACTTGGAAAAGCAAAAAGCAGACAGTTGTTTCCAGAAGCAGTGCAGAAGCGGAATACAGAGCATTGGCCTTGGGAATGTGTGAAGGAATCTGGTTAATAAAGTTGCTTAAAGAACTAGGAATGACCAAAGATGAAAATTTCCAGATCTTTTGTGATAATCAATCGACCATTCAAATTGCCAAGAACCCTATTCAACACGACAGAACAAAGCATGTTGAAATAGATAGGCAATTTATCGCAGAGAAGTTGACAAGTGGAATGGCTTCATTAGAGTATGTTCCAGCCGAGGAGCAAGTGGCAGATGTACTAACAAAAGCACTGCCAAAAGCCTTATTCGACAATTTTTTATTCAAGTTGGGATTATACAATGTATATTCTCCAACTTGAGGGGGAGTGTAAGTTTACTCGAACTAGAATTGTAAGTCTAGTTGAACTAGATTAGTTATTGTAATCTAACTATATTGTATAAGTTTAGTTAAAGTCAAACTCCTAAGACTAGAGTTAGAAGTTAATAATTAGTAGGACTCCTAATGTAATTAAAAGTCCTAGTCTATAAAAGTCTGCAAACCTTTGTAAGTTTATAAAATCAATTTAATCGAAAGAAACAGAAATAAATTCTGTTTTTCTTCATTCGATTCTGTTTTTCTTCACTCCTATGGAGAATCGGAAAATAATCCTCATTCGCAACCCCGCGGACCTCACGAATCGCCGGCGGAACCTCCTTTACAACACCAAATTTGTGCATTGCAATTGACGCAGTCTCCTTTAAATTCACACCTTTTGAACATTTCTTTTCCCAGTATGCCGGTTGCCCCGGTTTTAGTACCTCTCTGATATGGTGTTCATCAGCCAAGGCAAAGTAATCTTGAAACCAGTTTGTCATGAAAATCTGCAATAACAAGACCTATGCATGGAGTTTAAAATCTATCTAGATTAACCAAGTCCCCCAATTTCTTCAAAATTCAAACTTACATTTTGAATATAGTAACCATATTCATATGCCTCCAGTTCTGTTGGAAGTATTAGCAAGAACTCATACAAACAAACAATTTAAAATAGAAACTGCATCACTCGCAGCCTGCAACATGAAATTGTAAAAACAAAAAACATTTCTATTTCCATTAATGCTTTATTTGTAAACAAAAAAAATTGCGCCATGTCAACGAATACCAAGTTAGAAGTATATGATCACCAATTGAGGCAAACATACCTGATCGAATCAGAAAGAAGAGACTCTGACCTGGGAACAATCACAGGTTGCTATGTCAAGGCATTAAAGAGTGCTTCAGCAAATTAATAACAAGTCCAGAACGTAAAGAGAACTGCATTTTGATTGGATAATCCGATGAACAAAACTCGAGGGATTTAGTAGCAAAACTGAATCAACATCCAGACAACCAAAATTCAACCAACCGGTTAACTGCCTGTGGAATTTAAGTCTTAACTTCCATCTGAAATTCAATCTCTATCAGTCAACTAAACAATAATTGTACCAAAACACAAATACTCCTTGGATATATTCAACCACATCAGCACTGATATCATCATTAATATTCGTTTGCAGTTAGGCCAGTCGAATCATGGAGGATGCACCAGCCAGACAACATAATTTAATCAATGAAATAAGTAAAAAGCAACCAGTCCTGTCGTCTACAACAACAATTATGCTAATGTTCTAAAACGTCTCCTACTTTGAAAATGCAGGAAAAAGTTTGTGCCAAAGTGGATTACCTTTATCTAACCATGTTTTCCTACAAGACACTGGAAGATGACAACATAATGTGGCGGTTCAAACCAGTGACAACAATAGAGACAACTCAATCCATGGCTAAGGAGCACGCTGACTTGCTATTGCTGCATTTATCATAATGTTACAAAATTACCTATGTGCTAGTCAGTACATGAAAACAATCTAAGACATACCAATCACAAGCTACAGCAATACCTACAATTTCCTTCCAAAATAGCAGAGTTTCATCCTCAGCCTTATCCTTCGGTCTCAGTTCATTGAAATCATGTCTTCGTCTTGGAAACACTCCTGCCATCCGGTCAGATTTCTTCAAACCCAAGCTACAAGAACTATATAGCATTGCCAACCAAAACCTCAAATGGGATTCTTCCTTGGCCTCCCTCTCTTCCTTGGCGTGGAATTGGGCGCACCCCCACCAGAAACCGCTTGCGCATTGTTCCTATTTTGTACCACCTTCTTCACTGCCGTCTTAGGAGCAGCTGCTGCTGGTTGTGGTGGCGGCGGCTGAGGAGGAGGAGGAGCTGGCACATTGCCTCCATTTCTTTCACTCTCCGGCTGGCCTTCGGGGACCATAGAAGGCACCCAACTTGGAAATGCAGTCGGTGGTTTCCCTTTTCCTCCATCCTCTTGATTCCCAGACATAAATCCCATCGGAAAAAAACTCCAGCAACAATAATAGGCTTCTTTTCCCGGCACCAACGGCGGGAGTGTCGGAATCGAAACAGCATGAAAAGATCTCTCGCAATTCTGACACCTCAAACAACAACCTTCGTAAAACCTTGGATACTCAAACAACCGATAACAGTACGGACAAGTTGTCCAAAATGTTGATGATCTCGGCCTTTGATTTTCATCGTGGGTTGGGGAATTCGTCGACTTCCGTTGCACACCTTCCTGATTTTTCCCTCTTCTCGTGGCCGGAAATTTCCCGGACTGATTTGAACGATCGCCGGAGCTGTTAAAGTCGATCCTCGTGAAAAAGCCCAACTCTTTGTCGTATTGATATTTTTTCGAGGTGTTCGATAAAACGGCCCATGCATCGGCTACGATCTTAAACGCGTGATCGGAAAAAGGGAACTTATTTTTGTCAGGGTGGAGAAGGAGAGCTAGGCGACGGTACTGTTTCTTGATGAAATCGTTGTCTTCGGATCGGCGATCGACTTGCAAGATCAAGTACCAATTGTGGTGGCTGTTTATTTTTTTCTCGGCGGCGAGGAGGACGTCGGCGACAGCTAGGATCTGATCCGATCCTTCCAACAAGGGTTCGGTTTCTTGGGCTAAGATTGCGAAGTCCCTTGAGCCGTTGAAATCACGGTTTTGGAGAAGCTTCTCGGCGATCCCTAGTAGGCGTAGGGCTGCAGCTCTGCTGCCATTTTCCTCCATTTTCTTAAGGGTATGTTTGGATGATAAGAAAAACAAAGGATAGGGTTTTCGACTTGTTCAGTTTTAGTGGGACTGTTTGTTTATGTTGGAATTTCGAAGTTCTAAGACTTGTTAACTGTTAGAAATGTGATAAACATTTTTTTAGTTTAACGTCTACCGTGTATTTCGAGTAAAAATGATGCTTAGTGTTTTTTCGTGTTATACATTAAAAAAAAATTTTAACTATTAGAATAGTCACTTACGTTTCCCCCAGTACAGAGTTGGTTACCGATTTTAAAAATAACCAGTAAAGTTATTTATATTTTCGAGACGTAAACTTTTGTTCACTCAGCCGTTTATTACCGTCAAATATTGACGGCTTGCTGACCTAGAAGCGAAAAAATAAGGGTAAACTACTATAATGGCCACTAAAGTTTATCTCATGTACATTTATGCTCCCCAATTTTAAAAAATAAAAATTATGGTCACTACTGAAAATGTTTCTTTATAATTTCACCCTTGAATTTTTAAAAATTCATTTTTCAATCCTAAAATTTTACAATCAATTAGTACAATAATATTATAAAGGCTTAAATGAAAAATAAGTGCCTAAAGTATACTCTTTTTAAATTTTAGGTCCTCAAATTGCTCATATTTAATAACTAAACTTTCAAATTACTCCTATTTTTTCACTCTAAATTATTTTTTATTATTATTATAATATTTTTTATTATTTTTAAATTAAAAATAATTGAAAATAAAATAAAATTATTATTATTATTATTAAATTTAAAATATTTAAAAAAAATATTACTTCTTAAAGCGAAAAAATAAGGGTAAACTACTATAATGGCCACTAAAGTTTATCTCATGTACATTTATGCTCCCCAATTTTAAAAAATAAAAATTATGGTCACTACTGAAAATGTTTCTTTATAATTTCACCCTTGAATTTTTAAAAATTCATTTTTCAATCCTAAAATTTTACAATCAATTAGTACAATAATATTATAAAGGCTTAAATGAAAAATAAGTGCCTAAAGTATACTCTTTTTAAATTTTAGGTCCCCAAATTGTTCATATTTAATAACTAAACTTTCAAATTACTCCTATTTTTTCACTCTAAATTATTTTTTATTATTATTATAATATTTTTTATTATTGTTAAATTAAAAATAATTGAAAATAAAATAAAATTATTATTATTATTATTAAATTTAAAATATTTAAAAAAATATTACTTCTTAAAATAATTTAGGTGTTTAAAGTTTTTTTTTTTTTGTAAAAATAGGTGGCCAAAGTTTCCATAGTTACAATTTTAGGTGCCCGACTGTTAAATGGGTGTTAAAAAAATTTCAACCAATCGGTGCTTGACATGTGGCATTAATTTTATATTTTTTAATGGAAAATACTCGGATTTTTCAAATTGTCGATTTCGTGTTCAACGTTCGGCTGCACGCCGTTTGGCATTTCCGGCGATGTCGTGTTAGGGGAAATGGTCGCCTTGGTGCAACGACCAAGTGGGTGCGGTCAGCGACAGCGACCGACGGCGGAAGCAGCGGCGGTGGAAGTTTAAGAATTTTTAGGAATTTAGGGACAATTTTGTGAAGCTTGTAAAATTTTGAGATTTTATAAAAATTTGAAAAATCTGAGTATTTTCCATTAAAAATTTAAAAAATAAAATAAAATTAATGACACGTGCCAAGCATCGATTGGTTGACAATTTTTTAACACCCATTTAACAGTTGGGCACCTAAAATTGTAACTATCGAAATTTTGGGCACCTATTTTTACAAAAAAAAAATACTTTAGACGCCTAAATTATTTAAGAAGTAATATTTTTAAAAATATTTTAAATTTAATAATAATAATAATAATAATGGTTTTATTTTATTTTTAAATTATTTTTAATTTAAAAATAATAAAAAAATAACATGTCATGTTATAATAATAATAATAAAATAACCTAGAGTGAAAAAATAGGAGCAATTTGAAAGTTTAGTTATTAAATATGAGCAATTTGGGCACCTAAAATTTAAAAAGGGTATACTTTGGGCACCTATTTTTTATTTAAGCATTTATAATATTATTGTACTAATTGATTGTAAAGTTTTAGGGTTGAAAATGAATTTTTAAAAATTTAAGGGTGAAATTATATAAAAAAAACTTTTCAGTAGTGACCATAATGTTTATTTTTTTAAAACTGGGGAGCAGAAATGTACATGGGATAAAATTTAGTGGTCATTGCAGTAGTTTACCCTTATATTTTCACTGCTAGGTCAGCAAGCCGTCAATGTTTAACGGCAACAAACGGCTGAGTGACCAAAAGTTTACGCCTCGAAAGCGTAAGTGGCCTTACTGGTCGTTTTTCAAAATCGGTGACTAACTCTGTACTAGGGGGAAACATAAGTGACTATTCCAGTAGTTACCCTAAAAAATTATTATCCAATAAAAATACGTTATGTGGTATATTTTAGTATTTTTCTAATTTTTATTTTTTAAAAATTAGAAAACCTTTAATCTTATATAAAAAAATTAAAATTTTTAATTTCTTTAAAACCCTAATTCAAACCTTAAATCCTTAAATCACTCCCCTCTCACCACCAATTCAATCACCACCGGTCACACTTATCTTCGTCGGACCCCAACAATTGAATATTTCATCACCACGTCGTTGAAAATCGACGAATGAATCATCGATTGCTCCATCGACGAACATCCAACTAAACAATGGATGAGTTGTTTTTCAATTAAAGGGTAAACTAAAGTAGAGGTCACTCAATTATTAGTAAGGTTTCAATAGGTCACCCAATTATTAAAAATTACAATTAGGTCAATCAATTAATATTTTTGTTACAATTAGGTCACTCTCCCGTTTAAATACAAACATACGTTAAAATGTTGTGTCGGGAATTACATTGGTGGTCACTCAATTCGATTCCATGATCACTTCTAATATGAGAAATTTTAAGTTCAAGATCATTTTGAGTCAATTTTGAAAACGTGATGAATTTTTCTAAAGCCTCATCTTTAGTACTTAAAAATAGAACCCAAGTAAATCTAGAATAGTCATCAACAAGTACAAATGCATAAGATTTACCACCCAAGCTCATAGTCCTAATAGGCCCAAATAAATCCATGTGAATAAGTTGTAAACACCTACTTGTAGAAACATCATTAATGGATTTAAAGGATGATTTATGTTGTTTACCCTTAGAGCATGCATAACAAATTTTGTCATTTGAGAACTTAATTTTGGGTAAACCTCTAACTAGATCTAGGGAGACTAATTTTTCTAAAACACTAATGCTAGCATGTCCTAGTTTCTTATGCCATAGCCATGCATCATTTTCATTTTGTGCAACAAAGCATGTATGTGATGTATGAATGTCATCTAAACACACCATGTATATATTACCTATGCGATGACCGATGAGCATAATATTATTTGATTTAATGTCAACAATTTTGCACTCATTTTTATCAAATAAGATATTAAACCCTTTGTCACATAGTTGACTTATGCTCAATAAATTATGTTTTAGACCATCGACATATAAAACATTTTCAATGAGAATAGTAGAGTGATTACCTATGGATCCAATACCTTTAATGTGGCCTTTGGAGTTGTCACCAAATGTCACTACTCATCCACCTTTTGGCTTTAAGTCTATGAATCGACTCTTGTCTCCGGTCATGTGCCTCGAGCATCCACTATCAAGGTACCATGAATTTTGACTTTGTGCTTTGCCCTTGTAGCAATGCTCCCCCTACAAACAAAAATATTAAACTTTGTTTTTTGGTACCCAAATCATTTTGGGTCCACGAGTGTTAGCTCCCAAAAGCTTGGTTCCCTTAGGAATCCAATGTGACATAGCAACAACATTATTAGACTTGACGAGTTCCTTAGTAACCCATACACTCATAATCTTTTTAGTTTTATTATGTATATGGAAACTATTTTGTTTGTAGTTATATGTCTTTCTTTTAGGTTGGCTAGTTTTGGAGGATTCACCTATCTCATTTTTCATACTACCAACATTCTTGAAAGACTCCTTAAGCTTGTTAAGCTCATCTAACACCTTTTGGTGTTCACTATTGCATTGAGAAATAAGATTATTTAGGTCTACATTTTCATCTTGGAAGAATTTAAGTTCATCTTGCAAACCTAAGATCTTTTTCTCAAATTTTAAATTAGCATGAGAAAGTGAGACATTTTTGGCATTTAATTCGGAGATAATCTTTTTATTTCTTATGACCGACTATTTATATTTCTCAACTAATTCATCATATACCTCTTGTAACTCATCATAAGCATCATTCAATTCATCAAATGTAAAATCAAAAGATGATGAGTTAGAGGTTACCATAGAGGAATCCTTCTCAAGTGCCATGAGGCAAAGGTTGGCCACTTCGTGTTCGTCATCCTCGGATGACTCCTCATCACTCCAAGTAGGGGTGAGCAAAACTCGACTCGACTCGAAAAAACCGAATAACTCGACTCGACTCGAGGAAAAATTACTCGACTCGTCTTGACTCGACTCGAAATTTCATAAACTCGAATAACTCGAAAAAATTTCAAATAAAGTTTGAGTTGTGAAATGGAAATTCGAATAACTTGAAATTTTTAGTAATTAGTGGATTTATTTTTAAGTTCGAGACGAGTCCCTCTATTTTTTATGATATATACATACTGATATATAAGAATATGAAGAAATATTGTCACATGTGACAAAATATATATGTGCATATCTTATATGATTAGAGAAAGTAGTTTAAATTGGAATCAAACCATACTATAACATGATAAATAATTACAATTAAATTTTTATAGAAACTCAAAAACTCGACTCGACTCGACTCGAATTTCTTAAACTCGACTCGAATCGAAAAAATTTCAAATAAAGTTTGAGTTGTAAAATATGACTCGTCAACTCGAATAACTCGAAATTTTTTGACTCGACTCGACCGAACGCTCACCCCTAACTCCAAGTAGCAAGCTTGGCTTTGAGCTTCTTCTTCTTCTCAAAGCCCTTCTTCTTGAGTTGAGGGCATTCCGAACGAATGTGACCGGGTTTTTTGCACTCGAAGCAAATGATTTGATCCCTCTCTTCTTCTTTGTTTTTGGTTTTGAAGTCCATTTTTCTTTGCATCTTCCTTCCTCGGTTGGACCTCATAAATCATGAGAACCTTTTGGTTATCATAGCCAATTCTTCTAGGTCTTCCTCCTCACTAGAAGTGCTCTCCTCATGTAGTGAAGCTTTGAGAGCCACTCATATCTTCTTCTTTTCTATTTCTAGCTTCTCCACTCTTCTCTCTTCCTTTTTCTTTTCATCTTCCCTTCCTTGCTTCATTATCTCATGAGTAAGGAGAGAACCCACTAGCTGATCAAGCTTGAGTGTCTTCAGGTTTTTGGCCTCAATGATGGTGGTTCTCTTCCCATCCCAAGACTCGGGAAATGAGTAGAGTAGCTTCTGGACAAGTTTGTCTTCCGGGATTATCTCTCCAAAACCCTTAAGCATGTTGACGATTGTTGAGGAGCGATCGAATATCTTGGACACGGTTTCGTCGGGCTCCATTTTAAAATTCTCATAGCTAAGATTGAGAATTCCAATCTTGGTCTCCTTTACATCACTTGTTCTTTCATAAGTGGTCTCTAGTGTATCCCACACTTCCTTGGCACTTTCAATGGAGGAGACTTTGGAGTAGATGTCGGGACCGAAAGAGCAAAACAACATGTGAAGAGATTTATCATTGATTTGAATATTCTTTCTCTCTTCTTCACTCATCTCAATTTTCTTCTTTAGCACCAATCTCTCTTCTCCGTCTCTCTTCATTGGAACATAAGGACCATCTTCAATGGCATCCCAAACTAGATAATCGCTGGATTTGATGAAGAGGCGCATCCAGTTCTTCCAAAATGGATAGTTATCACCGTTGAAGAAAGCCGGTTTTGTGGTTGATTGAGACTCGTACATGCTTGACCCAGAGGTAAATGCCATGGCTTGATTTTTGGATGATCACACTCTTCCTAGGGACTCCTCTTGTGGTTGTTAATCCTTCAAAGAGGTAGGCTCCGATATCAATTGTTGAGTGGATCAATGGATTGATCAAAGCCAAGAGGGGGTGAATTGGGTTTTTAAAAGTTTGTTGGAGTAAAAGGATAGCTAAAAATGAAGAACAAAGAATTTTAGAGTGGTTCAAGTTCCAAATGAACTCTACATCCACTACCTTAGCTACCACTAAGGATTTCCAACAATTCACTAATTTGTTCTTCCCCTTTTCAAGGCTTAAGAGGTAACCTTTACACAACCGGTCAAATTTTTTACCCAAAGTTTGACCAAACCCTCACAAGAGTACAAAAAATAATTTAGGCATGAAAGATATCTCTCAATACAAGATTGCCCCTTTAAGTACAAACACTCAACCCAAATTTGATGATAAGATAGGAATTAAACACTACACAATTTGGGGTTTACAAGAAATTGAAAAATAAGCACTTTGAGCTTGGATTTTTGCTTGGATGTTTATCTTTGATGAAATAGTTGTTGCTGATCTTCAATTAGCTTCAATTTATACATTCTCTATCAATTCTAACCGTTTGGGTGGTTAGGGTATTGATTATAGACGTTGGGACCCTCTCTTTCGACCATAAATGCACTTCTGCAGCTTACCGTATCGGTACATGAGGACCCGTATCGATACTTGTCCCAAAACAAAAAGAGCTGTTACACATTAATAAAGAGGGCGTATCGATACGCGTGTAAGTGTATCGGTACGGGACAGGGATCGTTTCGATACGGGTAAGACCGTATCGATACCTTTTTCTCAACTTAGCTCACTGGAAGTTTCCGTATCGATATGGCTAAGAGCGTATCAGTACGGGTCAACCACCACTTTAAATTTTAGTTACCTAACAACTAACACCAAAGGTTGAAAACATTTAAAGCTTTTCGAATTAAAAATTCCATTAAATTTGTATCGATACGGGTGAAACCGTATCGGTACGCTATTCAAACTCCTTTAGTTTTTACAGAGAGGCGAATCGATACATATTCAATCTATTTTGATACGTTGTTTCGATACGGTGAGGGGCGTATCGAAACGCGTCTTTCCAGTAGCCAACTTTGTAAAAAAGGTATCGATACGGCTGGAAACGTATCGATACGCCTGGACGTTTTTCAATAGTTTGGCCTTGGAACACTTGAAAAATATTTGGATTTTAAGTCTTTCAAATCTGATTAAAGTGTTAGTGATTTATAAATCATTTGAGGGACTTAGAAATCTATTTCAAGTTTTCAATTTAATCCTTAACATACTTAGTTATATCAAAATCAAACATAGGTTTTACACTGTGGAAACATATGTGAAAATGCTTGGGTAGTTAAGCATGATTTGAAAGCAAAATGGTTTACGATTTTCAAATGATTTACAAATGCATTAATGTTTTATTTAAGAGCATCCTCACTAAGCATTTGTGATTATGCTCTCTTTTTCCTATTGATGTAGAGCAATAGAGTTAAAGGGCAGGGTTGGTTTGGCAAGGAAGGTCCAAGATCAAGACATTTGCATGAGTATGAAACTTGGTTATAAATTCAGTTAATAAGGCAACGTGTTACCATGTTTTGGGGCATTTTGTAATCTAGATTTTGGATGTTTTGTGAAGGTTTGTATGTTGTGGTACATGGTTTTCATTTGTGGTTTGAGGCATGATTGTTGATGACATGCTAGTATGAGTTCATGCTTTGTGAATCCCCTTGGATGCCCTTTGGTTGGATATGCCTATACTCATGTTTTTGGTGATTCTAGTATGTTTAAATGATGCAAATAGGTTGTTGATGCAATTCATATGTTGTTATGTGCTTTGAATCTCTTTTTAGGTGTTAAGTTGAGTGGTTTTAAGGAGTAAGCCTATAGTATTATGATTGGAGTAGTTTAGTCTTGAATTGATCATGGTTCCTTGAGTATTTGGTATGGTTTGATCTCTGTAAATATTGTGTATATGAATCTAATGTGTTAAAGCATGTTTGAGCTATTATTTGGGTGAAAAACCAGCAAAATTAGGCATTACAGGTCCAAGAGTACTGATACACGGGGCCCTGTATCGGTACGGGTAAACGTAATTTGGGCTCAGGGATCGGTACACGAAGGGCTGTATTAGTACAGGCTTTGGGAAAATAAAATTGGTACTGATACACGGGTGAGTGTATCGGTACGATCTTTAGCTATTGGAATTTGTGTTTTTGTACAACGAGCCCAAGTATCGATACGCTACAAGGTGTACCGGTATGACCCTCTCTATATGAAGTCTGGTATCGATACGGTTTCCCATGTACCGATACCAGTTGTTGTTATTTGCAGTTAAAGTGTTTCCATGGTTTCTAATTCTTTCATTTTGGTCATTGATTCTTATGAATTCAATTGGATGAGTTTGGATGATTGTTTTGAGCTGGAATTTGACAAGAAAGCATGTAATCTAACTAAGTGAGGATTGGTAACCTAAAAATTAACTAAGTCATTCTAGTTTTCCAAATTTACATTTTAGTCCTTAAAATGCGTCAATATGCAATCAAGTGTCTTTTCGCTGTCCGTTTCGTTTGAGATTCCATCCCCTGTCAGTATGCACACCTTAGGTTAATATATTGCATCTAAAGAATAAAAAAAGAAAAAAATGGACCCAATCTTGTGTAATCATTTCGGGTTTGTTTCGGCAAACCGAATGTAGGAATTAGCTCGAGAAATCCCCCTAAAAAGCCTCAAGTTCCTTTCTTCTCAAATACAGTAAATAAAAACACTCCAAAGACAATCTCAAAATAGTCATAACCAGCGACTTACCTTTCAATCCCTCGCACGCCCATTGGACCTCAATGTCCTAATTTTGCAATGCTTCACCATGCATAGCTTTAAAACAATCTCCCAAATACTCTTTGAGAAAGAGCAGTCCAAAAAACATAATTTATGCTCTCTCTACAAGAATTACATAGCCCGCACTTCTCTTCATTAACTATTCACATCCTAGATAATTTATCTTTTATGGGAAGCCTATCCAATAAAGCCATCCACAAAACAATGTCATTCTTAGGTATAGAGAAAGAGAACTATGCCAACTTATGCCACTCTACATCATCCCTCTTTTCACGAACATCACCTCAAATTCACTTAGCACTAACATCAGCCATATCTCTTCTAGTGTTGAACAGTGAACTTCCTCCCTTAACTTCAAAATTTTGTTAACAATCCATCTATGATGAGTTTTACTATCTATATGGCAGAAATCATTACCCTTCAAGACATATACTCGAAGCCAAGTCACCCATAAAGATCCTTCATTAGCAAGGATGTCTTCGGCAGCAGCATCAAACATGTTTTGTACCAGTTAGAAATGTTCTTCAAATCAAGGCCACCTTCAGACTTTGGATAGCAAATTCTCTTCCAGCTCACTTTGGCACCTTTTTCAACACTATCACGTCCTTTTTAGAAGAATCGACTACATAGTTGCTCAATTTTCTGAATCACGGCCTTAGGCAGCACCAACTGCCAGCACCAATAATTGGCAATGTTGAATAGCACTGCTTGGATGAGTTGTAGTCTTCCTCCATAGCTTAAATTTTTTACCATTAATTACTCTCTGTTGAATATTTAATATTACTGATTTGGGTTGATTTTATTCATTTCTGCGCATGACTTTAACTTCCAGAAATCAGCGTTAAAAGAACTTGCTCTGCAATTTTAATTTTCTGGAATCAAGGCTGGACATATGGGCATGACAAGATCCGACGTGGCAGATTCTGACAGTCTAGTTAGCAGAAGCTTCCAAAAGGAAATCTAGTCAGCATCATCTAGAAGAACGACAGTCGAGATTTAATTGGAATTTTAGGATAAAGTTTGAATTTAAATATTTAGGAATTATCACTTTACATTTGAATTATCATTTAGGATTTTATTTGAATGTTTTTAGAATTATCTTAGGTATTTTATTTTAAATATTTTTAGGGTTTTCACAAGCTATAAATACCCCTTTAGGGTGAAGCTTGAAAATCATCACTTAGCTTTTATTTGTTTTTAAGAAATTTTACTTTTATAAAAGTTTTATTTTTCAATTAGCCAAAGGCTTAAAGCGATGCCTCAATTCATTTTGTGAGAATTGAATAACACTTAATATCTTCGGATAACATTCTCAATTTTTTTAAAACATAGATTGACAATCAGCCTTTCTTTTAAAAATCTTTACACTTTCATTTCAAAAAGGGCGTGTTGGTTTGAATGTTGTTCTGATTTAAAGTTGTGAGGAAGGATCGGCTTGTAGCATATTCGAATTCCTATGAATACACTTAGCGACAGATTCGCTAAGGGAAATTGAGATCGGATTTGATTCTCGTTGAGACAACATAGTCCGAGTCGAGTTTTTCCAAAATTTAAACTATTTTATTCTAATGGCAATAGTCGCGGTTAGTCTAGCCAGACAACTGAAATTAAAAAATTGATTTTGAATTATCAGTTTACCGGAGAAAAAAACAATTTACAAGAGTTGGGCCTTGTAGACTATAACCGGCATGCATCCGGAGTAAAAAGCTTTTTCGATGATCAGTTTGAATTGAGGCTAAGCAAAACTTGAGGTTATTCTATTTAATCATTTTTCTTCTCAAAATTTACTTTCGTCATTTTCTCTAAATTCGTTTTTATTATTTTACATTTAGTAACTACTTTATTAAAACCCCCTATTTTCTTTATTTTCTCGTTAAAGTCAAAATCAAAACATCTCTACATAAGAAGCTCCTTAGTCCTTGTGGATTGACCCTTCTTCTCTATTACTATGTTATTTATTCATTTATTTGAGATTAAAGATAGTTTATTTGACAGTTTACGACGCTTGTCAGTTACAGCCTTCCTCCATAGCTTAAATTTTTTGTAACCTAATACTCCAACTTAGCCCTAGCCTTCTCAATTAAAGGTGCACAATCTTTTACTGTCAACTTTCTTGTCACCAAAGGGACTTCAAGATACCTCATAAGAGCTGGCTAACATGAAATCCTGTACTTCTATGAATTTTCTCAATCTTCCTTGCAAAAATACCAGAAGAAAAACTTTGACTTAGCTGCATTTAGTTTAAGGCCAGAAAAGTCATAAAACCTATCCAATTTGGCATGCACCCCTAAGATTGAATCCAAACTACTCTTGCTAAAGATTAATAAGTCATCCGCAAAGCACATATGAGTTAAGTTCACCTTTAAGCATTTAGGACGGTGCTGGAAGATCTTTTTGTTTGCTGCCAGGTTTAACATGGATGATAACACATTCATTACAAGCACAAACAAATAAGGGAAAAGAGAGTCACCTTGCGTAACTCGGAAGAAATCAACAAGACTTTCATTAAACAATACAAAGAATCTAGAAGATGTAATGCATGCATTGATCCAACCAATGAATCCCCTAGGTAGCCCGATAGCCTTCGGAACTTTAAGCAAGAAATTCCAAATGCTTTTTTCAAATTTACCTTGAAAGTGCATCTTGGTGAGAGGGATTTCCTGGAATAGCCCCTCACAAGCTATTGAGCCAAAAGATTTTTATAAATAATGCCACGCTCTTGAACAAAGACAAATAGGTTTAAAGCAATCATAACAGGGGAAAAGTGGATAATATGCTCGCCAAAATTCTTGTAATTGTCTTATAAATGATCGTACAACAAGAAATAGGCTGAAAATCCTTGGCCATACAACTATTTTGGACCTTAGGCACTAAAACAATTGCAATTGCATTGAAGGCTGGCAGCAGGTTAAAGACTGCAAAGAAATACTTAATCGTAGCAATATATATATATATATATATATATATATATATATATATATATATATATATATATCTTTGATAATCACTCAGGCAGTCTTGAAAAAGCAGCAGTATAACCATCAAGCCCTGAACTTATTCAATTAGTTTAGTATAGAATTGCACAAACTCAACAGACATAGAATCAAAATACTCCAGCCTTTGCCCCTTAAAATTCACAACCATCCGTATAGTGTTTTTTTTACTATCACTGCATCATGAAAAAAATTTAGGGAAAACTACACCGGTGGTCCCCAAACTATTACTGTCTTCCTATTTTAGTCCCAAAACTATGTTTTTTAGCAAAATCGTTCCTTCTGTTACATAGTTCTCCTGTGGAATTTAAATTTTTTTATTTTCTCTCTTCTATATATGTATTATTTAAATTTTTTATTCAGATTAATGTGGTGGTGACACGTGTCACCACCATAACAAAGCAAATAAATTGAATGCAAAAAGGGGAGCTAGGATTCGAACCCGCATCCCCAGCATCCCCAAGTTAATATGTTAACCATTGGGCTAAACTCTAATTATTAATGTGTTTTAGCACAAATTATATTTAAAACAATCAAATGAACCCTCCAATAAACCTTCCCTTACTATTCGAGAAAGGCCTTGTACTGCAATCAAAACGAAACAAACACATATGGAAAACAATCCCATTTATTATTTCATTCTTTCAGATATAAACCTACAGAATGCAACATTATCTTCAAACGTAATAAGCTAATTGTACGTCACCTTGCCATATATTTAGCACGTTCAGCCTCATCCCAAGCCGCTGCTCGACTTTCTAGTGTATTTTGCTTGCTAGCTTGATCTGAATTATTTTTTTCATGTATCCTGAATTCTTGTTTATGCAGTCCATTTGATCCATTCCCCCTGGAAGCTCCATCAGTTTGGGTAGGTGATTACTGGCAACAGGAAAATCAACTCCACATACACTATGAAGACGAGAATACTCGGTATATCTGCATTGGACCTGTAAACAAGGTGTGCAAGGAAAACCAACTTCTAAATCTCAAAATATAAACAAAAATAAAAAACTATGCATGTTTCTTTGGTTCACACTTATCTGGTGTGTCCGAGTCTTTCAGAATTTAGATAACCATGCAGTTTGTATTCGTTTTTTTCTTATCTCTGATATTTGTCATAATGTATATGATGTGATTACTCTGTACCAAATGCATCCCATGCAATTATTCTGTAATCTTTATTTCCTTAGCTAAATATATTTGTTTTGCTTTGGGATATATATTTTTTTGATAATAGGTGTTAAACATGCTTTGTTGTTGGGTGGAAGACCCAAATGTAGAGGCGTTCAAGTTGCATCTTCCAAGACTTTATGATTATCTATGGGTTGCTGAAGATGTCATGAAAATGCAGGTGAGTATACCATCTCATCCTTTATGTTAGTTGATAATAGCCTTGACCATCAGTCAAACAGGAAAATTTATTTACCTGATTTGTGGTATTAAGGTATTTTAACTGATGAGATAATATTAGTGCATAGCTGCTGCTAAACTTTAACTGTTGATATCTGAAGTTGGCTTCCATTTCATTTGGAGAATATAATTGTTGCTTTATAAATAATGTTCTGCTAATCTATGCACTGTAATTGTGTCTATCTTTTGGGTTTTACGTATTTACTGCATTTGCAATATCTTAATGACCATTTACTCTCTGGGCATAATGAACTTGTTGCAGGGTTACAATGGAAGTCAACTATGGGACACTGCCTTTGCAGTTCAAGCAATTCTTTCAACCAACCTTGTGAGAAGGGACTCATGGCGGTTGCCGGAGTAGATGATGAACGATGAAGAGAAAAAGAGGTGACGGTGGTTGAGACTTTAGGAGTAAAATATGACAGAGAATAGTAATCTAAAAATGTTATTGAAATATTAAACTGATTGTATTTTAACCCATTAAAATACTTGGGTATTTATAACTCAACTACTAATAGCCCAAACCATCTAACAAACTCTAAACAAACTATTAACTAATTATATTCTAACATGCTTAATTTGTGACTGCAATTACAACTAATTATAATTGTCTAACATTCACCCTGTTTTCTTCTCTTGTTGAACTTCTTCAATCTTTGTTTTTGAGTTGGAGTTGAGTCTATGAGCTAACTCAGTGAGCTGGTTCAGGAAGTTGGGGAGTTGGTCTTTCTTTAACATTCTTCTTTCTTTCTTTCTTCTTCTGAAAAAAATCAACCGTCTTCAAATATATCTTTACTTGAACATCTGCTTAACAATGTACATCTGTTTTTTTTCAGTGTATAGAAAGAAGCTTTCTTCAGCTTTCTTCCTTTCCTTCCTTCTTCGATGGTCCATCATACAATTTATTTTCTTCATTTTCTTCATCCACATAACAGCCTTTGAACTGTTGCAAGACTGGATATCACAACTCTATAACCAACTTTAACCAGCTTCCATCATCAATCAATGTATCACAAATTATACACATTTTCCACCAATAACCACTACAACTTCAACAACAACCAGCTTGCAAAGTTCCAAGAAAAATCATAATTCCTTTTTTTCCTTGAACAAAATTTCAACATTCATCAACCATTAACCAAATGAAGAACAAATAGTTGCAACGCAGAACTAACATAATGTAACTTTAAGCAATACAATTCAACAATCAACACCAGCTCTCAGTAACAAGAAATCACCAGTAACCAACAATCTTCAAAAGAGATGCAGCAACCAACTAAGAACCAAAATCAAGTAACAAGAAGCACTAGCCCAACAACCAACAATGAACAACCACCAACTAGTTATGTGTGCACTAACCCAACATCAAAGAACATATACTGAATGTGCATTATCGGAATGAGCAACTTCTAATTGACTTGTAAAAATGGATCTTCCCAAACTGACATAAACAGAACAACTCATAAACAGGGGATATGCATGCATTCCAGTAAAAGCTAAATGCTATTCAAAGAGCATTTTACACATGCCTTGATCAATTTCCTTCAAATCTTTCATCCCAACTAAGAACGGTGCAACACTAAATTTCAGAACATAATTCGCATGAATCATATTTCAAATCGCTTTGACACAATTAGCATCCGATTTGAAGAACACGGGGAAATCTTTCCGATAATAACTGTTAAAGCTTCTAGTAATATGTCTCCATGATTTAAGGTAATTCTCATCGGATTTGGGAACTAACCTTAGAGTCGATGCACAAATATAACTCATATAAGCTTCGAACCAATCATCCCTATCGGTCTTTCGATATTCGAGCTAGTACCAGCAAAGTATAAAGTTCTACTAACCAAATTGTCAAATGTAGTGTGCTTACCGAGATTTAGATGAACATCTTGTTTAAAACACAAGGCGGATGGATTAATGGCGGATCTAACTTGTAGCTCTGAAATGGATCAAGAACCGTTCACACCTACGTTTTTCGCAATAAAAAAACTGTCGAAACAAGACCGGAATACCGCCAAGGCTCTGAAGCAAACAAGACCAGAACAAAACTCTGATGTTCCAGATTCAGACGAAGAAAAAAAAATAAGATTCAATAACTCATCAACAGCAGAAGCAATCGAAGCACAAATCCAAAATCAGAGCAACGTTGGAGGGCATGCGAGAAGGCAGAACCTCCGAACAAGATCTCCTAATAAGATTCCGAGGAGTACAGATCTGAAAGGAAAGGCAGAAGAAAAAAAAACTGAACAGCGTTGGCGGAAGACACGGCGTCAGGATCGTTGTTGGCGAATGATACCATGTGAGAAGGGACTCATGGCGGTTGCCGGAGTAGATGATGGACGATGAAGAGAAAAAGAGGTGACGGTGGTTGAGACTTTAGGAGTAAAATATGACAGAGAATAGTAATCTAAAAATGTTATTGAAATATTAAACTGATTGTATTTTAACCCATTAAAATACTTGGGTATTTATAACCCAACTACTAACAGCCCAAACCATCTAACAAACTCTAAACAAACTATTAACTAATTATATTCTAACATGCTTAATTTGTGACTGCAATTACAACTAATTATAATTGTCTAACAAACCTTACTGAAGATAATGTTGCACCCTACATGTTTAT